>CAWUFW010002414.1:1502594-2230188 GCA_963921515.1 Calotriton arnoldi | reverse complement strand
TCTGCCTCCTCTCTCCCCATGTGACAATAACTTCCAAATGGAAATGCGTGGCACCGGGGGGTGACGCGTTGTAGACAATACTTCAATCAAAAGTTGCAGGTGTCCCGCGTAGCTCCAGACCGAGAGGGCGTCCCGCCAGGCCAGCACCTGCAAGCTGGCCAACACAACCAACCAGTCTTCCTCCAGGTAAGGACAAAGTGCGAGACAGCTCAGGGATAGGCTTCAAACTGACTTTAATGATTTCAAGCGTTCTTGTGTGCAACAACCTTGAAACGCACGGCAGACGCGTTTCGCTAAAATAGCTTCATCAGTGCCTGTTTCAAAAGTAAAACAATGTCCTGGGGGTCTGATGGAATATAGCTGTTACTGTGGCCACTCCCAGTCAGGTGATTACTTGCCCCTCCTCCACTTCTGAGGTTGCAGGACATCTCGCGCTCCACTCCCCAGGTCACTGCATTCTGGGGTGGAAGTCCTCCATGAGTGCCCATGCAGTGAGAGGCCTCTCAGACATCCAGTGGTGCCCCAATCCTTGTTGGTTGGTGAACCCCACTCCTGCGCAGCCACCTCGGGGAGTGCAAGTCAGTTCGAGTCTCCCTTTTCAGGCATGAAATTCTGCCTCCTCTCTCCCCATGTGACAATAACTTCCAAATGGAAATGCGTGGCACCGGGGGGGCGACGCGTTGTAGACAATACTTCAATCAAAAGTTGCAGGTGTCCCGCGTAGCTCCAGACCGAGAGGGCGTCCCGCCAGGCCAGCACCTGCAAGCTGGCCAACACAACCAACCAGTCTTCCTCCAGGTAAGGACAAAGTGCGAGACAGCTCCGGGATAGGCTTCAAACTGACTTTAATGATTTCAAGCGTTCTTGTGTGCAACAACCTTGAAACGCACGGCAGACGCGTTTCGCTAAAATAGCTTCATCAGTGCCCTTTTCAAAAGTAAAACAATGTCCTGGGGGTCTGATGGAATATAGCTGTTACTGTGGCCACTCCCAGTCAGGTGATTACTTGCCCCTCCTCCACTTCTGAGGTTGCAGGACATCTCGCGCTCCACTCAGCGCGAGATGTCCTGCAACCTCAGAAGTGGAGGAGGGGCAAGTAATCACCTGACTGGGAGTGGCCACAGTAACAGCTATATTTCATCAGACCCCCAGGATATTGTTTTACTTTTGAAACGGGCACTGATGAAGCTATTTTAGCGAAACGCGTCTGCCGTGCGTTTCAAGGTTGTTGCACACAAGAACGCTTGAAATCATTAAAGTCAGTTTGAAGCCTATCCCGGAGCTGTCTCGCACTTTGTCCTTACCTGGAGGAAGACTGGTTGGTTGTGTTGGCCAGCTTGCAGGTGCTGGCCTGGCGGGACGCCCTCTCGGTCTGGAGCTACGCGGGACACCTGCAACTTTTGGTTGCAGTATTGTCTACAACGCGCCGCCCCCCCAGTGCCACGCATTTCCATGTGGAAGTTATTGTCACATGGGGAGAGAGGAGGCAGACTTTCATGCCTGAAAAGGGAGACTCAAACTGACTTGCACTCCCCGAGGTGGCTGCGCAGGAGTGGGGTTCACCAACCAACAAGGATTGGGGCACCACTGGATGTCTGAGAGGCCTCTCACTGCATGGGCACTCATGGAGGACTTCCACTCCCAGAATGCAGTGGCCTGGGGAGTGGAGCGCGAGATGTCCTGCAACCTCAGAAGTGGAGGAGGGGCAAGTAATCACCTGACTGGGAGTGGCCACAGTAACAGCTATATTCCATCAGACCCCCAGGACATTGTTTTACTTTTGAAACGGGCACTGATGAAGCTATTTTAGCGAAACGCGTCTGCCGTGCGTTTCAAGGTTGTTGCACACAAGAACACTTGAAATCATTAAAGTCAGTTTGAAGCCTATCCCGGAGCTGTCTCGCACTTTGTCCTTACCTGGAGGAAGACTGGTTGGTTGTGTTGGCCAGCTTGCAGGTGCTGGCCTGGCGGGACGTCCTCTCGGTCTGGAGCTACGCGGGACACCTGCAACTTTTGGTTGAAATAAATATATATATATATATATATATATATATATATATATATATATATATATATATATATATATTTCACACGATCTGCTCATCTGAAAGTAGACAAGGAGATGCAGCGGGGCTCCAGGATAACTGTTTAATAACACACTGCATAAAAGAACAATTGATGGATAGAATGCAGAACAATGTCATACATTCACCCCAGTACAGAGATCTGGGCCTAAATCCATCATTTTTTTGCTCACCATGCCATTCCAGTTTGGACCCAGCCATATGCAAATCAGTCTTGACCCTGAGCCCAATGGGAACAGTCCAGCCCGAACTGCCAGGCCAGGTCCTACCTGGACTGGAAACAAGCATCCTAGGACCGGTTTCGGGCTTCCAGCCCTCATCAGCCAGGATAGCTTGACTCCAGTGGCATGGAGAGCACAGGACCCACATCTGGGCATACCCGTCCCACTCGGGGTGACAAATGCAAAAAGAACAATTGATGGACAGAATGCAGAACAATGTCATACATTCACCCCAGTACAGAGATCTGGGCCTAAATCCATCATTTCTTTGCTCACCATGCCATTCCAGTTTGGACCCAGCCATATGCAAATCAGTCTTGACCCTGAGCCCAATGGGAACAGTCCAGCCCGAACTGCCAGGCCAGGTCCTCCCTGGACTGGAAACAAGCATCCTAGGACCGGGTTCGGGCTTCCAGCCCTCATCAGCCAGGATAGCTTGACTCCAGTGGCATGGAGAGCACGGGACCCACGTCTAGGCATACCCATCCCACTCTGGGTGACAAATGCAAAAAGAACAATTGATGGACAGAATGCAGAACAATGTCATACATTCACCCCAGTACAGAGATCTGGACCTAAATCCATCATTTTTTTTGCTCACCATGCCTTTCCAGTTTGGACCCAGCCATATGCAAATCAGTCTTGACCTTGAGCCAAATGGGAACAGTCCAGCCCGAACTGCCAGGGCAGGTCCTCCCTGGACTGGAAACAAGCATCCTAATACCAGTTTTGGGCTTCCAGCCCTCATCAGCCAGGATAGCTTGACTCCAGTGGCATGGAGAGCACGGGACCCACGTCTGGGCATACCCGTCCCACTCGGGGTGACAAATGCAAAAAGAACAATTGATGGACAGAATGCAGAACAATGTCATACATTCACCCCAGTACAGAGATCTGGGCCTAAATCCATCATTTTTTGCTCACCATGCCATTCCAATTCGGACCCAGCCATATGCAAATCAGTCTTGACCCTGAGCCCAATGGGAACAGTCCAGCCCGAACTGTCAGGGCAGGTCCTCCCTGGACTGGAAACAAGCATCCTAGGACCAGTTTTGGGCTTCCAGCCCTCATCAGCCAGGATAGCTTGACTCCAGTGGCATGGAGAGCACGGGACCCACGTCTGGGCATACCCGTCCCACTGGGCGACAAATGCAAAAAGAACAATTGATGGACAGAATGCAGAACAATGTCATACATTCACCCCAGTACAGAGATCTGGGCCTAAATCCATCATTTCTTTGCTCACCATGCCATTCCAGTTTGGACCCAGCCATATGCAAATCAGTCTTGACCCTGAGCCCAATGGGAACAGTCCAGCACGAACTGCCAGGCCCTCCCTGGACTAGAAACAAGCATCCTAGGACCGGTTTCGGGCTTCCAGCCCTCATCAGCCAGGATAGCTTGACTCCAGTGGCATGGAGAGCACAGGACCCACATCTGGGCATACCCGTCCCACTCGGGGTGACAAATGCAAAAAGAACAATTGATGGACAGAATGCAGAACAATGTCATACATTCACCCCAGTACAGAGATCTGGGCCTAAATCCATCATTTTTTTGCTCACCATGCCATTCCAGTTTGGACCCAGCCATACGCAAATCAGTCTTGAACCTGAGCCCAATGGGAACAGTCCAGCCCGAACTGCCAGGCCAGGTCCTCCCTGGACTGGAAACAAGCATCCTAGGATCGGGTTCGGGCTTCCAGCCCTCATCAGCCAGGATAGCTTGACTCAAGTGGCATGGAGAGCACGGGACCCACGTCTAGGCATACCCGTCCCACTCTGGGTGACAAATGCAAAAAGAACAATTGATGGACAGAATGCAGAACAATGTCATACATTCACCCCAGTACAGAGATCTGGACCTAAATCCATCATTTTTTTTGCTCACCATGCCCTTCCAGTTTGGACCCAGCCATATGCAAATCAGTCTTGACCTTGAGCCCAATGGGAACAGTCCAGCCCGAACTGCCAGGGCAGGTCCTCCCTGGACTGGAAACAAGCATCCTAGGACCAGTTTTGGGCTTCCAGCCCTCATCAGCCAGGATAGCTTGACTCCAGTGGCATGGAGAGCACGGGACCCACGTCTGGGCATACCCGTCCCACTCGGGGTGACAAATGCAAAAAGAACAATTGATGGACAGAATGCAGAACAATGTCATACATTCACCCCAGTACAGAGATCTGGGCCTAAATCCATCATTTTTTTGCTCACCATGCCATTCCAGTTTGGACCCAGCCATATGCAAATCAGTCTTGACCCTGATCCCAATGGGAACAGTCCAGCCCGAACTGCCAGGCCAGGTCCTCCCTGGACAGGAACCAAGCATCCTAGGACCTGTTTCGGGCTTCCAGCCCTCATTAGCCAGGATAGCTTGACTCCAGTGGCGTGGAGGTGGCGTAGTGGGCAAAAGAACAATGGATTTAACCCAGATCTTTTGACGGGGGAGAATGTTTGCATTGTCAGCATTCCGTCCATCATTTGTTTGCTGTAACACTTTTCGACCTAAGTGGGATGGGTATGCCTAGACGTGGGTCCCTCGCTCACTGTGCCACTGGATTAAAGCAACCCTGGCTGAAGAAGGGTGACATACCCTGAAACCGGTCCCAGGATGCTTGTTTCCGGTCCAGGGAGGACCTGGCCAGGCAGTTCGGTCTGGACTGTTCCCATGGGGCACAGGATGAAGACTGATTTGCATATGGCTGGGTCCAAACTGGGGTGGCGTAGTGGGCAAAAGAACGATGGATTTAACCCAGATCTTTTGACTGGGGGAGAATGATGGCATTGTCAGCATTCCGTCCATCATTTGTTTGCTGTAACACTTTTCGCCCTAAGTGGGATGGGTATGCCCAGACGTGGGTCCCTTGCTCACTGTGCCACTGGATTCAAGCTAGTCTGGCTGAAGAAGGTTGACATACCCTGAAACCGGTCCCAGGATGCTTGTTTCCGGTCCAGGGAGGACCTGGCCTGGTAGTTCAGTCTGGACTGTTCCCATGGGGCACAGGGTCAAGACTGATTTGCATGTGGCTGGGTCCAAACTGGGGTGGCGTAGTGGGCAAAAGAACGATGGATTTAACCCAGATCTTTTGACTGGGGGAGAATGTTTGCATTGTCAGCATTCCGTCCATCATTTGTTTGCTGTAACACTTTTCGCCCTAAGTGGGATGGGTATGCCCAGACGTGGGTCCCTTGCTCACTGTGCCACTGGATTCAGAGCTAGCCTGGCTGAAGAAGGGTGACATACCCTGAAACCGGTCCCAGGATGCTTGTTTCCGGTCCAGGGAGGACCTGGCCTGGCAGTTCGGTCTGGACTGTTCCCATGGGGCACAGGGTCAAGACTGATTTGCATATGGCTGGGTCCAAACTGGGGTGGCGTAGTGGGCAAAAGAATGATGGATTTAACCCAGATATTTTGACTGGGGGAGAATGTTTGTATTGTCAGCATTCCGTCCATCATTTGTTTGCTGTAACACTTTTCCCCCTAAGTGGGATGGGTATGCCCAGACGTGGGTCCCTTGCTCACTGTGCCACTGGATTCAAGCTAGCCTGGCTGAAGAAGGGTGACATACCGTGAAACCGGTCCCAGGATGCTTGTTTCCGCTCCAGGGAGGACCTGGCCTGGCAGTTCGGTCTGGACTGTTCCCATGGGGCACAGGGTCAAGACTGATTTGCATATGGCTGGGTCCAAACTGGAGTGGCGTAGTGGGCAAAAGAAGGATGGATTTAACCCAGATCTTTTGACTGGGGGAGAATGTTTGCATTGTCAGCATTCCGTCCATCATTTGTTTTCTGTAACACATTTCGCCCTAAGTGGGATGGGTATGCCCAGACATGGGTCCCTTGCTCACTGTGCCACTGGATTCAAGCTAGCCTGGCTGAAGAAGGGTGACATACCCTGAAACCGGTCCCAGGATGCTTGTTTCCGGTCCAGGGAGGACCTGGCAGTTCAGTCTGGACTGTTCCCATGGGGTACAGGGTCAAGACTGATTTGCATATGGCTGGGTCCAAACTGGGGTGGCGTAGTGGGCAAAAGGACGATGGATTTAACCCAGATCTTTTGACTGGGGGAGAATGTTTGCATTGTCAGCATTCCGTCCATCATTTGTTTGCTGTAACACTTTTCGCCCTAAGAGGGATGGGTATCCCCAGACATGGGTCCCTTGCTCACTGTGCCACTGGATTCAAGCTAGCCTGGCTGAAGAAGGGTGACATACCCTGAAACCGGTCCCAGGATGCTTGTTTCCGGTCCAGGGAGGACCTGGCCTGGCAGTTCGGTCTGGACTGTTCCCATGGGGCACAGGGTCAAGACTGATTTGCATATGGCTGGGTCCAAACTGGGGTGGCGAAGTGGGCAAAAGGACGATGGATTTAACCCAGATCTTTTGACTGGGGGAGAATTAAGGCATTGTCAGCATTCCGTCCATTATTTGTTTGCTGTAACACTTTCCATGTGAGCTTCATTGCTGCACATTGGTGGAGATCAAGGTGTGTGGTGTTGAGTGTGTGCATATGTGAGTTGTTGCACGGCTAGACCCCTACCTCCATATTGGCCTTGGCTGACAGGCCGTGCTGATTGATTTGTGCTTGTGTAGGTGTGATGGTAGTTTGTTGCTCAGGACACATGGCTGTGGTTCACAGTGTGAACAACATCTAGCTTTGTCATCACAGTGGGATTATCATGCAGGCCAGTGTCACCACAATGTGGGGTCCCTGGGGGTAGTGCTGTGGTGGGTCTGTCTCTTGCTGTGTTAGTTGCTGTTCCTACAAGCTAGTGTGACATGTGTAATTTGGGCTCCCTCTCATCTAACAATGCCTGATTGCCCACATAGGGGAATCCGATCCATGAGTTACTTTTGTATGGCACTGTATACACATCTGTGTAATTGGAATTCAGGCCTCCTCATGTGTTGTGTGGTTGCCTGGGGACACTGGCACACCCCCCCATCACCTGTTGTGTTTGATATGCAGTGTGAGGCTGCCTGTTTGTGTTTGTGCATCTGCACCACGGCATTGGCATATCTTTGGTGTGCCATTGCCAGTGCCACGCTCACACTTTAGTCAATCCTGAAACTGATAAGCAAGTTTGTGTTGTGTCACTTTTAAATTGCTTTTAAAGTTTTAAAATTTTAAGATTGGGTACGCGCGATCTTAATGACTGCCTCTGCACTCTGAAAGCACTTTTGTATCCTGCTGTACTCACGGTAGCAGAAGCGAGGAGGTTCATCTTAGACCTCCATCGGCGCTCTTCCCGCCTTCTCCGCCATTTCCCCGGTCCACCACGGATTGTTCCGTTTGAGTGGAGGGAATTGTGGCAGGAGGAGGGACAGGGAAGCGGAAGCGGTCACAAGGGCAGGAGGCGGAGCCATTGCCTTTATGAATCGCCTGCAAGTGCGGACGCGCAGCGATTAACCCCACACTTGTCTCACTTTGCTGTAACGGTACGTGAAGAGCGGACGCTCACACTTTAGTCAATCCTGAAACTGATAAGCAAGTTTGTGTTGTGTCACTTTTAAATTGCTTTTAAAGTTTTAAAATTTTAAGATTGGGTACGCGCGATCTTAATGACTGCCTCTGCACTCTGAAAGCACTTTTGTATCCTGCTGTACTCACGGTAGCAGAAGCGAGGAGGTTCATCTTAGACCTCCATCGGCGCTCTTCCCGCCTTCTCCGCCATTTCCCCGGTCCACCACGGATTGTTCCGTTTGAGTGGAGGGAATTGTGGCAGGAGGAGGGACAGGGAAGCGGAAGTGGTCACAAGGGCAGGAGGCGGAGCCATTGCCTTTATGAATCGCCTGCAAGTGCGGAAGCGCAGCGATTAATTCCACACTTGTCTCACTTTGCTGTAACGGTACGTGAAGAGCGGACGCTCACACTTTAGTCAATCCTGAAACTGATAAGCAAGTTTGTGTTGTGTCACTTTTAAATTGCTTTTAAAGTTTTAAAATTTTAAGATTGGGTACGCGCGATCTTAATGACTGCCTCTGCACTCTGAAAGCACTTTTGTATCCTGCTGTACTCACGGTAGCAGAAGCGAGGAGGTTCATCTTAGACCTCCATCGGCGCTCTTCCCGCCTTCACCGCCATTTCCCCGGTCCACCACGGATTGTTCCGTTTGAGTGGAGGGAATTGTGGCAGGAGGAGGGACAGGGAAGCGGAAGCGGTCACAAGGGCAGGAGGCGGAGCCATTGCCTTTATGAATCGCCTGCAAGTGCGGACGCGCGCAGCGGGCGCGCCGCCGGCGCGCCGAAGGTGCGCCTAAGGCAAGCCCGTCTGCGCCCATCCACGCACGAACGGGACCAGGGGCCAGGAACTGTGCTCAAACTATGAATATTCTCAGATATTCAGGGCCTCAACTACTGGCACTACAAGACAGGATCACTGAGAAATGTTGCCATAGTATAAATCTAACACAGGGTCCCAGAACCTGCACAAACTGCCCTTTTAATCTAGAACACCCTCAGCAAGGACCTAATATAAGACAGAGCAAGACTAAGATCAAAATGATTCTTTTGAACTGTAGGTCACTGCCAAAACACATAGCAGAAATCAGTCTGCTACTCTGCGAGGAGCAGCCAGATGTGCTGTTCCTAACGGAAACATGGCTACACAAGGACGCCGATCCGGACATTGTGCAGGTCTTACCCGCAGGATATTCTATCCTTAGGAGGGATAGGAAGGACAGAAAGGGTGGAGGGATTGCAATTATATTGAAGGAAAGTATAAAGGGAAGGGTGGACCCTGATATCATTCTCGACTGCGAAAGTATGGGTTTTACTCTCACCTTCTCCCCCACCTCTACCCTAACAGGTATCCTGATTTATCGCCCTCCAGGGTCAAGCGGGATGTTTATTGACTCCCTTACAAACACGGCAGCAATTATGGCGTGCTCAGCCGCAAATTTTATCATTCTGGGGGACCTTAACATTCATTTTGAAGATTCTACTAAGACAGAAGGGCAGAGGGTCACCCAGAACCTACAGACCATTCAGCTATACCAAAAAATCTTCAGCCCCACACACGAAAAAGGCCATATTCTGGATCCGGTATTTTCCAATGCAGACAATTTGGTAACTGACTGCCCATTCCCAGTCCCCTGGTCAGATCATTATATAATCCCTATCTGGTGGATAGTTTCAGACTTAAAGATTAATACCCTTTCCACCAAGAGCTGGGAGCGCAAATGGGCCAATTTGGATCCAGAACATTGGGCTGATATATTAGCAAACACCAACCCCACAGCAGATCCGGATCCCCAGATTGCGTCTAATAATTTTAACAATTGGATCAAGGATTCTCTGGATGCCACTATCCCTCAGAAATGGATCTCGAAGAAATCCAGAGGGAAACGATCTCCATGGTATACACCGGAGATTCGGGAAATTAAACAGAAATGTAAAAAGCTTGAAAGGGCATGGAGGATAGATTATTGACCCATTAAGAAACTGTCTTACAGAGAGGCGATCAAAAAGTATCAAACGGAGATTAAAAAAACCCAAGCCTGCTATTATGAGGAGAAAATTAAAGGGTCAGCGAATGCCCCTAAGAAAATTGCAAAGATAGTAAAAACACTCAGCAGCCTCCCTCAGGCAGACTCATCCGCAGACTCATCTCCGCAACGATGTAAAGAGTTGGCAGAATTTTTTAATAATAAGATTTTAGATATTTATAATGCCTTTCCACCCATAACACGAGAAAGCCCACACCAGACCTTGAATACCTCAGTTATTTTGGTGGAGAACAAGGCGGTACTGGAAGATTTCCCACTTCTAGACCCCGCCATACTTGCACAATTATGGAATTCAATTAAATCAGGTTCCCCTGGCGATATAGCCCCAGTGTATCGACTGAAGAAAGTGGGAGAAGTCATTCTACCGGCTCTCCTTAATGTGCTCAATACATCCATTTACTCCTCCCAAGTGCCAAAAACTTGGAAACATGCAATGGTGAAAGCACTTCTTAAAAAGCCTAACCTTAACCCAGAGGTTTGGAGCAACTACCGCCCAGTCTCCCTATTGCCTATGATGAGCAAAATTTTAGAGAAACATATAAATATAACTCTTACGAATTTTCTAGAAGCACATGAGATCTTACACCCTACCCAGACTGGGTTCCGCCCGAAGCATGGGACGGAAACAGCGTTGCTCATGGTAATGGAAGAGGCGCGGCGCTTGCTTGATCAGGGAGGGACGGTGGCGATTATCCTCCTTGATCTAAGCGCAGCGTTCGATACCGTAAATCACAGCACCCTACTGGATAGACTCAAGGAGGTAGGAGTGACAGGTAAAGCCCTGGCTTGGCTCAGATCTTGCTTGGAGGAAAGAACCTTCCAGGTCTTTGATGGCATACACGCCTCAAGTTCAATTCCTCTTGCGTGTGGGGTACCCCAGGGATCCTCGCTGAGCCCGACCCTTTTTAATATATATATTAAACCTTTGGCCGACATAGTCCTCCCCTACGGAGTACAGATTGTGACATACGTGGACGATACGCAGCTTGTTCTAGCCCTCAACCACCCTAAGAAAATGGTAATCGACCTAGAGGCATGTCTGAAGTCGGTTGCCGCCTGGATGGACCAATCCTTTTTAAAACTGAATGGAGAGAAAACGGAGCTAATGATCCTCGGGGATAAACATAATACCCCCACTCCAGTACAATGGCCGAGTCTTTTAGGAGCTCCCCCTAAACCTAAAGACAGAATCAAAAGCCTGGGAATCTGGCTTGACTCTGCATTAAATATGGAATATCAAGCAGTTCAAGCCGCGGCTACATGCTATGGCATGCTCAGACAACTTCGAAAAATTCTACCTCTGCTCCCACAAACCGCATGCAGAACTCTGGTCCAATCTATGGTGCTTACACGGCTGGACTACTGCAACTCCTTATATTTGGGGGCACCAAAGACCACCACTAACAAGTTGCAAATAGTACAGAACTGCGCTGCTAGGCTTTTATATAATGTCCCTAGAAATCTGTCAGCCAAACCGGCGCTGATGGCGCTTCATTGGCTGCCTATTACTAAACGTATAAAATTCAAAGCGTTATGTATAGCACATAAATCATTGAGGGGAACCGGCCCCAAAATCCTCAAGAGCATGCTGTCGCTCTACCACCCTTCACGGAATCTGAGATCAGCGGACCAACTGCAAGCCACAGTTCCAAGGATCAAGAGATCTAGAACAGGAGGCCGGATGTTCTCATTCAATGCTTCGGTCTTATGGAACTCGCTCCCCACTAAAATGAGGAAATTGACCCATCATCTACAATTCAGGAAGGAACTGAAAACGTGGCTATTTCAGCACTTGTAGCAAGAGTGAATATTTACAGTGATGGCTTGAGCGCTGGGAGGCCTACGGGTAGCCATGCGCTATATTAAGAAAGTATTAATAATAATATGTTGTTTGGAGGATTTCCCATGCTGTCCCTGGGACTCCTAGGTCATCAGTCAGCACAATAATCAGGGTTCGTATGTCCCATTGCTGCCAAGGTATGGTATTTGTTCACCTCACATCTACAGTCTCCACAGGATATCAAACATTTGTGTGTCCATTATTGCAGATATGTGGGTCTGCATTATGATGGTCACTTCTGGCATTGTGTTATTGATAAATGGAGACGATGTCAGTCCCCATGGGTGATGTTAGTCTGCACATGGCCAAAGGTATGTTTTATTTACTCTGCACTGTTTGCCTCACCCAATCTATGTTGCTATGGGACACAACCACTACTTTGCCACTGATGTGTTTGTTGTTCTGTGACCAGGAATCATCCATGCTGTTTGGCAGTTGCAGCTTTTTCCATGACAACACTTACCTTTTGGTCACTGTGATGATGGGGGTTTGGACCCCATTGCCACAATGTTCAAAATGTGCTTCAGCTATGGATCCCACACTTACCTTGTGGTCACTGTGATGATGGGGGTTTAGACCCCATTCCCACAGTGGTCATAGTCTGCTTGCATTCTGAAGGCCACACACATTTGTGTGTGACACATGTGATAGGGGGTCACATTGTATGTTCAATGTCATGTTCAGTGTTGTAGGCATTTGACACAGACTACACACTCTTGTTATGATGTTGGGGGGATGTCTTTTGCTGACATTCCTTATGTTGGAGTATGCTGGTTGTGTCATGCATTACCTGTCCTATGAGTGGGGATGGTAGTAGTGACAGGCATCCAGCCCCCCATGAGTAGGGGTGGTGGTTGTGGTAGGCATCCAGGCCCCCCTGAGTAGGGGTGGTGGTAGTGGTAGGGATCCAGGCCCCCATGAGTAGGGGTGGTGGTAGGCATCAATTCCCCTATGAGTGGGGATGGTGGTAGTGACAGGCATCCAGCCCCCCCTGAGTAGGTGTGGTGGTAGTGGTAGGCATCCAGGCCCCCATGAGTAGGGGTGGTGGTAGTGGTAGGCATCCAGGCCCCCATGAGTAGGGGTGGTGGTAGTGGTAGGCATCCAGGCCCCCATGAGTGGGGGTGGTGGTAGTGACAGGCATCCAGCCCCCCATGAGTAGGGGTGGTGGTAGTGGTAGGCATCCAGACCCCCATGAGTGGGGGTGGTGGTAGTGGTAGGCATCCAGCTCCCCATGAGTAGGGGTGGTGGTAGTGGTAGGCATCCAGGCCCCCATGAGTAGGGGTGGTGGTAGTGGTAGGCATCCAGGCCCCCATGAGTAGGGGTGGTGGTAGTGGTAGGCATCAATTCCCCTATGAGTGGGGATGGTGGTAGTGACAGGCATCCAGCCCCCCCTGAGTAGGGGTGGTGGTAGTGGTAGGCATCCAGGCCGCCATGAGTAGGGGTGGTGGTAGTGGTAGGCATCAATTCCCCTATGAGTGGGGATGGTGGTAGTAACAGGCATCCAGCCCCCCCTGAGTAGGGGTGGTGGTAGTGGTAGGCATCCAGGCCCCCATGAGTAGGGGTGGTGGTAGTGGTAGGCATCAATTCCCCTATGAGTGGGGATGGTGGTAGTGACAGGCATCCAGCCCCCCTGAGTAGGGGTGGTGGTAGTGGTAGGCATCCAGCCTCCCCTGAGTAGGGGTGGTGGTAGTGGTAGGCATCCAGGCCCCCATGAGTAGGGGTGGTGGTAGTGGTAGGCATCCAGGTCCCCATGAGTAGGGGTGGTGGTAGTGGTAGGCATCCAGGCCCCCCTGGGTAGGGGTGGTGGTAGTGGTAGGCATCCAGGCCCCCATGAGTAGGGGTGGTGGTAGTGGTAGGCATCCAGCCCCCCCTGAGTAGGGGTGGTGGTAGTGGTAGGCATCCAGGCCCCCATGAGTAGGGGTGGTGGTAGTGGTAGGCATCAATCCCCTATGAGTGGGGATGGTGGTAGTGACAGGCATCCAGCCCCCCCTGAGTAGGGGTGGTGGTAGTGGTAGGCATCCATCCCCCTATGAGTGGGGATGGTAGTAGTGCTAGGCATCCATCCCCCCATGAGGAGGGGTGGTGGTAGTGGTAGCCATCAGGCCCCTATGGGTGTGTATGGCATTGGTGATAGCCATCCCGCCCCTATGGTTCTGCTGTTGCTAGTGTGCGTCATTTCTGCATCCCTATGTGTGTGTGACATATGTCGGGTACGTGTCGTTTGTTTGTGTAGTGGGTGTTTGACTTACCGTCTGCGCCGTACGCGTCCTTACCGGTTCCGGTAATAGATGTACAGTATTGGTAGGACCTGCGCGATGGGATTCATTGTTGGTTCGTCTCGTTCGGGTTTCTCGTGGCTTCGACTCGTACTCGTAGCTGGCTTGTTCGTCTCGTAGCCGTGGATCGTCTTGTGGCGCGAATTGGAGCTTATGTGCAGCTCTCCCGGATGCTCTGACGTGCCGGACGTAGCGACCAGTTCGGCGCCTACGGAGTGCGCATCGTACTTGTCCGGCCGGAAGGTGCTGTGTATTTACTTCCGTGGACTCGATTCGGCGTTTCCGAATGCAGCTCGGTCGGGGAACTGGAGCTGGAATGGGTACGTACGGCTCGCTCGGAATTTTAGCAGTAATGCGCATCGTACTTGCTCGCTCGGACGACTGTTCGAATCGTTCGGGAAAAACGCGTTCGGCTCGTATTTTTTCCGGACGAATCGTTTTCGGTGCGCTTCCGGCCGAGATCGGAATCGACCCCTTTGTCGTTTACCGCAATGTATGAATCAGAGACTTTGTCGTGTATATACAAACCTGTTTTAACAATTTTGCTGTAATGTAGGTGTTGATCTATGACGATATTTGGCCATCAACACTGGTTTAAAATCAATATTAGCATATATTCGGTATATACACAATGCATCATTTTGTATTTTGCATTTCCTTGGTGTTTACGTTGACTTTATACATTGCAAGATGGCCCCTATGTTTACAGCCATTGGACTCTATACCTGTTCATGAGTCCTTTGTTTTCATATGTCTATATGACGCTCTGTTTTGTAAATACACTTATGTGTGATCAAGGCCGCTTGACGGCTGAAATGCGTCATGAACTTGGATTTATGAAGTAATAAATCTACTACTTGTACCTGCATCGCTGGTTGTGGTTCCTGAGAGCGTGCTTTAATCTTTGCCTCTTTACGATATATATATATATATATATATATATATATATATATATATATATATATATATATATATATATAATAAATATATATATATATATATATATATATATATAATTCCAAACTCCCATCTGTGGCTACCCCTCTCAGCACAGCGGGTGCTCGCAGCACCGAGGACGGACTCGCGAAACACAATTTCTCTTCACAAAAAACGCTGGGCACTCCAGGCTTCTTTCTCTCAATGTTTATTTCATATTTCCACGTGTAACCTTAGCTGACAAACGCGTTTCAGCTCCCTGGCCTTTTTCAATGTCAGCATACCATTGTGCCTGAATACTTTAAATACACCTGTGGGACGTATAAATCTCCGAGAATCTGAACAACATAAGCATAGACAGAGGACTGATATCTCAACTCGTTCTTACACAGTTAAAAAGCACAGTGGCCATTTTGTAACTGTAGGAAACGTATGTATATATACTGGGTCCTGATTTTCGATACATTGTGATTCATACATTTCCATTGTTTAACTCTTCATTACAATTTATTTATATTTCCATATGAATTCTGATGTCCAACCTAATAACCTAAATTCATTTTAGTGACATCCCAACTCTTATACAAAAATTAAAAACATGATCACGATTTTCTATTTCTCTCTCCAGTACGTATGTTACATGAATGTACATCCTAATAGATACAACACAATAATCTTATGTGCCCACTCATTGGTGCGGATCCTTATCATTCGGTAAGATCTTGTTGTGCGAATACCTTGAGGAGTCCTAAGGGCAGAGAAAGGCAGCAAGGCTCAAAAGACTGCACCACCCAGTCTAGTCACTAATGTATCACAGCACGTGTATTGCCCACCTCAAACGACCAGCTGCCACATGGTCATAAATTAAATACAGTTTTAACAGAAAGATGAGAGGCAATACAATCTTTACGGGACGTTTCAGTGTTCGAATAATTTTCCATTCACTGTGTTCTTGTGTACGCAGAAACATTCTTTATTTCGTTAACTTCAGTAACTAATAGGCACAGCCAGCGCGTTTCGCCCTCTAAATGGCTTCTTCAGGGCTGTAAGCACATACAAAGAATGTTTTGTAATAATGAGTATGTATTTCCCCATATATAAGTTACTCATAGAAACACCAAGCGTCATTAAAGCGACCAAGTTTGAGAAAACAAGCCAGTAGTGAGAAGATGTGGAGAGAAACGAAAAGTGCCCAAAATGTGTGACATTCAAAGACTAAACTCCACCTTTAGAAGCAAAAGGTGCTTCTAAAAAATAAGAAAATAATGTTAAATCATACAGATATGGTCCAGCATGAAGCAAACAGGTATAGTGTGTAGAAATTAGTGGGAAAAATAAACTTGTGCCTAGGAGCGTGTCCAACAAGCATCTCTCCCTTCAGTGACTCAACCACCAATGACTCGAGGGGCTATACCATTGGAACCCTCAGAAGTAAGGAAATCCAAAACATAAAGAGCTTACCAATGTACTGTGTAAGCACTATCTTAAAGTCTAATTAGGAAACGCCAGCATTGAACTGCACTTTGAATGCTCCTTGGTCCCTCATTGGTTTTAGTAATTCATCATGTATTTCACAGAAATACCTTAAACAAGGAAAACATTAAATGAGCTTGGCTCACCACAATCATATTCCTAAGAGACCTAACACCACATATCCACTTTAATCAAAAAACAATGTACGTTGTGTGCCACAATCAGACTTGTGCACTGTTCCAACACGACATGTTCAAGTGTGGAGCCTTTCGAGTACGAAGGTTCCATAATCAGTAGTTTGTGAACACGGACAGCAAAGCTTCACACCCAAGATTTCTGTATTGTGCGCTAGCTACCCCACAGTGGGTAATGAAATCGTAAACCAAAAACACTGTTAGGTCATAAGTAAACAGTAATATATCCCCTAGTGAGTGTCTATATCAAAAATTCAACTGCATGCAATCCTGTGGAGTGCGTACACCGTAAAACATCCAGACGCGTACCTTAGGTAAATTGGTTAAAAGACAAGTCAAATGACGTTATTCATATAGTTCCCAGCGTTTCCGAGTCTGATGTTCGTTGCTGTAAAGTAGAGCAATAAAAATGAGGTGCGCAAGCTGCAGTCACCTCAGCTAGTTCAAACCAACCCTCGAAGTAGTTTACAATAGTTGTAAATATTCAAGGAGTCCACCTAATGATTCCCCAGGATTTTGCCAATATGGTTTCTTGCACCCTCTCACTTATTTCGCCCTGAATGGGCTTTCGGACAACATTATATCCCATCCTTACAATGTTGATCTTTTTCTTTTTCGAGAAGGTCTATACCAAGCATCTAATATAAGTGGGCACATCACTTCCTAGGCTTCCTATTTCCATGCAGATTTGAGTCCTCCGATGTGTAATGCCAATGAAACATTTTTACAGAAGACACTTTGTACCATAACTCAAAAATTGAAAGTGTATGGAAAGTGCAAAAGTGCAGCTAAATAAATAGTGCAAATAACCAAACAAATAAAAAATAATGAAAATAAATTAAACCAGGACAACTCTTTTAGTAAGGGAAGTGGCTTCCATAATGCGGATGGCTGCTATTATCTTAATGACATGGTACACAACTTCTATCATAGATGTCTATTTGCTTCTATTGTCCCACATGAATCTACAATTCCTCCTCTGTGTTTAACCCTGTAGGAATCATGGTGCAGAGGTCAACTCTATATCTGGATTCCATTTGTCTCAAGGTCCTCACTCTGTCTCCTACTCTCTCTTTGTGTTGTACCTGGTCAATGCAGAAGAATCTCAACTTGTCTCCTCTACTCTCATGCACCTCTGCAAAGTGCCTTGCCACCGGGTAGGTATTATCCCGGGTCATTTATGGCTTTCACATGTTCCAAGACCCTCTTTTTGGCCTGATGCACCGTACTCCCAACATATCTCTTGCCACAAGGGCAGACCAGACAGTAAATTACAAAGTCAGAGTTGCAATTGAGCAATTTGGTGATTTTCGTACTTTCCTTTCTGCCTGGTATCTCAAAATCTTTCTCTTTGACGCTGCCTCTGCACGCCTAGCATTTAGTACATGGGAAAAATCCTGTTATCCCAACATTTTTACTGGTCTTTTCCTGAAAGTGACTGTGAACTAGGATATCTTTCAAAGAGAAATTTTTTCTATAGGTTATATCTGGCCTGTCCCGTAGCTCTTTTTCCAATGTCTGATCTGACTGTAGGATTCCTCAATTCTTTGCAATTATTTCTCAAATCTGTCTGGATTCCAAAGAGAAACTCAGTATTAACCTCAGATTCTCATTTGTATTCTCTCCCATCTGTCCTGTCCTTTTCCCTCCCCCATATGTTAGGAGTTCTTGCCCGCTCTTTTTCCTTGCTTTTTCACTGGCATTTTTCAATACAGCAGAAGTATAGCTGCTCTCCCTAAATCTGGACAGGGTTTCCCTCTCCGTGTCTTCATAGTCAGATTCCAGGGAGCAATTTCGTCTTGATCTTAAAAGCTCCCCATAGGGTATACTGTTAATCAAATACTTAGGGTTTTGGCTTCCTGTATGGAAGACTGTATTGCCTGCCATAGGTTTTCTAAATAGCCTTGTTCACAGTCTATCATTGTTAACAAAAACTGTCAGTTCTAAAAAGGGTACTTCTGTCGTACTCATTTCACAGGTAAATTTCAAATTAAATTCATTCTTATTTAGATCTCTGATATATTCCTCTGCTTCAACTTGGGTACCACACCATACAATAAACAAATCGTCTATGTATCTTGCCCATAATGCAATCTTTTCCACCCATTTTTCATTATGCTCGGCCCAGGCCACGTGCTTCTCCCCCCAGCCCACGAACAGGTTTGCGAAGCTGGGGGCGAAGCATGTGCCTATCGCCGACCCTTGCTTTTGCCGATACAGATCACCAGCAAATAAGAAGATGTTATTTTTCAGGCAGAACAAAGCCATTTGTAATAACATTTGATTATGTTCCATGAACTTCAATGGTCTTCTCTTTAGAAAATATTCCAATGCCCTTAGTCCTTTCTCATGGTTGATGCAGGTGTACAGACTCGCTATGTCCATGGTGGTCAAAATGAAGTCTGCCTCCCATTGAATATCTTGTATCAAGCGGATAAAATCAGTGGTGTACTGTATAAATGAGATTAGGCCTCTAACCATTGGAGAGAGGAACGAGTCAACATAGATCGATGCCTTTTCCAGGAGACTTCTTTTGATGATACGATTGGGCGGCCTGGTGGCCTCTCCCTGTTTTTATGAACTTTGGGCAAGTAGTAAAATGTTGGTATCACAAGATAGTCCACTTTGATGAATCCATAGTCATCTTCTGACAGAGTTCCTTCATCTCAACAGGTTTTTAGCATAGACTGAAATTTCAATACTAGTGTTATACACTGCCCTAGAGGTTTTCGCATAACTTTCTGGGTCAACCAGTAGTCTATAGGCTTCCTCTTGGTATTGTTGACTGACATCTCTGTGAGGGGTGTCCAGTTTGTGACCAGGACGGGGTCCTACATTCTACCCAGCAGGTAAAGGAGTTAGATCATCCAGAAGGTTTTTTTTTGGGCAGATCATACATTCACATCCTAGACACTTAGGTTAGGGTTAGCATCATAGGAGAATGCTTGATTGTTATATTTTATATGCATGCATATATAACCTGTCTCAACAACATGGTGGAACTCTTTGTTTTATTCACTGTGTTGACACTCATTATACCTTTTATCTGCTTCTGTCTATAAATCATCGCAGCCCATATTTTCTATACAAGAATCACTAAGGTTCAATAAATATTGAAAATGCCCCTTCGTGTATTTTTTTTTATATTTCTCTGAGCAAAAGAAAGCATGAGTGCCTGAGCGAAACGTTTGAAGTCTGTCACCACGGTTCCTGAGGTAACGGAGTTGTCATGATCAGTGGTTGCCAGAACTGTTCGCTCCCTGTTCAGTATTAGCGGTGCTAACGGTGGCACTGTGAACTATTTGGTCCAAGGCACAACATAACCTACAAGGGTGCATGGAATCTGTCTAGCACCATCCTAAGCTTATGTCATCCGCAAACACACAATTCCTACTGATTAGGGCAAACTACATGTCAAAAGGGCATTAAAGGGAGAGTGAGGTGAAAGAAGGAGGTGAGACAGTGGGAGTGTAGCTATTGTTACTGAAGCAGGTGCAGCACTGGTGCTTGGGATTTGAGGGGGCCACTGTTTTGCTGCTGTTTCCGACCAAACAAGGGGGAAGGAGACTGCCTATTCTTTGCTTGCAGTAGGGCCCGTAACACCCTGATGACATCACTGGGAGATAGCAGGGTATAGCTGCCATTGGTGTAGCAACTGCAGTTGCACCGTGTCTGAGGTCTGAGGGCCTCTTTGCTCATTAATCATAGCTGCCTTTTGTAGTCAAACAAAGAGGTGGAAGGGCTTATATTCCTTGCTCACTTTAGGGTCCAAGACACTTGCAAAGCCACTGTGCGACAGCAGGAGCTTAGCTGTCATTGGTGTAGTAGCACAAGGGTCTGGCATCTGAGGAGCCCTTTACACATTAGTCATGACTGCCTTTGACAGAAGGGCTCATATATGGCTTACTTAGAATTTGGACCCATGTAACACTTCAGTGCCACTGTGAGAGAACAGGAGTCTAGGTGTCATTGCTGAAGTAGGTGCTGTGGCACTATGTTCTGGGGGTCTGAGGGCCCTTAGGCATATTAATCATAACTACCTTTTACAATTAAACAATGTGATTGAAGAGCTCATATTACTTTCTTACTTTAGGGCCCTTGCTGCTTTTGTGACAACACCGAGAGTCAGCAGAGGCGTAGATATAATTGGTGCAGCAGGTGTAATAGCACCAGGGCCGGATGTCTGAGGGGCCTTTGCACATTAGTGATGGCTGCTTTTTACTACCAAACAACAGGGTAGTAGAACTCATATTTCTTGCATGTATTATGGAACAGGGCCCCTTTGCTGAGCCACTAATAGCCACAGCAATAGGAGGGGATATAATCAAAAAATGGGGAGCTATATGAGGGAGGGAGGTGGCTGAGACAAAAGGTAGTTCAGGAGCATTGCATTGGATATAGAAAGCACTGGAAAGTTCTTTCAGAGAATATATATTGTGATTGAAGCAGAGAGGGAGAGAAGTATTACATTTAGCTAATAAGAGGGTAGTAAGAGTAAATAATGACCAGTTTCTGAATGTGAAGAGCAACTGGTGTAGGAGTATGGTATGAGTAGTTGGTGTAGGTGAGAAGTGACACTAGGGTAGTAGAAGTAGGACTGGCTGAGTAGGATTAGGGTTTGAAGGCAAAAAGAGAGAAGTGAGAGATAAGATGTGGAGGGGAAGAGTAGGAGTGGAACTGGAGAAGAGACAGGTGTGGGTGAAGTATCATGCAAGTGTAGTAGGCACAGGACAGTAGGAGTAGGACTTCAGGATTAGTAGAGAGGTAAATGTGCAGGTTAATAGTTTCCCACATAATAGATATTTGCATTCATTTAACCAACTGCTTATTCGTACACGGTTATGAGTTTGTTCGCAGTGAATCCTTGAAGAAAGCAGAAGAAAAGCATAACTTCAGGGCTGAGAATAGCAGGTCCATACGTTTAGCCCCTATGCGTGGCTCACTGCCTTCCTCTTTTCTCCTTGGGGAATCTTATATGAATTTTCATGAGAGGAGTCAACAATATCTGAGCCCTCATCTCCACTCCTGCTTTCGTACAGTGGATGCTGCTTCAAGTCCGTTACCCATAGGATACGCTCCCTCATGTTTGCGACCCACAGTGTGTACAACTCCAGACCTGGAACAATCTCATATGTGCCTTCAAAACTGGAACCCACATCATTTGACTCCTCTGCTCATCTTTCTTTTGTCACAATGTGTGGTCCCGCAAGACATTCACCCACAGTACATGCTCTTTTCAATTGCAGGGTCCTACAGTGTGGGAATCTACAGTACATGATGAAGATCCAGCTCATCTTCTGCCTTTGGAAAAGTGTTGGCTCCCCTACAATCTCAACACTCAGCTCACTTTCTGCTTTGGCACAGTGTGTGCTCCTTAGAGGCCTTTTCCGAGTGTGAGCTCCTCCAGCAAACGGACCAGCAATGTGTGCATTTCCAGCAATGGGGCACATATTTCTTCTACTGCAAGCACCCCCATGGAACCTAGAGACTTTATTACAAGTGATGGTGTGCTTCACAAATAAAGTAAATAAATAAATGTGTGTCTGTCACCCTGCACACACTATCCCACAATGCGTGAATCTGCAGGGATGAGGCTGCGTATGTTACTTTTGCCAACTGTGTCATGCTGACAAGCCCCAGACAGGACAAAATGTGTCAGTGATTGTTTAAGATCTTTGAGAGGGGACTCTTTGGCTGACAAAATCACACTTGAAGTTACACTCTCCTTTATGACAGTATTTTCATCTTTTTCCTAGATATGAGACAGTTGATTATTAATTGGGGTGGATGGTAGTCCACCACAAGTAATGATGTCACTGTTTTTGTTAGGTCCAGTAAAGGTTTCAGTAATTTAAACCTGAACTCAATCCCTAGCAGATTTGGCACAGAGCAGATAAGCTTTGGGCCTTATTATGACTTTGGCGGTCTTGTACGGGGCTACCACTCTGCCGCCCCGCTCCAAGACCGCCAAAGCCAAACTAGACCGCCTGGCAGATTACGACTTTTGAAAGTCTGTGGTGGGCGGTCCTTTCGCATTCCCACGGAGGTGCCTATTAAAAAGGCACCGCAGTGGGAACGCCAAAGCAAGTCCATACCATGCAGGAACTGGGCGTGCATGCAGACAGAAGGGCACACCATGTTACCCCTGCATGCAGCCCTTGGCCCAGAGGTGACAGGGGGGCTGTAGGGCCCTCTTTGTTTCCTCTCCGCCACAGATTTCATGGCGGGCTAACCGCCATGAAAACCGCGGTAGAGAGGAAACTCGTAATATGCTGCCTCAAGACCGCCACAACACTACCAGGGATCTCTGATCCCTGGCAGTTGCAGTGGTGCCAATGCAGTCCAACCACCTGTTGTATTCCGCTTTAGGGGTCCGTATATAGGTTTTCCTGAATCATGTCCTTATATAGGCACAATACGCCTTGCCCTTATATAGGCATAGAATCACTGTCCTTATTTAGGCATTAACCGTGCACTCCAAATACAGGCATGGTCACCGACATCCGTCCACCCTAACGTCACAACGAGTTCTTAGAAACCAGACCCTTAAGCTGCGGGAGTTCCCCTAGCACAGGACTATTGATTTCTCCAAGAACTCATCTATTATGTATGAACCATTATACCTTAAGGGTTCATTCCTGACGTATTCCTATGTCCGACTTCACGTCAATGCTAACATTCCTCGACACCTACCAGGTATAAATATACCTTCCCTTGCCCAAGCAAGTTAGAGGAGACCTCGACTTCAGAGGAGCCCGTATCCCGGCCTGACGCACTGAGAAGACGCTGTCATTCCTGCACGCAGACGAATCCAGCTTCCAGTGTTCTGACTCCCTTCGCGGGGTGTTAGAGTTCCAAGACCCGGCAGGAGATTCCCACCTCTCTCATTCTCAAGGTATGGAGCTGACTAGAACCTAGAGGGTCTCTTGGCATACTAGACTTAACATACTCTTAGTCTACCATACTAGAGAATACTCCACCTACTTCTACTCTTCCCTACACCTAGACTAGGTTAGGTACATTGGGGTAGAACTAGCTTAGAGACTCATTGTATGAGTACTCGCATTTTTAGCTCATGTTATTTATGTACGTGAATATATGCTAAAAGATAATGCTAGCGCAGTATTATTTATTTCTACTGCTTACGCTGTACATTATTTATCTTGCATACTGTCTTGTGATCATAACAGCACATATCTCTTACACGAGAAACAAGACTGTTAAAAAAAAAAACTTTTTATTGAAACGCCCGTCTTTCCTTTCTGTGTAACTCTGCAGAAACTAAGCATGCACGATTGAATGAGTGAAACTGTTATCTATTGTTTCCACAATTCTGAGACATGTTCCGTTTCTAAAGGGAAACAAAGTTGTCATGTTTTTCGGTTGCCAGAAACTACTCCCTTCTTGTTCTCAAGGAGTTTCTAGTGGCCTCTGAGCTAGCTGGCACAGGTAATTAAGTTTAATATAATCGATAGGGACATACCGACCTTAGTCCTATGTCAAACCTATATGTTATATTATTCCAATGCGCAGAGCCTATTAGGGAAATAGGAACTACACTACATGGCGCCCAACGGTTTGGTAAGGCAGTAATTTAACGCTAGATACTGAGTAACTCATTCGTGCTTTTCTCAGAGACCCCTACTCACATACTCCATAAGATGTCTGGAGTGGGTATGGCTAAATATCCACCATAACTAAATAGGGAAGCACTCTATATATTAGTTGTTTGGTTTGATTCAACGTTGAAGGATACAGTGTTCCAAAATATTGTGCACCTTATCTTTTTATTTTTTTTGTTTCCTTGAAACTTGTTCTACATTTTTTTTAAAACAAAATGTCCATAAACGGGGGCAATAACACCGGAAACGGTGAAGCTGCGGCTGACCCAGTCGTACCAGCTTTTAACTTTACAGGTTTAAATGAAACCGAGGAGGGTGTCATAGACATCCATCCAAACTGTAGAAGAGCCATCACTCTGAAACTTATAAAACACGGCCTACCTCCGAGAGGCGGTAGAGCAGTTTTTGTGATAGAGGCACACGAATCCTTTCAGAGTGAGGTATTCTATTCATGGGTCATATTTCCTGAATCAAATTCAGTAACAAAACTGTTTCACTTCTCCAAAGAAGATGATCCACCAGAGGAATATATTCCTTTCGAGGATATTGAAATTCCACTAACATACCAGGAGCATCAGCTCTGGTTTAAAGGCGCCCTAAAACATCACAAAAACATTACCAGGCTCGGTCCACTAGGTAGACCAGGAGCAACATGGCCGATCCTAGCCGGCTACACACCTCATCCTGACATCGAAATAATGTCAGATGAGGAATTACTTACTTAACTTACAGAGTTAATAAAAATCTACAGACAACTAGTCCAATATGTCATGCGGACTTTCACAGTCCAACCACTATTGACACTTCCAAATCAAACTCCTCAACAGGGGAATACACTAAAAATTACACCACAGACTCTATACGCAGTCATGGGAAAAATGCCCACAAAACGTGAGCAAATTCCGTTTTGGATAGCTCAAAAAATTACTCAAATCGAAGCAGTATTTCCTAATACTAGCCCGTATGAGAAACACAGAATCCTAACAATCTGTTTACCGATGGGGATCACACCACAACTGGAAGACTGCACCACTTGGGGCTCAGTCTTTGCTGCCATCTATACTAAAACACATGGTGTTCCGTCAATTGCGGTAATACCTGATGTCCTGAAACAAATTCAAAACGAATACGGGGCAGAGCCTGCTCTAAATTTAGGTATGAAATTACTGAAAAATTTCGACCAGGTCTCAACAATAATATTATCTAATATTAAAGGGGAGGCAGCAGCAGTGGCGATCCGCCAACGACTAAGGGAATTCGATGTTACAGAACATCAAACTGAGCTACCCAGAATAATAGAACAATCATATGCAGAATTATGCAGAGATAGTTTGGGTGGAAGACCACTGAAGCCAAAACTATCTGAATGTCCTGAGAAGGACTCTATTAAACAAACTCCTACATCTTCTAAAAATAAGTGGGAAACTAATAAAAATAATTCAGAGAAACGTTCTCAATCTCGAGGTAGGTCTCCTCAAAAGGAGCCCTCTGAAAGGAGGTATAACCTCAGGAATAGGGATAATTTGAAAAAGCCTGACAGGTATCAAGATACTGATACACGTTCCTCTCGTACCTTTCAGATCTCGTCACAGACATCGGAAAGAAGAGGACGGTCAGAACATAGAGAAGAACGTGTGAGATCGAAAGACGACAAACACGTTCCGAAAAACAAATCAAAACCTCAATTCTCAAAGAAGAAGCTAGCAGGTCTGAAGGTCAGACATGCCGAGGATACTGAGAACACAACTCAAGAACAGAGAATGGGCTCAGACAATGCTGGACAGTGCTGCAGAAGTCACAATAGCTCGCCAGAACCTGAAGGAACTTCTGGAGATAGTGGACTTGAATGAGTACATTACAGTTGAGACTGTAGACACCAGGGTTAGTACTCCATAAAAGTTATATGAAATAACACTCCCGATAGAGGGAGACATACCTAGACAGGTGAAAGCACTCTTTTGGGAAAAACTTTCAAGGGGTTATGATATACTTCTAGCAGAAAAAGACTGGCCACCACAATTTGTCAGGGAGTGCCCACATGGCAAGGACATTATAATGCCTGCCTTCTCTAACCATATTCCAATTCATCTAAAATATACTTATGCCAGGAAATGGGCAGTTGCCCAGGCCCCAGCATTATACAAAAATCATGTAGGATGGGACGAGGATTCACCTCACCATAAAATACATCTAAAAAATGAACCTACTGCACAAAGGCAGTATCCAATAAAGCAAGAAGCTAAAAAACAGGTCAGGGAGATCTTAGATCAACTTGAATACCAGGGGGTGATTGAAACATGCACCTCCTCAATGAACAATCCTTTGTTTCCTGTCTCCAAACCAGACGATACCTATCATCTAGTTTTGGATTACAGACACTTAAACACTTGTTCTAAAACATTTGCAGTACAAAATGCACATAGTACAGCATTAATGAATAACATTGTGCGTAAAAAATATAAAACCACATTAGATATCTCAAATGGTTTCTTTTGTCAAAACATAGCACCTGAAAGCAGGTACTTAACAGCTTTCTCAATAATGGGGACCCAGCGTCAATTTTGTCGACTCCCACAAGGGTTCAAGAACAGCCCGGGGTTATTCTCAGCGAGGGTAACGGAGTTACTACAAATTTATGACAATGAGGCATTGTCCTATGTTGATGATATCTATCTGACAGACAATGACCTGGACAAACACTTGAACAGGGTGAGCACCATTATACTGGGCTTAGCCTCTGAGGGCTACAAATTCAACTTTAAAAAATCCAGAATTGCCCATCTCAATGTCCTGTTTCTAGGATATGAGCTTTCAAGTGAAGGCAAGAGCTTGGCAGCCAACTTTTTATTAAGGTGTGCGCTGCTCCAACCTCCAAAGATGCTGAAAAATTTACAATCCATCCTGGGTTTCCTCAATTTTGGAAGAACTTACATTCTAAATTACGCAGAAAGGGTTAAACCGCTCTACGCACTAATCAAACCTGATTTTTCAATCAAAAATTGGACACAAGAACACACAGAAATCTTGCGTTCACTCCAAGCTAACATGTTAGCAACAAATCACTTACAAACACGCTTAAGCCAACGCAATTTAGTGATCCGAATAATTTCGGGTCAATGCAGATTCACCTACTTAACATTTAATGAGGGGGAGAAAGTACCAATTGCATACAAATCACATTTGTATACACAAGCAGAAATGCGCTTCACTTCAACAGAAAAGATACTGACAGCAGTTCAAACCGCTGTAGCAAAAAAAAAAGCTCTAGCCCAAAGAAACGCATTATTGTCGTAACCCCAGTTCCGGCCTTAGAGGCGGTAACAAAAGCAAGCATTCCAAATGCTAAAGCATTACATCCTAGATGGATACAATGGGTTAATTCTCTTGCTGCAACAGATGTTGAATATGTTTTTGATCTCGATTTAAAAACACAAGCATTCCTGCAATATGAACATGAATGTCCTCTGCCCACTGAGATTCTGCCTCTCGATCAGTACGAATTCATAATTTACACTGACGGATCCGCACAACCCGCAACAGGGAGTAAGCAAGCTTACAGTGCAGCGTGCGCAATCGTTAAAGGTCGCATGCGCAATGGCAAATTCAGACCTATGGTCACAAAAACCCAATCTCTAGGAGATTGCACAGCTCAGCGAGCTGAACTCCAAGCATTCAAACTGGCACTTGAAAGTACAGATCGAGAATTCCCCACACTCATAGTGTGCGATTCTTTCTACTGTATGCAGTCGTATAATGAATATATACAAACTTGGCTTGAAAACGGGTTCAAAGATGCAAAAGGTGGCACAATAAAGCATAAAACGCTTTGGGAACAAGTAGTTCAGTTAAAAAGCGAACTACCAAAGGCTCATGTGATACACACACTGAGTCATCAACGTGCTGGCGTTCACATTGCAGGGAATTCATTGGTGTACGAAGGTGCAAAGGGGGCTGTTCAAACGGCTTCTGTAGCTGCGATCACTCGTTCAAAAACAAAAATAGACAGTGAGATAATGTTGGCTGTCAATGCTACGAGCAAAGGCAGTGGTGCAGTGTTACCAAAAAAGTTTCCACTCAAGTACTCTTATGTAATTGATGCGAACAACGTTCCTTTTGCTCGAATCCCTGGAGTGGGGGATAGGGTAATTCCAAACATGGAACGTAGAGCAGCTTTGATTTATGAAACACATCTGGGGGAGGGTCTGTCACATCAAGGGATCTCTAAAACAATATTGACATTAAAAGAGATGTACTGGTGGCCTGGGATGAATACAGAAATACACAGATTCATCAATAACTGCTTTGACTGTAAGTTACAGCGAGAAAGCCACCAGACAACATGCTAAGAATGTAGCTGCCCAGTACAGACACCATTGTTAGACAGCATTAGACTATCTATGCACAGGCATCCTCATGGACAAGTGCAATCCCACAAATACTAAATCAAGGTTCCTATGGATATGGCCTCAACGCTCGGCTGACGCTCTAACTGTTATAAAAGATTTGCGAGTCTTTATCGGCACATACGCAATAGGCACTCTAAATTCTGACCAGGGCCCTGCGTTTAGCTCTCGAGCTTACAAAGACGCCACGGCCAGTCTGGGCGTTGCATTGCGGTACTCCTCTCCGTTTCATCCTGAGGGAAATTCTGTTGTGGAAAGGAAAAACCGGGACATAAAGCAGTCTATAACAGCTAGGGTATTAGGTTCGGGTGATGGGTGGGTCAAACATCTTTATGGGGTCCAACGCTCATTAAACAACTTGCCAAGAAGTTCTCTAGGGGGGGTCACTCCATATGAGGTCCTATTTGGGACAAGAATGTGGGTGCCTGATCTGGAATGCAGTGGCACAGTGGTGGAAAATAAACCCTTTGATATCAAAGATCATTTGGCTGTTTTACAGGACTTAAACGAATTAAGAACGAAACAAAGCAACGTGTTCCTGCAGCCAACCACCACTGGGGAAAAACCGGCGGTCCCAGCAAGGCCTGTCTGGATTCCAAAAGTATGGTCAGAGAAAAGATTGCGGACAAGAAGGAATTTGGACCTTCATACAGACAACCAGTACCTGTCCTAGCCGTACACGGAACAAGAACAGTACTTCTGCCGCCCCTTGCTGGAAGAAAGGAGAAAAGATTTGTGTCCATCGACCTCATCAAACCACAGTATGTGGCCAATACTAAATAGTAGGCCTCGTGGACTCCGACCTAGTAGCAGACACACTCCTCTCGCTACTATCCAAGAGGTTCAGACTGAAAGACTGATAACCATCAAGACTTCAGCAGTAATAGATGAAGGACTGAACAACAATGCTATGGAACTCATCCCTCTTGAAACACAAGTAACAGTTCGTCCAAATACACCTGTCTACACCAATGTAACAAGTGATCAACTGGTACCAGCGATTTCTACAAATCCTGATGCAATTCCAACAATTGACAGAACTGCTTCTGGCTACTTCATTAATTTCGATACGTTTTCTGAGGATCCGAGTGAGCCCGAGACGTCGACAGCATCAGAAACTTTTCAACAGCAAGTAAAAGACTTTTTGCATTTTTTGAAAAAGACTTATCTAGTTTCACCATGGATTGAACTTTGGGTTATTTCTGGAATATTTTTCTTCCTGCTTTGGCTAACTTTGGTTATGACTATGAGCGTGCTTATAAATGGGAGATACATCCATTTGGACATTGAAAGAAAAGTAGTGAACTTACTTTTGAAACCTCACAAATCATCCCATCGTGAAACAAGAGACTTGTCTGCAGTGAACATCACAGCCGTTCCTATACAGGATGGTATAGTGTGGGACAAAACTGATTTTGATATCTTTGGCCCGACGGAACATTTGAACATTCCACATTTATTTAAGATTTCACTGAGTGATTTTGTTTCATCCAGTACCTTTTCTGATGATTGGGACTTTGAAACTGTGAATAATATGATGTTTGGCCTAGAAAAATCTGCTGCATTTTCTAATAATGAATATTTAGAGTGTTCATCAGACTATGAACAGCTGTATTGCTATAACCACTATGGTCATAATTTTTTGCATAAATCTGCAACACCTAGAAATGTGTTTATGTTTAACCAATGGGAGCATTGTCCTACACCACCAAAAGGTAGTTCAAAAACATTTGCTAAAAAGTTTCCATATTTTTCAGGATACAATACATCTGATCCAGAAACATTTTACTATAAAAATGTAAACAAAACAGGACTAAAAATTATGTTAACTAATACAAAACAGATTTACTCTGCAACATTTATTGCCCAACTGGCTAGATAGGGTTTCAACTTATGGAAAGACACAATAGACACAAAATCTGTCTGGGGTACTAAAGATTGGCAAATATTTAGAGCCTGTATCGTCCCTCAACAAATAATGTTTTTGAATGACACGGTCCAACAAACGTCTTGCCTTGGGTTAGCCAAGATTAAAGACATGAAAAATCCTTCTGTACCAACACCTGCAAGTGATAACAATACACAGGCAGCGGTTACAGTTGACACCATACTAAAACTCAACAGAACAAATACTGATTGGAGAAAATGGTTGATCTGGCCCACAGACACAAACAACTGTCAAGACAGATTCCTGAATAAAACACAGGGGTTTTCTATTCACAGGCCAAACCCAAGATCCGTCCAAAGACAGCATCCGGGGGTAGTAACAACATACAGTGTAGGAAAATTATGCCTCGATTGGCTACAAAAATCTACACTTAAGGATGTGAAACAACACTTATTTTTACTTAAAGAAGACGCAGACCTTAGGGAATTCTTGCTTGGACCAAGAAAACCGCTTCAAAAACGTTTCATATATGCCGGCATCTATGCTGCTTATAATGAAGCATGGAAGGTGTCACAGATGGAGGCCGCAGAACGTATACGTGAGCTTGATCGTATTAACTTAGAGAAAACTCTCTCTGTGGTCGACAATGGGTTAACAACTTTGTCCTCCAGAATTTATACATTGGACAGTATTGTATCCTCTGCTATCGACATACTGGAACAAGATTTAGCCATGTTACAACAAGGCCAAACACAGTTACGTTCTATTATGTTATTAATCTGGACGCTGCAATGTTTGCGTGCTGGCTACGTGCCTTGGCGTTTTATCAACACGATGGCTCTGTTTGCAGAATATAATCTAACTGATAAACAGATCGAACTGGCACAAAGGGGAGCAAAGTATACAGTACTGAGCATTGAAAAACTTGAAAAGTTACCATTCACAGTGGCAGAAAAACCAGCTACAGAATGGCTTATTCATGGCAAAATTAGTCTACCTGTGACTACTTTCCAGTTTCAGTATTGCCTTAAACAGATGCAAGCAGGCAAATATGAAAGGTTGGATAAAGAATACATTAAGACATCCTGGAATTTACCTTACACCTATAGATGTTGGAGTGGGGATCGTGAAGTGTTTCTAAGCGGTACACACTGTGAAAGTGCACTAAGCGGTTCACTGATTTGTCAGGGCATTTCTTTACACGGGGCTTGTAATGGTTCTGTGGCAAACTTGTCCTGCCACCAGCAGGGTACACCAACTGCTGTGATTAATCCAACGTTTGGACAACTTTCTAATGGGAGTTACCTCATGTTGAATGATCAGAGTTGCTGTGGCATGTTGCCAGGCATCCCATATCTAGTAACGGTCAACTCCAGGGTCACTTGCTGTATGCAAGTATTGTTTGCCCCAATAGACACAGTCAGGAAGTCGCCTTTGTGGCCTTCGTTGAATGTCTCTTTTATTCGATTTGATACTTTAAGCAGAATGAAAGCCATGCTTATACAACAATCAGTGCCTTTGACCTCGGCCAAAGAAACCTATGATCTACAAGTTGCAAGGACTTCGGCTGAGATACAAACTTTAATTCGTACAAACTGCCCTATACATTTCGTAGAAATGATAGGACGTATCTTTAACATGTCAGATACAAGCGTAATTGTACATGTATTTAAGACCATCTGTTCCGGACTACTAGCACCTTTCCAGTCTGTCCTCGGAATCATCCCAAACTTCGCACATTCGGTGTTTGGTGGTGTACCGTTAATTCTAGCACTTGTTGCAGGAATCCTGTTCCTATTCCTCCTACTACGCTATGGCAAGCCTCTTCGCCAACATCACTCCGAGCGATGTGGAGAGAGCCCTCCTTGAACGGAAATGCCGTGAGCGAATAGTACAGCTTTTGGGCATGCCTCGTCTACGGGAACTTAATACAACGTGGTTGCTGTCATTCAGACCAATCTGGCAAGATTGCATCTTACCTGTTCTACGCTGCCTGTTTTGCGGTGAAGAATGCGTGCTAGACATCTGTCTAACACTCCCATCAGTCATGCCAACGGATATCGATACTCTGCTGGACCCGATAACGGCCCATGCTGTGTGTTGTCCCCATTGGCTTCCAATCCTGATGGCGGCATTCATTGAGATCTCACAGACGCTTCCGGCTGCTGCTGAGGTACGAGATGGATCAACGGGCACACAGGTAACAACGGACGCGAACATTGCATCTTCTGCTGAGGGCGATGTTTCTCATCTCTGTGCAATTAACCTTCTGAACGAGGTGTTCCAAATGTCACCGACTACGGTGGATGATATTTTGGCAACGGACATAGATGCTCTAATGTTTACGCCATACCCCTACACTGACTATGATTCGGCTCACAGTGTACCAGGGCAACAATGAAATTTGGCCTTCATATTTTTCAAACTTGGAACTTTTCCCAGAATTGAACTTTTTCTTTTTTAAATTTTTGTAAATGACATGGCAAAGGAACAATCTGCTTACAGAAGAAATAGTCTTATAAAACGGACTTCTTTGAATACTTCCAGGGACACATTGTCACCTAACTTGTCTACCATTTCATTTAATTCCATGATATGCAATGGCTTTGATTGTAAGAACTTATCGACCATTTCATCATATGTATATATTACTGTTTCATTCACGTTACATTCCACTTCTGTTATATGCTTAGAATGAAAACAATGCTTAAAATGTAGAGTACCTATTGCATTTCAACAATTTTGAGCTTCTTTTAAAATGCTTTTGGAAATGTTTTTAGCAATATGTGGTACTCAATTTTATGTCTAGCATTTCAAAATGTTTAGCATTTAGTCTTATCGTTCAATAGAAGATGGAGTGGGTGTTGTATTCCGCTTTAGGGGTCCGTATATAGGTTTTCCTGAATCATGTCCTTATATAGGCACAATACACCTTGCCCTTATATAGGCATAGAATCCCTGTCCTTATTTAGGCATTAACCGTGCACTCCAAATACTGGCATGGTCACCGACATCCGTCCACCCTAACGTCACAACGAGTTCTTAGAAACCAGACCCTTAAGCTTCGGGAGTTCCCCTAGCACAGGACTATTGATTTCTCCAAGAACTCATCTATTATGTATGAACTATACCTTAAGGGTTCATTCCTGACGTCTTCCTATGTCCGACTTCACGTCAATGCTAACATTCCTCGACACCTACCAGGTATAAATATACCTTCCCTTGCCCAAGCAAGTTAGAGGAGACCTCGGCTTCAGAGGAGCCCGTATCCCGGCCTGACGCACTGAGAAGACGCTGTCATTCCTGCACGCAGACGAATCCAGCTTCCAGTGTTATGACTCCCTTCGCGGGGTGTTAGAGTTCCAAGACCCGGCAGGAGATTCCCACCTCTCTCATTCTCAAGGTATGGAGCTGACTAGAACCTAGAGGGACTCTTGGCATACTAGACTTAACATACTCTTAGTCTACCATACTAGAGAATACTCCACCTACTTCTACTCTTCCCTACACCCAGACTAGGTTAGGTACATTGGGGTAGAAATAGCTTAGAGACGCATCGTATGAGTACTCGCATTTTTAGCTCATGTTATTTATGTACGTGAATATATGCTAAAAGATAATGCTAGCGCAGTATTATTTATTTCTACTGCTTACGCTGTACATTATTTATCTTGCATACTGTCTTGTGATCATAACAGCACATATCTCTTACACGAGAAACAAGACTGTTCAATAAAACCCCTTTTTATTGAAACGCCCGTCTTTCCTTTCTGTGTAACTCTGCAGAAACTAAGCATGCAAGATTGAATAAGTGAAACTGTTATCTATTGTTTCCACGATTCTGAGACATGTTCCGCTTCTAAAGGGAAACAAAGTTGTCATGTTTTTCGGTTGCCAGAAACTACTCCCTTCTTGTTCTCAAGGAGTTTCTAGTGGCCTCTGAGCTAGCTGGCACAGGTAATTAAGTTTAATATAATCGATAGGGACATACCGACCTTAGTCCTATGTCAAACCTATAGGTTATATTATTCCAATGTGCAGAGCCTATTAGGGAAATAGGAACTACACTACACACCCAAGTTGTCATGGGGTGGTTAGACCCTTGGTGCGGCAGTGCCCGCACTGCCACAGTGGCTACGACGGTCCATTGGACTGCCGTAGCCTCAATAAGGCCTTCTGTTTAAAAAAATGTGTAAAGCATTTAGAAGTACCAAAATAATTAGAAAGTCAAGAACAAAGCACTCCAGTTTATAAAAATAGAGAATATCTTAATGAGCAAACTGACACCAACATGACAAAAATCCAATAAGTGCAATCAGAGGTTTGATTTTTTAGAGTTTTAAATAAAAATAGTGCTTGGAAGCATCAGATGCCAACCATGGTCATCTGGTTGCGTTTGATCGGCACCTAGGCTCGAGTTAAGGCTGACTGTGATTAGAGCTTGGAGGACGGATTACTCTGTCACAAACATGATGGATATCCCATCCGATGTATTACAAGTGCTATTGAATATAGTGCATTTGTTATATGGAGGCCGGGATAGCCGACACGAATGCGATGGAGTAGCCCATCCACTGAACTCTAAAACAGGCCCTTAGTCTCTGAAATGGAAGTTATAAATCCTCAGCAGGGGAAGGCAGCAGGCTATGGCCAAGATGGGATGCATGATGATGAAGTCCTGGTGAAGTGTTGCCTTTTGGCAGGAAGCCTCCAAGCCTGAGAAATTTTAAATTTGCACTGAAGTTCCCTCATCGGCCGAATACTTTTGGTGGTTTTGCCCAGTGAAGATGTCTACCTTTGGATTTAGGCACTTTTTTGAGCTTGGATTCCTTCAGTGGGGCAAGGGTGAAAGTCGTAACCAAACAGGGCTGCATGAAGCCAGATACATTCTCTGTGAAGTCAGCTGAAACACATTTTCTGCTGCGGAAATGCTCAGAGCGGGAGGAATCAGAATCTTTGGCCCAGCTGCAAGGCACCTTCATCAAACTGACTTTTCAAGATTGTCTTGGTCTTCTGTCAGTTCTCTGGAGAGGTTCACTCTGACACCAACCAAAAGTTTCAGGACCTCAGGAACTAGGTTTGGGGGTAAGGACTCTAACAGAAGCCACCAGCAAGACCCACGCCATTCCAGTTGAAACTGGGCAGCTGTGTTCCTTCTTGAAAGTTGGCTCTTTGCAGCTTTTGTATCCCTGTAGCTTAACAGCTCAGATAGTTGACCCCTGGAGTCCATGTCTTAGTCCTTGGTACAAGTGGGGGCAGGTCCAGCCCTTAGGGTTCTCCTTAGAGGTCACAGTAGATACTGTCCTTCATCTGTCTTCCACAGAACTAATAGTGTTCTGAAGAGGGTTTCTGGGGTGCCATATTTATGCCTGCCACTAGTCTATGGGTGAGGTTGACACTTTTCCTCTTCCTGATCAATAGAAATAATGCCCAGAGCCTGCTAGCGAATTCGGAGGAGTCTGCATTTGTTTCGGCGAGCTGAGACGCATGCTGGGAATGTGCGCACTGCATCCTACCCACTTTTGTCGCAGTTCCTATGTGCCCTACTGCAAACAATCCTACAAAGCGCCTCTTTACCTTAACCCAAGGTGGCAAAACCTTTCTTCCCCTGTGCAGAGCTCCTGTGCCCACCCTAGATGTGGTGTGAGGGAAATGAACAAACCCTTCCCTGTGGTCCCGCAAAACTGGTTCTAGGGGCAGCTTCTTTCCCACACGGATTGATGCCTGGCTGGCTAGAAGGACAATAGAGAAACATGGCCAGGTGTGTGCTACATCTGCCTGTGGCAGGGGAGGCCTCTTTGAATATAATTAAGCTCCTGGGAACTGCCCAGATGGTCATCCTGTTAGAGGAACAACACTCCTTCCCACACCCAATGCCTGTGTCTCATCTTTGGGAGACAATTCACACCTAATCAATGAGCCGTTTATTCAGCTCCTGGGTGACACTTGGAAGCTCAGGCAAATGGGGTTTCTAGATGCTTTAGGCCGGCTTTTTAAAAGTACCTTTTGTGAAATATTTGCCACAAATCTGACTTTAGCAATGAATTTGATTTATAATATTTTACAAAGTCCAAGAATTAAGTTTTTATCTGGTTCTTAGGCGGAGATAATGTAATTAACTTTAATAAAGCATCTCAATGCTTTCCTATGGAACAGCTAACCCAGCTACAGTGAAAGCTTCTAGTAGATTGTCATTGTAAGGACATATTTAATATTAAACTTTTACATGTCCTGCTTTTAAATTTCATGCATCCCGCCTTATGGCATTTAAGGCCTTCTTGGGGGTGATTTATTCATATTTAAAAGGAGGGCTTAGGCCTGTCAATAGGCGTTATTTTGACAAGTCGAATTTGAAGTTTAAAACTGCACAGGCAGGTTACTAGTGGCAGGCCTGCAGTCATGTTTAACATGTTCACTTTAGGGGTGGCACAATATGTGCTGCAGTCCACTAGTGACATTTAACTTACAGGTCCTGGGCATACTTAGTACCATATGTTAGGGACGTATAGGTAAGTTAAATATGCCAATTAGGAGTATAGCCAATCTTGAATTATTAGGAGTCATTGCACATGCACTGGGGCTTGGTTAGCAGAGTCCCAGTGCACACAGTCAAAAAACCAGCAGCATCAGTCAAGAAAATGGGGATGATCATGCAAAACAAATTGTTACACCAGAATAATTTTTTGTTTAACGGTATTTGAAAAACTTTTGCGCTCCCTTAAAGTAATTGAAAAGATCCCAAATGTAATTGAATGAACTGAAGCCTATTTTATTTTTACGAGGATTCCATTAATTGGTAGGAATGCATACTTGTACTATAAAAACAGGAAAGAACTCTGAGTCAGACAATGCGCATACTATTGAGATATAGTATACACAATATGAAGAGTACAGGTTTGAAACACTGGGGGTCCAATACTATCTGCCATCCTTCTTCTAAGTTTGGTATACTTCTGATATAAAGCATATGTGATATTGAGCAGTGTTAGACTTGGCTTTTTCAGCGAGTTTACCCCCAGACGATTTGCTTTTTGGCCTCCTGTTTTTGACCCTATTTTTGTTGGCTTTAGGACTCTGGGCACTTTACCACTGCTATTCAGTGCTAAAGTGCATATGCTTTCTGTGTAAATTGTGTTTATGGACTGGTGATTCCATGATTGGCATATTTGATTTACTGGTAAGTCCCTAGTGCAGTGCACTATGTGTGCCCAGGGCCTGTAAATCAAATGCTGGTAGTGGGCCTGTAGCACTGATTGTGCCACCCACATGATCAGAGTGTAAATGTAACTCAGACCTGCCACTGCAGTGCCTGTGCGCAGTTTGGTATTGCCCTGTCGAACTGGCAAGTGCAACCACTTGTCAGGCCCTAACCTTCCCTTTACTTACCTGTAAGACACCCATAAGGTAGGCCCAAGGTAACCCCGTGTGCAGGGTGCAATGTATGTGAAAGGTAGGACATGCCCTGATGTGTGTGGCATGTCCATATAGTGAAATACTGCCAATTTAGTTTTCCATTATTGAAAGGCTATCTGTCCCATATGATAGAATGGGAGTTTATTTATAACATCTTATAAATATAACTTCCCATTGGGACAAGATAGAAAGGTGGAGTTTGGTATGCCTGAACCCAGAATATAAAAATGCATCTGTTAGTAAAGTTGATTTTTATATTTTGTGTTTGAAAATACCACTTTTAGAAAGTGGGTATTTTCTTGCTTAGCCATCCTGTGTGCCTCTGCTGGTTTGTGGATTGACTGTGTGGCTTTGGAGTGACAGGGGCTGGGGATGTGCATTCTCTCAGATGGCCACTGGGGGATGGGTTGATGTGTGTACTGCCTTTCCTGAATGAGTCAGAACTGGGCTGAATAGACCTGGGCTGCATTCAGAGTAGTGGGAGGAGTTTTCACTAGCACCTGAATAGGCCTGGTCTGCATTTAGAGTGGTGGGAGGAGATTTCCCTTGCACCTGAATATTAGGCCCTGTCTGCCTTGGACAATACTGTCTCCACCTCCTGCCAGGAAGCTGCACCAGAGAGGACAGAACTGTTTTTGGCTGGTCAAAGAGCTTCTCTGCCACCAGAGAACCAAGGAATTTATGCTATAAAAAATGGGGCCCAGACCCCAGAACTTTGGATTACTGCTGAACTAAGGAACCTGCCAGGAAGAAGTGCTGGAAAAGCTGTCAGTAAGAACTGCCACTTTGCTGCGTGCTCTGCTGTGTTGGCCTGCTGCTTGCTGCTTCTGTCTTGGGCAGGAAAAGGACTGGATTGTACTCTCATCAGCCTGCTGTTAGAGTTTTCTCCAAGGGCTTGAAGTAGAGCTTGCCTCCTGTTGGAAGTCTCAGGGAGATAAAAGACTTGAGCGAACTCGCAGGAATCAAGGAACCTGCTAAGAAGAAGAGCTGGAAGAGCTGCCAGGAGGAGTTCTGCCCCTTTGCTGTGTTGTTGATTTGTTGGGTTGGCCTGCAGTTGCTGCTTCTGCCTTGGGCAGTGAAACGACTGGACTGAACTTTCTTTACTTGTGCTGAGTATCTCCAAGAGCTTGAAGCAGAGCTTGCCTCCTGTTCTGAAGTCTCAGGGACTGCAAAGACTTCACCAACCTCTTGGTACCGCTTCAGGAACCACTGTTTCAGTTGCCACAGAGAAGGGAAAAGCAGCCGACTCTGTCACCGACTCCGTTGCTGGCTCCGTGTCCTGAAAGCACCGCAGAAGGTACCGCTGCATCTCGCACCGCAACCCTGGTCTCACCGACAACAGTGACCGACGCCGCCGCCACCGAGCCGCTGCTTGCACCGTGACCTGTGGGCACCGCACTCCGCACTGCGTCGCTTCACTTTGCTGCCCTGGTCTCACCGACGTCGTCGCTGCCTGCTGACTTCGACACCCGTGACCGCATTGTGCCTGGGGGCACCGCTCGTAAGTTTCACGATGCACTGCCTCGCCCCACACGGTAGTCTGGGCTGCCTGATGCCATCTCCCGCTAACCGGCTCTGCCGCTTGCACCGCAACCTGCCAGCACCACATCGAGCGCCGCCTCGCACCGTAAGCCATGGTCTCACCGATGCCGTCTGGACAATCGTCACCAAGCCACTGCCTGCACAGCATTGTGAGGGCACCGCACCCTGCACCGCTTCCATTTTGCAATGCAACCGCAACAGTTGCCATGACCGGCTCACACCAATGTGCCAGCCGCAACGATAAAGGTACAGTTCACGAGTCTGTCCACACTTTTGCTGGCCCGTACCAACGCGGTCGGCTGGAGCTGTTAGACTCTGTAGTTTTCTGCATTGCGCTAGCCCCTTATGGAGCTACCGACTCGGAAGAACTGTTTTTGAGATATTTCTGCAATTTTAAGGATATCTTACAAAGTATATATTTTTAAGTACTGTATGTTGGATTTTTATCGTCCTGGTCTTGTTTTGGATATATAAAAATGTTGGCTATTTTTCTAAACTGGTGTGGTGTCCTTTTGTAGTGTTTTCACTGTATTATTGTTGGTTATGTGCAAATGATTTACACACTGCCTCTGAGATAGCCTGACTGCTCGTGCCAAGCTACCAAGGGGGTGAGCAGTGGTTATTTTAGGAGTTTAACTCTCTTACCCTGACTAGGAAGAAGGGTCCCTATTTGGACAAAGGTGCAAACCATTTCCAACTAGAGACCCCCATTTCTAACAAGCAGCATTTGTCTGAATTCTCTCTTGTAGCCCAGACTGTCCCTTAAGCAGGGACGTGTTCGTATCCAGGTGCAGAGGGACAGGCAAGGCTGACCTCACTCAAAGGAGTGGCAATGAAACAAAGGACCTGTTGTAATTTACTACTGCCCCTTTCATCTCATAGAATGTCTGGGGCATCGTATGGAACTCTGACATGCTGAGCAACCACTGAGCAGTTGGATTGCGGCTGGCTCCGAAGAGACTGTGTTACCCGTTGGTGGATGCAATAAAGAGAGTTACTTTAATGAAGCGTGGTGTGTACTCTCTTAAAAACGGGCAACGAGTTATAGAGTGCATTCACCAAACATCCCTGCATGAAACCCTGAGGATTTGAGACTTGTAACTTGGATTTGCATCAAGGAAGTGGAAAGGATTTTATTTTGGCCTTTAATCTGCCTGCACAGTAGTGGTGAGTTATTTAAACGCTAGCGCTTTGGTTCTGGTGCTTGTAACTGGTGACATTTTGGTGAAATACTGTTTGAAGGCCCTTACCCCCTTTGGCTGTCATCGAGCCAAGAGCCACTCAATGCAGCGATGTTAAATAATGCAATGCGAGCTCTGAGGCCGGGAGGCACGTCGATTTGTGGCACTCAATTGGGGAGCTAGTACGACATTCTAACTGTTGCCGTGGTTGGAAGCCCCATTCTGTGATGAGCGCAGATATTGAATGCTGAGGAGCCTGCATTCATTTCAGCGAGCCCAGAAGCATGCCGGGAGCGTGTGCACGGCATCCTACGTCATAGTGGGAAGCTAGTGCGTGCACCCTTGCATTGCAGTGGAAAGAAGAAATATCTAGAAAATACAGTGCGTGTGCAGTGCGGCGGGCAGAAGAAGTATCGAACAGATACACAGAGCATCTGCAGCCAGACGCACGTTACTTGACTGTCTGCACAAGTGCATATTGGGAGGGAGGGGGGCAAGCCAAACCAAGACCAAATTTGTGTGTGTAAAAGGCTGCTTTATTGAAACAGGTGCATATCACATTAAAAACACTGGCAACTGCTTTACAAAACTAAAACCTCACTATACATCAAATAACTGACCCCCTGGTCCCCCCCCACCCCTACGATCCCCTCAGCAGTTCCCCCACCCCGCCGTTAACATAACAACAACCTTACACAGTATTGCAGATAAAAATCAAGCCCTCCAATGAAACCCAAATCTCCTACCTGCGTTTCTACAACTGTAACTAACCAACGTTTACTCTAAAACTTAGCCTACCTGCCTACCCTTTCCCTGCCCTTGCTCACAAACTTCCAACACTTAACCAAAAACTTCTGCCAACCCTGGCCAACTTTTAAAAACCCCGCCAGCACCTGTTCCAAGCAACAGATTGAACAAAAGTCTTCCCCAATGCACCTGAGTTCAACAAACCTAGCCGAAAATTTAATATATAGATCCCAAAGGAAAAACCCCGGCCAAACTACCCAGCAAGAGGGATGGGAGGGTGGGCAAAAACTACACTACGCTATGCTGCTCCCAGCCACCAGGTCACCAAATCTAAAATGGTGGCTGAGAGTGGCGTGAGCACCCATTTATAGATTGGGCTATATTGGGCTATCTTCAGAAAGTGCCAAAAATGCACACAACATGGCCGCTAATCGGCCAGCCCCACCCCCTCCCAATATGCCCAGGGGGCTGACCTCGCAGGCTTCGGCTGCCCCCTAAACCCCCCTTGGGAGGGAGGAGGGCAAGCCAAACCGAGACCAAATTTGTGTGTGTAAAAGGCCGCTTTATTGAAACAGGTGCATATCGCATTAAAAACACTGGCAACTGCCTTACAAAACTAAAACCTCACTATACATCAAATAACTGACCCCCTGGTCCCCCCCACCCCTACAGTCTCCTCAGCAGTTCCCCCACCCCGCCATTAACATAACAACAACCTTACACAGTATTGCAGATAAAAATCAGGCCCTCCAATGAAACCCAAATCTCCTACCTGCCTTTCTGCAACTGTAACTAACCAACATATACTCTAAAACTTAGCCAACCTGCTTACCCTTTCCCTGCCCCTGCTCACAAACTTCCAACACTTAACCAAAAACTTCTGCCAACCCTGGCCAACTTTTAAAAACCCTGCCACCCAGGAAAAAGAGGGAGAAAAGCAGGCTACGCTGCTTCCCCTCTCTTTTTTCTGCCCCCCCTGCCTCATAGGAACCACTGTCTCAGTGTTTCTGAACATTCAAAGTCCTGGCTAAGACTTCCCTGATTTCTAAGAGATACAGGTCCATGCCCAGCCGCGAAATGTGCACACCATCCCCTCTAAAAAACTCAGCTCTGTCAAAACTTATTTCCTTGTGTGCACTCCTGCCAAAATCCACCTCCCTACAAAAATGCACCATTTCTGTGTTTAACTTCCTCCTGGCTCTGTCTACAGCTCCCGGGTTAACTGTACCTCTCCACACCCTGCGGGGAACAAACTCTGTCCAAATGACCAAACAACCAGACCACTGTTCCTTGATAAGGGCCAAGTCCTTTTTCATGCTCCTCATTAAGACTATCCCTTTTTCTTTGACCAAATCGTTTTCGCCTAAATGAAGGACCAAAATATCCGGACACCTCCCTGCCCTCAACAAACCATTCAAGCAGTGAAGAAGCTCCTTCCAAAGCATGCCCCCCTTTCCCCTCCAACACACATTGAAATGCTTTTTATTAAAACCTAAATTTTCTCCAAAATAACTCTTGCGAGCTTGGATCTGGGCCCAATTCACAAAGGAATGCCCCACGATCCAAATGGTCATCTCCCTGGAGAGGGGGCCAGCTACTGAACCTGTACAAGAAAAACTGCGTGAACTTAAGAAGTTGCACCAACCGCGCTAGCCGCCCCCTTCGCACTGCACAAATATCGCTTGTAACAATCAGATGACCACCTCCCGAGCTGTATAATGTCCCCCCCACCCCCTGTTATACGCTTCGGACGCTGCTACAATCCTGAAAGAATGTGTCCCAAAACCGGCCCCATCAATTCCTAGATCTCTCAAAGCTTTCCGCAACACTAACAACAGCTGAAACGCAGTCACCCTGCTCCCCTTTTCATGTAACAAAACTGGCCCCACGTCGTCTTGGAAACCTCCCTCCATTTTGCCTCCCACATGAAGGGGCAATTTCTCCGAGGAGAAAACGCCTGCAGCGACACCCATTTACCCAAACCCCTCTGGTCCGTTTTTGACTTTCGCAGCCAGATGCAGATCTTGTCCCTCCTCGGCACCACATCCTCCCAGAGAATCCCCCCAGCCCTCTTGTACCCCAGCAATTCCGATACCCGAAAATCCCAGAAAAACCTCCACACCATCACTGTGGAAAATAGACACGACTCAAATTCATCTGTGCACACCTGCAGCAGTACCTGTAAAATTCTACCCAACAGATGCCAAGACACTGGTTTCCTGACCCGCTGTGACTGAACCCGTTCCCTGGCCCAACCTTCCAGCATCCGCGTGCCTAGCTCCCCCCGCAGATGGTGCATAGCCCCATAAAAGCTTGCCCACAAAGGCTATCCCTGCCAGCTTCCCCGTGATTGTAACTCGAGATAGACCTCTGTCGATCATATCTAATATGAATTGCACAACGTCCTCTCTTCTATGCTCTAACGTGGAATGCCGCTGGGCTCCAGAGAGCAAAAAGTCCTCCCACGCTAAACTATACGCAACCCTCGTAGATGTGGCCAGTGACCCTAACACCAGTTGTAGCATCCTGTGTTGCCTATGTACCACAACTGCTGGGGCATGGGCGTCGGAGTCCTGTCGGCGTCCTTGGCTAGCCCACGGAATCTCCCCCACTGTGAATGAGACAAAGCATCCGCTATGTCATTGTCCACTCCTGGCACGTGCAAAGCTCTGAATGCTATATCGTGGTGCAAACAGCCCAATACAAACACTCTCAACAGCTTCAAAACCTGCTCATCCCTGGCTGACTGATGGTTCACAATCTCCACCACTGCCATGTTGTCAATTCTAAAAGTCACTCTCTTGTGTGCCAGCTGTTCCCCCCACAATGTCACCGCTACCACCAGCGGAAAGAATTCCAAAAACGCGATGCTCCTACCCCCACCCGCCCACCCTGCTGGCCATTGCTCAGCACACCATTTCCCTTGCCAAAAAAGGCCAAAACCCTTACTACCTGCAGCGTCTGAAAAGATTTGTATGTCCCAGACTAAATCCTCCTCCCTTGCCAATGGAATTCCATTAAAATCCTACAAGAATACTCTCCACATTCTCAGGTCCTCCCTCACGCCCGCTGAAAGTCTCACATGGTGGTGTGGTGGTCTCTGTCCCGTCAGCGCCCTACCTAGCCTTCTACAAAAAGTCCTCCCCACTCTCACCACTCTGCAGGCAAAATTAAGATGCCCTAGCAGCACTTGGATCTCTTTGACCGTGACCTTGTCTCGAGCTAGCATTTCTCTAAGCAACTCCAACATCCTTAATCTTTTCTCCTCTGGTAAGCGCGCCTGCATTGTCCTGGAATCGATTTCTATACCCAAAAAGGAAATAGCCGTGCTGGACCCCATTGTCTTCTCAGGTGCTAGAGGCACCCCTAACTCCCTCATCAGCTCTTTGAAGTTTTCCAGCGCCGCCCGGCACTCCGTGGAGCCTGAGGTGTCCACAAAAAAGAAATCGTCCAGATAATGCGTCACCAATTGGTGACCCGTGCGCTTTGAAAACAGCCAATGGAGAAATGTGCTAATGCACTCAAATAATGTGCAAGACATAGAACAGCCCATCGGTAATGCTTTGTCCACGTACCACCTTCCATTGAAATCAATACCCAGAAGATCCCAATCATCTAGATGGACTGGAAGCAAACGGAAAGCCGATTTAATGTTGCATTTTGCCATTTCTGCTGTTGCGTCCGCCGTCACCACTAGTGACATGGCCACGTCAACTGACGAATATGAAACAGTAGCCTCTTTCTCGTCGATAAAATCATTCACTGAGCTCCCTTCTGGCCATGACAAATGTTGAATCAGACAGAACTGTCCCTGTTCCTTCTTTGGAACCACCCCAATCGGTGAAACGATCAAATTTTCCAAAGGAGAATCCATGAAGGGGCCCGCCATCCTTCCTTCGCGCACTTCCTTGTCTAATTTCTCCTGCACTATTTTATTATGTTCTTTTGCTGATTGCAAATTCTCAGCCCACCTTCTGCATCGTGGTCCCCCATACCCTAATCTAAACCCCCATTTGAAACCCTCTCTCAGCGCATCTGCAGCCTTCTGGTTGTCATAACCCTGTAAGGCTGCCTCCACCTTGTCCACTTTAACCAGTGTAAGAGGCCTTTGGCCCAGCCCCCTTTGCCCCTCGCGCTCCTCTGAAATGCTGTGACTGCTGTCCCCCTGTGCTACCTCCCCCTTGCTGCCACTGCTGGCCTCCCTGTTGGTGTCCCGGGCCCCCCTCAGCAATTGACCAACGCGTGCCTACCCCCGCATTTTGAGCACTCGTGTTTAAATTTACAAAATTCCAGAGTGCAGAATCCCTTGTTAAAGTCCCAGCAGGAGCCTCCCACACTTGTCTGTCCTCTACCTGTTCCTCCCACCCCTCCCCTGGTGGGCTTCCCATGAAAGGGCCGGTAAACTAACGGGAGACCACTGGCTGTGAAAATGGTTTTTGCCGCCCTAGACGCTCCCATCGTGTGTTGCCACAGGTCCGTGTCTAATTCCCCCCACTTTGCTTCCGGATCCCAAGCCATACGTGCCCTAAATTCCTAATTGTACTGTGCCCACGCGTATCCCCCCCCACCTGTGATCTGGGCCTTCCGGACCACATCCATGTATTTGAAAAGTGCCACACAGCATTCCGGGTACTTCTCGCAATAAACACTTTGCATAAATTAAGAATGCCGCTGTCCAGTTTTCTATCGTGAGTGGAACCCGTGGCCTCTTGGCCAACTCATATTCCTCTTCTTTTGAACCCTCTTTTGCGCGCACTTCCCTGTGCAACAGCTTGAGCATTTCAACATATTCGCCCTTTCAAATGCGCTCTTTCGTTGTCACCATCAGATGCGCACTCAGCGGCTTGGTCACCCCCATGTACGTTAATTTTTTAATTTTTAACTACTATCCTCCGTTTTCGGTGTAGCTGCCTAATCGTTATCCTCAGTACCCACACCTATATCCCATACATATTTGCCCTTCCTCAGTGTACCCGCCTCCCCTTCCCTATCTTCCCCCCTCAACCCCTACAGAGATCATTTTAGGCTTTCCCCCAATCCCTTGTGCTTTACCTGGCTCTAAGGAGGGGGCTCGTGATGCTGCAGTCCGCCTTGCCATGTGGGTCATGTACCGAGCCGCCTTGGCTGTCCTTTCCGCAGGCTCCACTGCCCGACGTGTAACCTGTAACATACTACAAGACACTTTACTCTGCCCCCCGTGTCCCCGTCCTCTGCGTCTCTTAATTCGCCCTCTTCCAAGCTTTCTTCATCATAGTCTAATTCCTCCCGCCATTCGCTACCCTCCTTTTGCTGGCCCCCAACGGGCCCCCAATTCCTTCCTTCCGTAGGAGCCGACTGCACCCGCTGGTACTCCCCGGCACCCTTCGACGGCATATTCCTGTGTCCTTGACGCCCTGTAGACCGTTGAGGTCCATCGGGTGTTGGGGCCAGCGAGAGCGCTCAGGGCCCACTTCTGCCAGCCTCGATGGGATCCCCCGCCGGTACTGGGTGCGACACGCGAGGCTCCGCCCTCCCTTCTCCTCAGGGCCTCTGAGCCGCTCCCAGCTCTGCCAAGTCTGATCCCTGCCGTTGCTCTCTTGCCTGAAACAAAAAGGATTGGACTGGTGTGCTGGGCCTCCCCTATCTCCCTTCCGCTCTTCTTACTGACCCGCAACGTACTCTCAGCCCAACTATGTCCCACCTTAATCAAATCCTACGCTTCCTGCTCGCTAAATCCCCCTTCTTCCCCTTCGCTCCATTCCAGGCCTGCGATTACCCTTGCCTGGGAACAAATTTGCCCCACCCCCAACCCCGGGGGACCGCTAACCCTCCCTACCCTGCCTTTCCTTGTACCCGCTTGGCCCCACCTTCCCGTGCCCACCCCCAAGCCTCCAACACCCATACCCCCCTTGTGCCATATAGGCATCTATTTGCTCCCTCCTACTCAACCCACTCACCTCCTTGTTCCAGGAGGTGAAAATATCCAGGCCCTCCCAAGCCTGACTCCCCACAGCCGGCTCCAAAATCCCAGGTACCTCCCCATTATCCCCTCCCACTCCAAAATGGCTGGCACCCCATCCCCTCCCAACCCAACATCACTGCCCTCATCCATTGAGGATACCCCCCCTCTTCAAAAGCGCTGCTCTGCCCCTGCTGGCCCCATCCAGGGTCCAGCTCATCCCCCGACTCCCCTGGAGACAGCCCCAACTCTGTATGCCCCCCTTACCCTCCCGAAGCTTCCCCACTTGCCAGCTGGTCCAGTAAGGGGCACCCCCCTTCTGTTAACCGGGGTCCTGTCAGCCCCACCAGCCGGCTCCCATGTGCTTCCAAGGACTCTTGGGCCATCCCTCCTTTAGCCTCCCTCCCCGCACCCTCCCTCCAACCGCTCTCCACTGCTCTATGTGCCTCAGGCTCATTCCGGCCCTTCTCCCGAGCAGGCGAGACGTCAGAGTAGCCCGCAGCCGGGGGAGCGTGCGACCCGCTCTTCCCACAGGCCTGCCCCCGCACCTTCACCAGAGCCTCAGCACGGACACGAGGCTCCGGCTCTGCAACCAGGGGCAAGGCCGCAGTCCCCGCCGAAGCCCCGTCACCAGCACGAGTCTTCCGCTTGCCCGCTGTCGACGGGGCCGCTCTCCTGGTATACGAGCGGTCCCTCCCACTCACCTCTCTGATGCGAGCCCGTTTTGGGGACGTGCATGCCGCGATGGCGGCCGCCACCCCAGCTGAAGTGTATCGTGGTGGGCGCGCACCTACCGCAGCCTCCGGCAACAGCAGGTCGAGGCGCCTCGTTGAGGAGCCACGCCGCTTCCAGAACGCGGTAATCCTCCATCACACTAGCTGCCTAAATGTACTATTCTTTATGCAAACAGGCACCTAAGGTACACCTCGACTATTCTCTTACCGCTACTAACTGCCCACAACCTAAAGGCCCTAAATACCAAAAACTACACTACGCTACGCTGCTCCCAGCAACCAGGTCAACAAACCTAAAATGGTGGCTGAGAGTGGCGTGAGCACCCATTTATAGATTGGGCTATCTTCAGAAAGAGCCCAAAATGCACACAGCATGGCTGCTAATCGGCCAGCCCCACCCCCTCCCAATCTGCCCGGGGGGGCAGACCTCGCAGGCTTTGGCTGCCCCCAAACCCCCCTTTCAACCACATCGTCTGGGGGCCAAAAAAAGGGAATAAGAGAAAATAATATTTAGCACCGTGAGGAACAATGTGCATCAGAGAACATATGTGCCCTAATTCTATCGTACTTAACTGGATGCCTTGTTACACCATGATTTTCACCCGTGAGGCGTACTGTGGGTAAGGTGTACAAGTTTTCACCACAAAAGAACCTGACAATTATCAGGATTACACAGCCAACAGTCACTATAGGCTATGAATATCATTTTGAAGGCCATCTATTTATTTTAGTTAATTGTGTTGGCTTATTGTGCTGAACTCATTATTTTAGATTGATGTATTAGTTTGTTAATTCGACTTCAGTTGCTGGGATGGTGGCCACCATGAGTCAACCTCTGCAGTTTTTATCAGAAAGGGGCGAACCCTTGTTGCCCTGGAAATGGTGGAAACGTCATTTTAATTCGTATCTGGTGGAAATAGTTCTCCCCGGCCAGGAAGCAGTATGTTTTACTTCACAACCTGGGTATGGAGGGTCACAATATCTACGAGAGTTTGGATTCCAATAGCAGTGGGTAATTGCGAAGGTGAACCTGGGGACCTCTATGGAATGTCAGTGCTGATGTTGCAAACACACTTTAGACCGCACATCAATGTAGCAATGGAACGACATACGAGGGTACAGGGCAAAAGAGAAAGGGTAGGCAACTTGTGATTTTGCTGATCTGACAGATTCCCTCATTCATGACCAAATTTTGCAGTGCACAAATGATCCCAAAGTGCAGGAAAAGTTGATAGCCAAAGATCCTTCTTTGAAGGCAGCGATTGACATTGTCGAAAGCATGAAACATACTTCTTGTTGGGTTAAGGGGATGCGCAACACTCCTAGTGCCACAAATGCAACAACTCCCAGTGTTTCAGAAATAACTGCATATGATCATGAGGCTAGTGAGGCTGACATGTACACAGGAGCAGTACAGAAATTAACAGCTAACACTGATAAACATAAGCCTAGTCCGGGAGGAATTAAGGATTCAAAGTTTACCTGCTTCAAATGTGGCAGTCCCAACCACTCATCAAACTATCCAAATTGTTATGCCCAGAATGTCAACTGCAGGAATTGCGGAAAGACGGGACACTATGCACATGTTTGTAAAAATCCAAAAGTGAACAGCATTGCATTTGACCCAGAGTTAAATCAGCATGCAATTCTGCATGTAACTGCTTGTGTTTGTGTAACAGGACGTGCGGGCAATGTGAATAATAATACTGTGATCATGCCCAGACTCTGGGTCACCTTTTACTCTAATAAGTGATAACAATTGGGATAGTTTTTGGAAAGGAGGCTATCATGCTTGTTAGAATTGGGGGTCTCTAGCTGACAGAGGTTTGCACCTTGTCCAAGTAGGGACCCTTATTATAGTCAGGGTAAGGGAGTCACACAGCTAAAATAACCCCTGGTCAACCCCTTGGGAGCTTGGCACCAGCAGTCAGTTTTATCTCAGAGGTGTACGTGGCAAAATGGGGTGACAATCTACTGAGATGGCGTCATCAGAGAGACATAGGCATCACAGTGAACCCAAATTCACCTGAACAAGTCATGCTGCTGTCACATGTCAGTGAGGATACAAACATCGTGCAGGAGTTCCAAGAGATGTGTAAAAACAAATTGGGTTTATTGCAGGGATTCAAACTCAAGGTCATCCTTAAATCTAGTGCAAAGCCAAAAGAACACAAAGTGAGAAGAGTGCCAAATCTCATGCTTAAACCCCTACAAGAGGAGTTAGATAGAGTACAGCGTCTGGGAGTCTATAGAAGAAATTGAATCTTACGAATCGTTGGCCCCAATTCTTTTGGCACCAAAGGATGGTGGGGACAAGATCAGTATGTGTGTTGACGTAATGGGACCTCAAACAGTGTATCTGGGTCAACCGCCAACCTCTACCTAATGTTAGTGAAGCCCTAGCGATGCTGGGCGGAGCAAAAGTGTTTAGCGTAATGGATCTACCAACCGCCTACCATCAGGTGATGTTACACGTGGACTCAAGGGCACTAACCTCTTTCGTCACTCCTCTGGGAGCATTCAGATTCCTTAGAATGCCATTTTGATTAGCCTCGACAGCTGCATGCTTCCAGAGGTTGATGAAGGAGGTTTTGTCTGGAGATTATATTTTAGTGTATGCCAAGGACAGAGCAAGTCATGACGCGGTGCTCAAGAAAGTTCTTACCAGGTTGATGGAGAAGGGGCTTACTCTTAACAGAAAGAAGTGCAGATTTAGGGTTGCACAGTTTCCTACTTAGGACAGACCATTTCAGGGGATGGCAGTAGCCCCAAATTGGAGTTACCAGAAGCTATATCCCAAGCACCTGCACCATGCGACAAAGACCAAGTTAGATCATTTTTGGGTCTATCGATTATTACTGGAAATTCATTTGCAACTTTGTCAGTGTGGTGCAGCTGCTGAGGCTCCTGCCTCCTGCTCAAGAAGGGTGAAGAATTCACTTGGTTCTCTGAATGTGCAGAGGCTGTCAACAAGGTAAAGGAGGAGATAGCCCTTATGCCAACCTTAGGACACTTTGATGTCACCAGAAAAAACAATCCTGACCACAGATGCCAGTTTTAAGGGGTTGGGCGCTGTCCTCTCCCAGATAGTGGAAGGTGAAGAAAGAGTGATAGGTTTTGCCTCACGTTCTGTTAAGGGGGCTGAGGAACACTACTCTGTGATAGAGCGTGAGGCATTAGCCTGCATATGGGCTATCAACCATTTAATTTTTTTTTCTGTGGGGTTTGCCATTCACAGTGAAGACGGATCACAGGCCTTTGGTCCAGAAGTTTGCATGTAGATATACAGAGAACTCCACTCCTAAGATAAAAAGGTGGGTAGAAGAATTAATGGAGTACAATTTTGTTGTAGAGTTCCTGCTGGGTAAAAGGAACATCCCGGCTGGATACTTATCAAGGATGGCATTAGATAAGGAACTGGTTTCTGCGCCAGAAGTGCCGATACTTTGGGTTAGGAACCCAGCTCTTAACAAACAGGAATGGGAAGCTGGAGTGTCAAGTGATGCAACAAGGAAACAGGTATTGGATTTTGTGGTGGGAGGTTGGCCAGTCTTAATCAATGTGCCTGATGATGTAAGAGCATTTTGGAATATATGGGGGGCATTGAGTATTGTCAAAGATTAACTATTCTGGGGTAAGAGACTGATTCCCCTTGAGGATTTGCGTAGCAAAATCATTAACTTGGCTCATGAGGGCCTTCTGGGCTGGAATTTAACAAAAGCCAGAGTAAGAAAGATGTACTGGTTTCCAGGGGTGGATAAGTAAGTGGAAAAGGTAGTTAGGGATTGTATATTGTGTGCTGGTAATGACAAATCCAAGCCAGTGAGAACATCTCCCTTATCTCCTGTAGAGATCCCTGAGGAACCATAGTGTAAATTGGCAGTAGATATTGTAAACCCATTTGATGTATTGTCACCGAATGAAAGATTTGTACTGGTTTTGGTAGATTATACTTCTAAATGGGTATCAGCATGTTGTGTTGGCTCCATTATAACAAGGAAGGTACTGGAGTCCTTAAGGGATGTCTTTGCTTGCGAAGGTATTCCCAAAAACCTTGTGACAGACAATGGTGTTTAGTTCATCTCACAAGAAATGAAAGAATCTTTGGAGAATTTGTCCCTCAAACACCAAGCACCGGTGCTCTATGCACCCCAAGCCAATAGTTTAGTGTAGAGCATGAATCATCTGGTGAGGGCATGCGTGCAAACTGCAGTAGAAAGTAAGTTGCCTTTGAAGGGGATTCTAGGTGAAAGATTATTGGCACACAGTAACACACCCAACAGCATGACAGGGATTTCACACTTTCAGAGGCTCAAAGGAAGAATGGCAGGTTAAAAATTAAACCCAGTTTGGTTAAGTGGAACCATGTACATGGTGAGTCTGTTTTCACATAGGATCAGGGAGTATCAGGAAAAGTACAAGGAGCGTTTTGACAGGAATCATGGTGTTAAGCTGAAGAGGTGGGTGGTAGGTGAAATGGTATATGTAAAGAACCCTGTTTGGTCTCCCTAAGGTGAGACGAAGTTCATTGGGCCCAAGCGAATTATCGGAGTCAGGAGGAATGTAGTGGTTTTGGAAGGAGGGGAAGTATAGAGCATGTCAAGGTTGTTTAAATGCAATCGGAAGGGCAACCTGGACACAGCATATGGAAAGGGCCTCTAGGTACGTGGACATAACCATGATTCTGGTGAAAGGGATATTGGACATTTAGTGGGAGGTATGGGTCATGGGGCACGCTTAGACCCGGGAGGCCACCAGTTTATCTCAAAGACTACAATGTGGAATAGAGTTCTTGGGGTTCCCTTTTTCCTCAGTAATATTCCGTAATGTAATAACTGCATAGTTTCTGTTGTAATTTCTCTTTATTCTTATTTCATTCTTTTTCTAGGGTGTTTATGTCTTACATATTCCCTTTTAGTTATTTTAGTAAATTCTTCTATATTCCTATAACTGAGAATTGTCTTGCAGTTTTTATCCTTGTTTCTTACCCCCTATTTACATTTGATGATATTGCATTGTCGGGGAGAAGCTGTATTAGAATTTACTACTGCCCCTTTAATCTTATAGATTGCTGGGGGCATCATATGGAACTTTGTGACATGCTAAGTAACCACTGAGCAGTTGGATTGTGGCTGGCTCAGAGGAGGCTGTGCTAGCCATTGGTGAATGCTATAAAGAGAGTTACTTTAATGAAGCATGGTGTGTGTACTGTCTTAACAGGATTATTGTAGCTGAGCTGTACACAAATACATTGATAGTCCCTCACAAAACCCTAATAATCAGGCTGCGCAGAGTTGTGGAGAGGCTTTTCTTATACCTGTGGAGATGCTCTCTATGCTGCAGTCTGCATCCGCAGGCTCATTCTAAAGCCAAAGACACACATCCTGGCTGATGAGGACAGAGCAAGTCATGACGCGGTGCTCAAGAAAGTTCTTACCAGGTTGATGGAGAAGGGGCTTACTCTTTATAGAAAGAAGTGCAGATTTAGGGTTGCACAGTTTCCTACTTAGGACAGACCATTTCAGGGGATGGCAGTAGCCCCAAATTGGAGTTACCAGAAGCTATATCCCAAGCACCTGCACCATGCGACAAAGACCAAGTTAGATCATTTTTGGGTCTATCGATTATTACTGGAAATTCATTTGCAACTTTGTCAGTGTGGTGCAGCTGTTGAGGCTCCTGCCTCCTGCTCAAGAAGGGTGAAGAATTCACTTGGTTCTCTGAATGTGCAGAGGATGTCAACAAGGTAAAGGAGGAGATAGCCCTTATGCCAACCTTAGGACACTTTGATGTCACCAGAAAAAACAATCCTGACCACAGATGCCAGTTTTAAGGGGTTGGGCGCTGTCCTCTCCCAGATAGTGGAAGGTGAAGAAAGAGTGATAGGTTTAGCCTCACGTTCTGTTAAGGGGGCTGAGGAACACTACTCTGTGATAGAGCGTGAGGCATTAGCCTGCATATGGGCTATCAACCATTTAATTTTTTTTCTGTGGGGTTTGCCATTCACAGTGAAGACGGATCACAGGCCTTTGGTCCAGAAGTTTGCATGTAGACATACAGAGATCTCCACTCCTAAGATAAAAAGGTGGGTAGAAGAATTAATGAAGTACAATTTTGTTGTAGAGTACCTGCTGGGTAAAAGGAACATCCCAGCTGGATACTTATCCAAGATGGCATTAGATAAGGAACTGGTTTCTGCGCCAGAAGTGCCGATACTTTGGGTTAGGAACCCGGCTCTTAACAAACAGGAATGGGAAGCTGGAGTGTCAAGTGATGCAACAAGGAAACAGGTATTGGATTTTGTGGTGGGAGGTTGGCCAGTCTTAATCAATGTGCCTGATGATGTAAGAGCATTTTGGAATATATGGGGGGCATTGAGTATTGTCAAAGATTAACTATTCTGGGGTAAGAGACTGATTCCCCTTGAGGATTTGCGTAGCAAAATCATTAACTTGGCTCATGAGCGCCTTCTGGGCTGGAATTTAACAAAAGCCAGAGTAAGAAAGATGTACTGGTTTCCAGGGGTGGATAAGTAAGTGGAAAAGGTAGTTAGGGATTGTATATTGTGTGCTGGTAATGACAAATCCAAGCCAGTGAGAACATCTCCCTTATCTCCTGTAGAGATCCCTGAGGAACCATAGTGTACATTGGCAGTAGATATTGTAAACCCATTTGATGTATTGTCACCGAATAAAAGATTTGTACTGGTTTTGGTAGATTATACTTCCAAATGGGTATCAGCATGTTGTGTTGGCTCCATTATAACAAGGAAGGTAATGGAGTCCTTAAGGGATGTCTTTGCTTGTGAAGGTATTCCCAAAAACCTTGTGACAGACAATGGTGTTTAGTTCATCTCACAAGAAATGAAAGAATCTTTGGAGAATTTGTCCCTCAAACACCAAGCACCGGTGCTCTATGCACCCCAAGCCAATAGTTTAGTGTAGAGCATGAATCATCTGGTGAGGGCATGCGTGCAAACTGCAGTAGAAAGTAAGTTGCCTTTGAAGGGGATTCTAGGTGAAAGATTATTGGCACACGGTAACACACCCAACAGCATGACAGGGATTTCACCCTTTCAGAGGCTCAAAGGAAGAATGGCAGGTTAAAAATTAAACCCTGTTTGGTTAAGTGGAACCATGTACATGGTGAGTCTGTTTTCACATAGGATCAGGGAGTATCAGGAAAAGTACAAGGAGCTTTTTGTCAGGAATCATGGTGTTAAGCTGAAGAGGTGGGTGGTAGGTGAAATGGTGTATGTAAAGAACCCTGTTTGGTCTCCCTAAGGTGAGACGAAGTTCATTGGGCCCAAGCGAATTATCGGAGTTAGGAGGAATGTGGTGGTTTTGGAAGGAGGGGAAGTATAGAGCATGTCAAGGTTGTTTAAATGCAATCGGAAGGGCAACCTGGACACAGCATATGGAAAGGGCCTCTAGATACGTGGACATAACCATGATTCTGGTGAAAGGGATATTGGACATATAGTGGGAGGTATGGGTCATGGGGCACGCTTAGACCCGGGAGGCCACCAGTTTATCTCAAAGACTACAATGTGGAATAGAGTTCTTGGGGTTCCCTTTTTCCTCAGTAATATTCCGTAATGTAATAACTGCATAGTTTCTGTTGTAATTTCTCTTTATTCTTATTTCATTCTTTTTCTAGGGTGTTTATGTCTTACATATTCCCTTTTAGTTATTTTAGTAAATTCTTCTATATTCCTATAACTGAGAATTGTCTTGCAGTTTTTATCCTTGTTTCTTACCCCCTATTTACATTTGATGATATTGCATTGTCGGGGGAGAAGCTGTATTAGAATTTACTACTGCCCCTTTAATCTTATAGATTGCTGGGGGCATCATATGGAACTTTGTGACATGCTAAGCAACCACTGAGCAGTTGGATTGTGGCTGGCTCAGAGGAGGCTGTGCTAGCCATTGGTGAATGCTATAAAGAGAGTTACTTTAATGAAGCATGGTGTGTGTACTGTCTTAACAGGATTATTGTAGCTGAGCTGTACACAAATACATTGATAGTCCCTCACAAAACCCTAATAATCAGGCTGCGCAGAGTTGTGGAGAGGCTTTTCTTATACATGTGGAGATGCTCTCTATGCTGCAGTCTGAATCCGCAGGCTCATTCTAAAGCTAAAGACACACATCCTAGCTGATGAGGGGTGAAACCCCGAAACCGGTCCTAGGATGCTTGGTTCCAGTCCAGGGAGGACCTGGCCTGGCAGTTCGGGCTCGACTGTTCCCATTGGGCACAGGGTCAAGACTGATTTGCATATGGCTGGGTTCAAACTGGAATGGCATGGTGAGCAAAAAAACGATGGATTTAGGCCCAGATCTCTGTACTGGGGTGAATGTGTGACATTGTTCTGCATTCTGTCCATCAATTGTTCTTTTTGCATTTGTCACCCCGAGTGGGACGGGTATGCCCAGTGCTCTCCATGCCACTGGAGGCAAGCTATCCTGGCTGATGAGGGGTGAAACCCCGAAACCGGTCCTAGGATGCTTGGTTCCAGTCCAGGGAGGACCTGGCCTGGCAGTTCGGGCTGGACTGTTCCCGTTGGGCACAGGGTCAAGACTGATTTGCATATGGCTGGGTTCAAACTGGAATGGCATGGTGAGCAAAAAAATGATGGATTTAGGCCCATATCTCCGTACTGGGGTGAATGTATGACATTGTTCTGCATTCTGTCCATCAATTGTTCTTTTTGCATTTGTCACCCCGAGTGGGACGGGTATGCCCAGACGTGGGTCCCGTGCTCTCCATGCCACTGGAGTCAAGCTATCCTGGCTGATGAGGGGTGAAACCCCGAAACCGGTCCTAGGATGCTTGGTTCCAGTCCATGGAGGACCTGGCCTTGCAGTTCGGGCTGGACTGTTCCCGTTGGGCACAGGGTCAAGACTGATTTGCATATGGCTGGGTTCAAACTGGAATGGCATGGTGAGCAAAAAAATGATGGATTTAGGCCCATATCTCCGTACTGGGGTGAATGTATGACATTGTTCTGCATTCTGTCCATCAATTGTTCTTTTTGCATTTGTCACCCCGAGTGGGACGGGTATGCCCAGACGTGGGTCCCGTGCTCTCCATGCCACTGGAGTCAAGCTATCCTGGCTGATGAGGGGTGAAACCCCGAAACCAGTCCTAGGATGCTTGGTTCCAGTCCAGGGAGGACCTGGCCTGGCAGTTCGGGCTGGACTGTTCCCATTGGGCACAGGGTCAAGACTGATTTGCATATGACTGGGTTCAAACTGGAATGGCATGGTGAGCAAAAAACGATGGATTTAGGCCCAGATCTCTGTATTGGGGTGAATGTATGACATTGTTCTGCATTCTGTCCATCAATTGTTCTTTTTGCATTTGTCACCCCGAGTGGGACGGGTATGCCCAGGCGTGGGTCCCGTGCTCTCCATGCCACTGGAGTCAAGCTAACCTGGCTGATGAGGGTGAAACCCCGAAACCGGTCCTAGGATGCTTGGTTCCAGTCCAGGGAGGACCTGGCCTGGCAGTTCGGGCTGGACTGTTCCCATTGGGCACAGGGTCAAGACTGATTTGCATATGGCTGGGTTCAAACTGGAATGGCATGGTGAGCAAAAAACAATGGTTTTAGGCCCAGATCTCTGTACTGGGGTGAATGTATGACATTGTTCTGCAGTCTGTCCATCAATTGTTCTTTTTGCATTTGTCACCCCGAGTGGGACGGGTATGCCCAGACGTGGGTCCCGTGCTCTCCATGCCACTGGAGTCAAGCTATCCTGGCTGATGAGGGGTGAAACCCCGAAACCAGTCCTAGGATGCTTGGTTCCAGTCCAGGGAGGACCTGGCCTGGCAGTTCGGGCTGGACTGTTCCCATTGGGCACAGGGTCAAGACTGATTTGCATATGACTGGGTTCAAACTGGAATGGCATGGTGAGCAAAAAAACGATGGATTTAGGCCCAGATCTCTGTATTGGGGTGAATGTATGACATTGTTCTGCATTCTGTCCATCAATTGTTCTTTTTGCATTTGTCACCCCGAGTGGGACGGGTATGCCCAGGCGTGGGTCCCGTGCTCTCCATGCCACTGGAGTCAAGCTAACCTGGCTGATGAGGGGTGAAACCCCGAAACCGGTCCTAGGATGCTTGGTTCCAGTCCAGGGAGGACCTGGCCTGGCAGTTCGGGCTGGACTGTTCCCATTGGGCACAGGGTCAAGACTGATTTGCATATGGCTGGGTTCAAACTGGAATGGCATGGTGAGCAAAAAAACAATGGATTTAGGCCCAGATCTCTGTACTGGGGTGAATGTATGACATTGTTCTGCATTCTGTCCATCAATTGTTCTTTTTGCATTATTCTAAAGCTAGGCACCGATACTCAAGCAGTGCAGGAATGAGATTGGCCTCTGGTCAGAGAGATGACAGAGCCACTTCACTGCCGGAGCCAAGGCCATAGTCCAAGACAGCATATCCTCTGTATGACCACATGCCCAAAGGATTACTCACATCTCTGTTTTCCCGGTACACATGAGGAAACCAAACTTGCAGCACCTTGCGAAGAGGGGATCAGTACCTTCACCTTTCCTGCCAGCTCTGAATGAGTCATTCCCCACAGTTCTGCCCACTCCATGAGCAATAGCAATGAACTGATTGTACCTAGAATTTCTTTACCCCAAGGATCAAGAGTGGGGAAAAGGGTGGCATGCCTCTTTATTTCCTGATAAGGGCCTGATTCTGAGTGTGGCGGTCTGACCGTCGGAACGCCGCTGTGGTGGTCGGGAGAATGCCGCCGAGACAACGCCATCCTGAGCTCCATATTTTGACACTACCGCCGGCCTGGCAGTGTGTCGTCAGCCATGGTATGTCGGTGGCATGCTTCAATTCATAAGGAGAGCCTGAAGCACATGCAGGTGCAGTGCAGTGCCATTTGCACATCGAGTGCACTGTGTACCATGCACCATGTCATGCTTTGCACACAGTGCACGCACGACAGTGCAAGCATCAGGGGGCACAACATGTGCCCCCATGTACAGTACCCACTGTGCAAAATCGCCCTGAGGCCCTGTTTGGGGCCCCTTCCCTGTCTGTCCACCGACCTTTTCATGGCAGGGTCCCCGCCAAGAAAATGCTGGCGGAAAAGCAGGTCGTAATTGTCAGGGCGGTGCCGCCACCGGCACCGCCTCCATTGCTCACCACTTTCCCGAATGCTGTGGGATCCAACATCCTGGTGTTGGTGGTGGTCTTGTGGCAGTCTGACCTCCCTCTTCATAATTGAGCAGTCGGACCTGAAGCCATGCTGGAAGTGGGTGCATGTCAGTCTGGTATAACATTACCATAATGCCTTTATTATAGCCCTTGCTCCCACAGTCTTTGAGAATTGTCATTGTTATTTGTGGGCTATATTATTAATACCTCAGTGTTTCTCAGTTTATTGTCTTTGGAAGGATAAATAAGAGTTAACTGGGATTTGTACCTGTAACCAGCAGGTTTGTGTCTCATCATTGAATTTTCAGACTTTATCTGAGTTTTTGTTTTACACATTTAGCACAGGGCCTGGGAAATATTTAAGTTGGGTGTGGCCAATCAGACACTTTGCTTCCTATTACAGTGTGATATGTCTGGCCACAGCATCTCGTATTGAGTGTGTTCAGTAAACATCATCATCTGCCAGCAGGCCTCTCAGCGTGAAGTGAAGTGCTGTGCTGAACATCATCATGCGCCAACTGTAAAACCTTTGTCAGAGCCTGGCTTATGCTCTTTTAGAGTATTTTTTATATAACACATTTTTTTAGTTTTATAATACAGGAACATACATTCAAAAGAAAGGCAATAAGGTAATTAGTTTTGCCTTGCCGCTTCCACCTTTCACATCCCCAGCCAAGTAAAACATTATTATATTTAGAGGAATTTGCAACCTGCATTTGACTGTCTGCCCCATCATGTCTTCCCAGGACGTAGGTGTCTAGTCTCTGTATCCACATATCTTTTCATACAGCTTACCAAATGATGAACCCATCAGATCCACCCCGGTATTGTCCCCATACCTTCCATATTTTGATATATTTTTTGCGGGCAACCGCTAGCCGTGTATATTGGTTTTTCCATGTTCATACATTGATCGAAGCCTTGTTGTCCTTCCTCTTTTTGATGGATGGCTTTTATCTTTTCAGCTATGAGCTATATTCCTTTAAGTCAACCCCAACCAGAGCAACTGCTATTTTAGAGTATTAGACCACTACTTCCTTCTCTGTTTGAGTGTAAGATCTCTAACAGAGATGGTCTCCCCCTCTGTTAGAGTGTAAGATCGCTACATCTGTCTCTCAGAGATGGTCTTCTGCTCTGTTAGAGTGTAAATCCACTACCTCCCCCTCTGTCTGTCAGAGAATGCCTCTCACTCTGTTAGAATGAAAGACTGTTATGAGATGTCGGTCTCTGCTCTTTTATCCGGGGTGGAGACAGTCTCTGATTGTAGTCTCTGTAAAGCTTACTGTACTACTTTGTTATTTTTTTTGCAAAAGAGGATCAGACTTCATAGCTCTGAATCTGTTGCCCAGGCAGCATACTCCTTTGGGTGTATATTTCTTTATTCCAAAAAGAAATGCAACTCTCACATCTTAAGTGGAGTACCCTTCCTTTCCACTTCAACCCCATCTCTGCTTTGTATGATAGTCTCAAGGATGCCACCTTAATAGATCTCCATCCTCCTCTCAGTTACTAATCGCCTTTGTCAAACCTCACACTCATGTTTCCTGTGTTACTTTAGCAAGATGGGCCAAATGGATCATGTCTTAAGCAGGTACTGATATTTCTAGTTTCAAATTGGAGGATATTTTAAAAGCAGCCAATTGGTGTTCATCTTACACATTTAAAGCTTTTTGTCACAAACTTAGAGTTCATATCTCTTTACCTGTGGTGAATATGCTTTAAAATACAATAATATGTAGCCTCCATTCTTATAATAAAATATAGATTTTCTAAGTAATAATGATGGAAAGGCCTAATTCTATTAAAGAAACAGAGGTGAGTCCCGCTGCATAGTATTTTGTTATCAAATACAAAGTCCTAACATGTTTTATAATGTGTGTCATTTTATAAGTTACTCAATCACATACCTATACCTATGCATCTATCTATCTATCTATCTATCTATCTATATATATATATATATATATATATATATATATATATCCTATAGCTACAACCGAGTTTCCATAGGAAAAGCATTTTTTGTTTTGCCAATAACTTTAGGGCAGTTTGACGAATCTTCATGAAATTTTCAAAACGAATCCAACGCTCACTTCATCTGCTAACTTGAAAGTTTCGGGGTGATCCATCAAGCAAGGGCCGAGAACCAGGGGGTGCTTAAAAGCGTTTTTTCTCTATGATAATTCCCATAGGACCTTTAGACACGGCTACAGCCCGAACAGCTGAACGGAATTACACCAAATTTTGCAGGAAGGTAGTGTCGTGTAGTTCCTATTTTACCTATACAGGATCTGCGCATTTGGAAAACATAAACTGTGGGATTGGTGGCAAACTGATTCCGTGCACCCCCACCGTATATGTTAGCCTGTCTGTATTAGCTAGCTCACAGTGCCACTATAATCTCCTCTTATCATGGAGAGAATAGATTCTGGCAACCTCAGAACATGACAACCCTGTTCCCTCAGAATCGTGGAAACAATATACTACCTTTCGCTCAGTCACTCGTGCTCACTTAGTTTGTCTCAGAGAGTTATACAGAATAAACAGGCTGGGCATTCAATAAGTATTTATTGAACAGTTGTTATTCTAGTGTATAATAGATGAGCTGCAACAACCATTAGACAGTAGCAGAGATATATGATTAGCAGTACTACGAAAGTAAAGGGATGGTATAGTTTTACCATTGTGCAGAAATCATGAATATATACAAGTACATTAAACACATGATAAAAAGTGCGTACTCCTACAATGCCTCCCTAACTAGATGTACCCAAATGTACCTAGAATCTGTGTAGGAATTATGCCAAGAATCCCTCTAGGATCTAGTCAACCCCATTACCTGAGAATGAGAGAGTATGGGACCCGTCCTGGTCTCGAGTTGGACACCCCGCGAGGGATGTTAGACCACTGCGAGCTGGAGCATCTGCCTGCAGGAAACTCAGCGTCTCTGGTCAGTGTCAGCCGGGAAGTCTCGGTCTCCTCTATCTTCCTAAGCAAGATGTGCTGTATATATACCCATAGGTCTCCCCAGGGGTCCTACCTTGCTGTGTTACTATGTTGGCCTAAAGGATGACGTTGGGCCTGAACTTTATACAGAGATATTATACAGGAGTAATCCTACTGTTGGTCCTGCTGTGCTTCCAAGAAGCCTCATGCATAATGTATGAGAATCGAACCAGGGAAAAACCCGCGTTCTGAATGCAGTGTCATATCTAGGTAAAAGGTCAGTACCCAAGAACCGTTATGTATGTAATGTAGGGAAGAATAGAGGTGAAAGGTTACAAGGTTACCTGCGCCTATATAGAATACCTATATGGAATATAACACCCACTCCTCTTCCGACTGGACGACATTAGTAACTTATTACTATACCACTTAGCCGAACTAGATATAGGTACGGACAAAGCTTAAAAACATATGTTTAGCTAAAAGTGTCTAAAATTTCTAAAAAAGTTATAAAAACTTAAAACTGTCTAAAAATAAATTTTGCAAACTAAACTCTAAAGTGTCCTTAGTTATAGTCCGGAGTTCCAATTTCGAGCTTACTTTAAAAAAGGGCGAATTTGTTCCCAGCACACAACGAGCCAAATGAGTCAAATGTTTATGTGTCCTGGCTGGTAGACGCAACATTTCCGTTGCTTGCTTCCACCGTAGACGTAGGCCTGGGCAGTAGATTCCGTTCCGCTCGCGGAATTTTGCGGAATTTGGGTCATTTCACGTTCTGCGGAGAACGCGGAATTACCCAAAATTCCGCGAGCCGCGGCTTCGTGGAATTTTTTGCTTGTTCGCGCTTTCAAAAAGCGTGTTCGCGAGATATTTCTCCCTGAGCACGCAAACAGTGTTCGCGACCAGGAAAAAAGCATTGCGAACGGGCGGAACAAGCAATTCCGCGTGTTCGCGGAACTTTTGCGTGCTCGCGGAGATTTTTTACAGTTTGGCGGAGCTTTGCGTAGCGTGACTATGCAAATTCCGCCCACCCCTACGTAGACGGCCCCTGCAACACCTCGCAGAGTATGTCAATTGAGCACAGATGATGTTCCACGCTGTCCGCAGCCGGTGCTGGGGCAGCCTGTGCGCGGTCCAAAGCCTGGGTGTCAGTGGAGGAGCCGGTGTTCATACCAACAGGTGCAATTACTACCTGCGGTGGCTCAAGGAATGCCACCAATAACATTGGAATACGCTGAGGACACTGCAGAACATGGGCCGTTATCGGGTCCAGTAACGCATTTACGTCCGGTTGCGCACATGATGGGAGTGTCAAACACAGGTCTAACACGCATTCTTCTCCACAAAACAGGCATCGGAGGACAGGTATGATGCAGTCCATCCAGACTGGTCGAAATGACAAGAACCAAGATGCACGTAGTTCTCTTAGGCGAGGTGTGCCCAGATGTTGTACCAAACGGTCACGGTATTTACGCTCCTGGAGTGCTTTTTCCATCTCCTTGGTGACTGGGACGTCCATTGCGTAGCAAATATAAAATAATCAGGATACCTGCTGCTAGGAACAGGATGAGCGGAAGTCCTCCAAAGATGCTTCCAAATACGGAGTGTATGAAGTTGGGTATAACTCCAAGTACCGTCTGAAAGGTGCTCAGAAGTCCAGAACCTATGGTCTCAAATAGTTGGACAATGCCTGTCATATCAGACATGTTAAAGATATGTTTTACCATTTCTGCAAAATGGAAAAGGCAGTTTGTATGAATAAGCGCCTGTATCTCTGCCGAAGACCTTGCGATCTGGAGATCAAAAGTCTCTCGAGCGGAGGTTAAGGGCACAGACTTCTGTAGAAGCATGGCTTTCATTCTGCTTAGAGTATCAAACTGTATTAAGGAAACATTCAGTGAAGGCCATAACCGCACCTCCCTGACAGTATGTGTCGGTGGAAACAATACTTGCATACAACAAGTAACCCTGGAGCTCACGGTTACCAGATATGTGATGCCCGGGAGCATTCCGCAGCAGCCTTGACTGTTCAGCATCAATTAACTCCCATTTGAAAGTAGACTGAATGCTGGAGTAATCACTGATGCTGGGGCACCCCTCAAATGACAGGACAGGTTCGCCACAGAACCATTACAAGCCCCGTGCAACATTATATCCTGGCATATGAGTGATCCACTTAAAGCGTTCTCACAGTTTGTACCGCTTAGAAACACTTCTCGATCCCCACTCCGGCATCGAAATCTGTATGGTAATACCCATGATTCCTTAATACAGTGGTTCCCAAACTTTTGACTCCTGAGGACCCCCATTGAGTCACCACTAGAACCCGGGGACCCCCTAGCAATTTGTATGATTTATATTTCAAACATTAAAACAGTAATTTGAAAAAAATAAACACACGTGTGCACCAAAACAAATACTCAAAATACTAAGGATTTTAGTATTTTATATTGAAAGAATTTGCAAAAAACGAACAATTTTAATGGGAAGGTTGGTGCTGCATATCCGTGACTAACTTTTAAATGGTTGAGTTTATTTCACAGTACGAGGCTCCTGCTCCTGCCAGGGCCAGACTGGAAACCCAAAGCAGCCCTGGCAAATGTTTTCAGACCAGTCCCCATACGGTGCACATCAAGCTCAGTGAGTGAGCCTGACCACTACAAAGAGGGCTTTGGTAGGCTCTCCCCCCAAGAAAATTTAGGAAACAACGGTGCATTCTACAACACATTTATTATTATATATTGAATTGTATTAGCTTTTAAAGAATAGTAAATGATGACCTTACTATGCACCAGGATACGGCAATCTTTGTTGGGGTTCTTCAATGATTCCCTTATTATCACCCTCCAACAGTGCCTCTCATCTCTCCATAGCCCTTCTGTCACATGTACTTCATATGTTTTTATAGCATCTCTCATACCATTGTAGGATGTCAGAGCAGTGTACATCACACACATATAGAGACAATGAATCATACGTGTAAATCAGTGTATAGAAAATGTTACATAAGGTAAAGGGGAGTAGAAGGTGTAGGATTCACATGTCATTCATGCTGGTAGGCATTTCTAAAGAGTGCTTGGTCTGGAGAAGCACAAACTCAGGATTCAGAACATAACACAGTGGTTAGCATTGACTTTAACACTAAAAATGTATTTATACCCAAATAATCCTTTTAGCAGCATCAGGATAATGAAAGAATGGGAAAAAACATAAGTTACTAACGTGTACCATACAGTTTGCAAGCAACTCTTTGATGACAGTTTATAGGTCACTGTGCTAGATTACGATTGTCACTTATGAACTGCACAGTAATAAAAAACTCTCTGTGACAAAAGCAGTAACCCACTGACCTATGTAAGTCCGTTTTTATATAGCGCAGCTACTCACCCTTACGGGTCTCAAGGCGCTGGGGGCCGTAGTGGAAATTAAGTGAGCTATTGCCCAGAGTCACATGGTGCTGAGCTGAGCTGCCACCGGAGCCGGGGACCGAACTGTGAACCCTGTGCTCCGAAGTCAGCTGCCCTGGCCGCTGCACCACACCTCTGCACATAAAATACTGTTTTTTTTAAATGCATGGTACACGTTCTTTGCAGTAGGCATATTAACCCTCTGTGCTACATTAGATAAGTCAAAGCTGCCACTTGTCAAAACTCTCATCTCTCTCCAGCAGGTACATTAATCACTGGCGTTATCTTGACACTTTTATTGTTGCTCAAAAACTGCTAATTATACAAGGAACTTTGCAGTGCTTTTAAAACTGCTGCCTGAGGACCCCCTGGGAATGTGTCACGGACCCCTGGGGGTCCTCGGACCACAGTTTGGGAAACACTGCCTTAATGTATTCCTTACCCATTTCGTCATATCTGCCTACTTGCTTTTGTTCAAGGCAATATTGAAACTGAAAAGTAGTGACCGGTAGAGTTATGTGGCCATGAATTAGCCATTCTGTGGACAGTGATTCTGGCACTGTGAATGCTAATCTATCCAGTTTTTCGATACCCAGGATTGTATATTTAGCTACCCTTTGTGCCATTTCTATCTGTTTATCCGTTAGATTGTATTCAGAAAACAGGGATGTACTGTTGATATAACGACAAGGCACATAGCCTGCACGCAAAGATTGCAGCGTCCAGCTTAACAACATAATAGAACGCAATTGAGATTGCCCGTGTTGTAATATGGCAAAATCTTGTTCTAGTATGTCTATCGCAGAAGATACAATGTTGCCTAAGGAATATATCCTGGAAGTCAATGTAGTTAACCCATTGTCTACCACTGCTAGAGATTTTTCTAGATTTATACGGTCTATTTCCCGTAACCTCTCTGCGGCCTCTTGTTGGGATATTTTCCAAATTTCATTGTAGACAGCATAATAGAAATGTTTCTGACGTGGCTTCCTGGGACCTAGTAAAAAATCCCTGAGATCCACATCCTGTGACAGTAAGGATAAGTGTTGTTTCACCTGTGTGAGTGTTGAGGTTTTTAGCCAATCAAGGCACAACTTCCCAACACTGTAGGATGTCACTACCCCTGGATGTTGTCTCTGTACAGAACGTGGATCTGGCCTATGGATAGTAAACCCTTTGGTTTTACCCATGAATCTTGCCTGACAATTATTAGTGTCTGTGGGCCAAATCAACGATTTTTTCCAATCAGGGTCAGATCTGTTGTATTGTATGATGTCATCTACTGTAATCTCCTTCTGTGATGTTATGTTACCCTCGGTTTGTGATGGAGTTGGCAGCCGAGGTGTGTTCAAGTCTTTGGTCTTGGCTAGTCCAAGACAAGACGTCTGTTGCACTGTCTCATTCAAAAACATGATTTGTTGAGGGATTAGGCATGCTCTAAACAAAGCTTCTGTTCCCTGAACTTGCCATTCTTTAGTACCCCAGACTGATTTTAAGTCTATGGTGTCCTTCCATAAGTCGAAACCTTGGTCAGACAACTGGGCAATAAAGGAAGCAGAGTAAATCTGTTTGGTGTTTGTTAACATATTTTTCTGTGCTGATGTTGGTGCAACCTTATAATAATATGAGGCTGGGTCAGACATATTAAACCCTGAAAAATATGGAAATATTTGTGTGCGAATATTTTTGAACTGCCTTTCGGCGGTGTTGGACAATGTTCCCACTGGTGGAATGTGAACACATTTCTAGGATTAGCAGATTTATGTAAAAAATGATGACCATAATGTTGATAACAATACATTGTTTCAAAATCTGAAGTGCTTTCCAAAGTTTCACTATTAGAAAATGCAGCAGATTTTTCCAAATTAGACAACATCTTATTAACAATTTCGAAATCCCAATCATCGGAAAATGTACTTGAGGTAATGATATCGCTCAATGATATTTTAAATAAATGAGGAATTCTTAAAATTTCAGTCAGACCAAATATATCGAAATCAACCTTGTCCCAAACTATACCATCAGGTATAGGAACTGCTGTAATGTTCACTGTTGACAAGTCTCTTTGTTCACGATGAGATGATAGGTGTGGTTTTAAAAGTATGTTCACTTTTTGGGCTGTAGAGCTTTGTCGAAGGTATCTACCATTAATAAGCATGCTAAAAACTATTACTAAGTCAACCCAGAAAAGAAAGAAAAGTATCCCGGTGATTACCCATAGTTCTACCCAAGGTGACACCAGGTAAGTCTTTTTAAGAAAGTTCATAAAGGCTTTAACTTGCTGTTTGCGTGATTTTTTGGCTGGCGTCGTTTCCGGTTCGCTTGGATCCAAACAAAACGTATCAAAGTTTATGAAGTAGCCAGAAGCAGTTCGATCAATTGTTGGTATTGCATCAGGATTTGTAGAAATCGTAGTTTTCTCTTGTTGAGACATGTTGACGTAGACATCTGTATTTGGTCGAATAGCGAGTTGTCTTTCATTTTGAGTTTGATTTTGAATTTGAACTTCAGGTTCAAGAGGAATGAGTTCCATAGCATTGTTGCATAGTCCTTCATTCCGTGCAGGAGTTCTTCGAACGTGATGAGTCTTTCCGTTTGAACTTCTTGAATTGTAGCGAGAGGAGGACGTCTGCTACTTTGGAGTCCACGTGGCCTACTACTCAGTATCAGCCACATAGTGTGGTTTGATTAGGTCGATTGAGACAAATCTTTTCTCCTTTTTTCCGGCAAGAGGCGGTAGAAGTACAGTTCTTGTTCCTTCAATTGCTTGGACCGGTACAGGCTTTCTGTATGATGGCCCAAATTCTTTCTTGTCTGCTATCTTCTCTCTGACCAGATTCCCTACTTTTGGGATCCAGACAGGTCTTGCCGTGACTGATTTAACTTCCCCAGTGGCGGTCTGCTTCATATGGACATTACGTTGTTGTGTCCTGGATTCATTTAGATCCTGTAAAACAGCCAAACGATCATGGATGTCAAAAGGCTTTTCATCTACCACTGTGCCTTCACAATCAAGATCAGGTACCCACATTCTTGTCCCAAAGAGGACCTCATATGGAGTGACCCCCCCTAGAGAACTTCTTGGCATATTGTTCAATGCTCGCTGGACTCCATACAGATGTTTTACCCAACTTTCACCCGTGCCTAATACTCTAGCTGTTAAAGATTGCTTTAAGTCCCGGTTTTTTCGATCCACTACCGAATTTCCCTCTGGATGGTTCGGAGATGAGTATCGCAATGCTACACCCAATCCTGATATGGCCTCCTTGTAAGCCCGAGAGCTAAACGCAGGGCCCTGGTCAGAATGTAATGTGCGAATTGCGTATGTCCCTATAAAGACTCGCAGATCTTTTATAACAGTTCGAGCGTCAGCCGAGCGTTGGGGCCACACCCATATGAATCTTGAGCAGGAATCCACTGCAACCATGATATACCTGTAAGCCCCATCTCTTTGTAAGGGGCCGCAGTGGTCCAAGTAAACCCACGCTAGTGGTTTAACAGAGTTTAATAAAGGTGTCTGTGCTGGACGTGTTACGGTGGAACCTTTCATCTGCTGGCAGATGTCGCATTTCAAGACATAGTCTTTAGTCTGCTTAGTTAACCCAGGCCATCAATAGCGTTGTTTCAGTAAAGAAACAGTCGCCGTAACCCCTGCATGTGCAGAACCTATCCCTTCGTGTGCTGCTAGAATTAAACCTAACCTACGATCCATGTTTGGAATTACTCTATCCCCCACTCCAGGAATCTGAGCAAATTGAATGTTATTGGCATCTAACTTGTAGGAGTACTTGAGTGGAAACCTTTTTGGTACTGCTCCGTTGTTTTTGCGAGAAGCATTGATAGCTACCATAATCTCAACGTCTATTCTCGTTTTAGAATGAGTGATTGCAGCTACGGAAGCCGTGCGTACAGCCCCCTTTGCGGCTTCATCAGCCAATGAATTCCCTTCAACGTGAACGCCATCACGCTGATGACTCAGTGTATGTATCACTTGAGCTCTCGGTAGTTCGGTTTTCAACTCCACTACCTGTTCCCATAGCATTTTATGCTTAATTGTGCCACCTTTTGCATCTCTGAACCCGTTTTGAACCCAGTACTGCAAATATTCATTATATGACTGTACACAGTAAAAGGTATTGCACACAATTAGTGTGGGGAATTCTCGATCCGTATTCACCAGTGCCAGTATTAAGGCTTTTAACTCTGCCAGTTGTGCCGTGCAATCTCCTAGAGATTGCGTTTTTGTGCAACTTGGTTGGAACTTTCCATCCCGCATGCGATGTTTAACCGTTGCGCATGCCGTGCTATATTGTTGCTTACTTCCTATGGCCGGTTGAGCTGATCCATCAGTGTAAATTATATATTCATACTGATCTAGAGGCATTATTTCGTTTGGTAGAGGATATTCTTGTTCGTATTGCAGAAATGCTTGTGTCTTTAAATTTGGGTCGTACCTGTAGTCTACATCTGTTGCAGTGAGAGAATTAGCCCATTGTATCCATCTCGGATGTAAGGCTTTAGCGTTAGGAACGCTTGCCTTTGTCGCAGCCTCTAAGGATGGAACCAGAGTCACTACTATTATTCGTTTCCCCTGAGCCAGTGCTCTTTCTCTCACTACAGCAGTCTGTACTGCTGTTAGAATCTTTTCTGTAGATGCGACGCGCGTCTCAGCATTTGTATACAAATGTGATTTGTATGCAATTGGTACTGTTTCACCTTCATTATATGTTAGATAGGTGTACCCAGATTGACCCGCAACTATATGGATCACCAGGTTGCGTACGTTTACGCGTGTCTGTAAGTGTTTAGAAGCTATCATGTCAGCTTGTAAGGAACGAAGTGTATCTGTGTGTTCCTGTGTCCATTGTTTTACTGAAAAATCAGGTTTTATTAAATCGTAGAAAGGTTTTATTCTTTCTGCGTAATCTAAAATGTATGTTCTACCAAAATTTAGGAATCCCAGGATTGATTGTAAATTTTTTAATGATTTTGGAGGTTGTAGCATCGCGCATTTTTCTAAAAAATTGGCTGCCAGGATTTTCCCTTCACTTGAAAGCTCATATCCTAGAAACAGGACACTGAGGTGGGCAATTTTTGATTTTTTAAAGTTGAATTTGTAGCCCTCAGATGCAAATCCCAAAATTATGGTATTCACTCTGTTCAAGTGCTCCTCTAGGTCATCGTCCGTTAGATAAATATCATCCACATAGGACAATGCCTATTCATCCAAATTTTGAAGTAACTCAGTTTCTCTGGCCGAAAACAATCCCGGGCTGTTCTTATACCCCTGGGGGAGTCGACAAAATTGACGCTGGGACCCTAGCGCTGAGAATGCTGTCAAATACCTGCTTTGGCAGAAAAATCCATTTGAGATATCAAGTGTCGTTTTATATTATTTCCGCACAATGTTGTTCATTAATGCGGCACTGTGTGCATTTTGGACTGCAAATGTCTTAGTGCAAGTGTTTAAATGTCTATAATCTAAAACTGTGTTGTAAATGCCTGGGAATATGGTCTGAGAATGCTGGTAATATTACCGTTTCTCCTTTAGGGCAATCCATGACGAATGCTGGCGGCCAATCTTTTTCAGCTAATAAAATATCTTAGCCAAACGTCAGGTTCTCCCAAAAGAGACCTCTTACTGTTCTACATTTGTCCCCCTCCATTTGGAGTGTTATTTCATATAACTTATGTGGGACACTTACCCTAGTATCCGGTGTTTCCACCGTGATATAATCATTCAAGTCCGCTGTCACCAGAAATTCCATCAGGTTCTGGCGAGTTATTGTTACCTCTGCCGCACTGTCTGGCATCGTCAGAGCCCATTCCCCGTTCAGTAGTCGAGTCCTCAGAATTCTGGGCATGTCTGATCTTTAGACCTGCAACCTTTTTCTTTTTGAACTGTGGCTTTTGCTTTGGTTTTTCTTCTTTCTTAGAAGTGTAATCTTGAGCGTGCTGCTTGTCTCTGGACTTTGTACGCTCTTCTTGTCTGTCTGACCGTCCTTCCCTCTCTGAGTTTTTCGATGAACCCTGAAAGGAACGAGAGGAACGTGTATCAGTATCCTGATACCTGTCAGGTTTCCTAATGTTATCCCTATTCTTAAGGTTATACCTCTTTTCAGAGGGCTCCTGTGGACGAGATCTACCTCGGGATTGAGATCTGTTTCCTTTAAAGTTTTGTTGTTTTTTATTGTCCCACTTCTTCTTTGTTGATGCAGGTGTCTGCTTAGTAGTGTCCTTTTCAGGACTGCCCATCAGTTATGGGTTTAAAGCTTTCCCACCCAAATTGTCTCTGCCTAATTCTGCATACGCAGTTTCAATTATTTTTGGTAGTTCGTGTTCCTGTTCTAAAGGACTGAACTCCCTTAGGCGTTGGTGGATAGCCACTGAAGCTGCTCCCCCCCTAATATTAGCTAGTATTATGGCTGATACTTGGGCATAGTTACCTAGTAACTTCATCCCTAAGTTTAGAGCAGGTTCTGCTCCGTACTCGTTTTGTATTTGTCTCAATGCATCTGGTACTTCTGCTAATGATGGGATACCATGAGTTCTGGTATAAATGGCAGCAAAGACTGTACCCCAAGTGGTACAATTCTCGATTTGTGGTGTTATGTCCATGGGCAAGCAGACTGTTAGCATTCTGTGTTTTTCATACGGGGTAGTATTTGGGAATACTGCCTCTAGCTTTGTTATTTTCTGAGCTACCCAGAATGGCATTTGCTCACATTTTGTGGGCATTTTACCCATTACCGCGTGTAATGTTTGTGGTGTTGCTGTACCCTGAACTTGGGTTCCATTTGTTGCAACTATTGTTGGTTGGACTGTAAGTGTCCTCATGACGAATTGCGTCAAATTTCTGTAAATTTTTATTAAATCTTTGTGTTGTGTGAGTAAGTCTCCTGGTGGCATTGTGTCAATGTCAGGATGTGGTCTGTAGGCCGCTAATATTGGCCAAGTTGCTCCTTCTCTTCTGAGCGGGCCGAGTCTTACTCTTCTTCTTATGTGGGGTAGGGCGCCTTTAAACCAGTATAAGTGTTCCTGGTATGTGAGCGGAACCTCAATGTCCTCAAACGGACAATATTCCGCTGGGGCATCTCCTTCTGTGTTGGAGTGAAATGTTTTTGATCTTGCATTTGCTGCTGGGAATGTAACCCACAAATAAAATACCTCTGTTCTGTTTGATTCGTGTGCCTCAATCACGAATGCAACTATGCCACCGCTAGGTGTTAAACCATGCTCTAGCAATTTCCGGGTGTCTGTATGTCTAAAATTTGGTGCAATTTGTATTGCGTCTGCATCTTCCTCATCGTCTGTGAGGGGCAGTGCTTGTTGCAGTGGGTCTAAGACCTGGTTAGTCATTGTTTTTAGAACACTGAAAAAGTTTTGCAAGGGAACCGAGATAAGGTGTTTTGCACAATTTTAGGAACACTGTGTCCTTCAAGCTTGATTAACCAACAGCCAATAAATAGGATTTTATAGCCTACTCAGCTGTTGCGGAGTTTGTGCCCACCCACTCCAGACGTCTCTGGTGTTGTGAGTAGGGGTCTCTGAGAATAGCATGACTGAACTACTCAGATTCTACTTTTAAATAAGTACCCAACCAACGTTGGCGGCGCCATGTCGTGTAGTTCCTATATTACCTATACAGGATCTGCGCGTTTGGATAACATAAACTGTGGAATTGGTGGCGAACTGATTCCGTGCACCTCCAACGGATACGTTAGCCTGTCTGTATTAGCTAGCTCACAGTGCCACTATAATCTCCTCTTATCATGGAGAGAATAGATTCTGGCAACCTTAGAACATGACAAACCTGATCCCTCAGAATCGTGGAAACAATATACTACCTTTCGCTCAGTCACTCGTGCTCACTTAGTTTGTCTCAGAGAGTTACACAGAATAAACAGGCTGGGCGTTTCAATAAGTATTTATTGAACAGTTGTTATTCTAGTGTATAATAGATGAGCTGCAACAGCCATTAGACAGTAGCAGAGATATATGATTAGCAGTACTACGAAAGTAAAGGGATGGTATAGTTCTACCATCGTGCAGAAATCATGAATATATATAAGTACATAAAACACATGATAAAAAGTGTGTACTCCTACAGTGCCTCCCTAACTAGATGTACCCAAATGTACCTGGCATCTGTGTAGGTGTTATGCCAAGAATCCCTCTAGGATCTAGTCAACCCCATTACCTGAGAATGAGAGAATATGGGACCCCGTCCTGGTCTCGAGTTGGACACCCCGCGAGGGACGCTAGACCACTGCGAGCTGGAGCATCTGCATGCAGGAACCTCAGCATATCTGGTCAGTGTGCCAGCCGGGAAGTCTCGGTCTCCTCTATCTTCCTAAGCAAGATGTGCTGTATATATACCCCTAGGTCTCCCCAGGGGTCCTACCTTGCTGTGTTACTGTGTCGGCCTAAAGGATGACGCTGTGCCTGAACCTTATACAGAGATATTATACAGGAGATGGTAATCCTACTGTTGGTCCTGCTGTGCTTCCAAGAAGCCTCATGCATAATGTATGAGAATTGAACCAGGGAAAAACCTGCGTTCTGAATGCAGTGTCATATCTAGGTAAAAGGTCAGTACCCAAGAACCGTTATGTATGTAATGTAGGGAAGGATAGAGGTGAAAGGTTACAAGGTTACCTGCGCCTATATAGGGTACCTATATGGAATATAACAGTAGATGTTAGTTCAAGGAAGTGCCTTTTTGTGATTTGGTGTAAATCCATTCAGTAGTTGACGAGAAATTTAAAGAAATTCCCAGTTGTATATATAGTAATGCAGAGGATCTGATTGGCTGCCAATACTTCAAACTAGGAAGTGTTGAAAGCCAGCTTGTGACTCGTTTGAACCGCGTCACAAGAAAAAACGTTAAATAAAACAAATAGGGGGCAAGGTAGAAAGACCCTGACCCCCTAGGCCTCTTGGAGGTCCGACCCCTATGGCCAACATAGAATTTTTTTTAAACAATTTGGGCGGGAGTCACACTGGATCCACGTCTCCCATCGAAATTAAAATAACGACGGTCAACTCCCCGGGGCAAACATATTGAAAGAGATGGCCCTTTGCAGCCCCTGGGACCGTCACCTCCTGGGGCTAATTAAGAAATTCAGGGGGGCCACGCAGACCCCCCCTCATCCCCGGGGATCGCCACCTCCCCGGTGCTAATTGAGACAAGCTTCGGGGACCGCCACATTCCCGGGGCAAGTTTTTAAAATTAAATACAGGGGCCGCGTGGCCTCAGTGCCCCGTGCACCTCCATCATTGAAAAAGATGTGAGGGGCCTGCAAGGACCCCCGCAGTTCCAGGTACTGCCACCTCCCCGGGGCTAATTATTAAATAGGTATGGGGGAGGCCCTATGGCCTCCCCTGCAGCCCCGGAGACTGCCACTGCCCCGGGGCTAATTGAGACAAATGTGGGGGGCTCTGCAGCCCCAGGGTCCCCTACCAACCGGGGTTAAATTTAATAATAATGCTTGGGGGGGCTCCGGCACCCCCGTGCAGCCCCGAGGACTGCCACTCCCCGGGGCTAATTGAAACAAATGCGGGGGCAAGCGCCCCCCCGCCCGCCCCAGGGACCGCCACCTCCCCAGAGCTAAATTAAATTATATTGCCTTTGGGGGCTCCAGCCCCCCCACGCAGCCTCGGAGACAACCACCTCCCCACAGGGACCACAGGGTTTAATTAACCAAAGAGGGGGGCTGCAGTCCCCCACGTTGGAGCTCTACATGGCCCTGGGGACAGCCACCTCCCAGGACCGGCTCCAGCAATATCAGACATGGGACATTGCAGTTTGATATGGCTTGCTCCCGCTAAGCCATAGCAAACCTGCTCCACTTTCAGCAAGCGAGAGCAGAAAATGCTCTTGCTTGCTGAAAGTGGAGCATGTTTGTTTCCCTGCCCGCTGTCAAGCGAGTAGGGAAACAGACACATTGATTTGAGATCCAGGGAGCTGCATGTTACAAGCTCCCTGGGTCTCAAAGCAATGCCGGCTCCCACAGGAGGCGGGGAACTGGCAGGGACTGCGGGGGCCTTCAGGCTCCACCCTGCGGTCCCCAATGTTGAAAATGTGGGTACCCTGAAAGGGACCAGAGCACCCACACTACAGGTCAGGCCCCAAGCATGGGGTCCCCGGTGCCGAAAATGGGCCAGGAGAGGAGCTGCTCGGTCCCCCTCCCTTTCAATTATATATATATATAAAAAAAGGCTGGGCCCTGGGGGATGTGGTCCCCAGTGTCAAAATCGGCCCGAGAGGGGGGGGGCCACGCAGCCTTTCCCTTCCTAAAAAATAGAAACATTTTTTTTTTAAATAGCTGCAACTCGCCGCAGGCCCTCCCCCCTTTCTCTGCCACTCTTCATACACGCCTCCTGGCGCGCTGCTGGTTGGGGGATGAAGTCCCCTTGAGTGCTGAGGGTCCTTAGGGGTCAACAAGACCTCCTGTTACCTCCAGTAAGCCCCACATATTTCCAATTAGAGATAACTATTTTGGTTGCTTATGTTAGTAGGAGGTCTAATAAGGCGCGGTTATCCGAGCAATTGAGGCAGGGGTCAAGGAAACCTTCGATGAGGAAAGAGAGCTTTTTCTTATGGTGGCAGTTAAATAGTTTTGAAAGAAATGAGAAAACGTTATCCTAGTAGGGGTACAGTGATTTGCAATGAAAGATGAGGTGAGCAAGGTCACCGTTCTCTTCGTTGCAGTTCCAATAGGTAGGGTTTTCTAAGATTTTAAAGAGTGTAGGCGAACCGGGGTCCAGTAAGCTTTGTGTAGTAGCCAGTATTTAGTTTGTGATAGTACTGGGGATATGTTTTGTGAGGTGCCCACTTTCCATTTTATTGTTCCAATCAGTCTCTGTTATGGGATTGGAGGAATGGTTCTCCCAATAGGTTATTATGTTTTTATTTAATTCCATTGTCTTAGCACTTAGTAGGCAGTAGAGGTTGGATACCTGATGGCCGGATTTGTTAAGTTTAGCAACAAGTGCAGGTAGGGATGGTTCTCTCTGGTGGCACTTAGACTTGGAGATGGCTGTTTTGATTTTGAGAAAGTTGTAGATTTCCGTCTGTTCTAGTGATTGGAAAACGGAAAAGGATAGTGGCGATTTTCTAAATCCAAGTTGGTGAGGGAAAAAAACACGTTTATTTTTCCATGATGACCAATGTAAAGTTTTGCCGTTATATTTGATATTCGGATTATTCCATACAAATGCTAGATTAGAAGTTTTAGTCCTTTTATCGATCTTTAAAAGGGCATTTTTAGTGTTCTGAAATATGTATTTAGACTTGGAGAGATACTTATTGTTGGCTGTAAGCAGAGTTTGTGGGTCTAGATTATTTAATATCGCCTTTTCTATCTCCAGCCAGACGGGTGTGTAGTTATCTGGGGTTTGGATCCAAAATGAGCCCTGTTTGGCCAGAAAGGCAGTTTGATGGTCCCTAAAGTTGGCCAGGTTAACACCCCCTAGTGTATTGTGCAATTAAGTTTTTTCAGCGCTATTCTTACTTTTTTGTCTTGCCAAATAAACTTGAGATCAGTTTCTCTAATTTTTGGTGGAAGTCATCTGATAAGAGTAATGGAAGCATGCTGATATGGTAATGAATTATCGGCGTGGTCATCATTTTTATAGTCTCTATTCTACCCTAATAAGTAATAATTTTGGGTGACCAGTTATCCGGGAGTTTTTTTGTTTTTTGCAGGGTGATTTTTTCATTGTGCGTGATAGTGTCTATCAGGTCCGATCCAAATTCTATTCCAAGGTATTTTATGTAGTCATTCTGCCTGGTAAGGCCTGAGTTACCTAAAAGATCTTTTGTACTGTGAAGGTTAAGGGGTTTCAATTCGGATTTATCTCTATTTAATTTGTAACCTGAAAATTCAGAGTATAGTTCTATGGTGCTCATAAGGGCTTGGATAGCGGGGCCTGGATTTTCTGTGACTATTAAGATATCATCCGCATAGGCGGCCAGTTTGACACACTTGCCCTTATAATCAATGCCAGAAATGTTGGGGTTGTTTTATATGTCTATAAGCAGTGTAGGAATAGGGATGGGGAGAGCCGGCAACCTTGTCTCATGCCCTTTTGTAAGCTAAGAGAGGGTGAAAGGGAGCCGTTGATGGAGATGCGAGCAGTTGGATTTTTGTAGAGGGCCATGACCATCCTTATGATTTTGTCTCCTAGGTTGAAGGTTTCTAAACAATGTTTGAAAAAGGCCCATGAAACTTTGTCAAGCGCTTTTTCAGCGTCTACTGTTATTGCGGCAGAGGCCGAGGTGGATTTTTTCCGTTATCAAGGACATGGCATAAAAGGCTCATATTATCGTCTGACATACGATTGTTTAGAAAGCAGACTTGGGAGTTGCTTATCAATTGGGGAAGAAAGGTGTTAAAACGTGTGGCTAAAATGTTTGCGTAGCTTTTACAGTCTAAATTTATCAAGGAGATCGACTTGTAGTTTGTAGGAATTGTCGGATGTTTTCCATCTTTGGGGATTACGATAATGTTAGCTTCTGCCATGGTACCTAAAAAAATGCCTGACTTAATGATGTGATTAAATACCAATTGTGTTGGATATTTCGGTCATAGTTATGGGTTTGTTAAGGGACGTTTTATCCTCTTCTGATAGTTGGGGGACTCAAATTCTATTTAGGTATTTTCTGCATTAGATAGGTCTAGGGTCTGGTCACTCTGGTATAGTGTTTAATAAAATGGTTTGAAGGTGTCTAGGATTTTCTCTGCATTGGTTTGGGTTATGTTTTTAGTACCTTTCATTGCTAGTAACTTTTGTTTGATTTTGCTTGCATTTGAGGTAGGAGGCTAGCATTCTTCCTGCTTATTTTTACTGTGTAAGAAGAGAGAGGGTGTTTTTATCAAGGTTTTTGGTGTGAACCATTTCAAGCTGTCTTATTTCCATCTCTAAAGTATTAAGTTTGGCGTTTTTTGGTTAGTTTATTTTTGTTTTGATGTCTATATGAATAACTCTTAGGGTTGCCTTAAGGGCATCCCATAATGTTTGTATGTCTGTATTTGGGAGCTAATTGTCTCTGAGGTAATTCGTAATCATCTCTTTCATTCTTGTCATGTCCTTGGGGTTGGATAATACATCGTTATTAACCCCTTCGCTGCTAGGCCTTCCCTCCCCTGTGCTTAGCCTTTTTTTGGCTATTTGGGGTAGTTCGCGCTTCGGCCCCTGTAACCTTTTGTCCACATAAGGTATCCACGCCAATTTTGTCCTTTTCGTCCAACATATTGAGGATTGTAAAGGTTTGTGGATTCCCCTTGAGGGGACTGAGAAATTGGGCAAAATACACCAAATTTTTTATTTTTGGGGGGAAAATGGGAAAAAAGTGCTGCAGAAGATAGTGTCTGTTTTTTTTCCCTGCAAAAGGTATCAACAAAGAAAACCAACATTTTCTACACAGTTTTGGCATACATTTTACTGGGACATAGCCAATTTTTCCAATTTTTGGGACTTTTAACCTCCTTCCAGTTAGTGGTAGAAATGGATGTGAAAGCAATAATGGATCCCAGAAAACTATCCATTTCTGAAAAGTAGAAAATATTCAGAATTCAGCAAGGGGTCATTTGTGTAGATCCTTCAAGGTTTTTCTATAGAAACTAACAATTGAAATAAAAAAATATTGAAATTGAGTTGAGAAAAACAGCCATTTGTGCCAACGTTTTCACCTGTAACTTCTAAGTATGGCAGATTTTAAAGCAATATACCGTTACGTCTGCTGGACATTTCTGGTTTGCGGGGATTTATAGGACTTGTAGGTTCACCAAGAACCCAAGATACCCAGAGCCAATAACTGAGCTGCATCTTGCAATGTTTTTTCATTGTGTACCGGCTATATAGCAATAGGTAACAAGGAAGCCTATATATTTCCAAAATGGGAACAAAATATATAGTGTTAAAGCAGTGGTTATTTGCATATCTCCGAAATTGTGGGTACCCATACAAGCTTGTGAATTAGAAGACATTTTTCAAAAAAGCTTCTTTTTTACACATTGTCTTACATTTGGAAGGCAGAAATGCAAAGAAAGTCAATTGGTAATAAAATGTGTTTTACTATTCTGTGTTCCCCTAAGTCTCTCGATAAAAATGGTACCTCTATTGTGTGGGTAGGCCTAGTGCCTGCGACAGGAAATGGCCCAACACGCAACGTGGACACATCACATTTATCCAGTGAAAACTGACCCTTTTTTTTGCAATGTGCCTAGATATGGATTTTGGACCCTAGCTTAGCTGGCACCAGAAATGTGAGAAAATATGATTTTTTTCAGCTAAATTTGAGGTTTGCAAGGGATTCTGGGTAGGAAAACACTGGGGGACCCACGCAAGCCATACCTCCCTGGACTCCCCCGGGTTTCTAGTTTTCAGAAATGTGTAGGTTTGGTAGGTTTCCCTAGATGGTCACCAAGACCGGGACCAAACACACAGGTGCCTCCCTTGCAAAACCAGGTCGGTTTGAGATAGATAATTTTGATGTCTCCACAATATGTTTTGGGCCTTTCCCTGCCGCAGGTTACTTTTTTATTGGAATACCTGGGGGAACAGTGGGTGGTAGGAAATTTGTGTCAGGCCGGTGATCCCAAAACTTTCCCACACAGAAATGTGAGAAAATGTCATATTTTTTCAGCTAAATTTGAGGTTTGCAAGGTATTCTGGGTAGGAAAACGTTGGGGGACCCAGGCAAGTCATACCTCCCTGCACTCCCCCGGGTGTCTAGTTTTCAGAAATGTGTAGGTTCGGTAGGTTTCCCTAGATGGCCGCTAAGCCCGGGACCAAAAACCCAGGTGCCCCCTTGCAAAACCAGGTCGTTTTGGGATACATAATTTTGATGTCTCCAAAATACGTTTTGGGCCCTTCCCTGCTATGGGTACTTGGCCCACCCACACAAGTAAGGTACCATTTTTATCAGGAGACCTGGGGAAACGCTGGGTGGTAGGAAATTTGTGTCAGCCGAGTGATCCCACAACTTTCCCACACAGAAATGTGAGAAAATTTGATTTTTTCAGCTAAATTTGAGGTTTGCAAGGGATTCTGGGTAGGGAAACATTGGGGGATCCACGCAAGTAAGACCCTCCTGGACTCCCCCAGGTGTCTAGTTGTCAGAAATATGTGGGATTGGTAGGTTTCCCCAGCTGGCCACCGATCTAGCCATTTCCTGTCGCTGGCAGAAGGCCTAACCACACAAGTGAGGTACCATTTTTATCGAGAGACTTGGGGGAATGCTGGGAGGGTGGAAGTTTGTGGCTCCCTGCAGATTCTAATACTTTCCATCACAGAAATGTGATGAAAATGTGCTTTTTTTTACAAAGTTTGAGGTTTGCAAGGGATTCTGGGTAACAGAACCGGGTGTGAGCCACCCATGTCACCCCATCCTGGATTACCCTGGGTGTCTAGTTTTTAAAAATGTACTGGTTTGCTAGGTTTCCCCAGCTGCTAGCTGCGCTGGAGCCCAAAATCCACAGCTAGGCACATTCCAAAAAAAAGGTAAGTGCCTAGTGGGTTTTCTGCCGCCCTGGGGCGGGGAAGATCCAGGACTATTGACCTGATATGCCCCCAAGGGGGGGGGGGCAGAAAGACTGTGGCCATTTCTTTGGGGGGTAGAGGCATTGGCATGCCCATTCTGGGCAGCCCCCGCCCCTACATATAAAAAACTAGCATAATCCGTGATGCCTAGTGGACTTTCTGCCCGCCCCGGGCGGGCAGATCTGGGGCTATTGCCCCCATCTGCCTCCCGGGTGAGACATAAAGACTGTAGCTAATTTTTTGGGGGGGTGGAGGAATTGGCATACCCATTCTGGGTAGCCCCCACCCCTACGTATGATAAAAACCATAATTTCTGGTGCCTTGTGGGCTTTCTGCCACCCCGGGGGCAGATAAGGGGCTGTTGCCCCCATCTGCTTCCCAAGGGGGCATAAAGAATGTGGCAATTTATTTTGAGGTGGGAGCATTGGCATGCCCATTCTGGGCAGCCCCCACCCCTGAACTATAAAAAAAGAATCCCTGGTGTCTAGGGTGTTTTCTGAACCCCCGGGGGGGGGAAGATTGGGGCTACTGCCGGGGGGGGGCAGAAAGACTAAATATGCCCATTTCAATATGGGGAGCAAAGACCCTTGCCCAAGGGGCCGCTCCCCCCTCCCTGGTGCCTAGTGGGAGGATCCCTGCTAGGGAATCGTCCTCCTGGGGCAATTCCCAAGCAGGGATTTACTAGGGAGGGGTAGCATTGGAAAGGGGAGATTCTCCCCTTTCCAATGATACCTCTCCCATGTGTTTCGGGGATCGGGGAGCTGAGATAGCCCCACAAGCACTGAAATAATGAAACTGAAACTAAGTTTCAGTTTCAATTTCAATGTGATGACGTCAGTGCACCATGCGCGTGAACGTCATTACATTGAAAAAAAAATGCCTTGGTAGGTTTGGGAAGCTCTTTCCCTCCTCCCGAGGCCCCCCCCCAAAAACAAGGAAATCCCTCTGCTGTTTTTAGCAGAGGGATTTGGTGCGCTTGTGCACATGACGGGATAGTTCTGTCATGAGCACACAAGCACTGGTCCGTCATGAGCACTGAAAGGGTTAAAGCTCCATATTCTGATATGGAATTTGGCGCTGGTTCCTGCTAAGAGTGTGTTGATGCAGGAGTGATCAGAGATTAGTTTTGGTGAGATGTTTGTTTGGTCAGTCAGGTGTGTATAGGAACCAGAGATGAGAATATAATCTATCCTTGTGTAGGAATTGTGTGGAGTCGAGTAGAATGTGTATTCTCTAGAATCAGGGTGTTGAAAGCGCCAGGTGTCTTTAAGGTTGTATTTGGAACATATTTTCTTTAGAACTTTGTGAGATTTGGGAGGGCGGTATGTACAGGTAGATTGGCGGTCCAGAACTATATCAAGAGGCAAGTTGAAGTCTCCCCTAGATTAATAAAATCATTTTGGGGCAAGTGCCCTATCTTGTTAGATATCGCCTCCCAAAAGTCTGTATTGCCATTATGGGTCCATATAGTTTTAGGGCGTGAAATAGGTCGTCTCCTCTACGAAGGGTTGATACTAGTAGTCTACCTTCTATGTCTGAGTTACAGGACTCAAGTGTGATATTGGAGTGTTTGGAAATTACTCAGTTTTTCTTATGTTTTTCTGGAGATTAGATCACATCCACAATCCAATTATTCTTAAGAAAAGCGGCTTCTTTCTCAGAGATTTTAGTTTCTTTGAGTAGGATGATATCTCCTTTTGATTTAGCTAGCTAGTCCAATATTTTATGACGTTTGACCCTGTGATTTAAACCCTTCACATTTAGGTAGACTGTGTTAAGGTTGTCTGTTATTTTTTGCGTAGTCATGTTGTCGAGAGAGATGGAATGTAGATACTAGTTGATGACGATTTATGTGTCTTCAAATCTTTAATACCGGCAAGGATATCGGGGTTAATATTGTGTCTGGTGGGGCTGATTCTCTTAGACATAAGGATTAGCGTCAGGCTGTTATACCATATTGACCTTATGGCATGTGTATGAGTGGGTGCCATAAGAAAATAAGTAGAGAAAAAGTAAAGGGGGGGAAAGTAATACAAAGAACTTAAAACATTTACAGTAATAAAATCCCAACCATACCCACCTCTCATATCCTCCCACCTCCCTCCCCAGAAACGTCGAACGCAGGAGGAGCAACAACAACAACGTCCGTCCTCCAGCACGGAGCATTGCTTATCTAAATATTAGTATGAACCTTTCAAACAGTACGTAAGTAAGAGGCAAGGGTAATACTGTTAAACTCAAGAGATTTCAGCTCTGTTAACACAGGATAACACAAGATATGTGGAGGCCTCTTCTTCATGAGGCAAACAAGACATAGCCTAATAAATGACCCCAATTACGGTGTCATGTCACTCGTATTAACACGTTGAATAGGTGAAACAAATTAACTCTCATTGTTCATAACTCAGATATATGCCATTATTTTTAAAAAAGGTATATGGTATTTTATAGAGTGTACATGAAATACTTGAACTAAAGAAGTACCATGAGTTACTTAACCTGAAAGCATTTTGAGATATGTTGCTTTGGATATGAAATGTTGTGTCATGGAAAGTAGGCAAAACTGAATACTTAACCCTGGTGTAGGAACAAGTCCGGATGTTATGGGTGCTGTAGTACAGGTGGGTCCATCTGGGAACCTGGGAGCATACAGAACTTGATGTTGTATTCAGTTGTGTTGTGTTTTGATGAGAAGTTCTTGAGGAGTTCATTCTTTTGAGGATGTTCTAGAGGAGTTCTTATTCCTTAAAGGAGTTCGCTATGATTCCCTTTTATTAAAAGAGGAATTGGAGTGTTCACTTCCAGTTCACGAGGAGTTCTTGTGGAGATCTTGTTTCTTTAGCAGAGACCATTATGATTTCCGTTTATTAGAGGAAAAATTGAATGTTCCATTTCCTGGTTGGTTAGGTCGTCAATGAATCTCAACAGGTCTGCAGGGTCATTGAAGATGTGGAATTTTCCTTTCCCCATTACTCAGTATTTGGCAGGTCCTGCAAAGGAGAATTGAAGTTTCTTGTAGTCTGTCACGGTGGGCCAGGAAGCCTCTCCTGGTCTCAACTGTTGATTTGGAATAGTCTTCTGTGATGTTTATTTTATGGCCGTTCCACATAACATGGTGGCTTTTGCGGGCATATGTGAGGGTGGCTTCAGTATGTTGGAACCTCAGTGGTTTGTAGACTATCAGTCTTGTGGAGTTCTTGGATGGAGGTCTAAAGCTTGGAACTATGTGGGCCCCTTCCAATTCAAACTCTTTACAGAATTTTAGGCCAGTGACTTGCGGAATCCAATTTTCCAGGAAGGCTATGCGAGAATTAGCGGTTTCTTCAGAACCTTATAGAATCCCAAAAATCCTTATATTTCCTCGTCTGTTTCGATCTTCGAGTTCGGAGATATCTTTCTTCATATTTTTTGTGGTGATTTGGAGGGCTTTTAGACCTTTGATGGTTTGGTTGGTTGAGTCTTCTACATCGCTTATTCTTTGTTCAGCCTCCGAAATTTTATTGTTGATTGTATTGATATCAGCACGTTTAGCAGTCAGCTCAAGTTGCATGGCAGTCTGTGTTTTGTTTAGTTGATTTTGCTAAATGATGTACCTCCTCCAGCTTTTTTTATTATCATGTCCATTGTGTTGTTTATATCTGATTTGTTCTTAAAAAGTGAATATGGAGATGGTGGCTCAGCCTTTGAGCATTTATAGTGTGGTTTGGTGTCTTTTTTGCCATTGTGGTTTATTTGTTTCCTTCAATGAGCATTTTAAGGTCACCCCTACTGTAGCAAGAATTACTGGAATTGTACAATAGGCCGTTGTATTTGTTTTGGGTGTTCACAGGAGGTCACAGGGAATCAAAGGTCCTGTTAGCTCTCAGAGAGTAGGGATTCCTTCAGTTACTTTCAGTTACTTCCATTGTCTTATGTTCCTTTATCTCTTAACTCTTTCAGTTAATTCCAGTGTCTTATGTTCCCTCACCATTTAGAGATTGCTTAATGAACGCTCATTTATCACTCATTGGTCACATAGGTCTCCTGAACTTTTGGGTTCCACCGTGGTTTTAACAGGGTCACAGCTGAGTTACTGGTTCACAGCAGGGCACAGTGACTGGAGACCATATCTATGAGAATAGTAGTAGAATGGAGATTGTCAACTTGTTTAATTTAGTTTGCCGACGTGTATCGGTTTGGTGTTAGCAATATTAAGTTATTTAACTGTTTTGGTTAGATTTGAAGAACTGTGATAGTGATTAAATGGCTAGAGGCTCACAATTTATTTAAACTTCAGCATTGGCAGGCACCATTTTAGTTTCTTCTACCGCGTTGTGTATGCGCTGAATGTCCGCACAGGCGGAGGCTCATGCCACACAAGATTGTCCGTCTGCGATCAGAGGTGTTGCAGAAGGTGAGTGGTTATGTGCTCGGAGCACACTTTCGAGTTGGAAGGGCTTAGTACTGTAAACCATAAAGTTCGTTCGTGGCGATATTCGTCGCCCTCTTGGGGTCAGGTAGCGAGTGAATGTAAGTTGCTGTGTTTGTTACATTCAGCAGTAAACACAAAGGGGCCGATTCCGATCTCGGCCGGTAGTGCTCCGAATCGGATTCGGATTCACCGGATCCGATTCGGAGCCCTGTTTCCCGACCGAATCGTACGCGGGTCCGGCCGAGCGAGTACGATGCAAGCACCCGCGAAATCACCGACCGACTCGAACGCGGCTTCAACACGCTCCGACCGACTCGCATGGACACGACTCGCACCGCGCTATGGAGACGTTTCCCGGCCGGGTAAGTAGGATGCGCGCCGCGAGCAGTCCGACCGACTCGAAAAAGCTGTCGGAGCCGGACTTTGGGGGTCCGCGTCGGACCCCCCTGTATGCGTAGGCGCGCGAGTCGCACACAGGGGGACCCATGGGTCCCCCTACCTGTGCATGTACGCCGCGATGCGCATGGACGCGTACCCGCTGTAGGGGCGCCCTTGTTTGCCTCGCACCCATTGAGTCAATGGGAGCCCGCGTACGCGTTGTACGACCGGCTCCCATTGACTTCACGGGAGTCCGACCGACTCGAGTCCGATAGCATGCGAATGCATCGTACTCGTCCGGTCGGACTGCTAGGGTCCGATTCGGTCGGAATTCTCTCCGGGTCCGGCTCGGTCGGAGAGATTTCCAGCCGGAATCGGAATCGGCCCCAGAGTATTTCACAAATGATTAGCAGTACCTTGTTTGTAAGGCTGGCGAGTGATGTTTGGAGGTCAGACGAGAGGTTCCCAGGGTTGAATCTGGTCTTTCTAGAGGTCGCTGCTGTGGTGTCTTCATACCTTAGCTCCAGCCGCCATCTTGTCTCAAACGAATAGGATGCATTTTCCACTGCCTACTCTTAAAACCACTGCCTACTCTTAAAAAATATTTTCACTGCTAGTCACAAAGGGGAAGGGGTCCCCTGAGAACCCCTTCCCGTTCGCGAGTGGCTTACCACCCATTTGAAATGGGCAGTAAACTGCGAGTGTTTTGTGGCCCCAATTGCGGCTGCAAAACAATCTTACATTGAAGTATGACTCGCTATTAGGAAGGGACGCCCTTGGCATGTCCCTTCCTAATAGCGAGTCGCAAACCCTATTTTGCGAGTTGGTAACAGGTTATCGACTCGCACAATAGGGTTTGTACATAGGGCAGACCTATTTTGCGATCGCAAACGGGCCCATTTCCCGTTTGCAACAGCAAAAAATGGTTGTACATCTGGCCCAAAATCTCTAAAATGTTACCTCTTCTTGTCCAACCTGAGCCCCTTTATAAATGCTAATTTCTTGAAAACTATTGAAAAGCTTTACTGCTAAGCAAAAGTACTTCCTTGAGTAAAGTTCTACCTTCTTTCCAAACTTGGTGTAATTCCATTCAGCTGCTTTTTCTGAATCGAGGACCAAAGAATCCCATAAAATAAAATGGGAAATGGAACTTTTGGAACCCGCCTTTTTCTTGGCTCAGCTTAGCAGACTTGCATGAGACTTGCCACGAAGAACCCAAAATGTGTGTACTTTTTGGGAATGTTTTAGACAGATTTATTAAACAATGTCAAATTCATTTTGAAAACAAAATCTGCGCTTTCAATGAAAATTCCAACTACAGAGGTGCTATAGCCACCTCTTTAATATATATTTATATTTTATTACATTAGTTTGAAGCGCTCTTGAGTGCGAATTCCTGCACTGTCTCCTTGGGTTTGGAGTTGCAGTTATCCTCTGATATGGTGATGCTTTTCCACAATTGTTGGTGTAGTTACATGTTAATTTTCTCTCTGTATAGTCCATTTTTTTATTAATCTTATTGGGGTTGTGTGTAGGCCACCTAATATGGTGTCTTGTGATGGATATGAATTGTCAGGCAGTCCTTTCCTCACTCTCCCTTAATTATAGGCATACTGACACTCCGTGCCTTAAGCTCAGTATGGACATTTCTAACAATTTCCAACTCGCTCTACCAAACGACAAGCATAGATAGTTACATATTTTGTGGGGCTCCCTCAAATAGGTCCCTTTGTGAGATTAAAGATGAGCCTCTTATATGTGAGACCTAAAAAAGGGCAGCCTGCTTTCTGGGACAGCCCATGTTTCACATTCTACATAAACATGCTGCAGAATTTCCAACTTTATTTTGTCTCCTTTTAAGGCAGAGATTAAATTGTCAGCCAACTGTTTTCACTGTTCTGTTTAATTATCACTGAGTGTGGTCTAGACCACAGAGATAAGTATTGTGCCCAAAGCATCAGTATCAGGTGTATCAGTGAAGCTTAATGCCTTGGTCTTTTCTCCTAGCACTGCCCTTTTTCTCTCATAGTTTCTTCCCTAGCTCATACAGGATGTATCACGTTTCTTTCAGAGAGTTATCTTTTGTCCCTGTCGTCGAGTTGGGCCTGAATAGTTTCTCACACTTCCTCTTTCGTTCTGGGGTACATCTTCTACTGAAATTAACCATGACTTTCCATGTGAATGCTGGTCACACAGCTATGTCTCAATACTTGCCTTTTATTTAGGGGTCTTCAGCAGCCCCATTTACATATTTGTTTCAGTAGATTCATTACCAAGTGTGAAACCTTATAGAAGACACTGAAGAATCTGTGGCCTTTGTACTAGGTAAACTTTGTTTTTGGCTTCTCTGCTTACTACATAAATCGCAGTTGTTTTGGCTGTGAGCTTAGACATTAAAGTATTTAGATTTTAAGTTAAGCACTTATGTGACCACTTGTGCAATTGCTGAAGGCACTCTAATTAGGAGGGTGGTGTGGCAGGTGTCTTTTCCCTGTTTATGCACCTAGACTTACCAAATGTACCTCGCACACAGGTCACACACCAGCACCCAGTGGTGCTGGCTTGGTTTTGTGTTCTCCGTCTACCCAGGAATAATAATTTGCACCTTGAGACTCCTCTGTCATCAATGCTTATGTTTAATTTTTCTCAGTTAGTGCACATTTTATGAAGATGTTCCTGAAAGAGAGTAGTATAATTAGATGTTGTAACATCTTCATGTTAGTGCATATTTTATGAAGATGTTCCTGAAAGAGAAAAGGATAGTAAGATGTTGAAACAACTTCATAAAATGTGTCCTAATTTATAAAACAAAATGTGATCTGTGACCATTCCTATAAAGTCCACACCTTTAAACACAAGATATTCTTCAAACCAATGTATTTACTCAAAGGCAACGACCAGCCCAGACAAGCTCCTACAAACAACTGCCAAGGGAACATTACGGTTACCTCAAATCTGTTCACTGACTTAATATCGACACCACAAATATCGACTTACAGAATTATCAAAACCTAAATATCATTAACAAAAATATCGAGACCCTATTCTTAATTTAAAAAGTCACTAACATCGTAGCAAAAAATATTGACGTAAAAAACTATCAAAACTAACATATATTAAAAACAAAATATTGGAAAGAAAAATATTGTGACATAACTAAGCATAGAATATGTCAGAAATATCAAAATCAAGAATATCAACTACATAAATACTATTAAACAAGTAATAAGTAGTAGTAAAAAATACTAAAAACATATTTTTTAAACAAACAACCACAAATATATCCCACATTAATAACTAGACTTTCTAAATAAAATATAATATTTTGCTTAACTAAAATAATACATTTAAAATATGTGAACATAAGACTCTCTAAATTATATATTACACATATTTACATCCCACTTACATTCAATACATAATTATATTTACAAGTAATGTTATTTCTTTACTTAAATAAATACATAAAATATTAAATAAAATAAGTTATCTCTAAAACGAGCATAAAAAAGCTAAAACAACCAGGAAATTAAACTGTACAAAACTATAACCAATAAAATAGCTTAACCAATTAAACAAACAATATAAAAGCCACAGTAATTTAACCAAAAATAGCTCAGAAAATGCAAAACATTTGAAGAGGAGGAAACTCTGATGGATTTTCCCTGCACAAGTGACGCATGCAACATCTACAAACATACATTCACTTCTCTAAGTAAATAACAACTTTGTTTAAAAAAGGAAGTTAAATAATTTTAACTTTAAGAAACAATTCTTATTAAACAATTACTAACACAGTCTTTTATGTTTATCATTTTCTACATATTGTTCAACCTTTAACTGAAGTCTATCGACAAGCACACATCAAAGACCACAAAAAAGTAAGCATTTCTTTAAAAAAACTGCTTTAAACTGACTAAAACAGCAACAGTTTAAACTCTGAATAACCTAAACATCCCTAACCATCAAAAAATATAATATGTACAATAAATAAAACTGCTTATCTCTTGCAACAGAGAAAAGCACCGGTTTCAAGAAGAAGCTTGCTGAAGAAAAAAGTTCCACAAAGACAAAATGTCTCTAAACAAGATACAAGTAAGTTTCGAAGAAACAAAAATCTCTATTTCACTGTATATTAACAAAAAACATTTATTATGAACTATTTTTCTATATTCATGTTATTACAATAAATAAAGATGTAATGATAAAATATGCAAAATGTATAACATCACAGAAGGGGAAAGTTTTACTGTGATACATGGGATACATGTACAGTTAAGAAAATGCTTCTACTCAACATATTAATTGGAAATGTACAAAATATTATTCTAATGCTCGTTATGGGAGGGTAACCTCCAGAGAAACTGTAGTACTTAATGTAAAAGAGCATAACCACCATCCCAATGTAACAGAAATAGAAGTGAGAGAAGTATTAGAAAATATAAAGGAAGCATGCACTAGTTCCTGAGAACCCACCTAAAGATACACTACACGTACCAGAACATATAACAGGCCAGTTACCATCAATGCCCACCTTAAAATGCCTCATTAATTAAAAGGGCCATCAGCGAAACCCCACCTGCTCCTAAAACATTCAGAGAGATAGACATTCCACCACAGCTTACAATGACCCACAGAGAGGAACAATTCCTATTATATGTGTCAGGGCGCATCAGCCTAGCACACACTTACTGACAACTATCGGGGAAAATCAGGAAGTAGCCCGATACCACTACATGTCCCGGCATTCCTTATGTGAGTAACGCCCCACGTGATCCGGACGCTATGGCAGGAACCTGATATAATGATGAGACGAGTTCCGGACGCTGCCGATTTTTTTAGTGGATCTCGAGTTGTTTGCTGATCCGTTCCTTCCTGTAACGGAGGCGGTAAGGGTGCTTGTAGCACCAGCGCTTCCTTTTCTGGACATTACTTGAATTGTTTCTTTGAACAGCTGCGCTCCCGTCTCCTCTGTTGGCGAGATCACGTTTTCGGCGTTCGCTTGCAGAGGAGAACTCGGAGTTAATTCTGGGCGTTGTTCCTCTTCGTTTTCCCTGTTGGCGAGACCGGCAGCATTCTGCGGTCTCATGCAGGGAATAGTTCTTTTGAGATAAACGTTTTTGGTGCTGTTACTCCTGCTAAAGCGCGCGCTCTCTTATCTACATAGAGCGGGAAGCGCATTGCCTGATTATCGTTTCTGTTGCTTGGTTTTTACATTGTTGTACAGCTGAGCCTACGGGATACCATAATTGCGTTGTGACTATTGGTATATTTGGTTCCTGAGGATTCAGGATATGGTTTTGCCCTGCATGCCAGTGGACACCGTACTACATTTGATAGAGCGCAACGTTAAGCTCTAACCAGAAATTCTTTTGACTGTTTTAGTATTGTGCATATCATTTAAAACAATGCGCACATTGATTTGGTGTTGTGGAAACTAAACATATCAAAGCCTTTTCATTACTTTGTATTAGGGCAGAAATAATATTGTATTTTGGCCTTTTCTTCATACATGTTTTTTCCATGTATTTAATTCATAGGAGAGAGTAGTAGGGGGTGTCCTGGAGGATACTGCCTTTGCATACAAGGCTATTCAACATCTAACCAGGGTAGGTGGGAAGTTGTCTCATACCTCTTCACTTCAGTAAACGTATTCTGTTTGCATGTACAAGAATTCACTGTTTATTGTCTCTTCATAACAGTTTTCGTGTTGGAAGTCTGCAAAACACCCTCTTCTCTCATCTGGTAACGCTCCTTCTTTTCCTTTGCAGGTAGCGTGTTACAGTTAGTCCTACTGTTCTATGTGGTAGCTTGAGAACTGTATGTGTTGCATGTCCAGGAGGACAGTGTATTTACGGTGTTCTTATTGTGTCATCCTCAGATCTCCCTCCATGCTGTTCCTACCCTTTCCTTCCCTCGCTTGACTGTCTCACTAGTCCGTGTGTATTCATATTCCGGACTTGGGAAAGTCGAGAGGTGGACCCCATTGAGCATCAGCACAATCCTGAGGATTAAGGAAGGGGGAACCTGACAATATGAAGATAAAAGCCATGAAGAACGTATACTTATATTTGCTGCCCCTACAAACTAGCTCAATGTCAAACATGGATGATGGATGGCACATTTAAAATGTGTCTTAAACCATTTCATCAACTATACACCATCCATGGTGAATTTAAAAAAACGAATATACCCTTTGTGTATGCATTACTCCCAAACAAACAAGGCAGTACCTACGTGCAACTGCTAAACCACATTTAGCAACAGACAAACTACTATCCTCAAAAATTATTATTGACTTCTACCATTCTCTGATCCAATCTATACTAAAAATATACCTCCACAAAGCCATACATGGATGTTACTATCATTTTAGTCAAAGTATATGGTGTCACCTACAGAAATTTGCACTACGGGCCTCTTTGGATGAGCGGCCAACTGCCATCGCAGCGGGATTGAGACCGTCCGACAAGTAGTGGGCGGTCCCACCAGCCATATTTTGATAAGACCGCTGTGTAGGCAGTCAGAAACTGCATTTTTTGACTGCAGGCTGAGCTGCTGCCCGGAAAAGGGGTGCAGCACAAGCCGTAGTAGAAAAAGCCATGTGGTGCCTGGCACACGGTGCATTGATGTTTGGGGGGGGCACCCAATGTGCCGCCATGGCCACTTAGCAGCGGCCCACGGGTGCCCAGCATGGGGACCCCAAAGTCTCTTTCTGACTGTTTCCCTGGATGTCGGGCGGACGGCCACCGACGGTCTGTCGGTATCCATCCGCCCGACATCATAATGTGGGCCTAAGTGTAGAATATGCCACTAACAGCCAATTTGCCTTTGAAATCAAAAACTGATTGCACTAGCCTATGGGCCTTATTATGAGTTTGGCGGTGTGGGAGTGGGACCGGCCCGCTCCCATACTGCCAAACCTGTGTGCCCACTACCTGCCAGAGCACAACTTTTACAGTCACTGGCAGGTGGTTCTTTGGCGTTCCCACGGCGGTCCCTTTAAAAAAGACACCGCAATGGGAGCGCCAATGCAAGTTCCTGCAGGGCATGGACTTCCAAGTCCATGCCTTGCAGAAACTGGGGGTGTATGCACACAGGGAGGGGCACACCATGTGCCCCCCTCCATGCACCCCTAGGGCCAGAGGTACAGGGCCCCCTTTGTTTCCTCACGCCACACTGAGATCGGGAGGAAGCTCGTAATATGTTTGACTGGGCTGTAGTGGCCTGGCGAAGCATATTGCAGCCTCAATACCACTGCAAGATCACCAGGGATCGTGGATCCCTGGCAGCAGCAGCTGTCCAATGGCAGTTCAACCGCCCTTCTTGTTATAGGTCCATCAGACCGCCAAACTCATAATTAGGCAACCATCACAACATCCTAATAGAAAGTCCCTATTACCAAAATAACGAAGACAAACTAGCTCCCATAATGGACTACTTCGAGGACACATGGGTAGGCAAACTACATAGGTCAGGACACAGATGCCAGCCAATATTCCACATACCATGGTGGAATGTTTACGACAGCATCGGCAAAAACAAACAACGCAGTGTAAGAATGGCATAATGCCTTCCAATCCACACTCAGCAGAACTCAACCTGCGCTAAACAAATTAGTAGAAGCCTTACAAAAAGAGTAAAGCTACCAAGAACTTAGGGCCTGATTACGAGTTTGACGAGAGTACCACCAGCCCACTGCAGCGGCAGTCAGGAACACGATGCCAAGTTGGCAGCATCCCGACCGTCGCATTACAACATTATCACAGGGCTGGTGGTTTGTTGGCAGCGCAGCCACGGTGGAAGCATGCTTTGGCTCTAGGAGAGAGCTTGAAGCCAATGCGGGCCGCACTGCTGGGCCTCATGCAAGTCAGGAGCACTGTTTCTATGCACCATGTTATGCATGTCAAACTGTGCGCGCACCAATAGTACAGGAATCGGAGGGCACAACATGGGCCCCAGCCATGCTTGCTCACTCTGGGGTTCATTTTTGGCCCTTTATCTGCCTTTTCGCCTCCATTTTCATTGCTGTGTCCCTACCATTAAATGGTCGGCAGAAAGACAGGTCATAATTCCCACATCAGTGCCCATGCCTGCACCGCCAACATTGACGGCTGCTGTCCCCACTGCCACGGGAAATCGGACCTTGACGGCAGTCTGGAGGTGGTCTCCCCTCCCACACTGTAATCCAGTGGTTGGGCCACCACGTATGTAGGTGGTCAAACTGCCAAAAAACAAAAGCGAGTCCTGGACTGCCCGAGTGTTAATCTGGCCCTTAGACTAGAACAATCTGTTACAGAAATCTGTCCTCCACTATCCAAACAAGCTAGAAAAATGTACGAACATCTACAATTCAAAGTAAGACTATTTGGAAACTACAAAGGACTAGATTACTTAAGGCCCGATGTCAATGTTGGACGGACCTGAATCCGTCCGACATTGATTGGTACTAGGACCGACCGACCTCCTGTCGGCGGTCCCAACCGAACTATCAGGATGCGACTGAGCACTGTTCAGTCGCAGTCCTATTCTTTACAATGGGAGCATGCATTCTGACCGGAATGCATGCTCTCATTGTAAAGAGAAGAGGTGCAGTTCATTCCTGCACCCCATGGCAGGCACCTCAAGGTGCCTGCCACGGGTTGCAGGGATCAACAGGGTGCACCATAGGTGCCCCCTCGGCCGCCATCCGGAGGCCTTGCACCCATGGGGGCCCTGCTGGGGTCCCCCAAAGTCGTCTTCCAACAGCCTTTCTGTGTCCTAAAGGCCAGCACAGAAAGTCTGTTGGAATCCGACATTGTAATCCCTCGGGCGGACAAAGCCGCCCTTGGGATTACAGGAGGCTTTCCGAATGGCAGACGGGCTCTCCGAGCCCGTCAAAAGCCATTTAAAAAACCAGTTTGGATTAATTTCCGACCAACTCCATCCAAATGGGTCGGTCGGAAATTAATCCAAACTGCTGATTACGATGCCGTAGGAACGGGTCCGATGTTTCCTACGGCATCGTAATCGCCCCTTAGAAGTAATAGCCAAACCTATCCTTAAACCACATATAAAATCGACCAAGCATGTAAGTAACTGCAACATAATACACCAAAATAATTGATTATTATGTGAGTGAAAAAATTATTCTACATTTTGCATTACTCATTGAGATAATAAAAATATTAATACCATTATTTAAAAATATTTTACATTATTTAATACATAAAACAAACTATACATTATAAAAATACATCACATAGTTTCAACAAAACAACATAATAAATATGTCAACATAGCCTAATTATAAATATGTAACATTTCCCACCCACAGTAAATTAATAAAACTAACTTATGATTTTGTTGCTGCAGATCTCTGTCTAAATCCACATAATTCCAAAAAGTAATCCACCAAAACATTGTTTAAACAATAGTAAACAGGCCCTAAAAAAATGCTAAAATGTACTCCAAAAAAACAATCCCTTGAGGCAATAAACAGTCAGTAGGTTCCATAAAAAAATGTATAATTTTTTTAAAAAGAACCGTTCTAGGGAAACCGGAAAAAAAGGAAATCTATGTTTTCTAAAATAGTGTATAAAAAACAAATTCAGATTTCCTCTAAAAAAAAAAAACTGGACATCCGACTTCCCGTAGACCATCCAGGAAAATGAAACCTGCAAAAAATAGATAAAACACCCTCCTGTACAAACACTACAATCCCAAATATATACATACATAACATTACTGTACCAAAAACTAGTCAGCAATACATACACTACACATAACTTACATTAAAAACACTTCAATTCCTATAACACTTAATAAAAGCACGCAACACTAAATAGCATCTAAAAAAACAATATAAGACACAATAAAATCACCACTAACACCACGCATATCATATACACAACTCTCCTACCTCCCCCTACCTTAGAAGTACCTTAAAAATAAGTAAAAAATTAGCCTACCTTTACTGACGAACAGCAGTGCCCAACCTTAAAACAAAAAAAAAACTACCTCCTCATAGTAATCAATAGGAAAAATAGCAGACATGTTACCAAAATGTTTATTAAAATGTTTAAAAGTTTTAAAAAATAGAACACATACAACAATGTCTAAAAATTAATACATTTTTAATTATATATTAAATAATATTATAACATTTAAAAAATTGTTAAATATATATTCAAAATATTTATACTAAATAACAGATTGAAAATGTATGTAAAATATGTTTATGAAAAATGTTTTTCAAAATGTACAATGTTTAAAAAACATATGAAAATGTATATTATTGAAAATGCAGCCCGCAGCACACGCCGCAATGCAAAATATGCACATTGCGACCGCCTTGAAGGTGGTCGCATCCTAATAGCAATGGCGGGAACAGAATTATAAATAATGCAAAAAAAAATATTACATTTCATTTGTAAAATAATTTATTTAAATTATAAAAAAAAAATATCCACACCGTTATCCAATATTAATGCTACACCCCACATGTAATTGATTATATTTAATAAATACACATCCAAAAATAATCAGCAATACCTATTTGTTTAAAATACTCCCTACCCATATCCCCTATAAACCCAACAACCCGCTCCTAAAATTTTAAAATTGTTTTCATTTTTTTTAATTAACGTAAAAAAATACACAATAATACTTAATTTTATAAAATGCTTCCCACCATTATCCCCTATAAACCCAACACCCAGCTCCTAAAAATTATAATTTTACTAAATAAAATAACAAAACAAATTAAATTACAAAAAATAATTCTTATTTAAAAATATCACTAAAAAGCAATTACTATAAATAAAAATACATAAAAACAAAAATAGAATAAATTACACACTATTTATCACTAAAAACGATGTTGTAAACAAAAATATTAACTACATCAATATTAAATACATCAATATTAAATACACTTAAAATTTATATTTTTGACAATTATATTTATGTCACGATATTCTTTACACGATATTTATGTTACATGATATTTTTATTTCAATATTTTGTCTGAACACCCCTCAAATCATCCTCATTCTAGAACTAAGATTTTTTAATGCTACACAAGCAAAATACAACACATTCCCCATAAATTAAGATGATTAACTAAAAACTAATTGACATAAAAACATATTACATACATACAAAGTTAATTACAAATAGATTGCCATAGAAATACAATTTAAGCAAAGTATATGCATCGTTACTTCATACAACAAAGTTCATTTAAGTTACCTTTCTCATACCTATGACAGGGCATAATCTCTTAATTTTACAAGCAGTGTCCTTCGACGCACACTCCCTTGCCATACCAGTTGATCAGCAACCCATCTGTGTGATTGAAGCCCCTCAACTTCAACATTTTCACCTCATTACATTTAACAACATTTCTCGCATTCCACTTCTTCCCTTCTTCCAAAACAACAGCATATCTTCCAGTATTAATTACTTTCTTGGGAGTTGACCATTTTGTATTCTTAGACCTGACAACAATATAAAACACAGGAAATCTCTAGCCTTAAATTCCAATTTTTTTCTGCCATATTTGTCAGCAGCATATTTCATCTGCTTCTCCTGCACATTTTGTCGCAACTTTCTCACATCAACACTATGCATCCTTCCCTTGCACATCCAACAAGGAACAGCTTTTGAGCATGGCATCTGACCCTTCAACAATTAAAAAGGTGACTCTTCTATTGATTGAGTAGTAATTCTGTATCTCCATACTAAATACTTCATCTCTTCTTTCCAGTCGGTCCATTTTGCACTGACACCGGTACATTCTCTCACAGCACTCTATTAAATCTCCCCACTAGAACATTGTCCCATGGATGCCCTATTGCAGTTTTCCTATGCTTTATTCCATTCTGTATAAGATATTTTTCAAATTCCTCAGATACAAACTGAGGCCTGTTATCAGTTAAAACTTCTTCAGGGTAGCCCTCCATACGAAATACTTCCTCACAAACTGCACCACAGCTTTCGCCTTCACTTCATTTACCAAACTTACTTCCGGCCATTTCAAAAAGTAATTCATAAGTAGTATAGCATATTTTTTCTCCCTTCCCGACAACTCGAATGGACCACATTCTTCCATTGCTACCTTCTGCTATGCCCTTTCAAGAAAACCTGTTGTTATTGCAGACGTCTCTCTCATCACATTACTTTTGCCACTGCTAGTACATGCTAAATACTCCCTCATAAACCTCTCCACATCCTAGGTTCAAGCTGTGGAACAGGGCTCAAGCATCAGGGTGTCACGAGATAAGCACCACTTACCTGTATTCAGGTTCCGCGGGTGCAAAGACTAGGCCTCCCACTCACCTTCAGGGTAAGCCTCCACACTCGAAAGAAAACGAATGCGGGCGACTACCCTGTAGAGGAGAGGGGGAAGGGAAGGTGAGAGAGGGTAAGAAAGAAACACACTGGTCTGCAGATATGATGTGCTTCTGTGCTATTCACGAGTGGACGCAGTGGGTTAGCTATACTTTAATGCAGACGGAACACCTTATGGAAATAGAAAAACAGTATCATATGCATGTACTATTGTCAGTGGTGGCTGGTGACATTTGAAAGTGGTGGGGCGTAAAACAATTGTTGTACTGCACTGCAGCGAGCAAGCGTAGTGAGCGAGCCTGAAGCACCTACAGGGGGTTCGGGGGGGGGGGAGGGGTTTCTCCCCCGTGAAAATTTTGAAAAAAGAGTGGCCAAATGGTGCATTTTCAAGCACATTTGAGAAAGAGTCAGAGGAAAGAGGTTAAATGACACTGTCAAAAGAGCTCGTCTGAACACACAATTCAGAGAAAACTGGGAACAGGAAACACATTTACTTGAAAACCCAACTAGGACGAGTGAAATAAAGTCAATTTGTGATGTCACGTAAAACTGTTGTAATGTACCACTTCATTAGGAAGTGTTAAAGGGACTGGCCTCTTATAGGACAGTGTTTGGCCTGGGGTGACATTTGTGCAAGGGCTGCTCTGTGCTGGATATATATTTCTCTGTTCAGTCATCCACGGCGCAGGTGCGTCGTGAAAACAGGCTGTGTGATCTTGCTAACCACATTAGTAGGTGCATGTGATCTTGCACTGTTTATTATCCACTGACGTCACGGTTCGATGCACCGAGACTCTGTGGTTCCTCACTTCTGGTGGTCCAAAGCTGCTTCCGTCGGAAGGGCACGTGGGCTCTCGTGTTACAGTGTGCCAAAGGTTCAAAGCCTCCACCCCCGTGCAAGGGCAATCGCGCAGTTATTAAGCCCACCTCCCCCCACTTTTAATCAAGTGTTGCTGTGCTCTCTTTTCAGTCCTCCTTTCAGCACCGATGACAATCATTAGACTGTAACAACAGATGGCTTGATATAGTAAAGTGCGTTAGTGATCTGACATGCACTATATATTAATACAATCGAATCATCCAGAAAGTGACTAGAGTCTTGCAAGGGAGAAGGAAGAACTATATCAATAAAATAAAATATATTATAGGAAAGAGTCTAATTCCTCTTATGAACACAAAAGGCTCCTTGGTAACATTATTTTATTATAATATGTGTTTTTTACTAGGACGACTCCAAAGTTGAAGCCTGGTGCCAGTGCGAGGAGGAGGCAGCGTGGATTCCTACAGCTGCAATAAGAGAACAATATTTTATCGCAGCCACAACCTGCGCCCGTTGATTTCACATGAATTTTGCCCACAGTTCCGAAGCCACAACAGGGTTTTGCGTTATCCTCTGTAGCAATACCACCACCCAAGGTCACAATTTGCACTACAATCACATTGCCCGCATTGCTGACTCGGTGCCACCCCGAGGTCCCGTTAATTGAGTCGCCTCCCCACGGGGTACAATTCATTTTACACACGCTATCTTTGTAAAAACCCCCGTGCTGGGCTCCACAGGTTCCGGGCTCCCTGACTCACCGCACCGAGCGCCAAGGTGCTGAATCAGGGCTGGAGCCTGGAGTGAAACTGCAGCTTTTCAAGTGACTGGCGGCTGAGAGGGGTCGCGGGAGCCTGGGGCAGTCCCCCCCCCCTCTCTCTCTCTTCGAGCCGCATGCTGCTTGTGTACCTCAGCCTTTTTGCTTCGTCCACTGCGCTATCATTCACCCTTCTTTCTCCACCTTATTTTAGTCACTCGTGCGCTTGCTTTCTCAATTTCTTATTATTATTCTTTCATCCTACCTCTCCTTATTCATTTTCCCCGTATTTATTCGTTTTTGTTTTCCCATTCTCCCGCTCTTCCTTTTCGCATACGCCCTCCTGTAGTAGTTGTTCGAACTCCTCGAATGTTTCCACATTTTGGCTCAGCCACGCTTTCTTCCACATCGAATGATCCTCCTCTGACCCCTCCATCTGCTTTTTCTTTCCCTCTCTGCCAATAGTCCGGTCTCGCTCCCGCTCCGAAATCCCGTCTTTCCTTCTTCCTCGTCACTCTCTGCCTCTTACGCCCCTTATTTACCGTCCCTTCACATACCTCCCAGCTCACCCCGAGTAATGTTTTATTCTGTGTTGATTCCAACAGGCCCATTCACCAAAGCCGGTCTACCACTTGTATGCCAATACAATCGCACTCGGTCAGGAGAGCCGTTAAACACGTTTGGCAGTAAAGGCCATTACTGTATCTCCATGAACCTTACACTACCCAAGTGGCCTCGGTGTTGTTATCTTGTCAGTGGGTGTGGGAAGAGGGGTGTACTGTACTGGCGAGTCGGAGTCAACAAACATAATTCTAAATTTACAGCGTGATAGTTAGTTTATTTTTGAAATAAAGAAAAGAAAATCCTACCTTACTCTGAGGAGGTCCGCCGTCCGTGCCGCCTCGGGTCCGACTCCGTTTGGCCCTGCCTACAGCCCCTCTCAGCCAATCCTGGCGCTGCTGGCAGCACCAGGATTGGCTTAGGGCACGGTTACCTCTCGCCCGCCTGCCCATTAGGAGACCGAGGTTTGAGCCTTTGCTCAACCCTCGCTCTCCTAATGGGCATGCGCAAGCCAGTGCACACACAAGTGCGCATGACTGGGCACGGCGCGAAAATTCGGTGCCCTTGCCCACTCATGCGCACTTGTGCTGCAGTGCTGCCTGCTGCCCCTGGTCCCTGGCTCTCGACAATCATGTCAGTCAACATGACGCAGGACCGCCCACCCCCTTCAGACTCTGAAGGGGGTGGGCGGTCCGACGTCATGCTGACTCACATGATTGTCAGTTCTCCCTCGGCTCTTTGAACTTAAGTAAACTGATTGTTTACTTAGGTTCAAAGACGCCGAGGGAGCTGCGGGCGGGGGGGCTACGCCCCAACGCCCCAATGGATGCACCGCCCCTGACTATTGTGATCATTCTGTATCATGTACAATACACTGGAATCTTAGAATAATACACTCAGCATCCACATTACTTGAGTAACTCTGAAGAAATAACTTATATACTAATAGTGTTTTGAAAATAAACCATGCAACAGGCTTCATAATAACATAATTCCCAAGTCTCTGGTTAGCAGACTTACAGCCTGATTATGAGTCTGGTGGTCAGCGGCGCGGAGGTCCAGCCACCAAAGTACCGGTAGCCCGACTGCCCCATTATAAGTTGGCACGGTCAGACCACCATTGCATTGCTGCAACCACCAAATCCCTAGATGTGGCGCGGCGATGTGAGGCCACAATATGCTTGGCAGGGCTGCTGTGGCCCCGCCAAGCATATTATGAGTTTCCTCACTGCCAGCTGTCTCATGGCAGTGAGCCCGCCATGAAACTGTTGGTGGTGAGGAAACTTATGGTACCCTACAGGGCCCCCTGGTGACTCGCTGCACATGGGTGCATACAGGGGGGCACATGGTGTGCCTCCCTGTCTGCATGCACCCCCTGTTCCAGTACCGCTGGAATGCTCTGTGGCTGACCCATGGCTCTGCCTTTCTAAGGGCCTCATTACGAGTCTAGCGGTCCACGGACTGCCAGACTCACGGGGGCACGGCACTGGCGGTCTTCTGACCTCCCTATTGCAACCAGCGTGGTCGGGTTGCCCAGGGACCACTGCAACCACCAGGGATTAGAGATGTTGCAGCAGTCTTGAGTTGCCTCACCTTCAGGGGCATGCAGGGGTGCACATGTTGTGCCCCCCTTAGCGCGTGCACCCCAGTACCTGCACGGCATGCACTACACCAGTCCATACTGTGCAGGTACTGTCTTTGATGTTCCCATTGTGATGCCTATTTCATAGGCACCACCAATGGAACGCCAAAGGAACTGCCCACCAGTGACTTTAAAAGTCATGATATGGCAGGTGGTTCACACATGGGTTCGGTGGTGCCTTGGAGATGCGGCCCCCCTGTTGCACCGCCAAACTCGTAATAAGTCCCTAAGGCTCTCCTATGAGATTTGGAAAGGCAGCACTGTGGGCCAGCCACCACAGGACCGCCCGCCTCGATTACGACTTATAATATGACGGGCAGCCGGCAGTTCACTTTGGCAGTGTGGGAGTGGGCAGTTGCGTGCCGCCCCGCTCCCACACCACCAAAGTCATAAGGTTAGTAGTGTAGGATCCTCTTTTGTCAGTTACTTTAACAATGAGGATTAGTTGAGCGCAAAGTTTGCTTTTTATACAATCATATTGCCGCTTAGGTTTTGTTTATGTAGCCTGTTTGTCCTGTGCCTATTTTTTACATAGGCTGAAGTATGCACCCAATATAGGGGCTTATTACGATGTTGGTCGGTAAGCCTCCACAGGCCTGCCGGGGTCGGTCTGTCCGCCTGATCTTGCGTCAGACTGCAGTATTATGATGCAATACAATATATTGCTTACCGACTGATGTGGTTCTTCCGACTCTGACTGGAAATTCCGACCGCAACAGTTTCGGATAGGTCGAATGGAGCAGATCTGAGAGTGGTTCGGCCCTGGATTCGCCTCCCTATTATGATGCATATTTCAGACGCGCCTTCTGTGTCAGTCTAACCACCTTACCTGAGCTGGCAAAAGGTAGGCATATAAGTTTGAAACTCACCACAACACGCTTCCACATTTCCTGTGCAGTTATGGAGCCCATCGCGCACGTCATGCCGCTTCTATACTTACTCGATGACCAGCAAAATCAGAACCGTCGCAGACGTCGCCGCCATTAAGTGATACACCTACCTCTACACCAGTGGCCTTCAAACTTCTTAATGCTGAGCCACCCCTGTAAAAAAAAAAAAAAAAATCTGCTGGCCCCCATTAATGTTTTCACAATTATTCTGCTAAATTGGCAATGTTTAAATATGTCTAAACATTGCAGTTAAGCTCTGTTACCCCTCTTTACACATACTCCCAGTCAGGAAATAATTGACAAAAGTTGACAAGGTGGCTTACCGCCGCTCATGCTTCTAACACTTAAAACACAGCATGATGCTTCTCTTGGCCAGAGACTGGAGCCCCCCGATATCACTTAAGGCCTCCCGGGGGCCTGCCCACCTAGTTTGTAGACCTCTTCCCTACACATTGAAGTGACCACAAAGCGAAGGTGCATTAATGTGAAAGTGTCCTGCAGCATGCTGTGCAGGGGGAATGAGGGAATGTCAGCATCAGGTATCCACAGTGTGAACTGGAAATACAGGGACAGACCCAACAGGAATACATGCCTAGGCGCATAGATATAGGTACAGAAATATGTATGGTGAGCTCACCACTGCTCTATGTGCCACATGTCAAGGCAACATAACACTAATGCACACCTAAATGTATGTCCCACGGAAACACATAGACTGGCAAACAACATCTTCCCTGAACCCAATACCCTCATCACCACTGCTGGGAGCAAAGACTGAGGTTCCAGCTGATCTCCTAAACTGCACCCTGAAGGAGGGTGTTGCAGTGCCACACTGAAAAGGTATACCTTCAGATGTACCACATGAGGGGGCTTGGAGGTGCGCTGGAGGAGCAAGCACTGACAAACGTATATCTGTATTTGAATAGTTATTGGACTTGATAGTGCCTAGCATTACCATAATGGTAATTGTGTGCACAGAAAGCTACCGTCCAAACTCCATTGAGTGCAGCAACATCTTGAAAAGACAGAAAGCAGAATTTACAGCTGCATCACCTACCAGTGCTCTAGAACTATTAGCTGAGATAGCTGTAACACTACAAGCACAGTCTCCTACTGTCTTCTTTCAGCCAACTACAAATCCCTTTGTGTCACCAAAGTGAATTGATAATAACAGCCTTTGCTAATGTAAACACTCAGGGGCCCGATTCACAAAGGTAAAGTTAGACAAATGTCTAACTTTACTACTTGGTAAATGCCCTTTTTGAATACTGAAAGTCATAAAGTTTGACTTTCGGTATTCACAAAGGGCATTTACGAGTAGTAAATGCCCTTTGTGAATACTGAAAGTCGTAAAGTTAGACTTTCGTCTAACTTTACCTTTGTGACTCGGGCCCTCAGGTATCTTAGGTACAATGTAAGGTGTGCATTCACTTATCTAGATCCTGTCATATGCCTGAAGTATTGACATATCACATGTGTAGCAATACGTGAAAAGCACATTCATGTGACACATTTGGATGAAAAAGCTGGCCACATAGACATAATGCATATCCCTATGAGTCCCCATCCCAATTTCCTTGTTAAACGAAGCTACTCCACCTCATGTTGTGACAAACAAGATGAAGCAGTCACAATGCAAAGATCACTAGACTGATACACTCTACCACAACCCAGAAGTCCTAACGCTTATGGCTGTGTCACTGTTTGCACGTGACACATCATACCTGGACATATACACACACTCAACATCCCTTGACACACAAACACTCCTTGACAACCCTGACCCACACTTAACAAAAACATGACCCTCTGATAGCACATACATCCCCTATCATGCAGCTAACGATGGTCAAGTATGGTGCATGATATCTCTGGGTGGAAGATCAAATGTGGGGTCATATGTGCACAAAGACAGAATATAAAGGCACATCACGTCAGCATGATGTTGCCTATGTTCAGTTTACTAGTAATGTACATGCACAGACTCAGGTACTCTAAGTATGCGTGAAGCCCAGAAGCTGATGTACATTTGTTCACAATGTAGTGCACAACTCAACAATCGCACCATATTATAACTAGCTGTCAACTCCTGTGACACATATTCCTTTACCATAAGCCAGGTCCTCATGCAACTAACACATATATCAGTAGTGAATTTGTAAGTACAGAAACACAGTATAACTTACTAAGCATTGTCATGTACCCACACACACCATCCACATGAAATAGGCAACTAATGTGAATGGCATTACAACCATCCAAATTCCACTACACAAGAGGCCACAGTGCATAGACACCTTGCATACAATGGATCTTTAATTTAAGGGGAGTCCTGGAAGACAACAGGGCATGGACTCAATCTGATGTGTACCAACCTTACACTCTTAGGGCCAATGTACGACCATGACAATTTGCGAGTCGCAAATTGCGCTCGATTGCGAGTCGCAATTTGCGAGTCGCAAAATGCCATGTACAACAGTGTGTTTAACACTGTTTGCGATTACCAATGGGGTCGCAAATTGCGAGGCTCATGACTATTAATGAGCCACTCGCAATTTGCGAGTCCATTGGGAATGGCTGGCCCTCCCAGGGATGGTGGCCTGCTGGGCTCAGCAGACCTCCATGTCTGGGACTGCTTTTAAATAAAGCAGTATTTTTTTTTAAAATGCAGCCCGCTTTCCTTAAAGGACCTGGCTTGGCAGTTCGGGCTGGACTGTTCCCACAAGGAACAGGGTCAAGACTGATTTGCATATGGCTGGGTCCAAACTGGGGTGGTGTGGTGAGCAAAGGAATGATGGATTAAACCCAGATCCTTGTGACTGGGGGTGAATGTTTGCATTGTCCAGCATTTGGTCCATCAATTGTTTCTTTTGCATATGTCACCCTAAGTGGGAAGGGTGTGCCAAGACGTGGGTCCCGTGCTCAATATACCCCTGGATTCAAGCTAGCCTGGCTGATGAGGGGTGATGCCCTGAAACCGGTCCCAGGATGCTTGTTTTTGGTCCAGGGAGGACCTGGCTCGGCAGCTTGGGCTGGACTTTTCCCATTTGGCGCAGGGTCAAGACTGATTTGCATATGGCTGGGTTCAAACTGGAATGGCATGGTGAGCAAAAAAACGATGGATTTAGGCCCAGATCTCTGTACTGGGGTGAATGTATGACATTGTTCTGCATTCTGTCCATCAATTGTTCTTTTTGCATTTGTCACCCCGAGTGGGACGGGTATGCCCAGACGTGGGTCCCGTGCTCTCAATGCCACTGGAGTCAAGCTATCCTGGCTGATGAGGGCTGAAAGCCCGAATCCGGTCCTAGGATGCTTGTTTCCAGTCCAGGGAGGACCTGGCCTGGCAGTTCGGGCTGGACTGTTCCCATTGGGCGCAGGGTCAAGACTGATTTACATATGGCTGGGTCCAAACTGGAATGGCATGGTGAGCAAAAAAATGATGGATTTAGGCCCAGATCTCTGTACTGGGGTGAATGTATGACATTGTTCTGCATTCTGTCCATCAATTGTTCGTTTTGCATTTGTCACCCCGAGTGGGACGGGTATGCCCAGACGTGGGTCCCGTGCTCTCCGTGCCACTGGAGTCAAGCTATCCTGGCTGATGAGGGCTGAAAGCCCGAAACCGGTCCTAGGATGCTTGTTTCCAGTCCAAGGAGGACCTGGCCTGGCAGTTCAGGCTGGACTGTTCCCATTGGGCGCAGGGTCAAGACTGATTTGCATATGGCTGGGTCCAAACTGGGATGGCATGGTGAGCAAAAAAACGATGGATTTAGGCCCAGATCTATGTACTGGGGTGAATGTATGACATTGTTCTGCATTCTGTCCATCAATTGTTCTTTTTGCATTTGTCACCCCGAGTAGGACGGGTATGCCCAGACGTGGGTCCAGTGCTCTCCATGCCACTGGAGTCAAGCTATCCTGGCTGATGAGGGCTGAAAGCCCAAAACTGGTCCTAGGATGCTTGTTTCCAGTCCAGGGAGGACCTGGACTGGCAGTTCGGGCTGGACTGTTCCCATTGGGCGCAGGGTCAAGACTGATTTGCATATGGCTGGGTCCAAACTGGAATGGCATGGTGAGCAAAAAAACGATGGATTTAGGCCCAGATCTCTGTACTGGGGTGAATGTATGACATTGTTCTGCATTCTGTCCATCAATTGTTCTTTCTACTATACCACTAGGCCAGATAGAGTCATTTTGTGACCACAATCTTAGTAAAAAAAACATTGTACCTGATACCTTTTGACAACACTATTTCTTATTGTGTACATCCTGCTGATGTCCACATCTCACAAGGAGAAGTCAGCCTATCCCTCCCTGATAAATATCTCATTCACATATTGCCCAGCTTAGAAGCCGTTGTGTTCTTCACCTGAATATATCTGCTCTTCTCAGATGTCAGTAAAGCCACATTTTCAGATATCTGATACAAATACAGGATATCTTGACTGAGATCGATAACTCCCCATTTAAGCAAATCCCGTGGTTGAGACAGGCATTCAGAGAAAGCAAGCAGAAATGCTCACTTCCTTCCATAATATCGACTTGGATACCCTCCGACATTCTGCCTTAAAAATCAAATCAGGCTCACCCGCTGACCCCTGCCCCCCTAGGATTTTTAATTTAGCCCTCCCAGAAATTGAGGAAGAAGTCCTTGCTTTGCTAAACCTCTCACTGGAGACTGGGAAGGTACCAAGCTATTTCAAGGAAGCCAGAATCATTCCCTTGCTTAAAAAGACAGATGCCGATCCTTCCAATATGAAAAACTTCAGACCCATCTCCCAACTCCCATTTCTTGCCAAAATCCTAGAGCAACATGTCCTGCAAAACTTAGCTAAGTTCACGGAGGATAACAACATTCTGGAGGACAGGCAGGCTGGTTTTCGTGCTCACCATAGCACTGAACTGGTGATGCTATCGGTGCTTGACGATCTCCGAAGAACCGCTGACAATAAAAAGCCCTGTGTCCCAATCCTCCTTGACCTGTCGGCAGCGTTCGACACGGTCAACCATGTCCTCCTCCTAGAAAGACTTAGAGCAATTGGGATCCGGGGACCTGCCATACAATGGATCACCTCATTTCTGACGAACCGTTCCCAAAGAATTCAGATAGGGGACTGGGTGTCAGAGAGGGGCCCGTTCCTTGCGGTGTCCCACAAGGGTCGGCCCTGTCACCCCTCCTATTTAACATCTATCTTAGTCCTTTAATCAATACCCTCTCAGCCATGGAGTGCCAAGTCTTCAATTATGCAGACGACACCCAAATTATTTTGCAAATTGAGAAGACCCCCAAGCATATTCTCGGGTGAAAGATGTTCTACGCTTCACGGTCAACTGGATGTCAGCCAACGCACTTAAGATTAACCCAGACAAAACTGAGGTTCTGGCCATGACCGATGCCGATAACCCATGGAATTCCCTCTATTGGCCGCAGGAGTTGGGCGCTGCTCCTGCTCCAGTCCCAGTGGTAAAAAGCTTGGGAATTAGAGTAGATGCCAAGCTTTCCTTGGCTAATCAAGTTTCCACTGTGTTTGGTACCTGTGTGGGCCTACTCAGGCTTCTTAGGAAACTCTCCCCGATTCTCTCCTTCTCGACCATGAGAACAGTAGTGACTGCCATGATCCTGTCCCGCCTCGACTATGGCAACTCGCTCTACATCGGACTGCCAGACTCTCTAGTTGGCAGACTACAGATAGTCATGAACGACGCGGCAAGGCTTATTTTTAAAGTTCCCAGACACACACGGGCGTCCCCCCTTCTGCAAAGCCTCCACTGGTTGCCCTTAAAACAGAGGACCAAATTCAAGGGCCTCTGTATTGTGCACAAAGCTATTTATGGACAAGCTCCCGCCTACATTAAGCAACGCATTGAGAAATACGCCCCATGCCGCTCGCTAAGATCATCCTCGATGGACCTACTAAATTGCCCACTCTTCAATTATGCTACCAAGGGAGGTCGATCCTTCTCCGTTATCCTACCCACTCTTTGGAATAAGCTGCCTAGTCAGCTCCGCGCAGAAAGCAGTCTTCTTCCTTTCAGAAAAAAGCTGAAAACTTTTCTCTTTACAGAAGCTTGGGTTTACTGATTTCACTCGCCTGGGTCTGACGACATTCCTCGTATAGCGCTTAGAGACCTTCCGGTATTAAGCGCGCTATAAATCCAAATTAACATAACATAACATACAGTGCTAAATCATAGTTTTATTTGCCTAAAAATGATAATGCCCCTTGTAACAACCATCAATGTAACTTCCCCATCCATGTACTTACCCCCCCTTTTACCACTTAACACCTACTTTGTTATGCACTCAGACATCTGTTGTCACCTACATAAAACATGAAATCTGCTTAAAATCAGATAGGATGTATTCTGTCACTCACTTATGGTAAGGTCCAGTCTGACATGTGACATTAGTACACATAAGTCTAAATTTTGCCAGCTGCTACATTGGACAACAGATAGCACCAGTGCTGTTTGTAAAATATTTCACACAGATCAATTTCTACTTACCAAGGCCTGCAATTACACATTGCCTGCTAGCTGGATGTCTTGCATGGCATGTCACAGTCAAGATTACAAGCATAAAATAACACAAAAGTATTGTTGTCTCAAAACAGAGACCAGGGCAAACAATGGTATTTGGGATGAACTATGTTGAGTATCACCGAAATTCACAAAGGGTTTTTCCTTGCACATTGTGTTGTCATGTGCTCATTATACAATGGAATAGCACAAGTGGCAATACCCAGCCTATTTTAGTCTTACATGTTCCAGAATCAAGGGACTTAGCCATGCACCAACAACTATTGTTGCATATGCTACATGTTACACATTACATGGGTCTCGATTGTCTCAAAACCTAAAAGTCATAACACTGGCTGCCTTACGTGAACATACATGGTACTGTATGAAGATCATCAAGGCACATACTCACCCCCTTCTTGCTGCTCTCTGGCTCTCAACTGCCAATCGAGGTTGGGATAGGCCACCGCCAGGATGCAAAGCATTAGGGGGGTCAGGGTGCGGCGTGCGCCCCTCCTGCCTGGAGATGCCAGGCCCAGCTGGACTTCGGCAATCTTCTTGGCCCAGCCTCTCATGTACTGCTACCGTTTTTGGCAGTGGCCACTGTGCCGACATGTGACCCCCCAGGGAATCCAAGATGTACATATCCAGGTACTTCCACACATAGGTCATTAATAGCTAGCTTAACCAATTTCCAAGTTAGCAGACCAGCATTCTTAACTCTGCACCTTTTGTCAAACATGCAACATTTACATATTTATGAACACATTTTCATTTCCTGTTGACACCACACTCTAACCTGCCCTTTCCCTAAGTGACTATGCAACACCTCTCACTACACTGTTGACATGAGAACAACACAGGTGGTATGAAATCTCATAACTGCACACCTATATCTTCTGCGGAAGGGAACAGTTAGCATTTTGGCCCTGGGCATACACCTAACTGGTATGGGTATTTACCAATGAAAAAACTGTGTCATTAACACATTGTTCAACATGATCTACACATGGCCTGAATGGACATTATAACCCATACACCTGGTCGCCTTCCTACATCTGACATGGCCATTGTTGAGCACTGTGACTTGCTATGTGAGCGCTTGTGACATAGCTGACGTAACACTGATATTGCATAATGTGTGTGAGTTGTTTTTATTGTATACATTAAAAACTTAACCACATATGCAAATTACCTTTCCCATTCACCATAAGACTTTGATTAGTTATGACTTCACAAGCAAATGTATTTTCAAACATGACAGAAAAGTTGGCATCATTATGTCAAACTGATGTGTACATGCCTAACTAATACACCATACGAAGTTTGTGGTTGATGATGCGATATTCACATGAGAACAGTGAAATAAAGTCCAGGACAGTACTGAGACACATACAGCAATGAACTTGCCCATTACATTTACATAACACTTTAAAAACAATTGGCTATAGATTCAGATGTGTGTCTCATTGCAACAATCTGCCCTATGTGCATGGTTACCTGACATTTAAAATATGTATTTTGTCAGAATTGGTCTCACCAGCTCCTCTGGTGTGCCATACAGCTGCTTGTACAGGTGAAGGACCATGTCTACCAGTATTTTAAGCTCCTCTGGTGTGAAGGCAGGGGCCCTGCTCTCTGTACAGCGAGAGATTGTAGCTCCCAGAGGATGTGAACAGCAGCAGGGAGATGGGGAGGTCTGTAGAAGTACAGTTTCTGAACGCAAGCGATCTGTATTGCAAAACGCAAGACTTATATCTAGACTGCATAGGTGGTCTTCTGTGCGGGCGGTCAAAGGGATAGGTCCGCATCGGTCGTATTTTCCGAAGTCGTCTAATGCCTTCAAATGCTGCCTGCACTCTGCCTACCGCCTGGTTCCAAATAGTCGGCGATCCGCGAGTAAGATTGTTACATTAGTAATGGAAGTTTACCGCGTCGGTCTTCACTGCAGGCGAACACAATCAGCGAGCCGTAACTGTCACCATAACAAGTTACAGCCTATGGCTGTATCCGCCTCGGTTCTGAACCGTCTGCCGCAAATTTTGAGTGAAGGTTTGGTTGGGGAATTTTTTTTGCCAATGTTGTTGTTTTGTACTACACCATGCCAGGATGCACTTTATTGTGTATTGAAGGAGCATCCAAATTAAACGACAACACTCACATGATGAGGTCACCTTGAGAGGACCCTGAAACACTTATTGGCAGGCTAAACCAACATGAAAGTGCACAGTACAGTATTTGATTTTCCACTTTCTCTCCGGCAGTGTGCTGCCGATGTCCATTAGCAGGTGTCAATACACCATATAACAGTGTTGGAAGCCACTGTCGCCCAGTGTGCGATCTGTGCGATGTCCAGGTGGAAAGGGTGTGTTGTCTCATATATAGAATCCTACCTTCCCAGAGAGCCAATACACTCAAAAGTTCAAGCACCCTACTGAGGCATTGAAAAAAAATGGGACTTTGTAAGTGGTCTTTGTGTACTATTCTTGCTGCTTGCTGCTCTCTTGCTCTCAACTGCCCATCGAGGTTGGGATAGGCCACCGCCAGGATGCAACGCATAAGGGGGGTCAGGGTGCAGCTTGCGCCCCTCCTGCCTGGGGGTGCCAGGCCCAGCTGCACTTCGGCAATCTTCTTGGCCCAGTCTCTCAGGTACTGCCACCATTTTCGGCTGTGGCCACTGCGCCAATGTGTGACCCCCCCAGGGAATCCAAGATGTACATATCCAGGTACTTCGTCATATAGGTTATGAATAGCTAGCTTAACCAATATCCAAGTTAGCAGACTAGAATTCTCAACTCTGCACCTGTTGTCAAACATGCAACATTTACATATTTATGAACACATTTTCATTTCCTATTGACACCACACTCTAACCTGCCCTTTCCCTAAGTGACTATGCAACACCTCTCACTACACTGTGGACAGGAGAACAATACAGGTGGTATGAAATCTCATAACTACTAACCTCAGCACACCTATGTCTTCTGCGGAAGGGAACAGTAGCATTTTGGCCCAGGGCATACACCTAACTGGTATGGGTATTTATCAATGATAACACTGTGCCTACCGAGGCATTGAAAAAAAATGGGACTTTGTAAGTGGTCTTTGTGTAATATACTTAAGTGGACATCTGCATATTAAGAAAGATATACATTATCAATGGGTTGTGTATGTCATTGTATGCGCAATGCAGACATTACAACATGACAGTGTCCACCATGCAACATTTGTCTGCATGAAGTGCTGAGTGAAACTCAAGATGTATGCGGTGTACATGATGCAATATATAACATGATCCTCCTGTGTTTACGACAACACTTGCTCAGTCAGTTTTAAATACCTGAGGCATGTGTTCTTGGCTTGTGAGATTTGGATTATGTCCTGCTTGATTTTGCCTAAAAAATTCTGTCAGTAATGATATGAGTCTAGTGCACTTTACATTCCTGTGTAACTATACATTTGAGACATATTCAGAAATTGCATGTATGCTGTGGTATGTTCATAAACTTCCTGGCGGAGGGTGGTTCTGTGAAATCTGGTTTGCACTGCCATGGACTGTTACGTGTGGTTACTTGGTCTTTGGTGTTTGTCTAAGTACATGTTGCTGGGTACATTGTGATCTAACACCTACTGTGTATACACTCCACACATAGGTATCGCGGAGGACCCGGAAGACAGACTCCCGTCTACAGATCCTTTCCTGACCTACAAACTATGAAAGAGAGACATGTGATCATAAAATACCGTCTCAATAAGGTGACTATGAATGATTTGTGCCAGCAGTTGGCACCTTCATTGCGTCCACATCGCTACTATCCGACATCACTGACACCCAAAGTTAGGGTGATGTCAGTACTGCATTTCTTGGCCACGGGGTTGTTCCAGTACACAGTGGCAACTTCTGGCGGAATGTCCCAGCCTATGTTTAGAACGTACTTCGGGATGTACTGCAGGCATTGACCAGACACATGGACAGCTACATCAAGTTTCCCAAACCAGGGGAATTGGCCAATGTCAAAGCTGATTTTTATGGGTTTGGGCAAATCCCACATGTCAATGGTGCAATCGATGGGACACATATTGGTTTGATTTCACCACTGGCCAATGAACAAGTGTATCGTAATAGGAAGCACTTCAACTCAATCAATGTACAGGTGGTGTGTTTGCCAGGTATTGCCAGATATGTGTATTTCCCATGTCTGTGCCAGATTTCCTGGATCAGCCCATGACTCATACATTCTACGGAACAGCATCGTACCCCCGTTTGATGACTCAACTGCTTCCAGAGCGGGCCTGGCTTGTTGATAAGTAAGGTTTTTAATGATGTTTGTTGTGAGTGGTTTTGTGCCGCCTCTATTTAGTAAATGTTTGCTTGAACATTGTACTCATGCCTATCTTCCATTTAGGAGACGCAGGATACCCCAACCAGCCATGGTTACTAAAGCCATTGCAGAATCCAGTCACCTCAGGAGAAGTCTGCTTCAATGAGGCCCATGGGAGGACAAGGCGGATAGTGGGGCAGGCTTTTGGCCTACTGAAGGCAAGATTCTGCTGTCTTGATAAAACTGGAGGAGCCCTACAATATTTACCTGGAAAGGTGTGCCAGATCACCGTTGCTTGCTGCATGCGCCACAACCTGGCAATAAGGAAAACATTCCTCTAATTGAAGATGAAGGAGACCAGCAGGTGCCACCGGCTGAGGATCTAGGACTGGGCAATAAAGACAGTGACAAGAAGGAAGAAGTTGACTTGCAACAACAGCTTATCAACAACTTCTTTTCATGAATGTAAGTATGCACTTAGATGTATTTCCAATTCTACAGTGTTTGTTGTTGTGTAGCTGTGTGAACTATGTGTATGTACACATCAGAGTGTAGGATAAGTGTGCTAATGTTTGTGCCAGAAAGGTTTTGGATGCGGTTATAGTTACATGCACAGTGTCATTCATGCCTAACTAGTGTTAACAGTGACATTGTTGTGGCTGAAGTTTCAGTTTACTCTTACTTGTGAGACCTGATTTGTCCTTGCTAATCTCATTTCATTTTGTTGTTTAAGTTTACTTTGCCATGTCCTCAACTGAGTGGAGTTCCTGAGTTGTGCCATCACCAGGCATATGATGCTGTGTCTGAGTACAACCTGGACATGGAATGATCCTGAGAACGTCTGGCACAGACTTTGATCATACATATCTGTCATAACACCTGCTTACAATAGTAGGAATGGAATGTGCTACAACGCCAATGGAATTTCATCACATCGTGTGTACTTTGTTTTGCAATATGTGTACCATCGTGTGCTCAAGTACATTGTGGTTGTGGGGATTGACCATGGTACTGTCCATTCACATCACCTAGATAATCAATGTGTCAAAACTTGATGTAGCTGTAGATGTGTGTCGTCATTGTATGTCACAGTGCAAGTGCCACACCACTGAAATATGCTTGTGACCTACCTAAAGATGCAGCTCAACTTGTTGTGATGGGGCCTGTTCATACTGGCCAGTAGTACAGTCCTATTTTCTTTTCTTTTGTCTACTGATTGTGTATGGCATTTATGGTGTTTGTGCTCTGGTACCAGGTGTAGCTGAAAAATTAAATTTGTGCTTCACATTGAAGTTTGCATTGTCTGATGTTGCTCCTCCTAAATTGTTGTTTTGTTGATTGACCATGAAAAATTGGTTAGTGCCATAGATTGCAGAGTGGGATGACAACTTGTGAAGATTGTTCATACAATTGACTGTCTGTGAATAGGTACCTGGGCTAAGGTTTGTATGATACACTGAATCTGTATAACTATCTTGTGGCGCCACGTTTGGTTGACTTTGTGGTACCTAAGTTACAATTTACATGTACTTGTTGACCTAGGTTGATTACTCTTTCCTCAGAGTGATCTCAAGATACAACAATTTTAGATAGATGTCAAAGGCACAACATGAGCTGGTATTGATGTGCAAACTTTTTATTTCACAAACATGGTGAATAGGTGATGACACATGATATGAATCAGTAAACAAAATAAAAATTGAGAAGTTGACAGTGTTGTTGGTTGAAATCCAAAGAATCATAGCTTCAGTTATCAGAGTCCAAAGTCCAACACTGTACTTTCATCTGATGTGGAACATTTGGGATGAATAGTCTACAAAGTGAACGTCGGGCGCACAAAGAAGGATATCAGGTGTGCCATTTTTTAGTGGCTGGGGGTTGTGCCATCCAACCCTCCCTTATCTTTCTTTGGATTACTCACCTCTAGTTTGGGGGGGACAACAACTGCAGGCTCCTGGGGTACTGAGGATTCTCCACCAGGCTCAGCATCCCTCCCTGTGGCTTGTGCAGATGATGATGGCATAGATGGAGACATCACACAGGGTGCGGTACATGTGCGTGAGGTGGTACTGATCTCCCTCATCACCCCTATGACCTCATCCATTTGGTCATTGAAACGCTCAAGTCTTTGGTCTTGGGACGCCTGCAGCTGTTCAATGTTCCGGAGATGTTCAGAAACCTGGCCCATTGCTCCCTGATACCCCTCATAGGCATCTAGTATTCAGGATAGGTTGGCCTGAGCATCAGTGGCACCAGCTGTTTGCTGACGTAGATCCACATGTCCCCTCCCACCACCCCTAGCCCCCAGGCTGGCAAAGTTTGTGCCTGCACAGTTTAACATGATCTTCCTTCCTCACTGACTGGGTTTGTGTCTGCCAACTCCAGAGTGGACTGTGTTGCCGTGTTGATGTTGTTGCCTGTGGTTGATGGTGTATCTGTTGTGGTAGGGGTCAGCTGTGTGTTGTTAGCTGAGGTGGGAGATGTCACAGCGGATCCTGTTGACATGCTGGTGCCGTCTGCCGAGCCAAACCTGATGGGCCAGGTTGCTCCTCCTTGTCCAAGGGTACAGGAGAGTCTTCTTTGCCGGGGAGCTCATTCAGGGTTGGAGCATGCGCTTAGCTGGTCTCTTCAATCTGCATAGAGGTGTTCCCAGATCGCCCTGTTGTTACCGATATGACACAGTCAATTATGTGATTATACATTGCACCTCAACTGGTACACATTACGTAAATGCCTAGATCCCAAAACAGTTTTAAATGGATGATTTGGCACCTATCCCCATGATGTTAACCTTTATTTGGCATAAACAATGCAACTTCATCGTGATGTGGATTATGGTCTTGCTCCACCTCTGTGCTGATATGGTCATGTTCTCAAATTTAATTGTAACATGTCTACTGACTTTGACTTGTACCTGACACTCTGTAGATGACTCTTGAGGATTACTGAGCTACACATCTATATAATTGGCATGACATACATACTCATCAATTAGAAATGTTAGTTGTTGTTAGTCCTGTGTACTGTGCATAGTCTATGTATCACCAGGCACATTGAAGTAACACCCTAACCCCGAACAATTTCTGTATTTTCCATTAAAATGTAGTCATGGTGTGAGTGATGTGCTCATTCTTTTCTACTGAAGAGACTGGGGTACATCAGCCTAAGTAGGCATACATGTATGTGCATAGCATTGTGTATACACAGCTCAGTGATTTTTAACTTACACTCTATAGTAAGATGAGAGGTAAATGGTTTTGGAGGTACATTATAAGTGACTGTTTCTACGAGCTTGTGTTAGAAGGCCTGAAGGGATGCGTGGTCATCTCAAACACTCCTCCACCCCCCCCCCCCTTGACCAATGGGTTCCTGCCAGTGATGGGAAGTGAAGTAGAGAGATGGCTGACACAGGTGACTGTAGTTTGGAGAACAAGGCCTGATGGGAGTTGTGGTCAGTGCAGGGACATCCTCCTCCCACCTGGGCCTATTGCTTCCTGCCAGTGAGGGAGAGTGAAGTAGAGAGATGGCTGACAGAGGTGCCTATAGTTTGGAGTACAAGGCCTGATGGGAGTTTTGGTCATTTCAAACACTCCTCCCCCCACTTGACCAATGGCTTCCTGCCAGTGGGGGAGAGTGAAGTAGAGAGATGGCTGACCCAGGTGCCTGTAGTTTGGAGTACAAGGCCTGATGGGAGTTGTGGTCAGTGCAGTGAGTCCTCCACCCACCCAGCTCACCCAGCCCACCTGGGCTTATTGCTTCCTGCCAGTGAGGGAGAGTGTAGTAGCAAGATGGCTGACAGAGGTATCTGTAGTTTGGACTACAAGGCCTGATGGGATGTGTGGCCATTTCTAACACTTCTCCCCCCACTTGACCAATGACTTTCTACTTATGAGGGGGAGTGTAGTATTAAGATGGCTGACAGAGGTGGCTGTAGTTTTGACTATAAGGCCTGATGGGATGTGTGGTCAGTGGAATCTGTCCTCCTCCCAACCAGCACACCCAGCCCACCTGGGCCTATTGCTTCCTGCCAGTGAGGGGAAGTTGCGAGGAGAGATGGTGACACAGGAGGGTGTTGTTCTTAGGTGGAGTGTGAGTGACTGATGGTAGGTGTAGTACTTTCCTTTTGGGAGATCTAGGGGCATATTAGCAAGAACATCGTTAAAATTATCGCCGTTTTAGCGGCAGGAAACTGCCGCTAAAACGGCGATAATGGGCTTGGTAATATGCGCTATAGAATTCCAATAGAAGCCCAGGTTAGATGTGCAGGACATCTAACCTGGGCTTCTATTGGAATTCTATAACGCATATTAGCAAGCCCATTATCGCCGTTTTAGGGTCAGTTTCCTGCCACTAAAACGGCGATAATTTTAACGAGGTTCTTGCTAATATGCCCCCTAATTACTTAATGAAGTGGTTGGCATTAGATACCTGGGAACTACTTACTCTAGTTAAGGGTCATTTTATGGGAATGTTGACAGATGTTGTTGGTGCCATGATGAGTTAATGGGTATAAACTGACAGCCTACATGTAGACATTTGTAAATGTGATTGTTTGGGTAATTTTGGATGTTCAGTGCAGGTATACTCGCTATCAGCATTAGTTACACATCTACAATACTTTGGATACTGCTTCATTTAAAAAAACATATTTACAATACTTGGAACATTGCAGTTATGTGTGCTAAGGTTTCATGGATGACTTGTGGCTGATGTTTGGTGGTCACTTACCAGACTCCATTCCTTCAGGTATTCCAAACAAGCTCTCCGGCGGCAGGATGGCATGCACCTTCTCCTCCCAGGCAGTAAAGGGAACAGGTGGCACAGGAGGGCCACCGCCAGTCGGTTGTGCGACCTGGTGGTTTCTGTTGGCTATGACCTTGACCCCTGTTGGCTATGACCTTGACTCTCCTCCTGACATCGTACCACCTCTTCCTGATATTCTCCATTGTGCTCAGGGTTGTGGCTACTGTGTTCCCCTTTGTTGACTATCTTGTCCCACATCAAGTTTTTCTGGGTGATGAAAGTTTGTTGGACTTGGGTCCCAAATAACTGTGGCTCAACTCTGAGGATTTCATCCACAAGCACTGTCAACTCCTCATCTGAAATACGTGGCTGCCTCTTTTTGGTCATTGTGAATTAGTGAATGTGAGATTGAAGAGGTATACAAGAAAACAAAGAACCAAAAAATATGAAATGTGCAGTGAGTGATGCAATTGCGGTGCGTGAATGTGTGAAGGGATGGCTGCAGTGTAACTGGAAACAGCAGTGTGCTCTGTCCGACTCTGCAGGATTGTGATAGAAAAGGATCATTTTCTGGTAAGGTTTATTTTTATAGGTGGATTGGTAGGTGTGTCTACTCTTTGAATTGACAGCTGTGTAGTATTGTGAAGGCTTGCTATGGTTGGTGTTGTGTTATTTGGCATCTGTTTCTCTGATTTACACTTGCCATGTGGAAGACAAGCCGCCATGGAACCGCAACTGCGTCGGATGCATCATAATCAATTCGGCGGTACAACCTATGCATTTGCGGATTCAGAATCCCTATAGAACAGCCTGTCCGACCCACATGGTCGTGTCGGACTCGTTTCTGAGCGGCGCGGTCTGAGTCATCTCCGATCGATGCAGTCGGAAAATTGCCTGGTATACATCATAATACTGCGGTTGGAAAGCTCGCGGTTTAGTCAGTCAGAATCTCACCGCGGCCATATCTGTCAGACGGTCTTTCCGACTGACATCGTAATCAGGCCCATAATGATCTATTGTCTTTTGCGCATGCTTTAAGATACAGTGCAATTACCTTAAGGACGTTGCAGAGAGTGCTGAAGAGTGCAACAAGTATCTTGTTATTATTAACCCTGGGCATAATACTTTGCTATGCTCACGGAGCATGCAAAGTTTGTGTTACTACGCACTACGCAAATTGCACATAGCAGAGTAAAAAAACTCTGCTAATCAACGTAGCGTAGCAGCAGTATATTAAACACATACAAATACTTTGTTAAAGCAATTTTCTATGCTAAAAAGCATATAACAAACTCACAAAAGTGAACTTTGACAATGAAAATATCAAGCAATGAGAGAGGTGATGATTTTGGGTTCCCCCTAACCTAGGGGGAGGACCAAGCAGATGCCTTGAACACAAAAAGCATATCATGTGAACGATTCAGTGGTGGTCCCTTCCTCCTAGGACCACCCCAAGCACAGTTATGGGCAAAAATACAATCCCAACCAAAGGCCCTGCAAAGCATTATGGGACGAGATTAGCAGTGGGCAGTGAATATTATAGTGTCCAATATCAAAATAATTCTACAAAGAGCTGCAGTTCAACTAGTCGTTACTAGATGTCCCTCACGAGTCAAATGCAAAAGCATTGAAATTATTAATACATCAAGCTGCAGTTCCACTAGTCGTTACTAGATGTCCCTCACGAGTCAAATGCAAAAGCATTGAAACCCTTTCATGAAGCTTTTGCATTTGACTCGTGAGGGACATCTAGTAACGACTAGTGGAACTGCAGCTCTTTGTAGAATTATTTTGATATTGGATACTATAATATTCACTGCCCACTGCTAATCTCGTCCCATAATGCTTTGCAGGGCCTTTGGTTGGGATTGTATTTTTGCCAATAACTGTGCTTGGGGTGGTCCTAAGAGGATGGGACCACCACTGAATCGTTCAAAAGATGTGCTTTTTGTTTTCAAGGCATCTGCTTGGTTCTCTCCCTAGGTTAGGGAGGATACCAACATCATCACCTCTCTCACTGCTTGTTAATTTATTGATTTCACTTTTGTGAAATGCTATATGCATTTAAGCATATAAAGACAGAGATACTTATTTTATCTTAACTTGCACTGTGCAAGATACTTTTGCCAATTATTGTACAGTGCAGTCAAGCACACAGCTATGCACCATGCAATTTGCATAGCTATGTGTAGTTCAAAATGTACTTCACGCAGCTATGTGAAGTGCTACTACGCAAACTATGCCCAGGGTTAGTTATTATTCACTGTTACTTTATTTTACTTTCCGTGTGTTTTGTCTTGGGGTCAAGGACATTGTGCTGTGGGAGCCAGAGCTGTACGTTGTAGAGCAGCAGAAACCTGTGAATGCAGGTCACGCTGCTGGAGTCAGGCAGGAACAGGGACACCAACATGGGAGAAAAGAACCTCCTCCAGGTAAATTTTCTGAAGCCAAGCAACTCAGGGATGCCTGGGCGCAGTTTATATAGGCAGCGCCCAAATATAGCCACCTAAATCGGGTAGGGCAGAGATCTCGAGAGACCCCTCCCTCCCCCTGCCAGGCTCCCGAATGATAAATGGAGGCCCAGACAAGGTGTTGGGAGTGGCTGCTGTGCATTTTGCCATGTCAATGTTGTTTTGAGTCACATAATCAAATCATGACCACGGTCCACATGATTACTGTTACTGTCTTAGCAATAAGTGCAGATGTGAACAATCTGAATGGTGGAGAGTGGGTGTGCCTAGGGTGTCAACATGCTGTTCTGTCTATTATGTCACGGGGACAGTCAGTGAAGTGTGAAGTATGCCATGGACAGCTAGCATACACCAAATTATTGGGGGGCAGACAGCAAGTGTGGAAGACAGATCACGCACAAGGTGCCTGTTGTGACACATGGCAGCCTCTGAGTGTTCAAGGGAGGCTTCAGGAAGCAAAGCAGTCCTTCCAGGTGAGTAGTACACAGCAGCAGGCAGTTCTCTGAGAGTCCTTCCGCTGTTCGAGAAAGTGAAGTGAAGAGTGGGTCTGATGGTCTAATTTTTGGTTCTCTGACAAAATACCGACCCTCAAAATATCGCCAAACAAAAATATTGTGGCAAAAATATCTATGTCAAAAATATTGTCATCCTATACTCATAATGGTGAGTACAAAATATCTCTCCAAAAATATCCATGTAATTAATATCGTTGTAGCAAATATCGTTTTTTAAACATATGTAAAATAAAGTAATAAATATGGAATATATTAAATAATAACATTAATTTAAAAATAAAATAGATTTCATATATATTTTAACAAATATAGCGGAAAACGTAACTTAAAAATGTATATATATATTTACATATATCTACTTAAGCAATTATTAAACTAATAATTTTAATGTATATTATAATTTCAAATTTTTGAAATAATATAAAAATATAGCAAATAAATATTTATATTTAATGTTCAAATTAAATTAAAAAGTAAATAACTTAAAATTCTTAAAATGTACTAAAAAATACTTTTACACATTAAAAACATTAATAATTTAAAATATTATAATTTTAACCAAACAAAAACATTCTAATATAAATTATAACAATATAAAATAAATTATAAAATATAAAGTGTAATACATATACTATTCCCACTACAATTTATAAAAAGCTATGCAAACTATTGTAGTAAATATATAAAAAATGTACCACTCCCACTTCACGCAGCGCAAAAATAATAAACTGGGTAAAATTGATAAATCTCCCTCCAGTAAATACAACAGTAGTGAAAGTGTTTGATTGCAGATAGGTAATATTTACTATACCCAGTCCATTCAGTACAACAGTAGGGAAACTATTGGAGCGTGGAGGAGTCAAGTTTACTATTCCCACTCCAGTCAGTACAACAGTAAGGAAAGTGTTGAATTCTGGAGGGTAAAATTTACCATTCCCACTGCAACTAATGCAACAGTAGGGAAAGTGTTGGATTGCAGAGGGGTAACATTTACTATTCTCACTCCAGTCAGTTCAACAGTAGGGAAAGTGTTTAATAGCCGAGCGGTAAAATTTACTATTCCCACTTCAGTCAATAACACAGTAGGGAAAGTGTTGGATTGCGGAGGGGTAATATTTACTATTCCCACTCCAATAAGTGTAACAGTAGGGAAAGTATTGGATAGTGGAGGGGTAAAATGTACTATTCCCACTGCAATGACTGCAACAGTAGAGATACTGTTGGATTGCAGAGGGATAGAATTTACTATTGAAAACACAATATGGGCCACTGGGTCTAAGGATGTATTGATGGGGTGTTGGAGTATCCCTTTCTTAGGACAATTCCCCTCACCCACCCAAGGGTGGCATGCTTCATCATCGGGGATCTCCTCGCACTACGAACCTAGTCGCAGTGCGGGCTACGACCCCCTCACTGAGAGGGAGGAGCTCAGGGAAGTTTTGGGGAGATATTGAGGTGTACTAAACCTCTAGATTAGCTGGGTGTGGTGGAACGGGAGTAAGATAAAAGTGAAAGGTGATTAAAAATATCTCAGCGGTATGCTAAGTGACTTTATTCTGGCATCCACAGGTCAGGATTAAAACATTAGGCTAGGACAGAGAGTGATTCAATCTGTCAGAGCAATGAAATGGTCGACATGTTTCTGCCTAACACTCCCCTGGGGGATGTAACGGCTTTCATCAGGACCAGAGTGACAAAAAATGAGAAATATGGTGCAGTGTCCACTAGTACTAATTCAGTAAAGTGGAAACAGTATGTGAAAATCAAAATATACAACCAGTAGTTGGAGTAAAAAGTTCACTCAGCCATATGGTATACTGGTCAAGAAGACTCCGTAGAAAGAGAAACAAAAGTGTGCAAATAATGAAATAGTAAGCACAAACCCCATATATACATGGCTCTAAAATGAGTACAAATTATAACAGCAAATCACATGATAATGCAGAAAAACACCTACCTGAATCGTCGGGTGAGCGAATGAAAAACCTAGAACCTTGGCAATGCAAACTCAAGGGGGAATCCAATACCTGTTTAAGAGCATAAAAGCATCAAGGCAGTGACATATGCATGACCAAAAACCGTGGTCATAACCACACAGAATATACAGTTGACAGTGCTACATTAGATGAATACACCTTTAAGTGTCAGGTGCAGAACATTTCTTGTAGGGTGTAGTAACACGTACATGTAAATATATTTATTATTCCCAAAATGCCCGGTCAGAAAATTGGTTCCTAATTACCACCTAACTGGCCGTGACTGTATTAGATATCACAGCACGACAAGCAGGTTGGTATTACATGGGTTAAAACCATAGGCATATGGCAAGTAGCAGGACAATGTGATTCATCCTGTGGAATATGCCTCGATACTCAGAGCACCCACCTAAAGGATGGAAAGCGAAGAGGTGAAAAGGAGACTAAGGGGCCGATTCCGATCTCGGCCGGTAGTGCTCTCGAATCGGATTCGGATTTACCGGATCCGATTCGGAGTCCTGTTTCCCGACCGAATCGTACGCGAGTCCGGCCGAGCGAGTACGATGCGAGCGCACGCGAAATCACCAACCGACTCGTTCACGGGTCCGAACCGCACCGACCAACTCGCTCGGACTCGACTCGCACCGCGCTATGGAGACGTTTCCCGGCCGGGTAAGTACGATGCGCGCCGTGAGCAGTCCGACCGACTCGCGCCGTCCGGCTCGAAAGAGCTGTCGGAGCCAGACTTTGGGGTCCGCGTCGGACCCCCTGTACGCGTAGGCACACGAGTCGCACACAGGGGGAACCATGGGTCCCCCTACCTGTGCATGTACGCCACGATGCGCATGGACGCGTACCCGCTGTAGGGGGCGCCCTTGTTCGCCTCGCACCCATTGAGTCAATGGGAGCCCACGTACGCGATGTACGACCGGCTCCCATTGACTTCAATGGGAGTCCGACCGAATCGAGTCCGATAGCATGCGAATGCATCGTACTCGTCCGGTCGGACTGCTAGGGTCCGATTCGGTCGGAATTCTCTCCGGGTCCGGCTCGGTCGGAGAGATTTCCATCCGGAATCGGAATCGGCCCCTCAATTGGTAACAGCCTACTACATTCAGATGTCACAATGACCTATATCGGGCACAAACAGGCCCCTTCATGGTAGTTGCACGAGCCTTAGGCATACAACCAGTCATTATTATAGTCTCTTACGGGCACAGGCAGGCCCCTTCATATTCAATGCGCATACCTTCAATCAGGAAATCGTGGTCTGTCTAGTACCCCGGAAACAGAAGGCTGTCACGGTGTTCCTCGCTTTAAATGCCTTATTTTAAAATCACCCAGCAGGTACACGCCAACGTGTTGCGTGTCACGTCATCACGGGCTGACACCGCGTAAGCCATACAAGCACAGGCTGTCTCTGGGAAATGTAGTTAGCCTAATGCAGAGCCGCCTGGCAGTCTCTCACTGACACGGGGGACGAGCAGGGAGACAACCTGATAGTCAATTTGAGCCAAAGAACTCTTACTGATTGTGAATACAAACTGCTCAACAAAGGCCTAGGCTTTGTACCAACATACCAGGGAGACCCTTTCCAGATTAATCAGGAGCTTGCACAATTCTTTCACAAGATCCGCTTCGAATTCTTCTTCTCTGAACAAGAAAACATTATTCCTACGCCACAAACATCGAATACCACCTTGTGCAAGAAATCTACGTTTATGCCACCTCCACACTCCATACCACTGGACGTCGCCACTTTTGAAAAGGCTGTCATTTCTCACATAGGATCCCTGCTGGAACCTTTATCTCAGTTCGTTGATTTCTTCCTTCGACCATTGGTCTTGGATATGCCTACATACCTTCAAGACAACAAAGCGGTTCTTAACTTACTCCGGGATGTGGATTTTGATGAAGACGTGGACCACTTGGTATCCTTTGATGTGGAATCATTGTATACATGTATTCCCCAGGACCAGACACTCATCACAATAGAATCCTTGTTAAGAGCAAAAGGGACTGAGACAATAACGCCCATTTCCATCATCATGTACTGTGCCAATCTTGCGATGAAAGAAAACTTCTTTCAATTTGAGAATGACCTGTTCCTCCAGATATCAGGAACTTCTATGGGCAGTACATTCGCGCCTAGTCTGGTGAATTTGTACGTCCATTCCATCGAATCAGATCTCATATTGACGCATAACAATCTGTACCTGACCCACATCCGGTTGTGGAAGCGTTATATAGACGATGCTCTGGTGATTGGGCGAGATACAACAAATGAGATTATGGATTTCCATCTGTGGCTTCACAACTGTAATGACTTTCTGAAGTTTACGTGCACATACAGCAAGGAGGACCTACCTTTTCTCGACTTACAGATATTTCCTTCACAGGGGGGGCCTTAAGACAGAGCTCTACAAAAAACCTATGGCGAAAAACTCCCTCTTATCGTACACTAGTTATCATCCTAAATCTCTGAGGGATAACTTGCCATATGGGCACTTTTTACGTCTCTGACGTAACTGTACAGATCCGGAGACATTTAAGAATCATGCACGCAGTCTAGAGGGACAATTACTGGATCGCCACTACCCTCGGAATCTGATCAAGAGGTCTGTGAAAAGAGCTAAGAACAACAATAGAGAAGCTCTTTTAGAAGCCCGACCACACAAAGAACAAACAGATCGGCTGATCTGCGTGAGTACTTTCAGCAACAGGTCCAATCTCATCCAAAGATCTATTAAGAAGAATTGGAAGATTTTGAACAAAGGAACATGTTACCTGTTGGAACCTATGTTCGCTTTCAAACGAAGCACAAATTTGAGAGACAAACTTTTACATACGAGACCACAAACCCTTATGACAACACAGCAGAACATCTTATGGGATCTCCAACTGGTCAGAGGACATTTTCCATGTGGTTCCTGTAGTTTATGCAGTCAGACCACACACACTACGCATATTGATATAGGTACAGAGAGACCTTGGGTGTTACAACATCACACTAATTGGAACTCTGACAATATGATTTATTTAATCACATGTCCTTGTGGTCTGAGATACGTAGGTATGACTACCCAAAAAATAAAGATCCGTATCTCAGAACACAAGAGCAACATCAGTTGCAACAAAACCTCCACTAAACTGACAACCCACTTTCATGATGTGGGACATAAGGCTGATGAACTGCCATGGACGGTCTTGGACAAACCAGCTATTCCACTATCAATTGCGAACATCACACAGTTCCTGTTTAACAAAGAACAGCGTTGGGTGTATAGTCTTAAGAGCGACAACACAGGTTTAAATGATGCTATCCCCTGGTTTTCGCTATCTCGCCCATAATCTACTCCTAGTTGTTTTGAAGTGACCGGCTGACACACTGTTTAACTTCTTGTTTTCACATCAAAATTGTGCATGTCAGTACTGATTATTCCAACACACACTAGTGGACTATCCTTGATGCATAGTAGTTATCTCTTATATAATGGACAGACCGACATATTGTTTGTGCTCATCCATCTATCCCCTTTTTTATAGACAGTTTCCGTTAACTATGATTCCTGAAGCCCCTTTTCGCTCATGTGGGGGCGTAAAAAAACTCTTTACCATGCCATGCCCTCTGTTTTGTTGTATGCCTGTGAGATGCTAACAATTGGACCTGCCCGATTAATCACACACTAGCCGTGAGAATATTAGAATTCGGGCCATAGAGGCTGACTACATTTCCCAGAGTCAGCCTGCTCCCATAGGGCATACGGGATGTTGGACCGTGATGACGAGGTACGAACCGCGTTGTTGAGAGACTGCCAGACGGCTCTGCATTAGGCTGACTACATTTCCCAAAGACAGCCTATGCTTGTATGGCGTACGCGGTGCCAGCCCATGATGGCGTGACACGCCCCGTGTTGGCGTGTACCTGCCGGGCGATTTTAAAATAAGGCACTTAAAGCGAGGAAAATCGTGACACCGTTCTGTTCCAGGGTACTAGATGGACGCGGTTTCCTGATTGAAGGTTTGCGCATTGAATATGAAGGGCCTGCCTGTACCCGTAAGAGGCTATAATAATTCTAGTATCCTTTATCTTTCGCCCCTTCTCTGCCCTCCCGACATTTGCCTTGAGGCGCAGGGCATCCCAAGCAGGATAAATTAGTCTGACTGGTTGTATGCCTAAGGCTCGTGCAACTACCATGAAGGGGCCTGTTTGTGCCCGATACAGGTCCTTGTGACATCGGACTGTAGTAGGCTTTTACCAATTTTGTCTCCTTTTCACCTCTTCGCTCTCCGTCCTTTAGGTGGGTGCACTGAGTATTGAGGCATCCGCCACAGGATGAATCACATTGTCCTGTTACTTGCCATATACCTATGGTTTTAACCCATATAATACCAACCTGCTTGCCGTGCCGTTATATTTAATATGGTCACGGCCAATTAAGTGGTAATTAGGAACCAATTTTCTGACCAGGCATTTTGGGAATAATAAATATATTTACATGTACTTGTTACAACACCCTACAAGAAATGTACTGCACCTGATACTTAAAGGTGTATTCATCTAATGTAGCACTGTATATTCTGTGTGGTTATGACCATGGTTTTTGGTCATGCATTATGTCACTGCCTTGATGCTTTTATGCTCTTAAACAGGTATTGGATACCGTCTTGAGTTTGCATTGCCAAGGTTCTAGGTTTTCCGTTCGCTCACCCGACGTTTTGGTTAGGTGTTTTTCTGCATTATCATGTGATTTGCTGTTATAATTTGTACTCGTTTTAGAGCCATGTATATATGGGATTTGTGCTTACTATTTCTTTATTTGCACACTTTTGTTTCTCTTTCTAGGGAGTCTTCTTGACCAGTATACGATATGGCTGAGTGAACTTTTTACTCCAACTACTGGTTGTATATTTTGATTTTCACACACTATTTCCACTTTACTGAATTAATACTAGTGGACACTGCACCATATTTCTCATTTTTTGTCACTCTGGTTCTGATGAAAGCCGTTACATCCCCCAGGGGAGTGTTAGGCAGAAACATGTCAACCATTTCATACGTCTGAGAGATTGAATCACTCTCTGTCCTAGCATGATGTTTTAATCCTGACCTGTGGATGCCAGAATAAAGTCACTTAGCATACCACTGAGTTAGTTTTAATCACCTTTCACCTTTATCTCACTCCAGTTCCACCACACCCAGCTCATCTAGAGGTTTAGTAAACCTCAATATCTCCATAAAAAACATCCCTGAGCTCCTCCCTCTCAGTGAGGGGGTCGTAGCCCGCACTACGACTAGCTTCGTAGTGCGAGGAGATCCCCGATGTTGAAGCATGCCACCCTTGGGTGGGTGAGGGGAATCGTCCTAAGAAAGGGATACTCCAACAACCCATAAATACATCCTTAGACCGTGGCCCATATTGTGTTTTCAGTTAATTGAATGGGGAATCGGCCTCTGCTGGTCTTTAAATTTCCTCTGGTCCTATTTTTGTGTTTAGAATAAAATTTACTATTCCCATTCCAGTCAGTACAACTGTAGGGAAAGTGTTGGATTGTGGAAGGGTAAATTCTACTATTCCCACTCCAGTCAGTACAAGAGTAGGTAAAGGGTTGGATTGCGGAGGGGTAACATTTACTATTCGCACTGCAGTCAGTACAACAGTAGGGAAACTGTTGGATTGCGGAGGTGTAAAATTTACTATTCCCACTCCAGGTATTAATTACTTATAATTAATTTACTTCCCACCACATACCCCTACAAAACCCACGACCCACTTTTGAAACTTAAAAAAAATTTTTATTACACAATTAAAATAATTAACTGTCAATTAAATAATCAATAGTATTTAACTACTAATTATTAATTAATTAAAATTCATTTACTTCCCACCCTTTACCCCTATAAACCCCACAACCCGCACCTAAAAAAAAGAATTACACAATTATCTTAATTAATTATCAATTAATTAATTAGTAATAATTAACTAATTATTAGTTAATGAACAAGAAATTACTTCCCATTCTTTACCCCTATAACACCACAACCCGCAAATAATTTGTTTTTACACCATTAAAATAATTAATTATCGATTAATTAATATTAATTAACAACTAATTATTAATTAATTGCAAATTCAATCACTTCCCACCCTTTACCCCTATAAACCCCACAACCCGCACATAAAATTAAAAAAAATGAATAGCACAATTAACATAAATAAATATCAATTAAATTAATAATATTAAATAAAAAGTAATCATTAATTTATTATAATAAAATGTCTTCCCACCCTGTACCCCTATAAACTCACAACCCGCTACGGAACTAAAAACCACAAAATCTAATTACATTAAATTTAATAACTACAAAAAATTATAACTACTGTAAATGTAATTAATATATTATAAAACATAAACAATAATTCTACAAAAAATTACATTATATACATTTAAAATATATACTAAAATACATAACAATATTTTAAAAACGATATTTTAAACAACTATATTTTTGCAAACGATATTAATGACTTAGATATTTTAAAAATCGATATTACTTGCCTTAAAATCGATATTCTTGACATCTATATTCTTGCTGATGATATTTCCATATCACGATATTTTGGACTGTTTTGTATGGCGGTATTTTTTTTAAATTATTTTGTGTTAATACCCTATTTTTTTATATCTGGTGCTGTCTTTGAAGTAGGAGAAGTTTTTAGAGGATTCCCTTTGAAGTGCTTGAAGTATCCTGCCTCCTCTGCCCTGGCTCCAAGCTGGCTGCATGAGCAATGCAGTGGTGACAAATCCTTTGTGTGAAGGCAGGACAGAGCTTAATCAGTTGCAAATGGGACTGTGCCCAGCTCCTCCGCCAATCCTGTCCGTGATGGCCCATCCAGGCACATCTAAACCTAAATCTATATGGCTATCTGGGAGGAATAAACAAAGTCCAAATGCCAACTGCACCCAGTAATGTCACCCAAAAACAGGCTGCACGCACCAAATAGCTAGAGAAGGAAAATACCAGCATTCTAACAGTGGCATTTTCAATATTGTAACATAAATTCCGACTTTACCATAAAAGAGGGTTATAAATTACAATTTCTTATGACAAATAAATGTAGCAGTTTTTCACTACTACGACAAGTAAAACTTAAAAGTACATGTATAACATTTTTATTACAATGCCCTATGGGCTACCTAGGGCCAACCTTAGGGGTGACTTATATGCAATTTTACGCTTTGGCAGGGGGTTATACTACCAAGTTGAACTGACAGTTTAAAACTATGTTCAGGCTCAATGGCAGGCCTGGGACATGTTTTAAGGGGTACCTGAGTGAGTGGCGCAATAAGTGCTGCAGGCCCACTAGTAGCATTTAATTTACAGGCCCTGGGTATATGGTTTATCACTTTACTAGGGACATATAAGTAAATTAAATATGCCAATCAGGTGTAAGCCAAACTCACCATGTTTTAGGGAGTGAGCAGAAGCACTTTGGCACTGGTAAGCAGTGGTAAAGTGCACAGAGTCTAAAGCCAACAAAAACGATTTCAGTAAAATAGGAGGATGAAGGCAAAACATTTGGGGGAAAACCAACCTAAGGCTGACAGGTCTAACAAATGGGGACATAGTGAATGTAGATTCATTGCCACATTAGCTTTGAAACACACATATAGCCAACATGAATTAATGACATTATATTAAAATTCAAAGGCTCACAACATCACAGTGCGATAATGAATATCCTACTGCAATAAAACTCTAACATAAATGTTCAATTGAAATAGACAAGGTAAGTTGAGTGAACTGTGGTTCATATGTTGCTGCAGGTCATGGGGTCTTTGTCGAGCTTCGTTCTCTAAACTCTCATTCCTGCTGTCTACAACTCGACAATCAGCAGCCATTGTCACGGCAGGCCCAAAGATGGCATGTGGCCTGTAGCCACGGTAACCATACTTCACAGTAATATTGAACAACCACTTTGATACATTTCTTGGGCATGTGAAACTACCTCCCTTTTTGTTACCCTAATTCTAAACCTAGAGCTGTTCCAAGCTTGATTGTACTTTCCAGAATTGTGACATGTGCGATTAAAGCCACTATGTCCATACCAAGCAATGTAGCAGAAATGTAAAGTGCACTTCTTAAAAAGTTCAGCAATTTGCATTTTTCCAACCATGGCAGTCGCACATCGTATCGGAGATGGGATCCCCGACAAGCTGTTGGCGGTCCCACACCCTGTATTATGATGTGACCACCTTCAAGGTGTATTTTTTGTATTGCGGCATGTGCTGCAGGCTGCAGCACGTGCTGCAGTCCAAAAAACACATATTTTGCATATCCCTGCACTATGTGGCAGGCACCAAGTGGTGCCTGCCACATGGTGCAGGGATATCTGGGGGGGGGGCCCAAGTTCCATTTCTGGGTGCCAGGGGGTAAGGGGGGGGGCCGCTGGGGCCCCCAATGTCCCTTTCCACCAGCCTTTTCATGGCGGGTTCACAGCCATGAAAGGGCTGGCGGAAACTGACATTGTAATGCCTACAGCGGTGCCTGAGCAGGCACCACCACCACTGTAGCCATTACAAACCGTCTGACGATCCGACGGGCTCCTTGAGCCCGTCGGATTAGTGTCGGACGGTCTTTCCATCTCCGACTAACCGACGGGTTGCGAGTGGCGGTCCCACCATCACCGTAATCTGCCCCATAGTTATCTCTTGACAAATGTGAAGATTGCAGTTAGGTATGTTTAAGATATTTTACAAAAGGCAAGTTTAACTTTACATTTTTATAAAACAGTACTTTTACCACAATTTGAACATATATTCTTGCATGACTTTTATTACAGCAGAATTTATGGTAGCTCTTGGAGTAAGTAGGTCCTGAAACTTCTGGCTTCTCTTTTGTTACTACCTATTAGTGAGCTTTCTTCACTTATGAGGAGGGTGGTTATGATGTTACCTCAAAAGGAAACCTAATATAAAGAGATCATCTTATGGTCCAACATCGGATGTTGTCATTTTTGCTGTTCACATTATTGTGTTTGTTGGCATATTTTTGTTTCTTTTCTCCTATTTAGAAATTGGGATCAGAAATTTGCCTTAAGCATATAGTACTGAGGATGGTCTTGCTTGTTCACTAGTTTAGATACTGAAACGTCAACACAACCTCTGCTTCTTGCTATGAACAAACTTACGTGCCACCAATCCAAGCAAACCCATGGACAATTTTTGTTGACACTACATCATGCAAGATAGGACTAGCAGATATATGCACCTCAACATCCTACATTGAAATATTGTTCCACTGCTGGATATATATATGCTACAATTGAACCCCTTACTTTTGAAAAATTGAATCACCATGATTACCAATTGTTAAAAACTCTCTAGTTGGCAGAGGTATGCCCCCTTGTCCAGGAGGGGACCACGATCCTAATCAGGGTAAGTCACAGGACAACTCAAATTATCCTGCTCTCACCCTTGGTAGCTCGCCACTGAGCAGTCAGGCTTAACTTAGAAGGCAATGTGTAAAGTATTTGTGCAATGGCTCATACCACAACACAATGAAGCACCACAGAAAGACTCCACATTGTGTTAGAAAAATAAACTGTGATTTTATATAAATTACACAAGACCAAAGACGATAAGAATCTTTTCGATAAACGTTGGTAGTACGAAGTTAGGTGGATTTAAAAAGTCAGAAGAGAGCTTGGAATTGACCAGCACTTCAATGAGTATGGGTCGCATGTACCTGTGGCGAAGCGCCGAGTCCACTACATGCAACTGCAAGAGTGTATAGTTTCCAATCCACACTGCAGTAGAGATATGCATAATCCAATGTGGATGTGTGAGTTCAGATGTTTGAGTACCTTAAGGCCTCACTTCCAAGGGTACAGGATTAGGGGGCACCACTTGGCAGGGCAGACTCCCAATGCGTAAAGTCCAGGCACAGATGCAGGTGATTCAATCTGTGATATCTCTGAGACTTGGTAACAGGAGGCAAGCCCTTGAAGTCACTCTGGGTTCAAGTGCTTCTCACCCAGTCAGTAGAACAGTAAGCAGCAGTGCGGCTCAGCACAGCAAGAGCACAGCAAGGCAGATTTCAGCAGAGCAGCAGTCCGGTAGTGTAGCAGTCATTTTAGCAGCACAGAAACTCTTCTTCCTGGTTGAGTGGTCACAGATCAGAAGTGTAGTTGTTTGTTAATGCCAGAGGTCCAGTACTTTTACCCAGCAGTGCCTTTCAAGTGGGGGAGACTTCAAAGAAAGCTTTGAAGCACACAGGGGATCCCTCCTTCTTGTCCTCGCTCTAGACACTCTACAGGGGGTAATCAATCCTTCGGGTGGGGACAGGACTAACCCTGGGCATAATACTTTGCTACGCTCACGAAGCATGCAAAGTTTGTGCTACTACGCAAATTGCACGTAGCAGAGTGAATAACTGTGCTAATAAACGTAGCGTAGCAGGAGTATAATAAACTCCTTCAAATGCTTTGATAAAGCAATTTTTTTATGCTAAAAAGCATATAACCAATTCACAAAAATGAATTTTGACAATAAAATATCAAGCAATGAGAGAGGTGATGATTTTGGAGTTCCCCTAACCTAGGGGAGGACCAAGCAGATGCCTTGAACACAAAAGCATATCATGTGAACGATTCAATGGTGGTCCCTTCCTCCTAGGACCACCCCAAGCACAGTTATGGGCAAAAATACAATCCCAACCAAAGGCCCTGCAAAGCATTATGGGACGAGATTAGCAGTGGGCAGTGAATATTATAGTGTCAATATCAAAATAATTCTACAAAGAGCTGCAGTTCAACTAGTCGTTACTAGGTGTCGTCCCTCACGAGTCAAATGCAAAAGCTTCATGAAAGGTTTTCAATACTTTTGCATTTCACTCTTGAGGGACGACACCTAGTAACGACTAGTTGAACTGCAGCTCTTTGTAGAATTATTTTGATATTGGATACTATAATATTCACTGCCCACTGCTAATCTCGTCCCATAATGCTTTGCAGGGCCTTTGGTTGGGATTGTATTTTTGCCCATAACTGTGCTTGGGGTGGTCCTAGGAGGAAGGGACCACCATTGAATCGTTCACATGATATGGTCCTACCACCACCTAATCATTCAATAAGATGTGCTTTTTGTTTTCAAGACATCTGCTTGGTTCTCTCCCTAAGTTAGCGAGGATACCAAAATCATCACCTCTCTCACTGCTTGTTAACTTTTGTTTTCACTTTAGTGAAATAACTATATGCAATTTTAGCATATAAAGAGTAAGACAGAGATATTTATTTTATCTTAACTTGCACTGTACAAGTTTGCTTTTGGTAATCATTGTACAGTTCAGTCAAGCACACAGCTACGCACTACACAATTTGCATAGCTACGCCCAGGCTAAATAATAAACTCCTTCAAATGCTTTGATAAAGCAATTGTTTTATGCTAAAAAGCATATAACCAATTCACAAAAATGAATTTTGACAATAAAATATCAAGCAATGAGAGAGGTGATGATTTTGGAGTCCCCTAACCTAGGGGAGGACCAAGCAGATGCCTTGAACACAAAAAGCATATCATGTGAATGATTCAATGGTGGTCCCTTCCTCCTAGGACCACCCCAAGCACAGTTATGGGCAAAAATACAATCCCAACCAAAGGCCCTGCAAAGCATTATGGGGCCAGATTAGCAGTGGGCAGTGAATATTATAGTGTCCAATATCAAAATAATTCTACAAAGAGCTGCAGTTCAACTAGTCGTTACTAGGTGTCGTCCCTCACGAGTCAAATGCAAAAGCTTCATGAAAGGTTTTCAATACTTTTGCATTTCACTCTTGAGGGACGACACCTAGTAACGACTAGTTGAACTGCAGCTCTTTGTAGAATTATTTTGATATTGGACACTATAATATTCACTGCCCACTGCTAATCTCGTCCCATAATGCTTTGCAGGGCCTTAGTTGGGATTGTATTTTTGCCCATAACTGTGCTTGGGGTGGTCCTAGGAGGAATCGTTCAATAAGATGTGCTTTTTGTTTTCAAGACATCTGCTTGGTTGTTGGTTCTCTCCCTAAGTTAGTGAGGATACCAAAATCATCACCTCTCTCACTGCTTGTTAACTTTTTGTTTTCACTTTAGTGAAATGACTATATGCATTTTTAGCATATAAAGACAGAGATATTTATTTTATCTTAACTTGCACTGTACAAGTTTGCTTTTGGTAAATATTGTACAGTGCAGTCAAGCACACAGCTACGCACTATGCAATTTGCATAGCTACGTGTAGTTGAAGCTGTACTTCACGTAGCTACCTGAAGTGCTACTACGCAAACTAAGCCCGGGCTTAGACAGGACACTGTGCTTCAAGGTGTAAGTGTCAGCTTTTCCCACCCATCCTCCTCGGGATGGGCCATCTGCATTGAGATGGCCACACAGGTACACCTACTCTTCCTTGGTGTGTGATGGTTCTGGCAGGAATGCCAGAAGTTAGCTGTCACCCACCCCAGAAGTGTATTCCAGAGACAGGCAGCAGGCACAGAGTGGCTAAGTGCGTAAATGTCAACTTTCTAAAAGTGGCATTTGCTAAACTTGAATCTAAAATCCACCCTTACCATAAGTTGTGATTTTAGATTGTGAGTTCAGTCACACTAAACCTGAAATGTCTATTTCTCCCCAATTAGGAATTACACGAGGTAATTAGGCAAACCTAATGCTGGCTTATGGGAGAGATAGGCCTTGCAGGAGTGAAAAACGACTTTGGGAGATTTTCACTTCCAGGACATGTAAAAACAACGAGCACGTGTTCTGCCTCGTACATACATAACACCCTGCCCTGCAGGTTGACAGGGCCTACGTTAGGGGTGATTTACCTGTAGAAAGAGGGAAGGGTTAGGCCTGGTGACAGGATTACCGTACCAGGTCGATATGGCAGTTGAGAACTGCACGAACAGGCTCTGCGTCAGCAAGCCTGAGTCATGGTTCGTGGGCTATGTGGTGGGTGGTAAAATTAATGATTCAACCCACTAGTGGACTATACCTTACAGGCCTTGGGCACATGTTGTGCACGCTACAAGGAACTTTAACATAAATCAAATATGCCAAGTGGGAATAGACCAATGTTACAATGTTTAGAGGAGAGAGCACAAGCACTTTGGCACTGGTTAGCAGTGGTAAAGTGTGCCGAGTCCGAAAACCAGCAAAAACAAGTTCAGAAAAATGGAGTAAGAGAGGCAAAAAATTAGGGAAGACCACCCTAAGGCTGTGAGGTCTAACATCAAATAATTAAATCTTTTTTAATGTATGCTTGTAGTGTTTTACTTTCGAATGATGTTGAATTAGGTCTACATTCAGTGCACTAATCGAGGTGTGATGTTGTTCCTCTTTTCCCACGAGGAATTATTCAAAATACTTGTTATAATAAGAGTATAAACAATTCCTTCGAGAGCAGCTGTAGGATGTTTAGTAGCCACCTTAAAACAAGCATATGACCTGGCAACAGGGAATCACAAACTGGTAAACTTCACTGAGGACATCAGAAATCTTTTTTTATGGGTAGGAAATCACTGGTCGGATTTATTAGTTCTATCGCCAACTTCTTCTGAGCTTCAGGTACTGTCAGCTAGCATTAAAGGGAGTAGGTCGGCAAGACAAAATATAGGCCACTCAATGACCTCACATCCACACCAATCAGATATCCAGAATTTGCTACATAGTACCGAGAGTATGGTATTCTAATTAGTACTCTCCAGGAGCTGTTGTGATTTTCTGCAAAAAGAACTGGAAACTGTGGGCCAGATGTACAACGGGATTTTGCATGTGCAAACAGGTTTGCGACCCGTTTACGCATGCAAAATCCCTGTGGGCCATGTACTAACACTAATTTGCAAGTCACAAAAAATTGTGACTCGTAAAAAAGTGTTTAGCGACTCGCAATTAGGAAGGGGCGTTCCAAGGGCGTCCCTTCCTAATTGCGACTCGCAGCACTATGTATGAATGTTTTGCGACCACAATTGCGGTCGCAAAACACTTGCAATTTACCCCCCTCTTCAAGAGGGTGGTAATGCAGTCGCAAATGGGAAGGGGTCCCCTGGCTTTGCAAATGCAGCGGAAAATATTTTTTAGGGGCAGGCAGTGGTCCCAGGGCTGCATTTAAAAAAAAAAAACTGCTTTATTCAAAAGCAGTTCCAGACATGGAGGTCTGCTGAGCCCATCAAGCCACCATACCTGGGAGGGCCTGCCATTCTCAATGGGGTCGCAAATTGCGAGTGCCTCATTAATATTCATGAGGCATGCAATTTGTGACCCCATTGAGAATCGCAAACAGTGTCTCAGACACTGTTGTACATTGGAAATTGCGACTCACAATTTGCGACTCGCAATCGATTGCAAATTGTGAGTCGCAATTTCCAATGGTTGTACATCTGGCCCTGTGTACCCTGCATATTGTAAATCTTCCCCATGTCAACTCAGGGCATCTGCTGCTTTGTATCCAAGAGCTGACCTCTGCTGACATTGTGGCCTAGTGCCTGGAAGAAGAATGGTCTTGGACTGAGGAGCCTAAGTTCCAAAGCAGAGGGAAAAATGAGGAGGATGTATGATCGTAAAAGCTGATGCAGCAGAGAGTCTTTCCAACATTATGAAGACCGTTTTGAGTACCCATATCTGCTGGATACAGGGAGTGTCTGAGAGTTGTACCATTGGTTGATTGTGGTGCAGGAATTTTCGTTACTGTAAGTACCGAAATGGCAGCTTTGACAGCTCTTATAGGAGTCTATGACGTAAAAATATAAGCAGGGAACCTAAAACGTTCTGACCCTCACATCAGCACTACTGGAGTGAAGACACTCCGTAGATCCGACTAAGAAATTACCATTCATAAGTCAACGCTTACATGACCTTCCTGGCACTTGTTCAGGTTTGCGACATAATCTGCCTGCAAAGCCCCAGGTTTTGCATCCGGTCTAGTGAAGTTCTTCATGAACTACATTTCGCTAAAACCCAATAACTGTACACCCCCACTCATTTATTTGGGTGCATGCAGCTCTCCGCCGCCAACTACTGCTAGAGAAAAAAGTACTCAGTGCAAAGGTAACTTTCCAAAATCGTCCAACTTTCAATTTAAGAGTTACATTTCTTCAGCTTCATTAGATGCTCCATAAACTTTAATTTCTAAATATCCTTAGAAATTTACATCTAACGAAACTGTTATTTTTTCACATTTTAATCATTTTTATTAGAAATATCTGCTTGCCCGGTTTTTTTAATTTACTTTATTGTTTAACTTGATAGTGTCCTTGTTAACATACACCTCTCCACAGCCTCTGCTATGACGGCTAAGTGAAATCCTTAATCTCTGTTCGCAAATATATCAGCTAATCCATGTTAAACCAGTAGCCACTGTCACATTCCCTGTAATCATCAGGCTATTGGGCCATTAACTGTTTAGTCAGTAATATACACATTAATTGCTACTTCTTTATCGATGCACATATTTCTTTAATATTTTCCTAACTTCTTCATTTTTCAAAGTATAAATGAAAGGATTCACCAAAGGTGAAATTATGGTACCAGTCAGTTGCACTAATTTATAAACCTTCATGGAAATATTCAATGCTGGACTCAAGTCAAGAAAAATAGCAGCGCCATAGCAAATTGTTACTACAGCTAGGTGAGAGCTGCAGGTGGAAAAAGTCTTAGATCTCCCTTTTTTTGATGGGATGTGTAGGATAGTAGAAATAATGACGCTGTAAGACAGAACTGTCAACCCCAATGAGCCCATCAGAACAGTAATGGCCGATACAACCGCGGTATATTGGAGCACTTGAGTGTCAGCACAGGCCAGTTTCATGATTTCAAAAGGATCACAATAGAAATGGTTTATAATATTTGGACCACAAAACGGTAGCCTGATTATAACTATAGTCGGGTAAAGAAGACAAAGGATAGACCCCAGCAAAGAAACAATGACAAGTTGTGTGCAGCGTCTCTTATTCATGATGGTGGCGTAGCGGAGTGGATTAGAGATTGCCATGTAGCGATCATATGACATAATGGGCAGGAGGAACACAACATTGGCAATAATATAATAAAAGAGGAAGAACTGGATAAAGCAGCATACTTTTGATATTGATGTGTGAGATTGAAATATCTGCACTGCTAGCAGAGGGACAACGTTTAGGATGTTCACTATTTCTAACAAGGATAGGATCCAGAGGAAGAAGTACATGGGGGTATGAAGACGCTGGTCCATGCTTATTAGAAGTATAATCACAATATTTGCCACAAGTGCAACTATGTAAAGCAACACATAAATTGTTAAAAGTGGAATTTGTAGTCCAGACCACTCAGTTAGTCCCAGGAGAATGAATTCTCGTAGCATGGTCTTGTTCTTCAGTTCCATTCTAGGTCCACAGTGTGCCTGAGGAAAGAGGCATATTAAAATATTACTTATAGAACACTATTCATGAAATGTGAACATTTATGCCGTGTTTGTACTAAGATTACATTTTATGTAAAACTGCAAGGAGTTAAAATTTGTTGCTACTTTGAAGGTTAGAAAAACATTTGAGTCCTTGTGGGGTCTCTCCTTCCTTCTCAGTCTGAGGTTCTCTTTCCATCCAACCCTCAGAGATCTGCTCCGTGCTGCTTTCTCCAGGAACCAACCCTGTCCCTTACAATTCATTTAAAATAATGCCAGATTCTGAGCCGACAAAGGCTCTAAGTGTTTGGCTACAGATGCTAATGAATTATGTTACACTTAGAACGTACAGAAAATCTTCAGGGTTCTTCCAACTTTATATTGGCAGCAGTATTGTTGAGAGCTCCACACAGGCTAGCCTTAGAGGGACAACGAAAGTGATGACACCACCCTGAATCAGAAGACCAATCAGAGTAACCCATTGCAAATCCTGAGTTCAGAGTTCTGTAGACGATGGTCACCTGCTTGCAGACTTTGAGCCTGATTTAGAGTTTGGCAAACTGATACACTGTTCATCAAACTCCACCCACCTCATTTACAGATGGGCAGACCCTACATTGAAAGGAACACTTCCTCCAATAGCCTGACAGAGTATGGGCTGTCAAAGGAAGGGCAGTACAGCATCTGTCCTGTTGAGGGGGGTTGTTGTAATGTATTTTTTGCTGTCCATCACTTCCAGGGAAAACCTGGCGATGAGGGACAGAACAAAAAAAATAATGTCCCCCACATCCTGGGAAAAAACCTTTGGGGTGTAAGGGTCATTACTTTTTTGTTTTTCCAAGGGTGGAGAGATTATATCCCAGTATGGTTCTAAAAAAAGTATACATGTAAAATCATAAAAACTTCCGATCAGGGGATGGCCAATGCTCGCTCTAACTGTGCTTTCATTAACCCACTGCCAGTAATCTTCCTTCACCAACCTAACCATCAAAGGAGGACTTAAGAGTGGGTTGATCCAATAATCCCCAAGGCCAAGAGCTAGGAGCAGCTTATTAACCTGTCTTAGCCATGGTATTTTACAAAATGTGTCAACAGCCATCACATCCCTTAGTGCATCACCATATTGTGCCAATTTGGGCTGAAACCACAATCTCCTCCAGAACAGCACGCGGCGCAATTTAGCTCTATCTGCCAGAGTGCGTTGACCCAAATCCATCATCAAGGGTTTCAGGGGGGCACTTTATGGTAAATTGACCAAATTCCTCAAGAAACTATTTTCTGATCTAGTCAGCGGGGAAAGATTGAAAAAGCCCCATAGTTCTGAACCATAAAGACAAGCGCTAACAGCTTTGACATCATAGATTTGTAAAGTGCGGGCAATGGGTTATGTAAGGGAGTTGTTATGTTCTCTTGCTATAGCCCCTGGTGTTTGCCTATGTTTAAGGGTTAAAAGGTCCAAATGTGGTTTCTATGAGAGATTCGAGGATATGGTGACTCCCGAATAACTCAAGGTCTCTACACTATCAAGAGGCTCGCCTCCTAGCTCAAGCTTCTCTTTGAAAGATCTATGTTTATTAAAGGACATTAACTTTGTCTTCGTGCAATTGATTTCCAAACCACTGGAGGTGCAAAATTCCAGGAATCGATCTAATGCATGTTGCAAACCACTCGGGTTTTGGAAATCAATAAGGTGCCATCCACAAAAAGAAGAATCAGTGTTTTAATACCTGCTAAAGATGGATCGCCAGTTGGAAGGGAAGATAGATAGGAGACAGCATCATTGAGGTAGAGAGAAAACGGTGGGCGCAAGTACACACTCCTGACGGACGACCTTAGTGATGGGGAGTTGATCTGTCACCTGCCCTTGGGATCCCCAGCGGACTTGAGCAATGTTCTCCTCATGGAGACGGATCAAAAGTATCAAAAGTTTATTAGGGAGACCCACGTCACCCAGAACCTGCCATAAGAAGTGACGCAGAACCAGACAGAAAACAGACTTGAGGTAGACGAAGGCAACATATAAGTTACCCCCGCCAACCACTACAGTCTTCCAAATATGGTTTGCAACTCGCTATTAGGAAGGGGCCTGCTAACGGCGTCCCTTCCTAATAGCGAGTCTGACTGCAATGTAAGATTGTTTAGCAACTGCATTTGCGGTCGCAAAACACTTCCAATTTACCACCCTTTTCAAAAGGGTGCTAAGCCACTCATAAACAGGAAGGGGTCCCCAGGGAACCCCTTCTCCTTTGGGAATGGGTGTGTAAATATTTTTAAGAGCAGGCGGTGGTCCCAGGGACAACTGCCTGCCCTTAAAAAATGAAACTGAAAAGTTTCATTTTTCTTTTTTTAAATGCATCCCGTTTTCCTTTAAGGAAAACGGGCTGCATTTAAAACAAAAAATGCTTTATTAAAATAGCAGTCACAGACAAGGTGGTCTGCTGACCCCAGCAGGCCACCATCCCTGTGAGTGCGAGCCATTCCCAATGGGGTCGCAAATTGCGACAGCCTCATGAATATTAATGGGGCATGCAATTTGCGACCCCATTGGGAATTGCAAACAGTGTCTGAGACACTTTTGTACATTAATTTTTGCGAGTTGCAATTTGACGCAATTTGCGACTCGCAAAAATGAATGGTCGTACATCAGGCCCACAGTCCTTTAAATCCAAATTTATTTGGTCAAAGATGGACGGAGTCTCCACAATCTGGGGCTATTCGCGCCGACGCATACCATTCGTTGGCGTCATGTCCCTCGTTATAGCTCTCGACAGTTGATCAGTCCTTAATTTAGAACAAAGGGAATTCAAGGACAGGCTCAATGGATCATGATCACTCTCAATCCTATTGATAACAGACATTTCAACAAGAGATGATCAAAGACGAATGTCTAAATGGATTTTTTATTGATTTTGCTGTGTATGTGTGTTCACATGTGCATGTGGAAATGTCAGAGAGTATGTGAGTATGTGAAAATTTGAGAGAGTGTGTGTGTGTGAGAGAGACATCAGAGTTTTTATGTGTACAACAGACACAGGGAAAGAGTGATGTATGTGTGAGCTTAAGGGACCTAAACATCTCTGAAAGGGCCTTGGAATTCGCCCTTCTCACTTGAAGTTGATTTATTGGCCAAGCACAATCTGTGGTTACTTGAATAATTTGTGAATGAGAAACGAAATCTTGAAACTGTGCAAGAAATTATATCATCAAGCTTGTTTTCAACATGACCTTTTGTCACTAATCTTAGTGAAAATATATCACAACTTGGTACATCCCAGCTCCTTTCCCTGATTTGTCATGGAGTTTGCTGTGTCAGAGACCGTGTGTAACAGGCTGGAGGAGCCGAACATACATGCTTTCTTTAGACTGACCGCCCCTCTTCCCTCCCCTTTGAATGTTAGCTATAGATGCTTGAAAACACCAGTGAGGGTTGTGGACATCCCAGATGTCAAATAGTAATAATTAACATACTTCTCTTGTGCTGGCTGTAGGAAGCTGGGTTTCTTTTGCAGTAACCCCCCACTTCTTGCCAGACTACTGATGCACTTTGACTTGGTGTGCCCTTGGTCCCTGCCAATCAGGTTCCCTGGGCCTGTGTTCTTTCCCAAAACTGTACCTTATACCCCCAATTGGCGCCTCTCCGGCCACAAGTCAGTCCCTTGTAAATGGTCCCATAGGTACCAAGGGCACTGTAGCCAGGGAAGGCCTCTACAGGCTGCAGCACTTATTGTGCCTCCCTTAAAGGCCCTGTACCTTTACACACACACACTGCCATTGCAGGCTGCATGTTTTGGTGAAGAACAAAGTGAAGCGCCGACATGGCACACATCCCTGTGTGCCATGCCTACAACCCACTGCCCTGGCATAGGTCAGCCACCCCTCTAGCTGGGTGCACTATAACAGTGGTGAGGGTACAGGTGCATGAGCCCTGTACCCCTACAGTGTCTAAACCAATTCTTAGACATTGTAAGTGCAGTAATGCCATTAAGAGTATTTGGTGCTGGTATCAATGTGGGATTTAATGAAAAATGCACTGAGAGGGCAACTTAGAGATGCCCCCTGAAAAACGACCAGCCTCTGGTGGGTTCTCTGACTACTACACACCAGCCTGCCACCACGAGACATGTTTTTGGACCCCTGGGGTGGGAGCCTTCACTCCTTAAGCTCAGAAACAAAGCCTTTCCTAGCGAAGGTGGTCACACCTCCCCCAGGCCAGGAAGAGCCATCTGTGGCAGGGGAACTTCAAAATCCTTGCCGCCTTTGTAATGTGACCCCCAGCCTCTCCTGCTATTAGGAGCAAGCCCCCTTCCTGTCTCCCCTCCTTTTCGGCGGGAAGACAGGCAGGAAAAATTAGCACAGCCCACAAGGTGTGCCCACCTCTGCCAACCCCACCCCTCAGGTGGGGGAGGAGAGGTGAAGCCCACTCTTCAGTGCCTGCCATCTTGCAGATGGCAGGCACTCTCCAATCAGGATTAAGGATTGTGCCCACTCCCCCACGTGGGGTGAGCACACAAAGGGTCAGTACCCCATTGGCTACTGACCTCGAGACCCCTAAAATGCCCCCTAGGGGGCAGCCCTCAACCAAGAAGAGAAGAACCGACCAAGAAGAAAAGAAGAAGAAGGACCGAAGAGCCATGCTGAAACTAAGAAGAGGAGGACGCCCACTGACTTGGCCCCAGCCCTACCGGCCTGTCCCCAACTCGAACATGCTCCAGCGAAATCCCAGTGTGTCCTGCAGCCAGCAACCTCAAGAACCCCGAGCACTGCCCTGCCTTCCACCGGATTTACTCACCCTCAGATTCTGGCTCCGGCCAAATCCGCGAGTCTGCACCACTCTGCACCCGATGCCCACGGCCCGAGTTCGAATGGCCCAACACCACAAGGAGGTCTCCCCGGCGATCCTGACCTGAGATCTGGTGATCTCTGACCTGCCTCGAATCTCCAAGCGAAGCCTGCAGCCTCTTTCTGGAGGACCCCCCTGACCGCGACCGAAACAGGTAAGGAAAACCCGACGCCTAAAGACACCCCTGCACCCGAAGTCCCACAGCCTTGGGTGGCCCAACCGACGGTGTCCCAGCATCCCCAGGCATACAAACTTACCTCTCCAACTGGTGTTCACCTCCAGAAGATCTTCTTCCCCGAGCCTGCAGCCTTTGTTGCAACCAGAGAATCCCCATTGAAATCAACAGGGCACCCAACACCAAAACAGCACCCTGTACCCAGCTGCCCCTGCGCCGCAGCGAGTGTACTTTGGGTTCTAACTCGGATCCCCCTTTGCCCTGAGCCTAACACCAGGAGCTTTACTCCCACAACTGTGTGGCCTGCTCGTGAGCAGCCACCAACCGGAGCCTCCCTATCCTCCAATGGATAACATTGGGCCTCAGCACTCTGCACCCGCCTGCCCTAGTGCCGTTGAGGGTGTTTCAAGGGGGCATCCTTGACCCTGGGGGAACCCTGGTTCTAACCCCAGAATACCAACTCCCACAAAACCTGTACTTACCTGTAAACCGATAACTCCATTTCCTTCAATAGGATTGCATTGACTGCTTTTCTTGAAAATTGTTCTAAGTGTGGAGTTGGTTTGTATGGAACATTAACAAAACTGCAAATGTACTAAAAGTGATTTAGTTACCTTTTGTCTAGGAGATGTCTCAGTGTGATATCTAGGCATATCACACTGATTAACAAAAGTAATCTAAGAAGTAATCCAATAAGTAATTTACAAAGTAACTGAAAAGTAATTTTGAAACGGCAACTTACCTGTAATTCATTCAACTGCATTTGAACCTGAACTCAATTGTGCAATACTGCATAAGATTTTGCAAAGCATTTATTTCACTTACCTGCACCAGGCTTGGCTTGGTTCTAGAAATAAAATAACTTAATAATATTTTTTATACAAACAAAATTGGTCTGAGTTCAGTCTTTGAGTGTGTGACATCATTTACAACAAATGCCTAACACTACTGTCTGATAAAGCCTTACTGCTCGCCCACACTACAACAATTAAAGAGTAAGGTGCTAACTACTTTTACCTCTGCCTACCTTTGGGGTTTGGACTCTGCGCACACTATACCTCATTTTGGTATAGTATATACAGAGCCAGCTTCCTACATTGGTGGATCAGCGGTGGGATATACAACTTTGCATTTGTTGGACTTACTTGGTCAACACCTGATCACACGACAGAACTCTTAAATTGTCTTTAGAATTCTGATTTTTGAATTGACAAATTTTTCCAAATTACTAAGGGGTCGATTCCGATTCGGGCCGGAAATTGCTCCGACCGAGCCGGACCCGGAGAGATTTCCGACCGAATCGGACCCGTGCAGTCCGACCGAACGAGTACGATGCGTCCGTATGTTATTGGACTCGAGTCGGTCGGACTCCCATTGAAGTCAATGGGAGCCGGTCGTACAACGCGTACGCGGGCTCCCATTGACTCAATGGGTGCGAGTCGGACAAGGGCGCCCCTACAGCGGGTACGCGGCGAAGCGATTCGCGCCGTACACGCACAGGTAGGGGGACCCATGGGTCCCCCTGTGTGCGACTCGCGCGGCTACGCGTACAGGGGGTCCGACACGGACCCCCAAAGTACGGCTCCGACAGCTCTTACGAGCCGGAGTGCGCGGCTCGGTCGGACTGCTCGCGGCGCGCATCGTACTTACCCGGCCGGGAAACGTCTCCATTGCGCGGTGCGAGTCGAGTCCGAGCGAGTCGGTCGGAGCGGTTCGAGCCGGGAGCGAGTCGGTCGGAGCGGTCGGGACGCCCGGACGAGTCGGTCGGAGATTTCGCATCGTACTCGCTCGGCCGGACCCGCGTACGGTTCGGTCGGGAAACAGGGCTCCGAATCGGATCCGGTAAAGCCGAATCCGATTCGGAGCCCTACCGGCCGAGATCGGAATCGGCCCCTAAATGTCTTGTTAGGGCCTTTGTTAAGCCCCTTTAGAATTTTAGAAAAATAAAAACTCACCATAGTTAGGGGTAAGAGGGGTTAGAATTGTTAGTGAAAATATAACTAATGACATAGAGAATATGGTTGAGGAGCTCGACCTTACCCCTTATCTCCAATTAGAATTTAGGGAGTTAAGGTCTCTATGTAAACTTAAAAACATAACCATGGGTCCTATCCCTCCAAACAAAAGCTCCAGGAGCTGTTGGCAGAGTATGCTATGGACCACCCCTCTCAGCAAGGTGAAGACCTCTCAGATGGGGAAGAGGATGGAGGTGATGAGGATAACTTCCAACCCCTCCAACTTCTTAGGGAGAAAAGGGCCCCAGTGGCCCTGACTCCCAAGAATACACCTCTCAGCACCTAGCGACCACACAGGTGGGTCAGGTGCTTCTGAGGACGTTGAGGACAGCCTCAATGAAGAGACCAACCTTCTAGTAAGGTTGGCTAAAAGATTAGACCTAGAGACCAGACTCCTGGCTCTAGAAAAAGAAAGAGCGGAGATGGGCCTAGCACCCATCAATGGTGGCAGCGACATAATAAATAGGGTCAGAGAGCAATCTTATGATCCCAAAATCCCCAAAGGGATTGTCCCTAAATTTGAGGATGGAGATGATATCACCAAGTCGTTCACAGCTTTTGAGAGGGCTTGTGAAGCCAGAAAAGTGAAGAAAACTCACAGGGCATCACTTCTTTGGGAACTGTTCTCTGGTAAATGCAGAGACAGACTTCTGACCCTTAGTGGGGCAGAAGCAGAGTCCTATGAACTCATGAAGGGCACCCTGATTGAGGGATTTGGACTCACTTCTGAGGAGTATAGAATTAGATTCAGGGGGGCTCAGAAAACCCTGAGTCAGCCCTGGGTGGAATTTGTAGACTACTCAATGAAAACATTAGGGGCCAGATGTACGACCATTTTTGCATGCGCAAACGGGTTTGCGAACCTGTTTGCGCATGCAAAAACAGCATGGGGAATGTACAAACCCTATTTTGCGAGTCACAATTTTTTGCGACTCGCAAAATAGGGTTTTGCGGATTCGCTATTAGGAAGGGGCTTTCCCTTCCTAATAGCGAGCGCAACCCTATGTAAGAATGTTTTGCGTCCGCAATTGCGGGCGCAAAACACTCGCAAATTACCACCCTCTTCAAGAGGGTGGTAATGCACTCGCAAAAGGGAAGGGGTCCCCAGGGGACCACTTCCCCTTTGCAAATGCAGGGGAAAATATTTTTTAAGGGCAGGCAGTGGGCCCAGGGACCACTGCCTGCCCTTAAAAAATGAAACGAAAACGTTTCAAATATATTTTTTTTAAATGCATTCCGTTTTCCTTTAAGGAAAACGGGCTGCATTTTAAAAAAAAAACTGCTTTAATTAAAAGCAGTCCCAGACATAATGGTCTGCTGAGCCCAGCAGGCCACCATACCTGGGAGGGCCTGCCATTCCCAATGGGGTCGCAAATTGCGAGAGGCTCATTAATATTCATGACCCTCTCAATTTGCAACCCCATTGGGAATCGCTAACAGTGTGAAATACACTGTTGTACATTGGAAATAGCGCCTCGCAAATAGCGAGTCGCAAAAAACTCGCAAATTGCGAGGCGCTATTTCCACAGTTGTACATCTGGCCCTAGGTGGCTGGTTGACTGGAAGTAAAGTGCAGGATTATGATGGTCTTTATAATTTGTTTATGAAAGAACAAATATTAAGTAATTGCATTGATTCAAAATTGCATCAGTATCTGGTAGACCTAGGTCCAATTTCTCCCCAAGAATTGGGAAAGAAGGCAGTCCACTGGGTCAAGACAAGGGTGACCAGGACGTCCACTGGGGGTGACCAAAAAAAGGGGTTGCAAAACCTCCCCAGAGGAGAGACAGTGAGCATCCTAAAGATCAAAGTAAGGAGTCCCAAGTAGCCTCCCAAAAACCTGTCCAGGAGGGTGGGCCCAAAGACACCTCACAAACTAAAACTAGATACCAAGGTAAGAGTTGGGATCCCAACTAGGTATGGTGACACAATTGTCAAAAGACAGGACACCACACCAAGGACCCTAGCTGTCCTAGAGACCAAGCCCCTAGTGTAGCTCCAGGGGTTGCATGAGTAGAAGTGCACTGCCTGGATAATTGGATGAGTGCAAGTGCAGTGGTTGAGAGAATGGATAAGTGCAAGTCTAGTGCTTGGGTGAACGGATAAGTGCAAGTGTAATTCCTGGGTGAATAAATGAGTGCAAGTGCAGTGCCTAGGTGGTTGCATAACTGTGTGGGTAGTGCCTGAGTGAATGGATGAGTGCATGTGTAGTGCCTAGGGGATTGTATGACTGCAAGTGCAGTGCCTGGATGATTGGATGAGGCAAGTGCAGTGCCTGGGTGAATTGATAAATGCAAGGCTAGGGCCTGGGTGAATGGATAAGTGCAAGTGCCCTGCCAGGTGATTCCATGACTGCATGGACAATGCCTGACTGACTGTATGAGTGGAAGTACACTGCATGTATGATTCCATGAGTGTGAGTGCAGTGCCTGGATGATTTGATGAGTCCAATTACAGTGATTGAAGAAATGAATAAGTACAAGTACAGTGCATGGGTGGATGGATGAGTGCTAGTGTAGTGCCTGGGTAAATGGATGAGGACAAGTGCAGTGCCTGGATCATTGGATGAGTGCAAATGCAGTGCCTGAGTGAATAAGTAAGTGCAAGTGCAGTGCATGGGTGAATGGATGAGTGCTAGTGTGGTGCCTGGGTGAATGGATGAGGACAAGTGCAGTGCCTGGATCATTGGATGAGTGCAAATGCAGTACCTGAGTGAATAAAGAAGTGCAAGTGTAGTGCCTGGGTAAATGGATGAGTGCAATTGTAGTGCCTGGGTGAATGGATGAGGACAGGTGCAGTGCCTTGATCATTGGATGAGTGCAAATGCAGTGCCTGAGTGAATAGATAAGTGCAAGTGTAGTGCCTGGGTGATTGCATGAGTGCAGGTGAAGTGCCTGGGTGATTGCATAACTGAATGGGTAATGCCTGATTGATTGTATGAGTGCCAGTGCAGTGTCTGGATAATTGCATGAGTAGAAAGGCACTGCCTGATTATTTGGATGAGTGCACGTGCAGTGCCTGGGTAAATGGACCAGTGCAAGTGTAGTGCCTTGGTTAATGGATGAGTGCAGGTGCAGTGCCTGGGTGATTGCATGATTGCCTGGGTAATGCCTGACTGATTGTATGAGTGCAAGTGCAGTGCATGGATAAGTGATTAGTACAAGTGCACTGCCTGGATGATTGAATGAGTGCAAGTGCAGTGTCTGGGTTAATGGATAAGTTCAAGTGTAGTGGTAGTGCTTGGGAGAATGGATTAGTGCAAGTGTGATGCCTAAGTGAATAGATGAGTGCAAGTGCAGTGCCTGGGTGATTGCATGACTGCATGGGTAGTTCCTGACTTAATGGATGAGTGCATGAGTAGTGCCGGGGTGATTGTATGAGTCAAAGTGCAGTTCCTGGATGATTAGATGAGTGCAAGTACAGTGCCTGAGTGAATGGATGAGTGCTAGTGTAGTGCCTGAGTGAATGGATGAGGACAAGTGCAGTGCCTGGATCATTGGATGAGTGCAAATACAGTACCTGAGTGAATAAAGAAGTGCAAGTGTAGTGCCTGGGTAAATGGATTAGTGCATGAGTAGTGCCGGGGTGATTGTATGAGTCAAAGTGCAGTTCCTGGATGATTAGATGAGTGCAAGTACAGTGCCTGAGTGAATGGATAAGTGCAAGTGCAGTGTCTCGGTGAATGGATGAGTGCAAGTGCAGCGCCTGGGTGATTGCATGACTGCATGGATAGTACCTGAGTGAATGGATCACTCCAGGGTTACCACCTTCATTATTGGATGAATTGAAGTGTAGTGCTTGAGTGAATGGATGAGTGCAAGTGCAGTGCCTGGATGAATGACAGAGTGCAAACGTAGTGCCTAGGTGATTTCATAACTGCATTGGTAGTGTATGAGTAAAGCCATGACTCCATGGGTGCTGCCTGGGTGTTTGGATGAGTGCCTGTGTAGTGGTTAGGAGATTGGATGAATGCAAGTGCAGTACCTGAGGGATTGGACGACTGCCTAGGTAGTGCCTGGATGATTGCATGAGTGGAAGTGCAGTGCCTGGGAAATGGGATGAGTATATGAGATGTGACTTGAGGAATCTATCACTAGATTAGTGATTTGATACACAATATATATCTCGAACTGCATCCACTGTTAAAAAATATAAACAGAAACAAAAGTATTAGTATTAAAATGTATTAGGATTTTATTTCAAACATTAGGCAACCAAAACAAGATACAATATTTTTTCTCCAAAACTTTAATACAACATAGAAAATGTTTTACTGCTTTTTACTGTTTTCAGCTTTCATACTTCTTCACTTTCAACAGTGCTCTGTATGAAGCCTCATCATCAAACAGTGGAGAAAAAGCAATCAATGGATTGTAAAATACAAAACAAATGTGTACTGTACATCATTACAAATATGTCATACTGTGCATTCCACTCACTACAAGTTTGTTAATAGTGGCTTGCTGATAGTTTACTACCTTAATGAAAGACACTATATGTTAAAACTGTTTCTGATATTTTTATATCTGGTACAAATGTCCAACAATTATGAAACAGTCTTCATTTTTGGATATTCTTTTGTAAACATCATCTCTGTTAGGCCAAATCATCTCTAAAATGTTCTTGATCCATGTACAAAAACATAACACACAGTACTACGTAGAAGTTGCTGTAGCAGAAACAAAAGGGGTCATTATTTAGTGGTGTAGAGACTTCTTAGATGTAACTTAAGGCTGCTTGTATTATAGTACCATAAAAGAATACATATTTCCTTTGGTGATTTAGTGATATATTCTCTATTAAAAAACTCATGCATTCATACTCCGCACATGTCACAGCCTAACAGGTCTATATTTGTAGTGTAATAGATACTCAAATGATGAGAAAATATATTTTATTAAAATTAGTACTTAAAAATTTGAATCATACAATCAATGGGTCATGAAATAAGATATTGCCCCACACAGTGAACCATTTTATAATAACAGCATTTTTTTTTATACAATACATGGCTAAAAAGATATTAAAATATCGGATGAACAAATAAATTCCAATACAAGGATAGCTTCAATATTTTATACAATCCAATAAAGTGCATTGAGAATTAACCATAAGTGAAAATAAGAAACAAGGAAGAGAGATAAAAAGAAGAAGAGAGACACAAAACATAAACGACACTATACTTCTTTATAGTTCGTGAACTAATCCATAAAGGAAATCAAACAACAGGCATATGATTTGTGCAAGCTTCCTTATCAATTATGCCGGCCTGTTGAGTTGATTTAGTTAATTCAATGCGTCAACGCATTTCAGTGGTATTCTTGTTAATAGTAAACATTTTTTTCAAGACAGAATTTTTCTTTGTCTCTCTTTGAAAACCTTTTTTTAATGTGACCTATATACAAATACATATTTGTTACTAATCGAAAACACATTACATAATAATTATCAAACACTGATTTGTTTCTATATGTGCTTCGTATGTTCTGGTAATATAGAATCTCCATTTAGTTTTTATCTGTAGTAACAGAATCTAGTCCTGTCATGTTTTATAAATTCATTTCCCGCTGTTAAAAAGAGCCTTTCATTTCTAACAGCTTGCTGTAGACAATACCCCTAATTGGCCGAATAATGTCGCAGAAACGTATAATCCATATACATGTCACATAATACCACATTTTATTATCCTAAATTGTCCTTAGAACTTTGATTCTAGAAATAGCAGATAAGAGTTTGGTAACTTTTTAGGTAGTCTTGATTTGAATGTTATTTGTATGTCATTGTACTCTGTTCATCCTGTTTGACACCTTAAATATATTGTGTAGGGTCCAGAGGTTCTATCAACTCCTTCTTGAAATATGATTGCTATAGTTGTGAAAGTTCTTTTTGAGATGGAAATTTGTCCAGCTACAAAGTTTGTAATTTCTTTTTCTAATTTAGTACCATTTAATCTGCATCGTTGCAGCATGACTATGGCATATTTTCCATACCTCTGTAGTAACAACATAGACCTAAGTTCTGATCTGCAGTTTGGACATGTCATATCTTGATGGGCATTTTTAGTTACATTTTCAAAGGGCACAGCTTTACAATCTGGTAATGTCAAGTAGAGGAATTGTTCCAAATTGATTTCAGTGCTAGACGGGAATTCACAATCTTCAATGTTAGGGTTCCATTTATAAGTTAAATCAAACAATTCATTGATATTCACATCTTTTTCCTCTAATAGTTTTAGTATTACCATTAAAATTCTTGAGCATCCTGCTGAAGCTTTTGAGGAAACACTGCTGATCCCGTACAGTCATCTGTAAGTTTTCTTATTCCAGTAGCAGAATGCATAATACTTCTGTCACTTCCTAATTCTTGAAGTAAACTACCTAGGTGTGAAGACATTCTTTTATCTACTTTTTCTTTAATACAATTTGGAAAATGAAGCAAATGATACAGTCCATTTAACACTACATTTGCATAACAGTTCACTCCAGATTTATTATCAAAGTGAGAGCTTTCCATTGTGCTGTAGTTTTCTTTTCATAGGTCATTGTCCTTTTTCTTTTTGTTCATCTTTCTTTTCAGCTGTGATAGACTGCTTTGATATTTTCTACTTTGGAGACATTATTGTTTTTTCAAACACAGGATACTGGCCTAAATGAGGAGCATATTGACGTCTTACCTGATTATACTCCCTTACACAGTTCACATCAGCACTTACTTTCTTCTCATCAAAGTCAATCAGAAATAAACCAGACAATGTTCTAATTTGCAACAAAGCTACATATGACATTCCTTCTTTGAATACACTGCTACCAATATTAACAAGAGCTGTATCTACACTGAAACCTTGTGATTTGTAGATAGTTACTGCATATGCTAAAGACACTGGGAACTGCTTTTGCTGGACATACAAGTCTTTCACAAGTAGGAAACGAACAGCGCATCTACCAATCTGCTTAACTTCACCAGCATCATTACATTTTATGGCTAAGTATTCTACATAATTTCTGTTCGGATAATTAATAAATCTCATAACTTTACTCATTGCTCCATTTACTAGCCCTTCTTCAACATTTAAATTACCATATAAGATTACACAACAATTTTACAGATACCTAACTGTTTTTCTAATCCTGCAGTTTTTGACACAGACTTTTCTAAACTGTCCAATTTTGATTGCACTGTAACTCCTTGATGTTCCATTTTATCATTTGCTCTAATTTTGTTGATCTCTTCTTTTTCCAGTTGCAATAGTTGTTCATTGAACTTACTACACTCCTCAAGAGTTGGCATCAAACAAACAATAGATTCTCTTCCTTAACAAAATTACACATTACTTCTGCAGCTAAAACATTACTTGGAAACACATTTTTGATGAGACGGGTTTCTAATACTCACTTTCCTTCTTTTGTGAGGACTCCCACTCTTATGTCCTTTAATATATCTCCGTATTGCATATTTTTGATTAACTCTTTGTATTGAAAGTTTTCCCAAATACATTTCCAATACTTTCTAGTGAATTCCTTGTTTTATTATGTAGTAGTTTCTTGAATACAGGTTGTCCTTTTACTGGGGTTACTTGTAGCAGGTCTCCAAAGACTATTGAGTATTTTCCTCCAAAAAGCAAGTCATAGTAATTTTTTTATATTTGCTGCATTCCTAAATGTATAAAAGCTAGCATTAGGTTAGATACCATGCTGACTTCATCAATAATTAGTAGCTTTAATTTCTTTATTACTCTTGCCACTCCATGACAAGCATCACCAGATAATTTGTTGTATTCTAATTTGTTGTCATGTTCAACAGGCAGTATTAATAATCAATGAAGGGTAACTCCTTTAATATTATGTGCAGCTATTCCTGTTGGTGCAGTAACTACACACAACACTTTGGAATCTGTTGTCTTCTGTAGATAACTTGTCAGTGCTTTAATCAAGAAACATTTTCTAGTTCCAGCTTGCCCACTTATGTACAATAGAACTGGTTTACATGTAGAACATGCACACTCTTTTTACTCATGCAGAAATCCATGTTCTACTTTACCTTTTACGTCTTCAAAAATGTCTTTCTGATCTTTATTCAATTGCTGTATTACTTGTTCTACATCCACAGTTTCCAGTCTTAATTGCTGGATTGCATTCTCCACCTCATTCATGGCTATTGCAGCTTCAGTTTGAATGATTGGCTGCCCAAGTGAATCTTGACTTCCAGGTGCTGAACTTTGACTGCTCTGAGAACTCTCTCTTGCTATCTCAGCAGCAATTGTTTCTTCTTGTTCAATCGTATCTCTCAACATTTGATAATACACTAGAAACACAAAGCACTCAATGCTGTCTTTCACAGCGTTGAATGAGTCTTCAGTCATTCTCCAAGTAGCTCGCTTTCAGTTCGCATGGCCTGAACAACTGTAACAAGGCTAAATAGAAAAACTCTCTTTTTGTTTAGAGTTTGGCAACTTAGCTTTTGAGGGCTGATTAAATTTCCTTTGTTATGTTGACCAAACATCCTTTACATCTAACTACAGCAAATTTTACTTCGTCTATGTTTTCACTGACATTATTTCTGAATGTATAATGTTGAAGTATTTCACAGAGAATCATCCTTTCCAGATGAGGACCTCTTCTTGGATAGTAGGTATCCAGCATGTTACTCTTCATAATATCTGTACTGGTTGGCTCAAATTCCACAAGATATTGGATTTGAGGAAAAGCCTTCAGTACTCTGTTATGATTATCAGCAAGCCCTTAATTCACCCATAGAACTCCTCTAGATTTGGAAAACAAACCAGCTGCGATTAACTGTTCTACGCATTCATAACAGCCTATCTCTCTGTGAGAAAGCATTTTCAAACTAAAACTGTACAATTTCTTTGTAAGACTCTTTTCTGCTGTAATCTCCTCCAACATCTCCTTCATGTCAGTTTTCTCTGACTTTGTTATATAAGCCTTAACGTACCGAGCAACAGCAGTTGCACTGTCTGCAATAAATTGTACATCCATGTTTGTATTCCACATCTTCAGAATCACAGAGTTGTAGTCGTTAATGTACTTGAAGGCCTCTGTTCTTCTTAGGTCGTATGTTTTTCAGTGATTTCCTTGTGAGTGTATGTCTGACTGCAGACAAGAAACTGTTGACTTCCTTGTGAGATGACAGGTCGTGGGAATCCAAAACGACATCTTGTATAAAATTTCCCTTTTGCTCTGTATTTTCGCCGACAGTATTTTCTGCATCTATGATTTTGGAATCGTAGAACTTTTTGCCTTAATATTTTGTCACCACTCTCCTTTGGGATAGAGCAAGTTACACACTGCTCAATAAAAGACAACACAGACTCATCACTGTCTGTTCCAAACTTTCTGACATGTTTTACCCACAACAGCATGTGAATATAGGAAGCAACTCTGGCTTGGTTCTCTTTGTGCCTAAATAAATCAGTCACTTCACCAAGAGGAGGTTTTGTTTTGTTCAAGATGAAAGCCATCATTGCTTGAAATCTGTGATTAAAATATCTGCAAACATTTGCAGGGTCTAGTGAGCACAGTTCTCCTGGCGACTTCAGATGAATGTCTTTAATATTTGAATTTTCCTGCTGCATGAATTCCAGCAGGTCATCCCATGCATACTCAGCACAACTGAGCGTCAGAAACCGAGGAGGTGCTCCAAGTTTCCTCAAAATACACGTGAGTTCTCCATGATGCCGTTACCAATATTAATTAGTCCCATGCTGACGTGCCATTAGGTTTATTAAATTATATTCCAAGTGATCATCTTTTTCTTGAACTTTCTCCAGAATTGCTCTTGCTGATATATTCTGCAAATTAACTCCTGTTTTTAAAATGTGATTCACAGCATATGAGAGGCCAGACAAGTCACTCTCAAATAGTAGGTGAAATATATACGGAATACACTGATGAAATCTAGGGTCTTCTGAATAAGGTCTAGTAGATCTGTTTTCAGCTGCAGGTATTTGCAGAGGCCGGTCGTCATACCTGCCACCTACTCCAGTAGGAAATAGATGTGGGAAACACCGAGCTTCTAAACTTTTCTCCCACACACTTAATGGAGCTTATTTTGCCTCCTTCATTTGAAACAGATCAATAGCATTACTAATAACCTCTTTAGAATGCAAAGGGTGGATACTATGATGTTCCTAAATCTCTTCTGTTTTGGACTGATCCACCTTCTCAATCTGACCTGCTGATGGAAATGTCTGATTCTCCATATGTGTGATATCTTGCAGGCTTTCTACATTTCTATGGAGTTAAAAATGGGGGTCTCTAGTTGGCAATGGTTTGCACCTTTGTCTAAATAGGGACCCTTTCTTCCAGTCAGGATAAGGGGGAAAAACTACTGAAATAACCCCTGCTCACCCCCTTGGTGGCTTGGCACGAGCAGTCAGGCTTATCTCAGAGGCAGTGTAAGAAGTATTTGCACATAACATACAGTAATATAGTGAAAACACTACAAAAGGACACCACACCAGTTTTAGAAAAATAACCAATATTTATCTGTGCAAACAAGACCAAAACAATAAAAGTCCAACATACAATAATCAAATTCTGTACTCTGTAAGAATATCCTTAAAAATACAGTTTCTTGAATTTGGTAGCTCTGTCCAGTGCTACTGCGGTGCTGAAAACAACCAAATCCAATCGGATGGGCCGACCGCGTTGGTGCGGACTGGCGTCGGTGTCAGAGAACGTGTAAACAGTACCTTTTGTGTTGTTCTGGCCAACCGTGGCGGTGTGTTCTGGCGGTGGTGGTCGTCGAGGCTGCGGTGTGAGTGGAGTGGTGTGACGGATGTTGAGGATCGGCGGTCAATGGGGCTGGCATCGGTGTGCTGCATGTAGCTTATGAGCGGTGCCCCAGACCATGGTGCAGACCACAGCATCAATGTCAGCTTGCCATGGCGTCGTCGATGAGACCAGGGTGGCGAAGTGAAGCGAGGTGGTGTGGACTGCGTTGCCCACAGGTCACGGTACAAGCAGCGGATTGTTGGCGGCGGTCGTCGTCGGTGAGACCAGGGTTGCAGAGTGGAGTGCGGCGGTGCCCTCTGTGGTGCCTTCAGGACACGGAACTGCTGGCGGTCTTGGTGACGGGGTCAGTTTGCGGTTTCCCTCTGTGGCAACTGAGACATGTGGTCCCAGAGGTGGTACCCAGAGGTAAGTGAAGTCTTTGCTGTCCCTGAGACATCTTGAACAGGAGGCAAGCTCTATCTCAAGCCCTTGGAGATACTCACCAACAAGTGATGAAAAGTTCAGTTCAGTTCTTTCACTGCCCAAGGCAGAAGCAGCGACTGCAGGCCAACCCAGCAAAGCAACAACACAGCAAAGGGGCAGTACTCCTCCTGGCAGCTCTTCCAGCTTTTCTCCTTGGCAGGTTCCTTGATTCCAACGAGTTCTAAAATTCTGGGATCTGGGCCCAATATTTATTCTCAGTTTCTCTTTGTTCTTTTGGGCAGGGAGTGTCTGTGCTCAGTCCAAACCAGTTCTGTCCTCTCTGGTCCAGCTTCCTGGTAGGAGGTGGAGACAGCATTGTCCAAGACAGACCAGGCCCATTCAAGTGCAAGGAAATCTCCTCCCACTACTCTAAATGCGGCCCAGGTCTATTCAGCCCAGCCCTGGCTCATCCAGGAAAGCCAGGACACACCTCGACCCCCCCCCCAGTGGCTGTCTACAGTGAATGCACATCCCTAGCCCCTGTCACTCCAAAGCTGGAGAGTCAATCCACAACCCAGCAGAGGCACACAGGATGGCTAAGCAAGAAAATACTTACTTCCTAAAAGTGGTATTTTCAAACAAAGAACATAAAAATCGTCTTTACTAAAAGATGCATTTCTACATTCTGAGTTCAGGCATACTAAACTCCATTTCTCTATCTTGTCCCAGTGGGAAGATATACTCATAAGATGTTATAAGTAAACTCCCATTCTATCCTATGGGAGAAATAGCCTTTGTATAGTGAAAAACAAAATACACTGTATTTCACTATCAGGACATGTCACCCATACCAGTAGATGTCCTACCTTTCACATATACTGCACCCTGCCCATAGGGGTGACTTACATGTAATAAAAGGGAAGGTTAGGGCTTGGCAAGTGGGTGCACTTGCAAAGTCGACATGGCAGTAAAAACTGTGCGCAGTCGCAGGTCTGAGAACCCTTTGAAAGGCTGCTCGTGTGGGTGGCACAATCAGTGCTGCAGGCCTACTAGCAGCATTTGATTAACAGGCCCTGGCACTCCAAGTGCACTTTACTAGGGGCTTACCAGTAAATTAAATATACCAATCATGGAAACACCAATCCATAATACAATATACTTTAGGAGCACTTGCACTTTAACATTGAACAGCAGTGAAAAAATGTGCAGAGACACTAAACCAGCAAAAGCAGGAGGTCAGAAAGCAAAAAGACAGGGGAAACATGCCAAAAGATGCCAGGTCTAACATACAGTAAAAATTATTTTGTACCAGATATAAAGTTGCTTTTTTAACTCCTGCCATACCTTTTTGCTTTTAGTAGGCACACCATCTACAAGAATTACAAGTCCTTCTTCTAAATCTATATCTACCCCTACAGTTTCAATATTTCTCTTGACACCTAATGGCAAATACACTACTGTACCTTTTAGACCTTTCTGCAGCTCTTTTGGCGTTAACTTGCCTGTCTTTGGCTCCATACGGACTATAGCTTGAAATGGATGTATACTTTGGATAAGAATGGACTCATAAATATTTAAACCTTGAAGTGCTTCTGTAATAGAAACCAGTTCTAACTTGTTATGCACAGCTCTAGCAGGCAGGTCAAGTCAAAATAACTTTATTCGGTGCCAAAGACCATAAAAGTATCAAAACAAACTTTACATATTAAGATTCCCATGACCTATTTACATAGTGGCATAAATAAAACTGTTAAAAGAGAAGTTCATAAAATCAGCCTTTTAAAAAAAAAAAAAGGATTTTGTCCACAATACAGGGTACATTAATACAGTAAAACCATGCCATCCATCATGTTCGTGACATCATAACTCATATCATTTCCTGATGGCCATTGCAACCTTAATGTAGTTAGAGACCGCAATACATAAAGCCGTAGTAGCCAGAGAATGCAGATAATTAAAGCCCTCAGTATATGTACAGGGCCTGATTTCTCTTAGTAATGGAGCTAAAAATGTCCCCCTCTGCTTTTTATAAAGGGGGCAGAATAGCATAAAGTGCAAAGTGCTCTGAGCTGCCAGATTATCGCATGGGCAGGGCATGAATTTATCAACCCATCCTGCTTGTATCGGAGAAGCCATTAGAAAGTGCAAAGTGCGTAAGCGTAGTCTAGTTAGATAAAACCGTGTCTGTACATTTATAGTGAATGTCAGATAAAATTGCTGTTGGACAGGGAACACACGTGGGAAGCCTGTCACCTCAAGTTGTGAGCGGCGTGTGTTTACCCCAGAATAATATGCCTCTTTTATGAAGACTTTCGCATTTGTATGGATACGTGTAGGGTTGTCAAAATAGTGCCCCAGGCCTAACTCATGTAATTTATCTCTTATGAATCGGAGCCAAGGGATCGACAGTGCTCTATCCAGGTTAAGACAATCTTTGATAATTTCCCTTGAGAACACTAACTCCTCAGACAGCCACATTTTTGCCCAGAGGAGCAAAGGGGCAAAGTCTATTCAATCCTCTAAGAATTCCAACCCCAACTCACAATGACAAAAGAATGTTGGTGCGCTGTTTGGGGTCATTAATAACCTTTTTATAAATTTGTTTTCAAAAGCCTGTAAGTGACGGCTTTTATAATAATCCCAAACTCCAGCACCATAGGATACAACAGGCAAACATTTAGCTTTATATAGTGTAACCATCTCTCTCACCGGCTTGTGGCCTAGTTTGCAGGCGAAGCGGAACAGCCCCTCCACAACCCTGCCAGCATGTTGCACCCTTGCGGTGACAAGTGGTTCCCAATTCATCTTATTGGTAAAAATGTTCCCTAAATAGTTAAAATTGTTCAGTTTATCAATACGCTTATCCCTAACAGCAAAGTTTCTAGTTTTAGTCGATTTCCGACCACACACCATAGTGTAAGATTTAATTAAATTGACTTTTAAATCAAGTGCCAGCATAAAATCTGTAAAGGCATTAAGTGATTTTTGGAGACTATTTGCTGTCAGGGCCATTAACACTGTATCATCCGCGTACGAAAGTAGCGAGACCCGATGGCCCCCTATTCGAGGAAAGTCAATTTCCTTATCTAATAAAAATGCCTCTAGGTCATTGGTATGAATTAAAAAAAGGAAAGGAGCTAAAATACACCCCTGGCGAACCCCTTCTGTGGAGACTATAGGCCTGGCCTTTTTCCCTTGTGGGCCATATCTAACGGTAACAGTGGTGGAGGTGTGAAGCCTACAGAGGAGGGTAATCAGTGCCTCCTCAATACCCATTTTCCCCATTAGTGCCCACATTTTCTCCCGATTAACGGTATCAAAGGCACTGGACAAGTCCATGAAGGCCAGGTGGATAGAACCCCCCTGGCCTTTATGTACTTGCCCATGATCAGGGACAAATTGAGGCACTGCTCACTGGTGCCCATCCCCCTCCTAAAGCCATATTGTGTCCTAGACATGACCCCTGTGTTGTTCGCCCATGCCTAAAGCCTGGCCAAGACAACCCTCCCCAAGACCTTTTCTGTGTCATCGATAAGGGAAATTGGCCTATAACAGGCAGGATCATTCCTATTGCCTTTTTTAAATACTGGGACCACGATGGCCTCCTTCCAAGCTGCGGGGATGGGGCCAAGCACCACTGTTTTAAAAACATTGGTCAGTAGGGGAGCCCAATGGTTAGGATTACTTTTAAACAGATCTAATGGTATGCCATCAGGACCTGGAGCTTTCATGCAAATTCCCTTCACTAAGGCCTCCTCAACCCAGCTACTGAAAGAGATGCGCTAAGTTGAAAAGCTGTGATTAGATTTGGGGGCAATTCCCCTTCTTCTTCCCCTAACTGGAGGCCGTTAGGATTAAATATGGCCGAGAAGTGGGATTCTCAGATGTCTCCCAAAATCAGAGAATCCATATGTCTAGCCTCTTCCGTAAAAAAAGGACGGGTAATAATATCCCAGAAGCTTTTGGGAGTCATTGAGGGAACTGGCTCTCTCCAAATCCTCCGATGCTAAACTCCTCAATTTGTCCTTCCTTCGGTTAATTGCATTTTTATATGCCTGCCTTGCGCTTTTAATTTGAGTTCTATCATGGGGGTTAGCGTGGAGGGCCATTTTGAGACTTTTTGGAGCTCTAGAGCATTCAGAGTTAAACCACTGTATCTCATGGTGCTCCCTTATCAAAACCGATTTAGTTAATCTTTTGGCTACATCCACGCAAATAAGTTTAAATTTGCGGATGACCTCCTCTGGGGAAGAGTCGTGTTGGAGGCTCCCCATAATCAGTTCATAATTAGCTAACACAGTTTTTTCTTCAAATTGGGAAGGGTTTATTTTATACCACTTCAATCTTACCCCTTTGTTACGATTATAGTGGATCAGGAGACCATCACCTTTCCCTGGCTGGGCTGAAACTTTAAGAGATGCTATGAGGGGGTCACTCGCAGTATTTAGTTCTACCTCGAAGTCACCGGCGAGCGTCAGGAACTTCCTTGAGATAAACATAAAATCAATAAAACTTTCCCTGCCGCCTCCAACATAGGTGGGGCACAATGATGAGGGACTGCTAGCCAGGTTATTGATGAGACCTAAATCATTCTCGATAATGATGGAATTTAAGGCCTCGCCCTGTGGGGTGTGAATAAATGCGGCTGGGACTGACTCTCTGTGTCCAGCATCCCGCAAACTCGGTTGGCACTATGCGGACAGGTAATACAATTAAAATCCCCCACCCAGAGAATACTAAGGGGCCGATTCCGATCCGGGTCGTAAACCGTACTGACCGACACGGATCCGGACAGAATTCCGACCGACGCGTACACGCGCCGTACGACCGGCGAAGTACGATGCGTCATTCACAAAATACAAACGCTCCGTACGGAGAACATTCAATTTGACCAAAACGTACGTAAAACTTCGACTCGCCCGTAAACAGACCCGGAACCCTTCCTACCGACACGGATCGGGAATAGTTCCAACCGACACGAACAGGCGCCGTACGACCGGCGAAGTACGATGCAATGCATGTGAAATTAAACCGACTCGCACGGAGAGCAAGACGTAAAACCGAAGCGTACGGAACATAGAGAATAGCAATGAAAAGAGCCCGTCGCGACCGACGCGTACGCGAACGATGCAACATAGCACAATGTGAGTGTGACCGACTTGGATCACCCCGCAATTGATGCCACACGCGTCCGTTCCCGTCAACTGAACATCTCCGTCATGCTCAAAATAAATCAACCAAAAAAGACAGAAAAAGGCCAAATAAGCTTTGCCAAAATGCAAAAAAAAAAATCAAACTTCAAAAAAAAAATTCAAACTAAGACACACCCACAACTCCACCTATATACAGGGCCAAAATCCATACCATGATCCTTTGCAAATTCAACAGACTTGCCAGCAGAGAACACCACTACACTGCACTGAGACATACATCCACAACCCACCCACTACACAACCTTCACACCACTAGCACCTCTCAAGAAGCACACTCAGAAACACCGAGCTGCACTCCCACTCACTCACCCTCACTTCCACACTCACTCACACATCCATCTCCACCACCACCCACCACCATGCCCCCAAAGAAGAATCCAAAGTTCCCAAATAGTGAGTTGGAAGTGATGGTTGATGAAATCATCAGAGTAGAGCCACAGTTATTTGACGCATTGGTCCAACAGACCCCCCTGTCCCAGAAAACCAAGATGTGGGGGAGGATTGTGGACAAGGTGAACGCACAAGCAGCTTGCCTGCGCACAATGGACGACATCAGGAATAGGTGGTACGACCTACGCAGGAGGGTCAAGAAGCTCATTGGCAAAGACCATGCCCTGAGCCAGCGGACTGGCGGTGGCCCTCCTGCCAAACCTGTGCATTTCACTTCCTGGGAGGAGAAGGTGCGGGCCATCCTCCCACTGGTGGGCATCCATGGATTATCCGGAATACCAGAGCCTGGTGAGTACACAAACAACTAATCTAAATTGTGAGGTAATAGCAATCAACACCCACAGACATCAATGTCATGGGGTCAGTGAAACCATTCACTGTCATCAAGCCACATCAACCCAAAGCTAAATATCCTGTGATGTGTATGCCAATTAGATAAACACAATACATGTAATGTCTAAGCCTGGGTGTAGTTTGCGTAGTAGCACTTCACGTAGCTACGTGAAGTACATTTTGAACTACACGTAGCTATGCAAATTGCGTAGTGCATAGCTGTGTGCTTGACTGCACTGTACAATAATTGCCAAAGGCATCTGGCACAGTACAAGTTAAGATAAAATAAATATCTCTGTCTTTATATGCTAAAAATACATTTAGTCATTTCACAAAAGTGAAAACAATAAATTAACAAACAGTGAGAGAGGTGATGATTTTGGGATCCTCCCTAACCTAGGGAGAGAACCAAGCAGATGCCTTGAAAACAAAAAGCACATCTTTTGAACGATTCAGTGGTGGTCCCATCCTCTTAGGACCACCACAAGCACAGTTATTGACAAAAATACAATCCCAACCAAAGGCCCTGCAAAGCATTATGGGACGAGATTAGCAGTGGGCAGTGAATATTATAGTATCCAATATCAAAATAATTCTACAAAGAGCTGCAGTTCCACTAGTCGTTACTAGATGTCCCTCACGAGTCAAATGCAAAAGCTTCATGAAAGGGTTTCAATGCTTTTGCATTTGACTCGTGAGGGACATCTAGTAACGACTAGTTGAACTGCAGCTCTTTGTAGAATTATTTTGATATTGAACACTATAATATTCACTGCCCACTGCTAATCTCGTCCCATAATGCTTTGCAGGGCCTTTGGTTGGGATTGTATTTTTGCCCATAACTGTGCTTGGGGTGGTCCTAGGAGGAAGGGAACACCACTGAATCGTTCACATGATATGCTTTTTGTGTTCAAGGCATCTGCTTGGTCCTCCCCCTAGGTTAGGGGGGACCCCAAAATCCTCACCTCTCTCATTGCTTGATATTTTATTGTGGAAGTTCACTTTTGTGAATTGGTTATATGCATTTTAGCATAGAAAATTGCTTTATCAAAGCATTTGTAGGTGTTTATTATACTGCTGCTACGCTATGCCAATTAGCACAGTTTTTCACTCTGCTACGTGCAATTTGCGTAGTAGCACAAACTTTGCATGCTCTGTGAGCATAGCGAAGTATTATGCCCAGGGTTAGTAATGTCTCAGTAACATGTAACTATACCAATACATGTACAAATGTACTGACAAACACAGCAAGGATTTGGCCCTAAAAAACAACAAACACCGTCAACCATTTTTCTAGCACAGTTACACTCACTCCCAGGGAAGCAGAGTCCCAGGAAGGAAGGTTTGGTTTGCTAGGAACGTGGGTGTAGCCAAAAGCATGATGGGAGTTGTAGTCACAGCCAATAGTCCTCATCCCACATGGCCCAGGAACACCCCCATGCTCACCTCACAGGGAGTGGAAAAGTACTGCCAAGATGGCTGACACTGGGCTCTGCTGTGGGGAGCACAAGGCCCTGCTGGGACTTGGGCTCCAACAAACAACAGGACACCACTGTCTGACACCCTGAATGTGAAGCCTGACTCACTGTAATAGACCATGGTTCATGATGGCCTATCTGGGCTGTGGGGGAGGAGGAGTGCTAGCTCCAACCACATACACCAGCAGGCCCTGTCACACACACACCCCTCCCACCAACATAAAACACCACACCGGGGACTAAGACCAACCTGAGACTCAAGGTAAATCCACTTTCAAGATGCCTGACACTGGGTCCTGGGGTGAGGAGCACCAATCCATGGTGGGATCTGTGTCCAAATGCAGAATGTAACTAGCAACATACCTGCAATGTAACAGGAAAGATCCCAATTCACAAATGTCACTAAACGCAGCACAAACTCACAGCAAGGCAATGGGATCCAAACACCAATCACATGCAGCAGCCATCTTGTCTGCCCAAATTCTCCACCAGGAAAGCTGAGTCACAGAAAGGAAGCTCGAGTTTGCTGGGAAGGTGGGTGTAGCCAAAAGCATGATGGGAGTTGTAGTCACAGCCAATAGTCCTCATCCCACATGGCCTAGGAATACCCCCATGCACCATGCTCACCTCACAGGGAGTGGAAAAGTAGTGCCAAGATAGCTGACACTGGGCTTCGCTGTGGGGACCACAAGGCCCTGCTGGGACTTGGGCTCCAACAAACAACAGGACACCACTGTCAGACAACTTGAACATTAACTTTGACTCACTGTCATGGAAGCATGGGCCATGGTGGTCTATCTGCTCCAGGGGGGAGGAGGAGTGTTACCTCAGACTACATCTACCAGCAGGCCCTGTCACACACGCCCCTCCCAACAACAACAAACAACACACCTGTGTCAGGCACGGGAGTGCACTTGCGTCGCATTCTCCATGTAAATCAAGTAACCAATACTTTAGCTGTTCATGCACACAGCTCTATGTGCACACAAAAACCCATCAGGTGTTAATGACAATGTTCCAAACCAACATTGGCATCTGTCTGTGACAATTGAGGACAATGCAATGCACATACACCCATCATGAAGCACAGAAGCAACTTTAATGTGTGTGATACGTTGATGTGTGCTGAACCTGTTATGTGCTGGATTGAGGCCCTAACATAGGTGCACTGTTTCAGAGGCACAAATCCTTCGTGCCACAGAGACAGGCAGGCCCTTTTACCTACATTAGCCCTCCCTTCACAAATAATGAGCAACAGAGGCTGTCCCTTATCTGACGTGTGCTCTGGGTGCAGAAGACGGTCCATCCTAAATACGTCATATCCATGTCCAACAGTGACTAACCTACGTCACAACGAGTTCTTAGAAACAGACCCTTAGCTCTTGGGATTTTCCCTAGCACAGGATTATTGATTTCTCCAAGAACTCATTAAATATGCATGAACCACTATTTCCTAAGGGTTCATTCCTGACGTCTTCCTCTGACCGACTTTACGTCAATACTAACATTTCAAGGCACCTATCAGGTATAAATATACCTCCCTTTGCCCAAGCAAACCAGAGGGGACCGAGACTTCCATGCCGACACTCTGACCTGAGACGCTGCAACCTGCATCATGCCACAGCTCCAGCTGGCAGAGGTCCATCCACCCATCCTGGGGTGTCCAGCTCGAGACCAGGATGAAGTCCCACTAAGGTAATGGGGTTAGACTAATTCCTAGGGGGATTCTTGGCTCTCTAAGACCTACACACATGCTAGGTACACTTAGGTACATCTAGTTAGGCATCATAGGGGTATAGGCTTTATCTTAAATGCATTCTGTATTTCATGTATGTGTTCATTACTATTGCACAATAGTAAAACTGTACCATGCATTTTTATTTAACTGCACTGCTGGCCATATTTCTCTGCTACTGTCCAACAGTTGTCGCAGCACATATAACCAGTACTAGAACAACAACTGTGCAATACATTTTATTGTAAACACACCCGACTGTTTCTTCTATGTACTTCTCTGAGATGAGTGACTGAATGAAAAGTAGTATATTGTTTCCACGATCCTGAGGGATCAGGGTTTTATGTTATATGGTTGCCAGAAGCTATTCCCTTCTTGTTGTCAAGAAGTTTCTAGTGGCCTCTGAGCTAGCTGGTACACAGTAATTAAGTTTAATATACGCGATAGGGGCATACCGACCTCAGTCCTATGCCAAGCCTATAGTGTATGTTATTCCAATGCGCAGAACCTATTAGGGAAATAGGAACTACACTACATGGCGCCCAAACGTGAATTTGGCACTTATTTAACAGTAGAATCTGAGTAGTTCAGTCATGCTTATTCTCAGAGACCCCTACTCACAAAACGCCAGAGACGTCTGGAGTGGGTAGGCACAAAATTCCGCCACAGCTGAGTAGGCAAACTTCCTATGTATTGGCTGTTGGTTAATCAAGCTTGAAGGAAAAAGTTCCCGAACAATTGTGCCTTTTAAAACCTTATCTTAAAACCCTTTTTTAGGACATTTTGTTTTCACAACACAATGTCTGTCGAGGCAGCTGCTCCTGTCACTGGGACACAGGTCTCAAACGACGAAGAGGAAGGAAATGCAATACATTTTGCATCCAAAATCAGGCATACACTCACACAAAAACCCCTCAGACATGGTTTAACAGACCAAGGAGGTACAGTGATATTAATAGAGGCACACGAAGATTATCAAACAGATGTGTTCTATTCTTGGGCTACATTCCCAGCAGTAAATGCAACAACTCAGACTTTTCATTCTTACATACATGAAAAAGTCCCAGCGGTCTACACTCCGTTCGAGGAGATTAAGATTCCGCACACTGACCAGGACCACAATTTCTGGTTTAATGGCGCCCTACAACAAATAAATAAAACCAGGTTCGGTCCACTAGGTAGACCAGGAGCTACAAGGCCAATATTAGCTGGCTACACACCACATCCTGACATTGACATAATGCCACAAGATGCACTGCTCTTACAACACAAAGAGTTGGTAAAACTCTTCCAGAGCCATGACGCAACTCGTCATGAGGACACTTGGTGTCCAGCCCACAGTAGCTATAAATAACACAGCTCCAACACAGAGCACCGCTACTAAAATCACTCCACAAACATTACACACAGTAATGGGTAAACTGCCCACATAATGTGAACAGATTCCTTTCTGGGTAGCTCAGAAAATTATCCAGTTAGAAGCAGTATTTCCAAATACCACACCATTTGAAAGCATATAATGCTAACACTCTGCTTGCCCATGGGGATCACACCACAGTTAGAGGACTGCACCACTTGGGGTACAGTCTTTTGCTGCCATATATACCAGGAATCATGGTATTCCTTCCTTAGCGGTAATTCCAGATGTCTTACGACAGATACAGAACAAGTATGGAGCTGAACCAGCTTTGACCTTAGGTATGAAATTACTAGGTAACTACGACCAGGTATCAACAATAATACTAGCTAACATTAAAGGGGAAGCAGCTTCACTGGCGATCCGCCAACACCTAAGGGAGGTCAGTCTTATAGACCAACCACAAGAACTTCCCAAAATAATTGAAACTGCATATGCAGAACTGGGAAGGGACAGTTTGGGTGGGAAAGCTTTTAAAACCACAGCTAATGGGCAGTCCTGAGAAGGACAATTCTAAGCAGACACCTACTTCTTCTAAAAAGAAGTGGGATAATAATAAAAAACAACATTTTTCAGAAAATATTCTCAGTCCCGAGGTAGGTCTCCTCAACAGGAGCCCTATCCAAAGAGGTATAACCTAAGGAATAGGGATAATATTAGGAAACCTGACAGGTATCAGGGTACTGATACACATTCCTCTCGACAAACAACACAGGGAGAGAAGGAAAGTCAGCACACAAAGAAGAGCGCAAGCAGTCCAGGGACAAGCACGCTCAGGACTCTTCTAAAACAGAAGACAAGCCACAATCCAAACCTCAATTTAAAAAGAAGAAAGTTGCAGGTCTCAAAGTTAGACATGCACAGAATCCTAAGGACTCAACTTCTGAATGGGGAATGGGCTCAGACAATGCTAGACAGCGCGGCAGAAGTAACAATAGCTCGCCAGAACCTGAAGGAATTTCTGAACAGCAAAATTGAATGATTACATCACGGTGGAAACACCAGACAAAAGGGTGAGCGTCCCACACAAGTTATATGAAATAACACTCCGCATGGAGGAGGACAAACACAGGAAAGTAAAAGGTCTCTTTGCGAAGAACCTATTGTCTGGTTTTGACATACTGTTAGCAGAACAAGATTAGCCGCCAGCATTCGTCAGGGAGCGCCCAAAGGGAGAAAGTATATTTTTCCTGCATTTTCCAACCATGTTCCAGTTCACCTTAAACATACATATGCACGGGAGTGGGCAGTAGCCCAAGCTCCAGCATTGTATAAAAATCACGCTGGATGGGATGATGCCTCAACCCACCACGTGATCCTGTTAATAGTTTCACCACATGCTCAAAGACAATATCCTATTTAAGCAAGAAGCTAAAAACACAGGTCAGGAAGATCTTAGATCAACTTGAATACCAGGAGATCATTGAAAAATGCACTTCACAAAAGAACAATCCCTTGTTTCACTTATCAAAACATGATAATTCATTTCGTCTAGTTTTCATTTACAGACACTTGAACACTTGCACAAAGACATATGCTGTCCAACATGCAGGTAGTGCCGCATTAATGAATAACATTATGCGGGAAAAAATACAAAACGACACTTGTTGTCTCAAATGGATTTTTCTGTCAAACTATAGCACCTGAAAACAGGTACCTAACAGCATTTAGTATATTAGAGTCCCAGCGACAATCTTTTGTCATCTCCCCCGTGGGTATAAGAACAGCTCTGGGGTATTTTCTGAAAGAGTTACTGAATGGCTAAAGCACTTTGATGAAGAAGCGTTGTCCTATATGGATGATATTTATCTAGCGGACGACCTATTGGGGAAACACTTGACCAGGGTGAGCACCATTATTATGGGATTCGCCTCTGGGGGCTACAATTTTAATTTTGAGAAATCAAAAATTGCCCACCTCTGTGTCCTATTTTTGGGATACTGGTTTTCAAGTGAAGGAAACAGCCTGGCAGCTAACTTTTTAGAAAAGTGTGCCCTACTCCAGCCTCCAAAGACATTAAAACAACTTCCAATCAGTACTGGGATTCCTAGATTTTGGCAGAACATACATTTTGTATTTCGCAGAGAGAGTAAAACCTTTCTACGACCTTTTTCAAACCTGGCTTTTCAGTCAAACACTGGACACAAGAACACACCAATATTCTTTGTTCACTCCAGGAAGATATTATTGCTTCCAAATACATACACACACGTGTAAACTTGCACCACTTGGTACTCAGTATCATTTATGGTCAATGCGGGTACACTTATTAAACCTTTAATGAAGGTGAAACTGTACCAGTCGCATACAAATCTCATCTGTACACAAACACAGAAATGAGTTTTAATTCAACAGGAAAAAATTCTGACAACCATTCAGACTGCTGTAGCAAAAGAAAGAGCACTGGCTCATGGGATGATGCATTATTGTCGTCACCCCGGTACCGGGGCTAGCATTCCTAATGCCAAAGCCTTACATCCAGAATGGATACAAAGGGCTAATTCTTTTGCTGAATCAGACTTTGAATCCAGATTTGATCAAAGTTTAAAAACACAGGCATTCCTGCAATATGAGAAAGAACATCATCTACCAAATGAAGTCTTGCCTCTAGATCAGTATGAATTTTTAAAATTTACACTGATGGGTCTGCCCCACCAGCCGCCTTTGTTAAAGATCAGATGCTGGATGGCAAGTTCCGTCCTCATTGCACCGAAAAACTACCTCTAGGTAATAGCACGGCTCGGTTGGCAGCTTTAAAAGCCCTGATACTTGCACTTGTAAACACGGATCGAGAATTCCCCACACTCATTGTGTGCGATTCCTTTTACTGTGTGCAATCATACAATAAAGCATAAAACGCTTTGGGAACAAGTAGTTCAGTTGAGAAACGAACTACCTCTGCCCACTGAAATTTTGCCTCTCGATTTATACTGACGGATCAGCACAACCCGCTACAGGGAGTAAGCAAGCAAGCTTACAGTGCAGCGTGTGCAATCGTTAAAGGTCGCATGCGCGATGGTAACTTCAGACCAATGGTCACTAAAACTCAATCTCTAGGAGATTGTACAGCTCAGCGAGCTGAACTACAAGCGTTCAAACTGGCACTTGTAAATACAGATCGCGAATTCCCCACACTTATAGTGTGCGATTCCTTTTACTGTGTTCAATCATATAATAAATATTTACACCATTGGGAACAAAATGGGTTTAAAGATGAAAAAGGTGGCATAATTAAACACAAAAATTATGGGAACAGGTAGTGGAGTTGAAAAGCGACCTACCAAACAAAAACTCACGTGATTACCACACTGAGTCATCAACGTGATGGCGTGCACGTTGCAGGGAATTCATTGGCAGTAGAAGCCACACAGGGGGCTGTTCACACAGCTTCCGTAGCTGCGCACACTCGTTCAACAACGAGAATAGACGGTTAGAATATGGTGGCTGTAATTGCTTCACGCAAAGGCAGCACAGCAGTGCCTAAGAAATTTCCACTCATATACTCCTACAAGTTACATGCAAACAACATTCCATATGCTCAGATTCCTGGAGTGGGGGATAGAGTATTTCCAAATATGGATAGTAGGCAGGAATTAATCATTTAAAGCACACAAGGGCTTGGGCTCCGCGCATTCAGGGGTAATAGCTACTATTTCTTCATTGCAAACATTGCTATTGGTGGCCAGGGTTCAGAAGTCAGACTATTGACTTTGTCTTGAACTGCAACATCCCTAAACAGATGCCAGGCTCCACCGTCACAAGACCCGCGCAGGTCCCATTGCTAGACAGCATCAGACTGTCCACTTGATCGTGTCATGTAACAGGACCACTGTGGCCCCTCAAATTTTGAGGTGGCTTAAAAATATATCTTGGTGGCAGTGGATCCTTGCTCAAGTTTCCTATAGGTATGGCCTCAGCACTCGGCTGACGCTCAAAACTGTTATAGAAAGATTTGCGAGTCCATAACAGGAGATACGCAATCAATGTTACACCCTGACTGTGGCTCCACGCTTAGCTCTCGGGCTGACAAAGAGGCCATGGAAGGGATGGACGTAGTATTGCAGTACTCCTCTCCAACGCCATCCTGAGGGAATTTAGGTAGAGGAGAGGAAGGACTGGGGCATAGAGCAATCCTTAACAGCTAGGGTATTAGGCGGGGCGCTAGTGAGGTCAAACACTTATATGGATTCAGGGGCCAATACACACCCAGCCAAGAAGCTCTCTAGGAGGTCTGACTCCATTTACGAATGTGGGAACCTGATCATAAATGTGAAGGCACAGTGGCGGATGAAAACCATTCTGTATCTATGATCGTTTGGCTGTTTTACAGGAACTAAAGGAAACAAAGAAACAAACAAAGATTCTGTCAAAGTGAAACAGGCCGCCACTGGGAAATCGAGGTAATCACGGCAAGACCTGTCTAAATCCCAAAAGTCGGGGATCTGGGCAGAGAGAGATAAAGATCGCGGACACAAAGGAATTTGGCCCCTCATACAGGAAAACCTGTGCCATTCCTTGAAGTGAAAGGAACAAGAACTGTACTTTTGCCGCATCTTGCCGTGAAAAAGGAATACAGATTCATTTCAAATGAAAGAATCAACCAAAACTATGTGGCCAATACTGAGCAGTAGGCTTCGTGAACTCCACAGTAGTGGACGTCCCTCTCACTACTATTCAAGAAATTCAAACTGAAAAGCTCATCACGTTTGAGAAATCAAATCCATGGAGTGGGGGACTATGCAACAATGCAATGGAACTAGTTCTCCTTGAACCAACCTTTCAAATTCAAAATAAAAGTCAAGACAACACTCAAGTTGCAATTTGGCCAAAAACAAATGTGTACACCAACGTTTTTCAACAAAAACATCAAATAATAAATGCATCAATGTTTTTCAACAAAAACATCAAATATTAACTTCACCATTTGAATGTTTTTCAGCAAAGACATCAACTATTAACTTCAACATTTCAAACGTTTTTCAACATAAACAGCAGAAATAGCTTCAACTAAACACGATGCAATTTCAACAATTGATCATACAGCTACTGGCTATTTCATTAACTGTGATACGTTTTCCATGGCTCCACGTGAACAGGAAGCGAAGCCAGAACAAAAACAAACAACGAACATGCAAGTACAAACTTTTGAACCTTTTCTTTTTCCAAAAGATACATATCTGGTTTCACCATGGGTAGAACTATGGAGTATTTCTGGGTTCATCTTTTTCTGTTCTAGCTTTGCTTAGAGCTAGCTTTTAGTATGACTCTTAGTGGACACTTTCTACAACACAGGATCAACATAAAACTGAAGCCACGTCCATTTTCAATTCAAATGCAAAAGAGACTTATAAATGTATTCGGCCTGTACAAGCCTTTGTATTCTAAATGATGTATTTAATCATCCGGGTTTTAATTCTGATTAATGTATTTTGAACTTTCATTCATTTTCATTCATTTTATCATTTATTCAGTGATGTCATTACCTGCAGTACATTTTTCTGAAAATTGGGTTACTGATACAGTGAATAATATGCTGTCTGTTTTAGGAATAATTGCTACATTTTCAGATCATGAAATGTTAGAAATGTATTCTAATTGTGACGCTTTATACCTGTTACCTTCATTAAGGTTATCAACTCCTACACAATTGTAATGCATCTAGAAATGGGGTTGTTTAAACACCAGTAGGAACGTTGCCAAACACCACCAAACACCATCGCACGGGGGTGGAATAGTTGACATACATCAGCAGGGGCAACATTAGATACCATTTACAAAACAACAGGACAGACCCAGTTAGGAAAGTATGGGTGGTTTGGCCTTTTGACACAAATACCTGTCACAAAAATGATTCCTGAACATCACCAAGGGACTCAGTATACATAAGCCAGACCTACGTTATGTACAGATAACATCCAGAGGTAGTGAAATCCTACAGTGTAGGGAAGTTGTGCCCTTTTGGCTAGAAGCCCCAACACTGAAAGTAGTGAACCAAAAGTTTCCTTTATAAAGTTCAAATGCTTTGAGCAATCTGAAAACCATGCTTGTGCAGCACTTTTATTTTTTATTTCACATCAGCTAAAGAAATATTTTTTCTTTTTTGCAAAATAGCACTCTTAAATACAGACTGCCCCTCTTTCCTTTTTGATAAATTTTATCTTTCACATACAAGCAGTGTGATACACCTTGGGAATACCTTGTGAACAGGAACTATGCTTCTCATGGTTTCTAATATTTAAAAGACCAGTCTGAAAAGACTGCAACTGCAACATACCTGTTCTCTGATGCCTGTTTTTTGCAGTGAAGAATGCGTGGTCATCATCTGTCTGACACTTCCAAAGGAAATGCCAGCGGCATTTACCACCAGGCTGGAACTGCTGAAGTCCCATGCTTGGCTGTGTCCCAAGCGTATTCCCATCAAACCCAAGCATTCCTTGCAAATCCGGTGGGTGCCTTTTTGCTTCCTTTAGCTAGCACCAAGGTATCGATTACAGCACCGGCTGCCTCAGAACCAGCAACTGGCTGCCCTATTCTGTTCTCCAACAACGATTCTGCGAGGTATTACAAAGGTCCGTCCCCTGCAGTAACTAGCAACAGAAATGTTGTGTCTCTCAGCCACTTGTTATCTCTATTTTGCTAAAACATGTCCTGAGACACATTTTTTCTCTTATTGTTTCAACTCTGACCGAGTGCTTGGAGCTTTCCCTCTAAATTGACCTTTTTTTTTTCTCTCTCTAAAGAAAGCATGGTCTTCTGAACAGCTTGTAAGAGTTTTCAATTTTATAAACAGGAACTTTTATAAGTAACTACTGACTCTAAGAGAGTATTTTTTAATGACACTATAGATTTTTCCTGTCTCCACAGAGTCTATAGTAATTTTACATATTTTAACAGCTGCTATTTTTTCAGCTCATAAACCACTCTCATGCAATTACCTGCCAATTATATGCAAATGCCTATTTTAGTCACGTAGTTTGCTTTTAATGGGTTATTCACGGTTGTCCATAGATTGGAGTGGGTGTTATGTGCTGGATTGAGGCCCTAACATAGGTGCGCTGTTTCAGAGGCACAAATCCTTCGTGCCACAGAGACAGGCAGGCCCTTTCACCTACATTAGCCCTCCCTTCACAAATAATGAGCAACAGAGGCTGTCCCTTATCTGACGTGTGCTCTGGGTGCAGAAGACGGTCCATCCTAAATACGTCATATCCATGTCCAACAGTGACTAACCTACGTCACAACGAGTTCTTAGAAACAGACCCTTAGCTCTTGGGATTTTCCCTAGCACAGGATTATTGATTTCTCCAAGAACTCATTAAATATGCATGAACCACTGTTTCCTAAGGGTTTATTCCTGACGTCTTCCTCTGACCGACTTTACGTCAATACTAACATTCCAAGGCACCTATCAGTTATAAATATACCCCCCGTTGCCCAAGCAAACCAGAGGGGACCGAGACTTCCATGCCGACACTCTGACCTGAGACGCTGCAACCTGCATCATGCCACAGCTCCAGCTGGCAGAGGTCCATCCACCCATCCTGGGGTGTCCAGCTCGAGACCAGGATGAAGTCCCACTAAGGTAATGGGGTTAGACTAAATCCTAGGGGGATTCTTGGCTCTCTAAGACCTACACACATGCTAGGTACACTTAGGTACATCTAGTTAGGCATCATAGGGGTATAGGCTTTATCTTAAATGCATTCTGTATTTCATGTATGTGTTCATTACTATTGCACAATAGTAAAACTGTACCATGCATTTTTATTTAACTGCACTGCTGGCCATATTTCTCTGCTACTGTCCAACAGTTGTCGCAGCACATATAACCAGTACTAGAACAACAACTGAGCAATACATTTTATTGTAAACACACCCGACTGTTTCTTCTATGTACTTCTCTGAGATGAGTGACTGAATGAAAAGTAGTATATTGTTTCCACGATCCTGAGGGATCAGGGTTTTATGTTATATGGTTGCCAGAAGCTATTCCCTTCTTGTTGTCAAGAAGTTTCTAGTGGCCTCTGTGCTAGCTGGTACACAGTAATTAAGTTTAATATACGCAATAGGGGCATACCGGCCTCAGTCCTATGCCAAGCCTATAGTGTATGTTATTCCAATGCGCAGAACCTATTAGGGAAATAGGAACTACACTACAAACCACAACATACATTGTGTGTCTCTTCCACCCACAGGGGCAGATGTGGAAACTGCACGTACAGAAGAAGAAAAATCCCAGACTCTGGTTGACAATGAGCTATCTGGTGTGGATGCCTCTCAGTCCTCTTCGGATGACGACGAACGACCTGGTCCCTCCCGTGTGGATCAGCGTGCAGCACAAGCAGTTGTAACATCAGCACCCCCTGCCACCACTCCTGCTACATCTGCGAACACCCAGATGACCCCTACCAACACGGACACACCAACTCAACATAACACCGAGGGCACAGCAACACAGGGCACCCTGGAGGTGGTGGGCAATACCACCAGGGACAACACAGAAGGAGGCCCAGTGTCGTCTGTGCCTGCAACGGCAGGTCGTATTCATGTGGGTAGGGCTGGTGGGAGTGGGGGCAGGTTGAGGCCACGGCCTGAACATGGTGCTGCACCGCAAGATGATCCACAGTTGGGACGCATCATACAAGCCTATCAGGAAAGCACCAGAGACTTTGGCCAGGTAGTGGGGATCCTCAGGGACATCAAACAACAGCAGGCTGAACATCATGCCAGATTGGACTCCCACATGTCCCGGGTGGAGACACACATGTCCAGCATGGAGTCCAAAATGGACAAATTGGATGACGTCACAGCGGTGCATAGGGAGATACTGACATGCCTCCGCCAGATTGCAACCAACATGTCCACACCTCCCTGTGTGCCCACTACATCTGTTGCCACAACATCTGCAACTGCCACAGGGAGGGATGAGGACTCTGGCGGAGAGTCCACAGAACCGCCGCAGCCTGCACCTGAGGGTCCCCCTAAAAAGAAGAAGAGGGGTCGTCCAAAGAAGGACAAGTGAGAGCCAGCTGGCCATGCACATCCCCCAGGAAGTGAACACCAGCTCCTGATATCACCCATTGTGTGCAAACCGTTTACCTTGTTGACTGTCACCCAACTCTCCCACATGTGATGGAGGGGCTAGGTTGGATCAACGAATCAAATGACTGTGGACTTCACTCTGGAAAATTCATCTACCAACACTACCAACTCCTCTGTGAACTTTGGATTTCTATTGCACTGTACAGCACTTTCTACCACGTATACCATTCACACACATGTATGCAAATAAATTGTTAAACACACAATACTTGCCTCTGTTGTAAGTTAAACTGGGTTTGTCACATAGAGATGACGCAATGCTAAAGAAAGACTGTGCATGGAAACTACTACAGCAATGTCAACACAGTTCTGTGACTCATGTTGATGTGAGACATATGAGAGATAGACACTACTAGGTCAACACAACACTAATTCACTATGCCCATCATACTCATTGCCTCCAACATTGTGAACTGAAAATACACAGAAATACAGAGGCTGTGGCAATCAGGCCACAGGTATAGTTTGCCAAAGATTGTCAGATGTGTGGATACAGAGGAAGCACTTCACAAAGTGGTGCACACCTTTATTACACTTACACAACAAGTGAAATGACTGACAGATGCAAGGTATCCTCACATGGCAGTGAGCACAAAGTAACCCAGAGGGCCAGACATGCCAGGACTGGCTTGTGTGGGATGATGCATCCGGGTTCCATGAAAGGTTGCGCTCTGTAACTGGATTGTGTATTTTTGGAGGTCACATGTCACCAGACAATAGCCAAAGGACCCTGTGAAGGACAGACATACAACAATATTGTTATCACAAAATGACTGCATACATCTACAATACACATTACATACACAATTCCCAAGATTTGTGAAAAAAACCTATGAATCATGTCAACACTGTTTGGGAGAACATACTAACTCGAAGGACACATTAATGCAACGATCATGTCAAGTAGCATCCAGCCACACGTGTGTACCCACATTGCACCACAAAAACACATATCAGGCAAGGTAAAAACATAGACAACTCATCACTGCATACTCACAATTATGAGAAAAAGTTGGTGATGAGTCCGGACATCCCCCTCACCCTCATCGTCACTCGCTACATGACCCAGGCCTGGATCCTCCCCTGCTGGCGGTTGATGGTCGTCATCATCTTCGATGAGAGGCACCTCCTCCCTCACTACCATGTTGTGTAGCATGCAACACACAATTAATATCTTGAACACCTTTTCAGGTGCATATTGGAGGGCCCCTCCTGTCTTGTCCAGGCAGCGGAATCTGCTTTTCAGGAGTCCAAATGTCCGCTCTATCACTCGCCTGGTCCACCCATGTGCTTCATTGTAACGTAGCTGCGCTGGTGTGACTGGGTTTCGAAAAGGTGTCAGCAACCATGGCATGTTGGGGTATCCAGAGTCACCTACATACAAACAAACAAACATGTCATGGGTCAGGAAAGAGCGTTAAATTTACAAGGTAAACAGAGATTACACACCGACAAGCCAGGCACGCTGGTTCTGCAGCTGTGACATAATCTGTGGGATCCTGCTATTCCTCATGATGTAGGCGTTGTGTGCAGAACCAGGGAAACGGGCACAGACATGTGATATTGTCATGTCCTGCAGACATACCACCAGGACATTAATGGAGTGGAAATGTTTCCTGTTTCTGTATGTCTGCTCATGTGCGTGTGGTGGTTCCAAAGCCACATGTGTACCATCAATTGAGCCTATAACATGTGGCATCCTTCCCAGTGCATAGAAGTCAGACTTTATGCCAGGCATTTGTTGTGGATTCGGAAATTTGATGTATCTGTCCAGACGACACAACATTGCCTTCAAAACATCACGTAGCACACGGCTGAACATGGTCTGTGACATCCCACCAGCACCAGCCACAGTGTATTGGAAGGTTCCCGTGGCAAAGAAATGTAGGGCTGCCATCACCTTCACCTTGGGGGTCAGCGCAGTAGGATACGCCCGTCCAGTGAAGCGGTAACATTGGATGCAGTCACGTTCACGCATGGTTGCAAGGTCTGGGAAGGGTCTGTGGACATTTGCCCTCCTGCAGTATATAGGGAATCAAAGAAAGATTGTCAGTTCCCCTACATATGTGGTAATGACCATGCAAAATGGCACATGCTACATCATATCAAGACACAGCTGAGTAAGGTGTGTGCTATTCATCATGGACACATATGCCAGCCATGTGCCCCTCACATAACATTTCTGCTCCATAAGGTGATACAACAAGTGCTATGCTATGCTGTTGTCAATCTATGGGCTCTGTCACAGTACATCTGAACAAATGTCACATACCAAACACACACCTCAGTGACTAGTGAGGATAGATGTGTTGTCAAGGTGACAGGTGTTTGTAAGTCACACACACAGGGATCATGTATTGCCACATGGACACAGTCATTATGTAATGTCTGATGTACATGTACCAACACAACTATTTAACACCCATGATGTGCTAACAGGCTTGTTTGCAGGGCAGACATGGATGTCTGTGACACACAGACACAACAGCAACTCACATGCCCAAATCTGATGGATGTTGGAGAGGATTCAAATCTCCCAAATACAATTAGGTCCATGTGCACAGCACAATACGCAAATCCTCATGATGTACCCCACAGTGCCATCTCAGGAACACCCTGTAACACACAGTACATATCATGTGCAATTTAGGGTGTATGTAACATGTCATGAGACTATGTGCCCCTGTCACTGTGCCCAGGCCACGTGTGTTGATCAGCAGAGTTCTAACTGACAGTAGTGAGGTGCATCAGACAGAATGTCTTTTTGTCACCATGTAACATGTCACATCCTGGTAGTGTGTGCCACGATGTGCAACATCCAATATGAAATGTGTAGACATGTACCCACACATGTAATGAAGCATGAAATGTGCTTACATGTACTGTGTGACAGGCTGTCAATGTGTTATAGAGCACCTGAGTCCCTGTCAAAAATCTTTTTGTTGGCATCCTTTGGCCATTGACTGGAATGGTGACATACGTGGGTGGGTATTCAAAAGACGCGTCGGACACCTAGGGACCAAGGCGTACGCACGCCTTGGACCCTGAATGTAATGGTGACATACGCGGGTGGGTTTTCAAAAGACTCGTCGGACACCTAGGGACCAAGGCATGCGCACGCCTTGGACCCTGAATGTAATGGTGACATACGCGGGTGGGTATTCAAAAGACACGTCGGACACCTAGGGACCAAGGCGTGCGCACGCCTTGGACCCTGAATGTAATGGTGACATACGCGGGTGGGTTTTCAAAAGACGCGACAGACACATAGGGACCAAGGCGTGCGCACGCCTTGGACCCTGAATGTAATGGTGACATACGCGGGTGGGTTTTCAAAAGATGCGTCGGACACCTAGGGACCAAGGCGTGCGCAAGCCTTGGACCACGAATGTAATGGTGACATATGCGGGTGGGTTTTCAAAAGACGCGTCGGACACCTAGGGACCAAGGCGTGCGCACGCCTTGGACCACGAATGTAATGGTGACATACGTGGGTGGGTATTCAAAAGACGCATCGGACACCTAGGGACCAAGGCGTACGCAACCATTGGCTATTGACTGTCATGGAGACGAACGCGTGTTTGCTACGTTTACGACTCGTGTGCACACAGATTCCGTTGGCTCTCTGCAACAATGTTTCAAAGTCAATGGTGTGATGCTGCAGAATATTTGAACGCGGAAGGCGTGTCCGATGCGTTCAATGGCATGGATTGGGCAATTTCGGAAAATGCGAACGACTCTGACCTTCTTTGTCCGCATCAAACAGATTCTGCCTCAGCAGCACAGATATAAGGCTTTCTGTTCCCGAGAGACTTCACTTGCCTGCACTACATGCTACAGGATTGGAACTCAGAACACCACTGCTGCTGTCTCTGCATCCCCTGTGTCCTGCAATGACACGTACTGTGGACAGAGCACCATCATTCACAGCGGAGGAGAACCAGGCCCTGCTGGACAGCCTCCTTCCACAGTACTGCAAGCTGTATGGGAAAGCAGGGGAGCAGGTGAGTGTTGAGTCCACTGCCTTTTCAATTGTACATGTTAACTGACTGGGACTACTAGCATTGTGATCACAAAGGGCAAGCATGCACACTCAGTAAGTTTAAGTCTCAGAGTGTGTAGATGCATGTACTGTACTTGTACAGTGATGAATCAGTGTACTTTTTGCAAGCTTTGATTTTCAAGGCACTGTATCATGTTGTGAATGCAGCCTTGCACACATGACAACTGCCCATGACCATAGTTGCACTACCTGTATACATCATATGCACTGCTAATTTCAACATGTATGTCCAACTGTGTGATTGAGAAACATGGTGCATGTGTAGTAATGGTGTCTCACTTTGTCATCCTCACAGGTTACTGCCCATGAGAAAAATGAAATTTGGCAGACCATCGTCTGGGCAGTAAGATCGGTGGGGGTCTTCAGACGCCGCATCCGGAACTGCCAGAAGAGGTGGCAGGACCTTCGTGGCTGGACCAGGAGGATAGCCAGAGTCCAGCTGAAGCTGTCGCCTCCACGCAGATGGGGCGGACGCCGGAACCTGACCCCCCAAATGCTCCGGATTCTGGCGGTGGTCTTCCCAGACCTTGATGGGCAGTTGAAGGCCAGACAGCAGCAAGGAGGGGGTAAGTCCATGGTATTTTGGTGTATTGTGTATGACCTGCAGTTTGCACTCCTTCAGCCTTGTTACACTCCCACAGTTTGTCTGTCTGCTCAGACAAGTACCATGTGGCTGAATTTGGTGATGCACTATTCTCATCTGATGACCAGGTGTGTCCCTTCCCCTCTTTGACATGTGTCACTTGGGTTGTGTGTATTTGCTGTTGTCCAAGGGAATGTTGAGAGCCACATCTGCAACAGGTGCATTAAATTTAGCATCATGTGTGAGGCTATTGTGTGACATGTATCAGCACATTGACTGATAACTGACCTGTGCTCTGTGTCTGGTCCACATATATGCACAAATTGCTGTTGTGGGTCATCATAGGACTGTGAGGTATTGACTACACACACATGCAGCAGCCATGACCAATGTTGAGGCCTCAGACAAACGATGTGTATGAGTGTAAGAAATGCATAGTCACCTGCATAGTGCTCCTGGTAATCCCATGTATCACATGTCCCATGGACAGGTATGCCTACTCCGGTCATCTGAGACACTCTGGCCTCCTAATCTTTGTTGTGAGCCGACACTTTGCCCATTGTGAACGTATTTATCATGTGTCTGACTCTGTGTCATGGTGGACTTGCATAGTTTTTTGTATTCCAGAAGTCTGCTATATGTTTCTCATGGACAGACATCTGACATGGGGCTAGTGGATCTGCACACCGGGCAAAACATATGTGTGTAGACACTCGACTGTGCAAAATGGTGGATTAAACAGATATGTGTAAGCAGCCTTACTATGTTCCTGTGAGACCCTTATGTGTACAGGTAGATCGAGTTGTTGACTCACAAATAGTAATATGTCATTTTTATTACGTGGCATCATCAGATTCTCTTACATGGGTGTAGCATGTGGTGATCATGTACACATGACCACTACCGAAGTTCCAATCACAGTGCAAACATGAGTGTGGCACGGTGCTGACTGTGGAGTCCGCATGCACTGCCCCTGGGACAGGAGTCAGTACTGACTGATTGGCCAGACAGGCTGTGGCCTTGTGTTTGACAATGAAATCTGGAGCATGCAGTTTGGTAACTTGGCTGTTGTCCTGCAGCCACACTGTTGTAGCTTTGCGTCTCAAGACATGAGGCCATCATGGTGTCTGGGAATGGAAGTATGTTCATCATATCAACAATGAGTTAGACCATCACAAATGCTGTCCCAAATGCAGAGTCAGTGTCCTGAGATGAGACATGTGTGTAATAACACATGACAGTAACCATCATTGCAGATCAGACAACTGGGTAATCAGGGAATGGCTGCCCATGTGATGACTGACATCATACAGACTATGGAGTGATGGGTCCAGTGCCAGCATGTGTCCACGAAGCATGGTTTACTGGCAGACTGATAAGTGCCAGGTACACTATTGTGTATTCAATTTAGATGTGGCTTTAAATGATGCCAGGGCTTGCACAGTGATGTGTTGCATTTAAGATCATGTGTCAAGTGAATACAGGTGACAGATGTGTATATGTTTCTCCTCCTTGTTCACAGCATCATCAGCAGATACTGCAGGGGACAGCTCCATTGACCGAGAGGAGGCGCAGAGCCAGGCTGGTTCCAATGTGGAGGATTCGGAGGGACCCAGTGGCACGGAGGGTGAGGGGAGCCACACTGAGGGCCAGTCAGCAGCCAGTACCTCAGCTGAAGACCGCTCCAGCTCCAGTGAGGACTCCCTTGTGGAGGCGGGTGTCACAACACCACAGACCACAGATAGCGAGTCTGTCCCCGCCACCACCACCATCTCCACCCTCCCAGTTGCCCCCATCCCTGATGTCCGTGGAGCCTCCCGTGTTAGGGAGCATGTCTCCTTCAGTCCAGGCACCGCACCCCCTGCCCCTGTCTCCCCTGCTGCCCTGAGTGTGGAGTCTGTGGACTTGCTGAAACAAATCCATGTGGGTCAGACATCAATGCTGAGTGTCCTCCATGCTCACACTGGTCTATTGACCCAATTGGTGTCATTCATGTAGGGCATCTCAGCAACCATGTCTGCCCAACACCGGATCAGTCAGTCCATGGCCTCCTCACTGACGGCAGCAGTGTCCCTCCTCCAACAGTCCGTCACCCCACCTACCTCTGCCCCATCCACAATCACCACTACCCTACCGGACCAATGCACACTCACACAGGCACCTGCACGCACAACAACAGACACAAGCAGCACACGGCAAGGTCAGCCAAAGCAGAAACGCACGAGCACGCACACTCAGGGGACTGATGGCACACACACAGGGGATAGGGTACAGACACACAGACAGGCATCCACGACCACTCCGCAGTCCTCAGATACCTCTCCCTCCAAAACCCCTTCCCTTGACTCACCTGCAACCCCCCCTTCCCAGAAGCTCTTCCTCTGTGAGCTTGGCCTCTTCCCCACAGATACATCAGGTCCAACTCACATGGGGAAGAGGCAGCCAACACAGCCAGAGGGTATGTATCAGTGTGGGGTTTTTAGTATTGACAGGAATAATGGCGCTCAAGCTAATTCGCGCTGAGTTTATGTTATACTAGAAGTGTGAACGGTGCAAACCAGGTCAGGGGATATGCCCTAAAACCCCCGTGATGGTATGGATAGAAATCCACACAAATGAAGTAGGTACAGTCCCGGGCACACGTAACGAGGATATAATATCAGGAGAAATGTCTCATACTGCAGAAATGTAGAGGGTCTACACCAGAATGATAGTCATAGGTGTTTAATATAGTAACAGAGCATAAGCAACCAGCCAAAACAAAAGCAACCAGCCGACACGTGTTTCGTCACAAAGGGTAGTAACCCGTGACTCTTCAGGGCAAGTGACCGTTCAAGAATCCAAAACGGCAATGAAGAGCAGTGCGAACCACGGTAGGTGGGCTACTGCCAAATGTAAGGAAAGGAAGACGGATATCGCCGGGCGGCGGATAAGCCAATGAGGACTATTGACCTTCAGAAAAGTCGATGCAGTCTGTGGCGACGAGATTAACCAAGTGCTAAGTAGCACAGGGGGGAATATAGAATTAGGCGTGCCAGGTCAGTAGTCCAGGACGACAACGGCGGATGCGCCGGAGTACAGGAAACTGGGAGAAGTGTTGTTCAGGAAGGAAAATGGTTCCGGAAGATGGCCATCACAGAGGTACACCGAGGTACACCATCCCCAAGTTTATTAGGCCCTCCCCCCCTTCCACATGCACTTCCACCCCAACCTCACCCCCTCAATCTGTTACTACGACTGCTGTGGAGACCGTGTCCCCCCATCTGACGCTCACACTTCATCTGAGCCACAGACAACACCTTTGGACATTGACACTGCAGTGGAGACCCCTTCCACTCCGTCTGACTTGGCGCCCACTGCATTAGACACATCCACTGTGGTGGCCACTGACACTCCTGCACCCACCACACCCACCCTGCCCCCTACTGCTATGCCCTGATCCTGTCCCTGCGGTGCCTGGACTGCCCCTATGTATGCCCCTCCAAGGGGAGATGTCCCCTGGCTGTAGCAGTGCAGGCAAGCATTGTGTGAAGAGTAGTCCTATGTCACACAAAAACAAAGATTTGCAATGGATTGGCCATTGGCCTTTGGATTGTTCATCGGATGAAACTGATCATTTTTCGGAAGCTGAATAAAGCTAAAGTTCTTTTTTCTCAAGTTTTGCATTTAATGTACATGATGTTGCTGATGAGTGCCATTCAGTTGCTGTTGCTAGATTTTTAATTGGAAATAAGTGATTTGGTGATGTGATGGACTGCATGTGGTCCATGGTATATGTGTCCTATTACAGTATGTAGCCATGTCATCCTTTGCTGAGGATTGAGGTAGTCATGATCCCAAGTACTTGGCACAATGAGTGTCACCTTTCTTTCACAACTTCACGTCTTTGGCTTCCACTGTTGCACATATGTTGGGCTGAGATTCGTGCCCATTGTACTTTTTTGCAGACTGTGGGACATCTACACTGGACATGCAGATTGTCACTTCAATGCTGGACAAGTGATGTGTGTCTTCAGTGCAACATGCTAGACATGTGTTCTGATGTTGTGCAGATGACTTAAGAGTCACTCCTGTGCACAGGCTGATGTGACCAGAGCTTTCAGGCTGTCGTAATTGGTGTCTCAGTGACCAAGTTTAATGCTGACATGACTTAGCCCTGCACAGACAACGTTTGACAAAGCTGACCTTACACATGAGTGGAGTCACCTCATAGCAGTGTGTTATTCCATGACATTGACTGTGCCCATGTGGTGTGTTATGTGAGCATGTCTCTGTGGGTAACCTTCCCTGTTTCTACACAGCCTATATTCCCTGCAGATGTTCCTGTTTGTGATGCTTGCTGATTTGTCCTGTGTTTATCCAACACCTTTGGAGTATGTTTTCTGGGATGTAGGTGCATGGTGGACTGCTGGTCATTCGGGTGTAATCCGTAAGTCATCTTGATGTAAGGGCCTGGAATGTGGGCATACACACATGGGACATATTCAGGATTCACAACGGCACATTTGTGTTTCACACATCAGGTTGTTTTCACTATGTGGTGTCCTTATGTGACAGGGTCACTTGTATGTGAGTGTGACTGCTCACAGTCATCAGATCCTAGCCTTCAATGTCGTATGATGTCAACATGTGTTCTTTGTGGGTCTCCTAGGGCTCTTCATTGGTCTGGGACTGTGACAGGGATCCCGATGTGTCTGAAAAGTTGCACGTCATGCACATGTAACTCATACTATGCAGTGTGGAAAACATTCACAAGGGTTGTTGACTGGCCATGTGTGATGTGTTTGTACACCTTGGATCCTCCCTCCACCCCTGGGATTGTCATAGGTGCATGTGCAATGTCACCAGCCCATGTGGGCTTAGCTGATGCACATTGTTGCAGATCAAGGTGTGTGGTGTTGAGAGTGGGCATATGTGAGTTCTCTCATGTCTAGGCCCCTACCTACATAGTGACCTTAAATTACAGGCCATGGCCAGGGAGTTTTCTGTGTGAGTGTGATGTAAGTTGGTCTGTCACGACATGACAAGGTGCGCACATGTGACTGTGCTCCACAGTATGGGTTACATCGAAATCAGTCATCACAGAGGGATTATCATACAGGCTACTGTCACCACAATGTAGGGTCCTTGTGGGTACTGATGGAGTGGGTCTGTCTCTTGCTGTGTTGGTTGCTGTTCCAGGCAGCTTATGTCACATGAGTCTGTTGTGAACCCACTCATCTGACATTGCCTGATTGCCCACAGAGGTACCCAATTCCTGTCAAACTTCTGGGTTGCACTGTGTACACATATGTCTCATTGGAGATCAGTCCCACATCATGTGTATCGTACTAGCCTGGGTACACGGAGAGACACACACACAAGTTGTGTTTGATATGCAGTGTGAGGCTGACTGGTTGTGTTTGTGCATCTGCACACATGCATTGGTATAGTTTTTGTGGTCCATTGGCAGGGAGTTGGGTGTATGTTTTTTCATGCTGTCCCTGGGACTCCTACCTCATCAGTCTGCACATTCATCATGGTTTGTGTGTCCCATTGCTGAAGTCTACATAGGAATCCTTAGTATGTGTGTCTGTTGTTGTGCATATGTGTGAATGCATTATGATGGTCACTACTTACATAGTGTAATTGGCCATTGGATCCATTGTCAACCCCCATGTGCAAGCCTTCTCTGCACATGGCAGAGGATGTTTAGTTGACACAAATCTTACACTCAACCGATCGATGTTTGTTTGCAACATAATCACTACTTTGCCACTACATTGCTTGTGGTGTTACGACCAGTAATCATACATGGTGGTTTTCAGTTGTGGGGGAATTTGTGTCCACAATCACCGATTGCTCACTGTAGTGAGGTGGGGTTTAAGCCCATTGTGACAATGATCCTGATTTGCTGGAGTTTTGGAGCCCACACTGAGCTTTTGGTCACTGGAGTGGGGGGGATTAAACACCATTACCACAATGTTCATGTTAGGCTGGTGTTTTGGGCCATAGAATCACATTTTGGTCACTGGAGTGCGTGGGGGTTAAACCACATTGACACACTTTTACTCAACATGCTTGGTGTTTGGGCCCCACATTCACCTTCTGGTCACAACTGTGATGGGAGTTACAGTATGTGTTCCCTTTCAGTGTCACTGTTGCAGGCAGTTCCCACACAATACACAATCTTTCCATGATGGTAGGGGGGGTGTGTTTGGCCTACAACCCCTATGGGTGGAAATGCTAGTGGTGTTAGCCATCACCCCCTAGAAGTAGGGACTGCTGGTAGTGTTGGTAACCCCCCCTATGAGTGGGACTGCTGGCAGTGCTAGCCATCAAGCCCCCTATGGGCTGGACAATGCTGGGAGTGGTGGACAGCATCCCCTATGGCTGGGAACGACTGGTAGTGCTAGCCATCCCCCACCCTATGCGTAGGGACTACTGGTAGTGATAGGCATCCACCCCCCCTATAGTATGGGACTGCTGGTAGTGATAGGCATCCACCCCCCTATAGTTTGAGACTGCTGGTAGTGATAGGCATAAACCCCCCTATGGGTTAATGATGCTGGTAGTGATAGGCATCCACCCCCTATAGTTTGAGACTGCTGGTAGTGATAGGCATACACCCCATATGGGTTAATGATGCTGGTAGTAATAGGCATACACCCCCCTATGGGTTAATGATCCTGATAGTGATTGGCATCCACCTCCCTATAGTATGGGACTGCTGGTAGTGATAGGCATCCACCCCCCTATAGTTTGAGACTGCTGGTAGTGATAGGCATACACCCCCCTATGGGTTAATGATGCTGGTAGTGATAGGTATCCACCTCCCTATAGTATGGGACTGCTGGTAGTGATAGGCATACACCCCCCTATAGTTTGAGACTGCTGGTAGTGATAGGCATACACCCCCTATGGTATGAGACTGCTGGTAGTGTTAGGCATCCACCCCCCTATAGTTTGAGACTGCTGGTAGTGATAGGCATACACCCCCTATGGGTTAATGATGCTGGTAGTGATAGGCATCCACCCCCTATAGTTTGAGACTGCTGGTTGTGATAGGCATACACCCCCCTATGGGTTAATGATGCTGGTAGTGATAGGCATCCACCTCCCTATAGTATGGGACTGCTGGTAGTGATAGCCATACACCCCCTATAGTTTGAGACTGCTGGTAGTGATAGGCATACACCCCCTATGGTATGAGACTGCTGGTAGTGTTAGGCATCCACCCCCTATAGTTTGAGACTGCTGGTAGTGATAGGCATACACCCCCTATGGGTTAATGATGCTGGTAGTGATAGGCATCCACCTCCCTATAGTATGAGACTGCTGGTAGTGATAGGCATCCACCCCCCTATAGTTTGAGACTGCTGGTTGTGATAGGCATACACCCCCCTATGGGTTAATGATGCTGCTAGTGATAGGCATCCACCCCCCCTATAGTTTGAGACTGCTGGTAGTGATAGGCATACACCCCCCTATGGGTTAATGATGCTGGTAGTGATAGGCATCCACCCCCATATAGTTTGAGACTGCTGGTAGTGATAGGCATACACCCCCCTATGGGTTAATGATGCTGGTAGTGATAGGCATACACCCCCCTATGGTATGAGACTGCGGGTAGTGATAGGAATTCACCCCCCTATGGTATGGGACTGCTGGTAGTGATAGCCACCCACACCCTATGGGTTAGGTAATGCTGGTAGTGATAGACATCCACCACCCTGTAGGTTGAGACTGCTGGCAATTATAGCTATCTACACCCTATGGGTGTCGAACTTACCGTCTGCGGGGTACGCGTCGATTCCTGTTGTTGTTTCGGTCATAGACGTACAGTACAGGGATGACATGCGCGATCAGATACATGGTTTGTTCGTCTCGTAGCCGTGGATCGTGTTGTTGCGCGATTCGACGCAGAGATACTGCTGTTCCGGATGCTGAGACGTGCTGTAAGTGGCGACCAGTTTGGCGCGTAGGAAGTACGCATCGTACTTGCCCGGCCGGAAACTGCTGTTTAAATGCTTCCGGACAACTCCATTTCTGCGTTTCTGGTTCCGGTTCGTACGTAAAATGTTGCTTGTTTCGGTGCGTACGTGTCGTTCGGGATTTGGGCACATTTGCGCATCGTACTTCCTCGTCCGGACGGACCGGCCCCCGGAACGAGTCGTTCGGAAGAAAATGCTACGGACAGCTCTCGGAGGGCTGTCCGATCGGATTCGGCCCCTTAGTTGTTGCCACTTTCCAGAGATGTTATTAATTTCTGCCTGTAGAGCTTCAATGACATGACAGCTATTTTGGTCAAAGATGCTATAAATCCAATTCACCACTAATAGCTTAACCTGTATCAAATTGGAGATCGTGGTTAGTTGGTACCAGGGGGACGATTTTACAACAGAGACTTTTATTGACCCATATTTGACTGCAATTAGCAACGCCAACCCTCCTTTTGCCCTTCCTGCTGGTGAAGGTGTTGCACGAACAGTAAAGGAGCAATAGCCATCCAACACAATGTTATCCTTATACCAGGTTTCCTGAAGGCAAATGATGTCACAACCCCTTATATACTTAAGCCATACCTGATCTATCAACTTGGGGCAGATCCCTAGCAGACATTTTATTATCTTCTAATTTATTGTAACAGTACTTACATATAACTTGCTGAATGGACAAGTCAAAGCATTCCTCTACAAATAGGTATACAGCTAACTTTTGCTACTTATCATTATTTTCTTTTTCACTTTTTAAAAATAAGTCAACAGTCCATGTTTGAATCTTGTAGTGAGTGCATCAACAATATATGCAAACATACTTTGGTTTTTCAGAGCACACTGTGTTAAATTTGGAATCTCTTCTTCAAAACTATCAACTGTAATACCTCTGTCCTGTTCTGTAACTCCTCCTGTTAACAACTCTTCATTTCCCCTAGAGTCCATCTCAGGACCAAAGAAACGAAACTGCACATCATCACAAACCTTTTCTACATCTGCCACAGTATCATGCAACATGCAAAAGTGCTCTATATTCATTTCACCTAAACACAAAGTAGGAGGTTTCACATAGTCATAGTACAGCCTCCTAACTAAAGTTAGATTTTTTGAGTGGTGTAAAACTAACATTCTGAAATGATGAAAGGTGCTTTGGCAGACTTTCTTTGATAAACAAGCTAGTGAGTGTCCCTTGTATGCTTTCTAACCTTGCAAGGATCCAATCCTTGTAAAGTACTTATTTTGTGTTTTAAACTTAAATTTCTTAATATATCAATGGATTGCTGTTGAATACTATAAAGACTACTACAATTCCATTTGTATACAGGCTCCTGACTACGCCTTCCTTGCACCTCTTCTGCAATAACTTGTTCTACATTTCTAGGTACCATCACCTCTTTCGCTATAGGAGTGCCATTCTTCATTTCATGACATTGTCCTCTTTCATCAATAGCATGAACTAATCTATTATCCTGGAGATAGCTTTCTTCATTAAAAAAAAGCTCCGTACTAGAAGTATGTATCCATTCTCCACTAAAAACTGTACAAAAGTTACTTCTATTCACTTATCTTTCCTTCTGGTTGTGTCTCCTCATGCACAACACCAATATGTCAAGCGTCTTCATTCTATTTATAATCAAAATGAAAAGCTTCCTCTTCAAAGCAAAGGCCTTATCTCCTACTCTCTTAACTCATTCTTTCTGTTTCAGTGCCGCTCTCCTTCTTCTATACTTCTTCATAGTTCTCAGTAGATTTACAACTACTCTACTACAAAACATCCTGGCTCTGATTTCCTTAAACTGCTTCTGTCTCCTGGTTAAGGTGTGTCCATCTTTGTTACATTCTTTCCTGTACTTGCAGTATACACTTTCTCCACAAATGTCCACATATATTTTTAAGAAATTACTTTGTCCTCTTATCAGTAGCTATTTTTTCTTTCACCACTTTTTCTGCATTTTGCCCCTTTTGTGTCTCAGTTCTGCACAGATACTGTAGTTACTTCGGTTGCTTTTTCCTTTGAGCTTTTGTAGGCATTCTAACTGTCTGTAGTAATGTAGATATTGTTCTGTAAAACAAAAAGTATATTTTAATTTTTATTCTAGCCAACGTACCAACTACTTTACTAGACTTACACATAATACAAACACTGTTTTTATGTTATGTTGCAGATTTAAATCTACAGATGAACCTAGCTACAAAACTACAAGCCCTTACTTCAATATACTAAACCCAAAGCTAAACATAAAATGTAATTTATTAGTTACCTTTTAATATCATAACTCCCATTCCTACAACACAGCTGCACCATATCTCAGTTCTCACTTATACATGGTAAAACACCACTTTATCACTTTTGTAGTAAATTCTAAAATAAACATCAACCAAAGTGTAAAAGTACATACAGTGTCGCAATACTGTAAATCCGAAAACACAACATAAGAGCTATTTCTGTGCCTCTCTACCACTGTGTCACTGATAGATTTTCAGTACTTTTCTACGTAGATGCGTCAGATTTAAATTTTGGGAAACAGTGCATTTAAAATGTACACATTAATCTCTATCATCATAGAGCTCACTAATTCTTCAGAGGACATGCAAAACGTGTGTGACAGTGTACATATATAATTCACCAGATGGTTAAAAAAGAGTGCATATTACTCACTAAAACGTGTAAATACATGTGTTTGTGGTTGTGTACAACAATATTCCAGGATGATTGGATGAGTGCCTAGGTAGTGCGTAGGTGATTCCCTGAGAAGATAGGTAGTGCCTGGATGATTCCCTGAGTTTGTGGGAACTACATTGGTGGATCCTTATCTGCATAGTTACTGCCTGTGTGTTTCCATGAGTATATTGCTACTATCTGGGTGTTTGAATGAGTGCATGAGTAGTGCCTGAATAATTAGATAAATGCATACCTAATGCCTCAATGATTCAATACAGTCATAGATAGTGGTTGGATGATTAAATGAGTGCTACTCTAGTACCTGGGTGGTAACAGGAGTACATGCGTAGTATATACATGATTTATTGAGTGCATGGACAGTGCATGCATTATTGTTTAAGTGCATGCGTAGCACCGGGCAGATTGGATGAGTGCATTAGTAGTGTTTCTGTGATTGAATGAGAACATGACTGCTGGCCATGTGTATTTGGTTAATTGAACAGGTAGTATCTGGGTGATTAGATAACTACATGGGTATTGCCTGGATAATTGAATGAGTGCATCAGTAGTTCCTGGCTGATTACATGAGTGCATGACTAATGCCTGAGTAATTGCATAAGTTAATTATTAAAGCTTGAGTGATTGGATGAAAGCAAGTGTACTGCTGTGGTAATTGTATTAGTGCAACTGTATTGCCTCAGTAATTGGATGAGTGCATAGATACTGGATGGGTGATAGGTTCACTGCAATGGTTCTTCCTGCGTAATTGGATGAGGGCATGACTACTGCCTGAGTGCTTGGCTTGTTTCTCAGTATTTGGATGAGTGCATGGGTTATAAGTGGGTGTTTGGATGAGTGCATGGGTTGTGCTTGGGTGTTTGAATGACTGCATAGGTACAGCTTTGATGACTGCATATGTGAATGGTTAGTGCCTGGGTGATTGGATGAAGGCATGGGTAGGGCCTGCGTAGTTCAATGAGTACATAATTAGTGCCTGCATGATTGGATCAGTGCCTGAGTAATGCCTGGGTGACTGTAAAGTATCTCCATTGCTGTTAGATACATAACAGTTGTTACTATATCTGTGGCTCATTGTTTAACTCCTGTCAGTATCAAACTATCTGTTTTAGTGTATCTATCCTTTTCTAATGAGCTATGTGTCAGAAAAGTCTAAATATCACACTTCCTATATAATTGGATACATGCCTCTCTAGAAGCATACATTGCTCTGTTACTCAGCATGCTCAGTAAGTTTCTAAAACTGATAACAACAATTCTCACTTTTTCAAAGCACAAAACATTTTCTTAATGGCATACCTACATCATTTCTCAAATATTTCTTCTGTGTTTAAAACATATATTCAGCATTTCTCGAAGAGAAGTTACACACCAAGTGAAGCTAGCATAAGAACTCTCAAAAGACATTCTGCACTATTAACCCTCCTCAATTTTAAACAGAGCATGTTTAAAGAAATACACCACCTTCACCATATACATTACATTTTCATTAGCCTTAAAGAACTTAGGGGGTCATTAGGATAGCGGGCGGATCGCCACCGCCCGTATGGCGGTGGCGATCCGCCCGCTATTTTCCACCGCCCGCTGCACATTTCCCCACCGCCATATTACGATGGCGGTGGGGACCCAGGCGGACGGAAAGACCGTCCGCCGGTTTTCCGCCGGTAGGCAATTGGCCCAATTGCCTACCGGGCAGAAAAGGCCTGCAATATGGTGGCGGTGCCTTGCAGGCACCGCCATCCATATTACGATGGTCGGCGGTGCAGGGCTTTCCATGGCGGTGACTCCGCTATGGAAAGCCAGGCGGATTCCGCTTTCGGGGGCCCGTTGCGGGCTCCCAAGATGTTGGGGGGGTTGGGGGGTGCACATGGGGGGTACCTATGGTACCCCCCTGCATTGTCATGGACATGGTGGCAGGCACCTCGCGGTGCCTGTCACCTTGTGCATGACGATGCACACAGTGCATTCCCAGCATTGTGGCGGGTGGAGCTGTGCGCACCGCCCGCCACAATGCTGGGAATGGAGGATGCCACCGCCACTGTGGTGGTGGCATCCTAATCGCCTGTGCGGGACAGCCGCACCACTGGCGGCCGGTCCCAGCACCGCTAGGGTGGCGGGCGGACGAAAGTCCACCAGTCATCCTAATAGGCCCCTTAGATCATCATGTAAACATATATGTGATTTCCTAATAGATATCAACCTTCAAGCCATCTTTCCAAAAATATATAGTCCTCAGAATCTTTAAATAAACTCACGAGTCCCACCGTACATATAACTATCTGCAACCACAAAAAACATATCACACCATCTAAGCAAATGCAAACCGGTCATATAAGTAAAACAAACACATTGATAAACGCTTCCTAATACATACCTAACAAGTATTACTACTTTATAATTAAGGCTCCCTGTTTTCCGTTTTTACTGATTTTTACAGATAAATACAGACAGAACCCCATTTATTTTCCTGTCTGTATTTATTTTTAAACGTGGATAAAAACGGACATTGGATTCTTTTTTAGTGATTCTAAATGCTGTCAGTCAGGGCTGGCAAGCAAATGGCTGTGAAGATTGACAGGCAAGGGGCTTAGAAAGAGAAAGGAATTTTAGTATAAAGGCTTAAACAGTAGTAGATATGTACAAGGTTGATACTAATTATGTGTAGGTTTTCATATAAGTGCATTATCTGTGGGTTTTCATATCATTAAAAGCTCTAAGGCATTTAAGCATGAGTGTACATTTATCTGTTAAATAAATGTGGAAATATACTAGTTTCAGCTTAATTTTTCTGCAAAATCCAAAATAAATATGGATAAATACAGACGGAAAATTAAAAAAAAAAATATCATAAAACAGGGAGCCCTATTTATAATACATATATAGGCGCAGAACATTTTCTTATCTTTTATTTGTGACTACACTACTCCTGTTTAATAATGTGACTAAAAGTACTACAACTCCCAGAATGCAAATAACATAGATGTATCTATTCTGCACATGATGCTTAGACATTTAAAACATTCTTAGTTTTAAATAAATTCCTCATTGTAACTTTCAACAATACTATACTGTTATTTTTCTATTAACTACACACTGGAATAAAGGGCCACTAATTAATTTCCTCTTACTTCCCAAAACATTTGGTACTAACTTCTTAAACATGTACCTTCTGATAGATACAATTCATCTCATATTTTTTTCATATCACTATGATACTCTGTTATGTCCCGTATAGAGGCCCTAATGTAGACCCGTTCATAAAATGGACGTATTCATATTTGCCCTATTACGGTCATATTTGTACTTGCCCTATTATGGTCAAAGCCGCATATGCCCTATTACGGTCATAACTGTACATGTCCTATTATAGTCATGATCCTTATATAGGCATGATCTTTCACCTACATTGGTCCTCACTAGTACACAACGTGCTCTGAGGGCTGAACGTTATCTATTCTGTGGTTTCGAATACAGCAGGGTTTTTCCCAAACACAGGCCCACGCTGTACTCATCAATTATGCATGGCTCTCTAGGAATATTCCACCTGCATAATATGTATGTACAAAGTTCACCCCTGACGTCTTTCTCAAGTCTAACATGGCCAATACAAACCATACAAAGCAACCAGAGTCTTCAGGGTATAAATATACCACATCTCACTCCGGTAAGACAGAGGGAACCGAGACTTCCATGCTGACACACTGACCAGAGACGCTGAGGCTCCTGCATGCAGTCGCTCCAGCTGACAGCGGTCTGACACAGCCCTTGCGGGGTGTCCAACTCGAGACCAGGATGGGGTCCCACACTCTCTCTATTCAGGTATGGGGGTTCGACTAAATCCTAGAAGGATTCTTGGCTCTTAGGCTTGTAGACCTACACATATGCTAGGTACACTCAGGTACATCTAGTTAGGCATCGTAGAAGTACGCGCACTTTCATAATGCTTTTTATATTCATGTATGTATTCATGATTATTGCAATATGGTATAGAGGTTTTCTATCCCTATGCTTTTATCGTACTGCTGATAATATATCTCTGCTATTGTCTTCTGGTTACTACAGCACATATATTTTACACTAGAATAACAACTGTTCAATAAATACTTATTGAAACGCCCAGACTGTTTATTCTGTGTAACTCTCTGAGACAAACCGAATAAGTAAGCATGAGTGACTGAGCGAAAAGTAGTATATTGTTTCCACGATTCTGAGGAATTTGGGTTGTCATGATCTAAGGTTGCCAGAAACTAATCTCTCCCCGATAAGAGGAGATTCTAGTGGCACTGTGAGCTAGCTAATGCAAATCAGGCTAACATACGCGGTGGGGGTGCACAGAGCCAGTCTATCACCAAGCCCACGGTTTATGTTATCCAAACGCGCAGGTCCTGCATGGGTACTATAGGAACTACACGACAACTCTTTTTTCTCAAACTCCCAAATACATCTTCATTTCTAATGTAATTTTTTTAAATAGCTAAAAAGTCATGTACATACCAGTGAATTGAGTTTGTAGATTATATTGTTGTTTCAGCTCTTTTTAAACAGTTTTGACACAGTTAGGATTTGTAAAAACTAAGCACAAGAATTGTACACCACAACATACAAAGAAACCATAAAATGGCAACCTCTTCAACTTTCCAATCTGGTATCATGCAAAAGGCAGCAAAAGACATGATTTCATATTAGAGTACTCTATCTCTACTAGTGAAGGGTTAGTAACTGTTAACCCTTTCACTCTCTTTCAAAAAGAGATTCTTGGAGCACTTCACTTAATTTGCATAGGTTGCATGGAGTTCTGGGGCAAAAAAACACGCTAGGGGAAGACGCATTAGTAATGTCACTAGATGCCAAAATGGCATTTGACACCATTGAATGGCCTTATTTATTTGCAGTTCTGAAGAGGTTGGGTTTTGGTCCCAACTTTATTGCTTGGCTTAAACTCCTCTATAGTGAACCCCTAGCACAGGTTGTGGTAAAAGGGACATTGTCCTCGTCCTTTCCCCTTCGGAGGGGAACGCAACAGGGTTGCCCCCTGTCGCCTTCGCTTTTCGCCTTAGTGTTAGAACCCCTTGCCACGTGGATTCGCAGAGACCCCCTGATAAGGGGGCTTCGATGGACGGAATATTGGGAAGACAGGATATCTCTCTATGCGGACGATATACTTCTATACCTCGCCTCGCCAAAATTCTCGATACACAGAGTAACGAATATATTCACCAATTTTGGGAAATACTCCGGTTACACAATTAATTGGACCAAGTCCATGGTTCTTGTACTAAAAGGTGAAACACCCCCTCTTCCTAGAGACTGCGAGGCAAAAATTGTCACAGACGGATTCCGATACCTGGAAATCTATATCACCACTGACTCTGTGCAATTTTACGGCCGGAATCTATTACCCCTACTTCAGCGCCTGAGAAGCGATGTACGGCACTGGAAAACCCTCCCGCTAACCCTAATGGGGCGCACCGCGTTATTTAAAATGATGGCGCTCCCACGTTTCCTTTATGTGTTACATAACACTCCATTTCCGGTACCAACCTCCTATTTTAAATCTATTGAAAGCAAACAGAGGGACCTTCTATGGGTAGGGAAACCACCCCGATTTGCTTTGCAAGAATTGGTGAGGGGGTGGTACAACGGTGGGATTGGACTTCCTGACATGCGCAGATACTATTGGGCAGCGCAGTTGACGGCTATCAACAATCATTGTATATACCGTCCATTTGATGAGCCAGGATACAGAATGAACAAAATGGTCTTGCCTGGGGGAGATATGAAAGGGTGCTTTATAATACATCGGCACTAAAGTGCCTCTCAGGCAATGCTATGCACACGGTACATGTCTGGCATACAGCAAATAAGAGCTTAGGCTGGTCATTGAAGATTACACAGACCACCCCACTATAGGATACGGCTCAACTGGGGATATTGAGAAATACCAAGGGATTTGACAAATGGGACCTAATAGGAATTTCTAAGGTGGGAGACTTATTGCTAGAGGGAGGAGTGATCCCGTTTGTGCAGCTACAACAAGAATATGAACTAGCCACTGCAGAAATGTTTAGATATATGCAGATTAAACATGCCCTACAAGCAGTAATTCCCAGAGGTGAAGTACTCCCTGAATCCTCTCCACTGGAGGACATAATCTTAATAGATTACATGAGCCGAAGAGCTATCTCCCTGACTTACCAAAAATTGCTTACCAATGCTCCGGACCCCCTCCACTCGCTTAGAGATTGCTGGTCTCGAGATGTGGGAGAGTTTGATGAAGAGGACTGGCAGGAGGTGCTGGCCTCACCGCGGGAGGTGGCGATCTCTTCCAAATTTAGACTAATACAGCTTAAAATGTTACATAGAATTTATTATTCATGTCAGATGCTGGCCAAAATGAACCTTAGGGAAAATTCAAAATGTAGGAGGGGGTGCAACCAGGAAGGCTCATTTTTCCACATAATATGGGAATGTGTCCACATTAAAAAATACTGGGAAGGGATTGTGGATTGCTTGGGGGAGGTACTGGAGAAAAAGTTTGAGCCGGAAGCAAAGTGGTGCCTCTTGAATATATGGGGGGACACAGATTTAAAGAGTAAAGAAAAGATATGGGTAACACTTGAATTGTCAATAGCCAAGCGTGGCTCACTGATACAACATCGACTCCTAAAACATCGAACTACAAAAATATCGTGGAAAAAATATTGCATACAAAAATATCAACACACTATACATAAAAAGAAATAACACAAACATCGATAAAAAAAGATTGTTTAAAAAATTATCGATGACAAAAATATCAACAACAAAAATAAAGCACCCAAAAATATCGATAACATTAAAATTAAATGAAACACCCCAAAAACATCGATATAAACAATATAGACAACACAAACATCGATAAAATACATATAAACTATATAGAAAATAACATTTAAACATAAGAATATACTATTTGCAATTATATAATTGAATTACATATACCAAATATTTTAAATAAACATTAAAAATAATTACAACATTAATAACATAGAATAAAACAAATACAATAACAATGCAAACACAAATAAATAAACAATACAACATTAAAAATATATCACAGCTACAGAAAAAAACTAGCATTAATATATATCATATATAAACAATTTATTACATTTATTTACATATACATTTAAATAGCAACAACAAACAAAATAAAAACAAACATGAATTAAACATAATAAATATTAAACTTATTAAAAGGTAACTGCTAAAAAATTCAAAAAAGCTATCTCGACCAATAAATGTAAACTAAACCAACACAAACCAATAGAAAACGCGAACTAATTAAATAAACACTATAAAAACAATGAATTAATCAACACCAAATTTACCGTAAATCGGACAAACAAGGAGGAAGAGCGAAATTTTGCGAGAGAGAGAACACAGAATGAAAAACAACTACACAAACAACTATTCCGAAAATCCATCAATACAGGTAAGAACAAAACTTTATAACTAAATAAAAATAATTAACCTTTTTTAATGTAATTAAATAAAACTATTACATGTTTTCCTTTAAATATCCCATATTAAACTTCACTAAAAATCCAACTAGAAAATACAAGACAAAGATTATCGTGCACAACAAGATTTAAATCAACATTATAAAAATTATATGACAAAGTAAGCATATAACTTAACCAACAAATAAAGTAAAGTATTTAGAACTAATACATTTAATAAAAATACAAAACATAGCTAACAAATACTTTTCTTTTAACAGCTTCTACAAAAGTCAGCAAAATCACAACATCAGCGAAACACACTTCATCAACTAAAAAGAGTAAGTATATATTTTTATTTTACAAAAAGATTAAAAATAAAGACTAAGGGGCCGATTCCGATTCGGGCCAGAAAACATACCGACCGACTCGGTATGGGAATGTAGTCCGACCGACACGTACCGGCGTTGCCCGACCTGGGTAGTACGATGAAATGCATGTGAATCACGACCGACTCGTACGGAACACAAGCCGAACGACCGAACCGCACGGAAACCAGCTAACCGGCCGGGAAACCATGCAATTCGAACTGACCGACACGCACCAGGAATGAACCCGAACGAAACGTACCCGCGAACTCCGACACGCGCAGTACGATGTAATGCGTGGAAAACCAGACCGAGTCGCACGGAGCTCAAGCCGTACGACCGACACGCATACAAAAGCCAGCCGAAGGAAGCCAATACTCGGTGACCGACGCGAATGCCGCACAATAAACCGAGCAGAACACAGCGTGAACGACTCGGAGAAGCTCGCACGAGACAACTGCAGCGTCCTACTCGGTCAGAAGAACGTCTCCTACATGCACAAAAAATGCTAAGGAAAAAATACAAAAAAAAGGGCCAAACAAGCAATGACAAAGTCAATAAATACAGGGAAAAAAAACATGGAACAAGGACACACCCCCAACTCCACCTATATAAAGGCCACAAATCCCTACCATGATCCTTTGCAAATTCAACTGACCTGCCAGCACAGCACACCATCACACAGCAACCACAGACACACTCACAGCTCATCCATCACACAAGCCACAGACCATTAGCACCTCAACAAATAGCACCCTCACATACACCCAGCAAAACCTACACTCACACACCCTCACCTGCACACACACACACATCAATCACCACCACCACCCATCACCATGCCCCCAAAGAAGAATCCAAAGTTCCTAGACAGTGAATTGGAAGTCCTGGTAGATGAGATCCTCAGGGTAGAGCCACAGTTGTTTGGTACATTGGTACAACAGACCCCCATGTCGCAGAAAACCAAGATGTGGGAGAGGATCGTCGACAGGGTCAACGCACAATCACCATGTTTGCGCACAAAGGAAGACATCCAGAACAGGTGCTATGATGTGCGCAGGAGGGTCAGGGACCTACTAAAGAAGGATTACATCATGAGTCAGCGCACCGGCAGTGGCCCTCCTGCCAAATCACTATACCTCAGGCCCTGGGAGGAGAAGGTGCGGGCCATCCTACCACCAGTGAGCGTAAATGGACTATCAAACATCCCAGAGCCTGGTGAGTACACAACTAATATACACAATATTGTGTGACAATACACACACATCACTGTCAAGGGGATAGTCAAACCATGCACCCTTAGCAAATCCACAGCAACCAAAAGATAATCACCCCAAGATTTGTCTGTCAGTCAGATAAACACAATACATGCCATCTCATAGTGATATGTAACTGTGTCATGATATGTACAAACCTAACTACAAATACCGCAAGGCAGTGGCACAAATATAACCAACAAACACAGTTAGACATTTTGCCACCACTAGAACACCACCTCACAGGGAAGCTCACTGAAAGGAAGGAATTCTGTGTATGCTGGTGAATTCAGTGTAGCCAATAGCATGATGGGAGTTGTAGTCACAGATATTGGTCACACTCACAATTGGCCCATCAACACCACTCTGAACCATGCTCACATCACAGGGAGTGGAGAATAACTGACAAGATGGCTGGCACTGGGTACTGCTGTGGGGAGCACAAGGCCCTGCTGGGAACTGTGCACCAACCAACAGCAGGACACCACTGACTGACATCCTGAAAGCCAACTTGCACTACCTGCAATGGAAGCACGTTCCATGGTGGGATATCTGGCTGGGTGGGAAGGAGGACTGACAGCTCTGACCATAGTTACAAGCAGCTTTTCTCACACACACCCTTAACACAAACTCCACACAACTCACCTGGGAGAATGCAATGCCTCACACTCTAATTAAATATCCCACAAAGAACCACCAACCTGGGTTATGCTGTGTGAAGCACAGGGACACTCTTGGGACTTGTAGCCAAACAAACGCCAGGACAACACTGTCAGCCATCCTGTCCGCACAGGCACACTACCCCACAGGGAAGCAGAGTCAAAAGGAAGGAAGTATGGGCATGCTGGGAAGGGGGTGTAGGCAATAGCATGATGGGAGTGGTAGTCACAGCTCAACATCCCCCACCCACATGGCCCAGCAAGCTCACACTGAAGCATGCACACCTCACAGGCAGTGAAAAGCCACTTCAAAGATGTCTGACACTGGCCTCAGCTGTGGGGAGCACAAGGCCCTGCTGGGAACTGTGCACCAACCAACAGCAGGACACCACTGTCAGCCATCTTGCCATTGCTGTCACACTCACACACAGTGAAGTCCACTCAAAAGGAAGGAAGTATGGGCATGCTGGGAAGGGGGTGTAGGCAATAGCATGATGGGAGTTGTAGTCACAGATATTGGTCACCCTCACAATTGGCCCATCAACACCACTCTGAACCATGCTCACATCACAGGGAGTGGAAAACAACTGACAAGATGGCTGACACCTGGTACTGCTGTGGGGAGCACAAGCCTCTGCTGGGAAATGTGCACCAACCAACAGCAGGACACCACTGTCAGCCATCTTGTCATTGCTGTCACACTCACACACAGTGAAGTCCACTCAAAAGGAAGGAAGTATGGGCATGCTGGGAAGGGGGGTGTAGGCAATAGCATGATGGGAGTTGTAGTCACAGATATTGGTCACCCTCACAATTGGCCCATCAACACCACTCTGAACCATGCTCACATCACAGGGAGTGGAAAACAACTGACAAGATGGCTGACACTGGGTACTGCTGTGGGGAGCACAAGCCCCTGCTTGGAACTGGGCACCAACCAACAGCAGGACACCACTGACTGACATCCTGAAAGCCAACTTGCACTCCCTGCAATGGAAGCACGTTACCATAGTTACAAGCAGCTTTTCTTACACACCCCCTTAACACAAACTCCACACAACTCACCTGGGAGAATGCAATGCCTCACACTCCAATTAAATATCCCACAAAGAACCACCACCCTGGGTTATGCAGTGTGAAGCACAGGGACACTCTTGGGACTTGTAGCCACTGTCAGCCATCCTGTCAGCACAGGCACACTACCCCACAGGGAAGCAGAGTCAAAAGGAAGGAAGTATGGGCATGCTGGGAAGGGGGGTGTAGGCAATAGCATGATGGGAGTGGTAGTCACAGCTCAACATCCCCCACCCACATGGCCCAGCAAGCTCACACTGAAGCATGCACACCTCACAGGCAGTGAAAAGCCACTTCAAAGATGTCTGACACTGGCCTCAGCTGTGGGGAGCACAAGGCCCTGCTGGGAACTGTGCAACAACCAACAGCAGGACACCACTGACTGACATCCTGAGAGTCAACCTGCACACACTGCAAGGGTGGCATGCTTCATGGTGGGATAACTGGACTGGGGGGAGAAGGAGGGCCGGATGTCCACCAAATACCACCAATGCTGGCCATGCACACACCTCAACATTCACATTGAAAAGCTTCAGGTTGGCAGGACAATGTGCTACACCAATATCAACCTCTGACTGTGACAACTGAGGACAATGCAATGTACAGGCCCGCATCCAGAGGTACAGTCACAACTGTCAGGTGTGTGAACCATTGATGCCCGTAGAAACATAACATACATTGTGTGTCTCTTCCAAAAACAGGTGATGATGGGGACACAGCAGCAGACGATGAGGAGTCCCTGTCCCAGGCTCCGGGGGACACTGAGCTCACTGGTGTGGAACAGCCTCTGCACTCCTCGGATGGCAAAGACCTACCTGGCCCCTCCGGTGTGAGTCATCATGCAGCACCAGCAGGACCAACATCTGCACCCCCTGCACCCACCCCTCCAACAACTGCCAACACACAGACCACCCCTGCCAACACGGACAGACCAAGGACCACCGATGACAACAGCACAGGGACCCCGGCCCAACGTGGAGCAACGGACAACGACCCCAGTAACAACCCCCAAGTGGGCCTACGGTCACCTATGCGTGCCACCACAGGTCCTGCACGTGTCGCCAGGGGTGGTGGGAGGGGTGGTAGACATAGGTCGCTGTTTGCAGAGGGGTCTGGACTGCATGATGACCCACAACTGGCACGCATTGCTGAGGCGTACCAGAATAGCACGGGAGAGGTCAGCCAGGTAGTGGGGATCCTCAAGGACATTCAACAGCAGCAGGCTGCCCATCATGCCCGCTTGGACTCACACATGTCCCGTGTGGAGACACACATGTCCCGTGTGGAGACACACATGTCTGGCATGGAGTCCAAGTGGGACACATTGGAAGAACTGACAGGGGTGCATAGGGACATATTGACATGCCTCCGCCAGATTAGCACCAACATGGCCACAACTCCCTGCACCGCAGCAGCCTGCACGTGAGGGTCCCCCCCGAAAGAAGAGGGGTCGTCCGAGGAAGGAAAACTGAGAGGCCGATGGCCATGTACATACCCCAGGAACCCAACACCTGTTCTGGAAATTCTCCTTTGTGTGCAAACTGTTCACCCTGTCGAATGCAACACAACTCTCCCACATGACATGGGGAGCTTAAGTTGGCCCAATGTATCAGATGACTGTAGACTTTACTCAGGACATTTCTGCTACCAAGACTTCCAACTCATCTGAGAACTTTGGATTCCAATCCCAATGTACAGCACCCACCATCCTGTGCACTATCCTCACACATGTATGGAAATAAACTCACTAATACACCATACTTGCCTCTGTTGTGATTCCAACGTGGTTTCTGTCATGGAGATGGTGATCTGCTAAATGACACTGTGCATGCTAACTGCTACAGCAAGTTCAACACCGTCATGTGAGTCATGGCGACGTGACACATATGAGGGAGACACACCACTAGGGCTATACAACACATACACACCAGGGCCATCAGACTCATCGCCTACACTGATGTTGCCAGGAAATACAGTGGAATGCACAGACACCACACCTATTCACAGTCTGTGTTAACTAGCCCACAGGTGCAGTAAGCACATGTCAGTCAGATGTGTGACCACAGACAACGCACATCCCAAAGTGAAGCACAGGTTTATTACACATTTGCAACATGTTGTTTCCACTACAGACGCAAGGTAATCCTACGTGGCAGTGGCCACACAGTCAACAAGTGTAGAAGAAACAAAGTCCAGGGGTGTGTGGCACATCACCTGTAGGGAAACGACTGCTTCCACCCTGGAAGTTGAATCATGGTGTCGGGGGATCACAGTTCACCAAACAACTCTGAAAGTACCCTGTGAAGGACAGACATGACACACAGTCAAAAGCACTGAAGAACAGGACAGAACTGCAATACTCATGGCCAATACATGTCACAAGATACTCACAGAAAACCAAGTTAGCATGTCAACACTGTTGGGGAGTACAGACTACCTGTAAGGACACATCGCTGCATGCTCCCAGTCAAGTAGCACATGACCACACTCAAACAGCACCAGAGCACCACCAACACATATCACGCAAACTCACATCATTGGCATGACAACTCTCTGGATACTCACATTCAGCTGAAGAAGTTGGTGATGAGCTGTGTGCGGACATCACCATCATCATCATCACTGGCATCGTGGCCCAGGCCAGGATCCTCCACAGGTGGCGGATGTTGGTCATCGTCATCCAGGATGAGAGGCAACTCCTTCCGCACTGCCAGGTTGTGTAGCATGCAGCAGACGATGACAATCTTGCACACCTTTGCTGGGGCATATGGGAGGGCCCCTCCTGTCCTGTCCAGGCAGCGGAAGCGGCTCTTCAGGAGACCAAATGTCCGCTCGATCACTCTCCTGGTCCGACCATGTGCCTCATTGTAGCGCATCTGGGCTGGTGTCACAGGGTTCCTGAGGGGTGTCAGCAACCACGGCATGTTGGGGTATCCGAAGTCACCTACAGACAGACAATTGCACATTAGCTGAGTTGGAAAAGAGGGTGGAATACAACATAGCAGAACACACACAATGGTACAAAGTCAGTACACACCGACAAGCCAGGCACGCTGGTTCTGCAGCTGTGACATCATCCTCGGGATGCGACTACTCCTCATCACGTAGGCATCGTGTGCCGAACCAGGGAAACGGGCACACACATGTGAGATGCTCATATCTGCAAGACATACCACCAGAGCATTGATCGAATGATAATGTTTCCTGTTCCTGTATGCCTGCTCATGTGCCTGTGGTGGTACCAAAGCCACATGTGTCCCATCAATGGAGCCAATGACATGTGGCATCCTCCCCAGGGCATAGAAGTCACTCTTGACGTCAGTGAGTTGTTGACGTTTAGGGAAATAGATGTACTGGTTCAGGCATCTCAACATTGCCTCCAAAACATCGCGTAGCACACGGCTGAACATAGTCTGTGACATCCCACCAGCAGTCGCCACAGTGTGTTGAAAGGTACCGGTGGCAAAGAAGTGTAGGGCTGCCATCACCTTCACCTTGGGGGTCAGCGCTGTAGGGTACGGCCGGCCAGGTTGCAAATGTGGGGCCAAGCGCACTGCCAAATCCTCAATCAGCTGCCTGGTGAAGCAGTACCGTCGGATGCTGTCACGTTCCACCATCGTTGCTAGGTCAGGGAATGGTCTATGGACAGCTGGTGCCCTGCAGTGCATAGGTGAAGAACGAAAGATTGTCAGTCACCCCACATATGTGCCATTCACCATACTCAATATCACATGATACATCATTACGAGACACAAGTACTTGATGTGTGTGCCGTTCTGTATGGACATATATGGCACCTACATGGCCATCATCTAACATCTCAGTTCAACATGTGTTGACAACAGGTTCCAGGTTGTGCTATGGGAAACCATTAGGCTGTGTCACAGTACCCATTTACTGCTGTCACGTTCCAAAAACACACCACAGTGACATGTCTGGACAGATGCGCCACAGGCATCACAGCTCATTGACAGGTAGATTCTCAGGGACCCTGTCTTGCCACATGGACACTGGCATGACATGGCGAATCATGTACACGTCAGAAAAACAAACATGAATCCCACAGGTAGTGGCCCCTGTTGCCTCCGCAGGACAGACATGGACGTCTGTGACACACACACGCACAACATCAAAGTCCTTGCACAAACAACGTGGATGTGGAGACTGTCTCCCATTGTGCACATGGAATCAGAGACATCGGAAACACAACATGCACACAGACTGTGGAGGGCCATCACTATTGTGGCAATGGGTCACCCTGTGACGTACATACCTTCCCACATGGGACTCTGGGGGTATGTGACATGTCATACACATACACAACCTGGAAATGTGACCATGCCACATGCTCTGAAATGAACAGTTGCACATCACAGTGGTCATGTGCACAACACACAAAGGATCCTGTCCCCATGAACACGTGCACAGCCTGGGAGTGGCTGCCCCCAAGTGCCACCCCAAAAACCACATGTTGACCCCCATACACAGAAAAGGTAATGCAGCCTTACATGCCTTAGGATACAGTGTGGACAGGCTGTGGTGTTGTAGGTGTGCCCCTGAGTCCCTGGCAAGTATATGTGGCTGGCATACGTTCACCAGTGACAAGCATGGTGACATATGCGAGTGACCTGTACAGGGACACGTCGTACAGCAATGGACCGATCGGTGTGCACGCACTGGCCATTGAATCTGTTGTGAGCGGGTACGCGTTGTTTCCCGGAATACGGGTAGTACAGCAATGGACCGATCGGTGTGCACGCACTGGCCATTGAATCTGTTGTGAGCGGGTACGCGTTGTTTCCCGGAATACGCGTTGTACAGCAATGGACCGATCGGTGTGCACGCACTGGCCATTGACTCTGTTGTGAGCGGGTACGCGTTGTTTCCCGGAATACGCGTTGTACAGCAATGGACCGATCGGTGTGCACGCACTGGCCATTGAATCTGTTGTGAGCGGGTACGCGTTGTTTCCCGGAATACGCGTTGTACAGCAATGGACCGATCGGTGTGCACGCACTGGCCATTGAATCTGTTGTGAGCGGGTACGCGTTGTACAGCAATGGACCGATCGGTGTGCACGCACTGGCCATTGAATCTGTTGTGAGCGGGTACGCGTTGTACAGCAATGGACCGATCGGTGTGCACGCACTGGCCATTGAATCTGTTGTGAGCGGGTACGCGTTGTACAGCAATGGACCGATCGGTGTGCCCGCACTGGCCATTGAATCTGTTGTGAGCGGGTACGCGTTGTACAGCAATGGACCGATCGGTGTGCACGCACTGGCCATTGAATCTGTTGTGAACGGGTACGCGTTGTACAGCAATGGACCGATCGGTGTGCACACACTGGCCCTTGAATCTGTTGTGAGCTGCACGCACTGGCCATTGCATCTGTTGTGAGCGGGTACGCGTTGTACAGCAATGGACCGATCGGTGCGCACACATTGGCCATTGCATTTGATGTGAGCGTGTACGCGTTGTTTTTTTAAATACGCGTTGTACAGCAATGGTCCGGACGGTGCGCATGCATTGGCTAGGGCCTGGCATGGCAACGGACGCGTTTTCGAAGCTGTAACGAGTCTGATGCAGTGAATTCAGTTGGCCAGCCACAACAATGTTGCAAATTCATGGGTGTCATGAAGTTTAACTTTTGAAGGATGCTGTGGGCGTGTATAAGTGGTGCAATTCCATGGATTGGCCAGATTCCGAAGATGCAATTGACTTGGACCTATCACTTTGGACACATGGGACAGTATCTGCCTCTGCAGCACACATATAATGCTGGCTGTTCCCCTGAGAGCTCACTTGCCTGCACTACATGCTCCAGGACGACATCTGCCACCAACACTGCTGCTGTGTCTGCATCCTCTGGCTACTGCAATGGCACGTACTGTGGAGAGAGCCCCAGCCTTCAGCCTTGAGGAGAACAAGGCCCTGCTGGACAGCCTCCTTCCACAGTACAGCAAGCTGTATGGGAAACCAGGGGAGCAGGTGAGTGTGCTGTCCACTGCCTTACTAATTGTGCATGTTGTCTGACTAGCAAGACTTACAGTGTGCACACCACTGGCTAGCATGCTCACTGAGTAGTTCTCACCCCCCAAAGTGTGTAGTTACATGCACTGAACAGGTACAGTGCAGTAACAGTGCATTCCAACAAGGTTTTACTTCCCAGACAATGATACCATGTAGTAACTGCTGGCAAACTGTTCATAGCCATCGTTGCACTGCCTGTGTACATCATATGCCCCTGTGATTGAGACATGTATATCCAACTGTGTGATGCACGTATATGTTGCATGTGTAGTAATGGCATTTTCACTTTGTCATCCTCACAGGTTGATGCCCACCAGAAGCAGGAAATCTGGCTGACCATTGCCCGGGCAGTAAGATCCGTGGGGGACTACAAGCGCCGGATCCGCAACTGCCAGAAGAGGTGGCAGGACCTTCGGGGCTGGACCCGGAGGATCGCAAGGGTCCAGCTGAAGCTGTCGCCTCCTCGCAGGAGGGGCGGACACTGGACCCTGACCCCCCACATGCTCAGGATCCTGGCGGTGGTCTTCCCTGACCTGGATGGGCAGCTGAAGGCCAGACAGCAGCAAGGAGGGGGTGAGTCCATGACGGCACTGTGAACTTTGTCTGACATGCTATGTGCCCTCCTCTGGCCTGGTTAAACTTCCACAGTACATCAGTCTTGTGGTCCAGGACCCATGTCCCTCAATTGTGACATGCCCACTCCTCATCTGATACGCATATGTGTGGCCCTTACAGTCAGGAAATTGTGTCACTTGGGTACTGTGTCCTTGCATTTTGCTTCGCTCAAGGTGGGGGACAGCATTTGTTCCCGTGACTTTGTTGTGGGATTCATGGGTGGGTCAATTGCTTACACAATGCCTAAGTTCTGACATGTAATCTGGGTGTAACTTTGATATGTGGTCCACTTGCTGATCTGAATCACCACATGTCCCTGGGGTATTTGGCACACACCCATACTGCGGGTGGGAACAATGTTTGGGCCTCAGGAGTATGTATATCAAGTTCTCACACATGCTTAGCCACCTGCCTACAGTCCAGGGCTCATCCCTCTTTCAGGTGGAGCAGGACAGTCATGCTTACTCCAGGGCATACAATACACTCTGTTCTCCCACTCCCGTGTATCAGCTGACATGTTATGATCAGTGAAATGTTCCCTCAGGTGTCTGCCTCTATGTCATTGTGCTGTGGCTTCGTTGTCAGGACTACTGGGATGTTTATCGTTTAGGGCTCAGCATGCCATCTGAGATGTGACCATGAGAGACGATACTTCTGTGACTTATAGGTGTTTGATCACTTGACTGTGCACACAGGTGTATGCGACTGTGAACGTCATTCACAGCAGACTGTGAGGTGCTCAGGTTCATAGAGTTGTGTTTCATGTCTCCCATATGTCCAATTGGCATGACGTGGACAAATAAGAGTTCAGATGATGTGGTTTGTGGGGGATGGACATGTGCACTTGTCAGCTACATAACTTGCATTCCCCATTACCTAGGATTGTGACACAGTGCAGACTGTTGTTGGCTGGCTGCCATGCCCATGTGACTGGAGACAGTGATGTATGACTTTGCAGGCATGCCTGTGCCATGGCATTTAACTTCCTAAGAGTGATCCTGCAGGGGAGTGACATGTGCAACATGCACCCCATTGTGGCATTGACTATCCGGACATGGGTGCATCATGGTGTCTGGTGCTGGTATGCATCACATGCATTTCTAATTAGACTCTGGCCATCCCTTTATCCGGACACCTGTACTAACTCAGTGGCAAGAGATGTGATGTGTGCATGTTCACATACTTCACCGTGTTCTCTGCAATATCCAACAACTGTGTACGTGGTGCATGTGTCCACACTGGGGTATTACCATCCAACAGGCACCAGACAGATGGGTGCAAGGGCAGGAGGGGTGTGAGTGCCATGGTTGACCATCAGACTGACAATTGGCTTCTCCTAATCTGTGTGAGGACTTTTGGCAATGTTCAACTGAGGATGCCAGGGCTTGCTCTGTAATGTGCTGTACTTACTGTGGTGTGTGCGGTCAGTGCAGGTGACTGATGTTTGTCTGTTTCCCTAATTGTTTGCAGATACATCCACGGCCACAGGAGGGGACAGCTCCACGGACCAGGAGGAGCTGCAGAGCCAGACTGGGTCAGCAGCCGATGAGTGGTCGGAGGGACCCAGTGCCACGGAGGGCGAGGGGAGCCACACCGAGGAGTCCTCAGCACCATCCACCTCAGCTGAGGACCACAGCAGCTCGGAGGATGACTCCCTTGTGGAGGCGGGTATTCTGCAGCCACCACACCCCAGCTAGTATGTCTGGCCCCGCCACCACACCACCACCACCACCACCGCCCTCCCATTGGCTCCCATTCCAGAGGTCCGTGGAGGCTCCCGTGTTCGGGAGCGTGTCTCCCTCGTGCCAGGCACCGCACCCCCTGCCCCTGTGTCCCCTGCTGCCCTGAGTGAGGAGTCTGTGTACCTACTTCGGCAGCTCCATGTAGGGCAGACAGCAATGCTGAGTGTCCTCCATGCACACACCACTCTGTTGACACAGCTGGTGTCGTTCATGGAGGGCATCTCGACGGGCATGTCTGCCCTACAGAGGAGCAATAGGTCCATGGACTCCTCCCCGATGGCAGCAGTGTCCCTCCTCCAACAGTCCATCACCCCTCCTACCTCTGCCCCATCCACACTTCCTGGCACCCTACCTGTCCCAAGCACATGCACACCTGCACAATCACCCAAACACACAGACACGAGCAGCACAGAAACACACAAAACAAGGGCAAATCGTGCACACAAGCATCCTCAGGGGACTGATACCACACCCACAGGGGATGGGGAACAGACACACACACAGGAATCCACAGTCACTCCGCAGTCCTCAAAATCCTCTCCCTCCAAGACCCCTTCCCTTGCCTCACCTGCAACCCCACCTACAAAGCAGCTCTTCCTCTGTGACCTCGGCCTCTTCCCCTCCGATCCCGCTGATCCAGCATACAGGGGGAAGAGGAAGTCCACCCACACAGAGGGGAGTGCCCCTCGCCCCCGGACACCCTCTCCCAGGCGCAGACAGACTGAGGCCCCCACCCGCAAGTCCCCCCAAGCCCGGAAGAGCAAGACCCCACCACCGCCCTGCAGGTCAACCACACAGTCTCCTTCCACCATCCCTCAGGCACCCACAACACAGGTTCCCCCACCACACCCTGTCCCAGGTTCCCCCACCCACAGATACACCATCCCCAAAATGATGCGGCCTTCTCCACCTACCACTTGCTCTTCCAGCCCCACCCCCCGCTGCACATGTTTGTGCCACTGGTGTGGAGACCGTGTCCTCCCCCTCTGTCCTGCCCACCTTACCTGAACCCCATTCTACTCCCCCAGAGATGGGCACTGCAGTGGAGTCCACTACCACCCCGTCTGACTTGGGCACTGCAGTGGGGAACCTGTCCACTCCATCTGGCCAGCCGTTGTGCCGGCACCCACACCATCTGACTCATGCCCCCCAGTTGTGCTGGCACACACCATGTCAGACACCTCCACTGCAGTTGTCAGTGACTCTCCACCACCAGCCACCCCTTCCCTGCCTCCTTCTGATGAGCCCTGATCCTGTCCCTGCGGTGCCTGGCCTGACCCCCCGTATGCCCCTCCGAGGGGAGTGTCCCTGTTAGTAGCAGTGCAGGAAAGCAAAGGGTGACATCTGCCACTGTCACCCTGTTTGGACTTTAGTCATGTACTGGCCATTGGCCTTTGGGTTTTGTCTGGACTTTCTATTTTAAAATCACATATGCTGAATAAAGCTCCTTTCAGTTCTCCAGTGGTTTTACTTCAGATGTACATGATGTTGAGGATGCTAAACATGCCCTTGCTGCAGTGATGGTGATTTTTGCTATCAGGTAAATGAAGTGTTACTGTGCAGGACCCCATGTGGTCCAGGGTGAATGTGTCCTATCCTGGTGTGTAGCCATGTCATCCTTTACAGCAATATGAGGGTGTCATGTTTTTCATATTTGCCAATGGGATTCCCTACAGGTTTTTGCAATATCACATCTGTGGCTTACACCCCTGCACATCAGATGTGCTTGCCATTGTTCAATTTGTCTATTTCCCTGACCGTGTGACCATCTCCACTGGACATGCAAGTTTGGGCATCAATGGGGAAGGACTCATCTGTGGTATCAGTGCAACTTGCTATACATGTGTATTTGATCGGTGCAGATGATTTCGGTGACACTGCCATGACCAGGCTGATGTGACGAGAGCCTTCATTTTGTGCTAATTGTTGACTGAGTGACCAAGTGTTCTGCTGACATGATTGAGCCCTGCAGAGACAACGTATGGCACAGCTTTCCGTACACAGGAGTGGAGTCCCCTCATGGCAGTGTGTAATTCCGTGACATTGCCTGAGCCCAAGGTGTGTATTGTGTGAGCATGTCTGTGTGTGTTCACTTCCATTTTGCTATGCAGGCTGGGGTCCCTAGTGATGTTCCTGTTTGTGATGCTTGCTGAGTTAAGCAATGTTCCCCCCAAATCTTCGCCCTGGGTTCTCTGTGATGTGGGTGCATGGCACATTACTGGTGATCAGGGTGTCATCCATAGGTGTGTTTGCTGTCAGGGCTGAGTTTGTGGGCAAACGCAGATGAGACACAGTCAGGATTCCCCTTGGCACTTGTTGGTTACACAAGTCATGTAATTTACAGTTTGTGTTAGCTTTCAGTGATTGTGACACGTTGTGTGTGTGACTGCTGCCACTCCTCAGGGTCAGAGCTGCAATGTTGCAAGTTGACCTTGGCTTCTTCATTTGTGTGACTGTGGCCGGGATCCCATTGGTTGGTGTGGATTTGACGTCATGCCCATGTACAGCGTACTGTGCAGTGTGTCAGACATTCACAAGTCTTGTTGACTGGCCATGTGTGATGGGTATCTCCACCTTAGTTCCCCCCACCACCCCTGGGATTGTCATGGGTGCATGTGCAATGTCACCAGTCCATGTGAGCTTCACTGCTGCACATTGGTGGAGGTCAAGGTGTGTGGTGTTTAGTGTGTGCAAATGAGAGTTGTTGCACGGCTAGACCCCTACCTCCATGTTGGTCTTGGCTGACAGGCCGTGCTGATTGATTTGTGCTTGTGTAGGTGTGATGGTAGTTGCTTGCTCAGGACACATGACTGTGGTTCACAGTGTGTACGACATCTACCTTTGTCATCACAGTGGGATTATCATGCAGGCCAGTGTCATCACAATGTGGGGTCCCTGGGGGTAGGGCTGTGGTGGGTCTGTCTCTTGCTGTGTTAGTTGCTGTTCCTACAAGCTTGTGTGACATTTGTAATTTGGGCTCCCTCTCATCTAACAATGCCGGATTTCCCACATAGGGGAATCCGATCCATGAGTTACTTTTGTGTGGCACTGTATTGACATCTGTGTAATAGGGATTCAGGCCTCCTCATGTGTTGTGTGGTTGCCTGGGGACACTGGCACCCCCCCCCCATCACCTGTTGTGTTTGATATGCAGTGTGAGTCTGCCTGTTTGTGTTTGTGCATTTGCACCACTGCATTGGCATTTCTTTAGTGTGCCATTGGCTGTATGTTGTTTGGTGGGTTTCCCCTGCGGTCCCTGGGACTCCTAGGTCATCAGTCAGCACAATGATCATGGTTTGTATGTCCTATTTCTGCCATGGAATGGTATTTGTTCACCTGACATCTACAGTCTCCACAGGATATCTACATTTGTGTGTCCATTGGTGCAGATATGTGGGTCTGCATTATGATGGTCACTTCTGTCATTGTGTTATTCGTGAATGTTGACAATGTGAGCCCCCATGGGTGATGTTTGTCTGCACATGGCCAAAGCGATGTTTCATTGGCACTGCACTGTTTGCCTCACCCAATCTATGTTGCTATGGGACACAAGCACTACTATGCCACTGATGTGTTTGTTGTTGTGTGACCAGGAATCATCCATGCAGTTTGGCATTTGCAGCTTTTCCCATGACAACACTTACATTTTGGTCACTGTGGTGATGGGGCTTTAGACCCCATTGCCACAATGTTCGAAATGTGCTTCAGCTATGGACCCCACACTTACCTTTTGGTCACTGTGATGATGGGGCGTTAGACCCCATTGCCACACTGTTCAAAATGTGCTTCAGCTATGGACCCCACACTTACATTTTGGTCACTGTGGTGATGGGGCTTTAGACCCCATTGCCACACTGTTCAAAATGTGCTTCAGCTATGGACCCCACACTTACATTTTGGTCACTGTGGTGATGGGGCTTTAGACCCCATTGCCACACTGTTCAAAATGTGCTTCAGCTATGGACCCCACACTTACATTTTGGTCACTGTGGTGATGGGGCTTTAGACCCCATTGCCACAATGTTCAAAATGTGCTTCAGCTATGGACCCCACACTTGCCTTTTGGTCACTGTGATGATGGGGTGTTAGACCCCATTGCCACACTGTTCAAAATGTGCTTCAGCTATGGACCCCACACTTACCTTTTGGTCAGTGTGATGATGGGGGTTTAGACCCCATTCCCACAGTGGTCATGGTCTGCTTGCATTGTGGAGGCCACACACATTTATGTGTGACACATGTGATAGGGGGTCACATTGTATGTTCAATGTCATGTTCAGTGTTGTAGGCATTTGACACAGACTACACACGCTTGTCATGGTGTTGGGGGGATGTATTTTTCAGACATTCCTTATGTTGGTGTATGCTGGTTGTGTCATGCATTACCCGTCCTATGAGTAGGGGGTGTGTGGGTGGTAGGCATCCAGGCCCCCATGAGTAGGGGTGGTGGTGGTAGGCATCCATCCCCCTATGAGTGGGGATGGTATTAGTGGCAGGCATCCATCCCCCTATGAGTGGGGAAGGTATTAGTGGCAGGCATTCATCCCCCTATGAGTGGTGAGGGTAGTAGTGACAGGCATCCAGGCCCCCCTGAGTAGGGGTGGTGGTAGTGGCAGGCATCCATCCCCCTATGAGTGGGGAGGGTAGTAGTGACAGGCATCCAGGCCCCCCTGAGTAGGGGTGGTGGTAGTGGTAGGCATCCATCCCCCTATGAGTGGGGATGGTATTAGTGGTAGGCATCCATCCCCCTATGTGTGGGGAGGGTAGTAGTGGCAGGCATCCATCCCCCATGAGTGGGGATGGTAGTAGTGGCAGGCATCCATCCCCCTATGAGTGGGGATGGTATTAGTGGTAGGCATCCATCCCCCTATGGGTGGGGAGGGTAGTAGTGACAGGCATCCAGGCCCCCCTGAGTAGGGGTGGTGGTAGTGGTAGGCATCCATCCCCCTATGAGTGGGGATGGTAGTAGTGGCAGGCATCCATCCCCCTATGAGTGGGGATGGTAGTAGTGGCAGGCATCCATCCCCCTATGAGTGGGGATGGTAGTAGTGGCAGGCATCCATCCCCCTATGAGTGGGGATGGTATTAGTGGTAGGCATCCATCCCCCTATGGGTGTGTATGGCATTGGTGATAGCCATCCCGCCCCTATGGTTCTGCTGTTGCTAGTGTACGTCATTTGTGCATCCCTATGTGTGTGTGACATATTTCGGGTACGTGTCGTTTGTTTGTGTTGTGGGTGTTTGACTTACCGTCTGCGTCGTACGCGTCTGTACCGGTCCCGGTAATAGATGTAGAGTATTGGTAGGACCTGCGCGATGGGATTCATGGTTAGGTCGTCTCGTTCGAGTTTCTCGTGGCTTCGACTCGTTCTCGTCGCTGGCTTGTCCGTCTCGTCGCCGTGGATCGTCTTGTGGCGCGAATCAGAGCTTATGTACAGCTCTCCCGGATGCTCTGACGTGCCGGACGTAGCGACGGGTTCGGCGCGTACGGAAGGCGCATCGTACTAGTCCGGCCGGAAGGTGCTGTGTATTTGCTTCCGTGCAACTCGAATCGGCGTTTACGGATCCGGCTCGGGCGGGGAACAGGAGCTGGAATTGGTGAGTACGGCTCGCTCGGAATCTGGGCTGTTATGCGCATCGTAATTGTTCGTTCGGACGACTGTTCGAATCGGTCGGAAAACACGCGTTCGGCTTGGTTTTTTTCCGGACGAATACTGTTAGGTGCGCTTCCGGCCGGGATCGGAATCGACCCCTAAGGGGTCGATTCCGATCTCGGTCGGTAAGGCTCCGAATCGGATTCGGCTTTACCGGATCCGAGTCGGAGGCTTTGTTTCCGACCGAGTCGTACTGAGGTCCGGATGCCCAAGTACGATGCGATTGAACGCGAAATCGCCGACTGACTCGTTTCCGGGTGCGAACCGCTCCATCCGACTCGTTCGCACTCGATTCGTACCGCACAATGGAGACGTTTTACGACCGAGCCAGTACGATGCACGATCCAGACAGCCGGATCGAGTCGGAGCCTCCGACACGAAAAAGCTCTCGGAAGCGGACTTCGGGGGTCCGTGCCGGACCCCCCTTCACCCGTAGCCGTACGGGTCGGACACAGGGGGGACCCATGGGTCCCCCCTATACATGTGTGTATGGTACGGATGGCACCAACGCGTACCTACTACAGGGGGACCCCTTGTGCGCTACGTACTCATTGAGTCAACGGGAGCCCATGTACACGTCGTACGACCGGCTCCCATTGACTTCAATGGGAGTCCGACCGAACCGAGTCCGGCAGCATACGGCCGCATCGTACTCGGTCGGACTGCAGGGGTCCGGCTCGGTCGGAAAACAATCCGGATCCGGATCGGTCGGAGAGCTTTCCGACCCAGATCGGAATCGGCCCCTAAATAATAAAGGTCATCAAATTAACTAAAACTATGACCTTTTCTTTTTTATTTCACAGATTACACTTCACTATAACTCCACCAAAAAACGTGAAAACAAAGATTTAATTTCGAAGAAAAGAACAAAGTAAACATTAAAGAAAAAGATAAAAATAAGTAGGTATATAAATTAACTAACAAATAGAACAAACTAATAAACGATAAATTAAATAAAAAAGCAAATATAACTAACAAATACTTTTCTCTTCACAGCTTCTACAAACTTCAACAACCAATAACATCAAAGAAATAAACTTCATCAACTACAATTAGTAAGTATTATTTTTTTCTACTGAATACAAAAAGATACTATAAAATTGAAATAATAAAAACATATGTAACACTTTAATAAAATTAACATTTTGCTTTCATATCAACAGAAAAAAAACAGTGAATAAACAACGACCATCAAAACATATCCATCTGTCACAGGCCTACTCACCATACCTGCCGCCGTGCGGGGGATCCTCCCATCTTCCGTCATCCCGACCCTTCCATGGGCGCTGCACAGAGCATGGTTGTGGGTAAACGGGTGGTGGAGCTGCCCGAGAATGAGGGGGGAGCTTTCCGACGTTTGGCGCGAGGAGCGCGAAGACGGAAAGAACGAAATGACTACGATTCCCATGAGGCAAAGCGGAAGTACCACGATTGCCTCATGGGAAGGAACATGTGACCCGGAAGCGGAGGAGCATAAAGGAAGCCTCCGGTGCCGGGCTCGGTGCTGATTATTCTTTTGGATAGCAGCGCATTACGCTGCCTGCCCCAGGTTCTGCTCTGGTACTGGTAAGGGTGCACTTGCACCGTTTCACTCGAGACTCTGTTACGGAAGCGGGATTTGCTTCACAAGCATTGTTGGCACATAGGGGCCGATTCCGATCTCAGTCGGAGGCGCACCTAACACTATTCGGCCGGGATAAAAGCCAGGCGAATGCCTGTTTCTCGACCGATCCGCACATTATTCCGAACGAGCAAGTACGATGCGCACAACTGCATAGATTCCGACCCAGTCGTACTCACCCAATCCAGGTCCTGTCATCCGACCGAGGCGGATCCGGAAACGCAAAATCGAGTCGCACAAAAGCCAAAATGCAGCCCCGTCCGGCCAGACAAGTACGATGCGATTTCCGTACGCGCCGAACCCGTCGCTACGCACGGCACGTCAAAGCATCCGGGAGAGGCGCACATAAGCTCCGATTCGCGCCACAACACGATCCACGGCTACGAGACGAACACGCCAGCGACGAGGACGAGGCGAAGCAAAGAGAAAGACGAACGAGACGAACCAACCATGAATCCCATCGTTCCGATCCTACCAATATTCTACATCTACTACCGGAACAGGCACGGACGCGTACGGCGCAGAAGGTAAGTCAGACACCAACCACAAAAATAAACTACACGTACCCGACACATCACACACACACAGAGGGATGCAGAAATTACTCGCACCAGCAACAGCAGCACCATAGGGGCGGGATGGCCATCAGCAATGCCACATATACACATAGGGGCCTGGATGCCCACCACCACTACCACCCCTACTCAGGGGGTGCCAGATGCCTACCACTATTACCACCTCTACCCAGGGTGTGCCAGATGCCCACCACCACTACCACCCCTACTCAGGGGGTGCCAGATGCCTACCACTACTACCACCTCTACCCAGGGTGTGCCAGATGCCTACCACTACTACCACCCCTACCCAGGGTGTGCCAGATGCCTACCACTACTACCATCCTTACCCAGGGTGTGCCAGAAGCCCACCACCACTACCACCCCTACTCAGGGGGTGCCAGATGCCTACCACTACTACCACCTCTACCCAGGGTGTGCCAGATGCCTACCACTACTACCACCCCTACCCAGGGTGTGCCAGATGCCTACCACTACTACCACCCTTACCCAGGGGGTGCCAGATGCCCACCACTACTACCACCTCTACCCATGGGGGGCTGGATGCCTGTCACTACTACCACCTCTACCCAGGGGGTGCCAGATGCCTACCACTACTACCACCTCTACCCATGGGGGGCTGGATGCCTACCACCAATACCACCTCTACCCAGGGGGTGCCAGATGCCTACCACTACTACCACCTCTACCCATGGGGGGCTGGATGCCTGTCACTACTACCACCCCTACCCAGGGGGTGCCAGATGCCTACCACCACTACCACCTCTACCCAGGGTGTGCCAGATGCCTACCACTACTACCACCTCTACCCATGGGGGGCTGGATGCCTGTCACTACTACCACCCCTACCCATGGGGGGCTGGATGCCTGTCACTACTACCACCCCTACCCAGGGGGTGCCAGATGCCTACCACCACTACCACCTCTACCCAGGGTGTGCCAGATGCCTACCACTACTACCACCCCTACCCAGGGTGTGCCAGATGCCTACCACTACTACCACCCCTACCCAGGGTGTGCCAGATGCCTACCACTACTACCACCCTTACCCAGGGGGTGCCAGATGCCTACCACTACTACCACCCCTACCCAGGGGGTGCCAGATGCCTACCACTACTACCACCCCTACCCAGGGTGTGCCAGATGCCTACCACTACTACCACCCTTACCCAGGGTGTGCCAGATGCCTACCACTACTACCACCTCTACCCAGGGTGTGCCAGATGCCTACCACTACTGCCACCCCTACCCAGGGTGTGCCAGATGCCTACCACTACTACCACCCTTACCCAGGGGGTGCCAGATGCCCACCACTACTACCACCTCTACCCATGGGGGGCTGGAGGCCTGTCACTACTACCACCTCTACCCAGGGGGTGCCAGATGCCTACCACTACTACCACCTCTACCCATGGGGGGCTGGATGCCTGTCACTACTACCACCCCTACCCAGGGGGTGCCAGATGCCTACCACCACTACCACCTCTACCCAGGGTGTGCCAGATGCCTACCACTACTACCACCTCTACCCATGGGGGGCTGGATGCCTGTCACTACTACCACCCCTACCCATGGGGGGCTGGATGCCTGTCACTACTACCACCCCTACCCAGGGGGTGCCAGATGCCTACCACCACTACCACCTCTACCCAGGGTGTGCCAGATGCCTACCACTACTACCACCCCTACCCAGGGTGTGCCAGATGCCTACCACTACTACCACCCTTACCCAGAGGGTGCCAGATGCCCACCACTACTACCACCTCTACCCATGGGGGCTGGATGCCTACCACTACTACCACCTCGACCCATGGGGGGCTGGATGCCTGTCACTACTACCACCCCTACCCAGGGGGTGCCAGATGCCTACCACCACTACCACCTCTACCCAGGGGGTGCCAGATGCCTACCACTACTACCACCTCTACCCATGGGGGGCTGGATGCCTGTCACTACTACCACCTCTACCCAGGGGTGCCAGATGCCTACCACTACTACCACCTCTACCCATGGAGGGCTGGATGCCTACCACCACTACCACCTCTACCCAGGGGTGCCAGATGCCTACCACTACTACCACCTCTACCCATGGGGGGCTGGATGCCTGTCACTACTACCACCCCTACCCAGGGGGTGCCAGATGCCTACCACCACTACCACCTCTACCCAGGGGGGGCCAGATGCCTACCACTACTACCACCTCTACCCATGGGGTGCTGGATGCCTGTCACTACTACCACCCCTACCCATGGGGGGTGCCAGATGCCTACCACTACTACCACCTCTACCCATGGGGGCTGGATGCCTACCACCACTACCACCTCTACCCAGGGGGTGCCAGATGCCTACCACTACTACCACCTCTACCCATGGGGGGCTGGATGCCTGTCACTACTACCAACCCTACCCAGGGGGTGCCAGATGCCTACCACCACTACCACCTCTACCCAGGGGGAGCCAGATGCCTACCACTACTACCACCCCTACCCAGGGTGTGCCAGATGCCTACCACTACTACCACCTCTACCCATGGGGGGCTGGATGCCTACCACCACTACCACCTCTACCCAGGGGGTGCCAGATGCCCACCACTACTACCACCTCTACCCATGGGGGGCTGGATGCCTACCACTACTACCACCTCTACCCATGGGGGGCTGGATGCCTGTCACTACTACCACCCCTACCCAGGGGGGCCAGATGCCTACCACCACTACCACCTCTACCCAGGGGGTGCCAGATGCCTACCACTACTACCACCTCTACCCATGGGGGGCTGGATGCCTGTCACTACTACCACCTCTACCCAGGGGGTGCCAGATGCCTACCACTACTACCACCTCTACCCATGGGGGCTGGATGCCTACCACCACTACCACCTCTACCCAGGGGGTGCCAGATGCCTAACACTACTACCACCTCTACCCATGGGGACCTGGATGCCTGTCACTACTACCACCCCTACCCAGGGGGTGCCAGATGCCTACCACCACTACCACCTCTACCCAGGGGGTGCCAGATGCCTACCACTACTACCACCTCTACCGATGGGGGGCTGGATGCCTGTCACTACTACCACCCCTACCCATGGGGGGCTGGATGCCTGTTACTACTACCACCCCTACCCAGGGGGTGTCAGATGCCTACCACCACTACCACCTCTACCCAGGGTGTGCCAGATGCCTACCACTACTACCACCCCTACCCAGGGGGTGCCAGATGCCTACCACTACTACCACCCTTACCCAGGGGGTGCCAGATGCCTACCACTACTACCACCTCTACCCATGGGGGGCTGGATGCCTGTCACTACTACCACCCCTACCCATGGGGGGCTGGATGCCTGTCACTACTACCACCCCTACCCAGGGGGTGCCAGATGCCTACCACCACTACCACCTCTACCCAGGGTGTGCCAGATGCCTACCACTTCTACCACCCCTACCCAGGGGGTGCCAGATGCCTACCACTACTACCACCTCTACCCATGGGGGGCTGGATGCCTGTCACTACTACCACCCCTACCCATGGGGGGCTGGATGCCTGTCACTACTACCACCCCTACCCAGGGGGTGCCAGATGCCTACCACCACTACCACCTCTACCCAGGGTGTGCCAGATGCCTACCACTACTACCACCCCTACCCAGGGCGTGCCAGATGCCTACCACTACTACCACCCTTACCCATGGGGGGCTGGATGCCTGTCACTACTACCACCCCTACCCAGGGGGTGCCAGATGCCTACCACCACTACCACCTCTACCCAGGGGGTGCCAGATGCCTACCACTACTACCACCTCTACCCATGGGGGGCTGGATGCCTGTCACTACTACCACCTCTACCCAGGGGGTGCCAGATGCCTACCACTACTACCACCCCTACCCATGGGTGGCTGGATGACTACCACCACTACCACCTCTACCCAGGGGGTGCCAGATGCCTATCACTACTACCACCTCTACCCATGGGGGGCTGGATGTCTGTCACTACTACCACCCCTACCCAGGGGGTGCCAGATGCCTACCACTACTACCACCTCTACCCAGGGTGTGCCAGATGCCTACCACTACTACCACCCCTACCCAGGGGGTGCCAGATGTCTACCACTACTACCACCCCTACCCAGGGGGTGCCAGATGCCTACCACTACTACCACCCCTACCCAGGGTGTGCCAGATGCCTACCACTACGACCACCCTTACCCAGGGGGTGCCAGATGCCCACCACCACTACCACCTCTACCCAGGGTGTGCCCGATGCCTACCACTACTACCACCCCTACCCAGGGGATGCCAGATGCCTACCACTACTACCACCTCTACCCATGGGGGGCTGGATGCCTACCACCAACAACACCCCCACTCACAGGATGGCTAATACATGACACAACAAGCACACACCAACATAAACAATGCAACATAAAGACATCCCCCCCAGCACCATGACAAGCGTGTGTAGACTGTGTCAAATGCCTACAACACTGAACATGACTTTGAACATACAATGTGACCCCCTATCACATGTGCCACACATAAATGTGTGTGGCCCCCACAATGCAAGCAGACCATGACCACTGTGGCAATGGGGTCCAACCCCCATCATCACAGTGACCAAAATGTAAGTGTGGGGCCCATAGCTGAAGCACATCTTGAACATTGTGGCAATGGGGTCCAAACCCCCATCATCACAGTGACCAAAATGTAAGTGTGGGGCCCATAGCTGAAGCACATCTTGAACATTGTGGCAATGGGGTCCAAACCCCCATCATCACAGTGACCAAAATGTAAGTGTGGGGCCCATAGCTGAAGCACAACTTGAACATTGTGGCAATGGGGTCCAAACCCCCGTCATCACAGTGACCAAAATGTAAGTGTGGGGCCCATAGCTGAAGCACAACTTGAACATTGTGGCAATGGGGTTCAAACTCCCATCATCACACTGACCAAAATGTAAGTGTGGGGCCCATAGTTGAAGCACAACTTGAACATTGTGGCAATGGGGTTCAAACCCCCATCATCACAGTGACCAAAATGTAAGTGTGGGGCCCATAGCTGAAGCACATCTTGAACATTGTGGCAATGGGGTCCAAACCCCCATCATCACAGAGACCAAAATGTAAGTGTTGACATTGAAAAAGCTGCAACTGCCAAACTGCATGGATGATTCCTGGTCACAGAACAACAAACACATCAGTGGCAAAGTAGTGCTTGTGTCCCATAGCAACATAGATTGGGGGAGGCAAACACTGCAGTGCAAATAAGACATACCTTTGGCCATGTGCAGGCAAACATCACCCATGGGGGCTGACACTGTCAACATTCATCAATGACACAATGACAGAAGTGACCATCAGAATGCAGACCCACATATTTGCACCAATGGGCACACAAATGCAGATACTCTGTGGAGACTGTAGATGTGAGGTGAACAGTTACCATACCATGGCAGCAATGGGACACACAAACAATGATCATTGTGCTGACTGATGACCTAGGAGTCCCAGGGACAGCAGGGGAAACCCACCAAACAACATACAGCCAATGGCACACTAAAGATATGCCAATGCAGTGGTGCAGATGCACAAACACAAACAGGCAGACCCACACTTCACATCAAACACAACAGGTGAGGGGGGGGTGCCAGTGTCCCCAGGCAACCACACAACACATGAGGAGGCCTGAATACCAATTCCACAGATGTGCATACAGTGCCACACAAAGGTAACTCATGGATCCAAATACCCTATGTGGGCAATCAGGCATTGTTAGATGAGAGGGAGCACAAATCACACATGTCACACAAGCATGTAGGAACAGCAACTGACACAGCAAGACACAGACACACCACAGCACTACCCCCAGGGTCCCCACAATGTGGTGACCCTGGGCTGCATTACAATCCCACTGTGATGACAAAGCTAGATGTCGTTCACACTGTGAACCACAGTCATGTGTCCTGAGCAACAAACTACCATCACACCTACACAAGCACAAATCAATCAGCACGGCCAGTAAGCCAAGGCCAACATGGAGGCAGGGGTCTAGCCGGGCAACAACTCTCATCTGCACACACTCAACACCACACACCTCGACCTCCAACAATGTGCAGCAATGAAGCTCACATGCACTGGTGACATTGCACATGCACCCATGACAATCCCAGGGGTGGTGGTGGGAACCAAGGTGCAGAAACACATCACACATGGCCACTCAACAAGACTCCTGAATGTCTGACACACTGCACACTACGCTGTACATGGACTTGACGGCAATACCACACCAACCAATGGGATCCCAGCCACAGTCCCACACCAATGAAGAAGCCAAGGTCACCCACAAAGAACACACATAGACAACTACCAACATTGCAGCCCTGACCCTGAGGAGTGCCAGCAGTCACACACACAACGTGTCACAATCACTGAAAGCTAACACAAACTGGAAATCACATGACAGGTGTAAACAACAAGTGCCAAGGGGAATCCTGACTGTGACCCATCTGCGTCTGCCCACAAACTCAGCCCTGACGGCGAACACACCTATGGGTGACACCCTGATGACCAGTAATGTGCCATGCACCCACATCACAGAGAACCCAGGGAGAAGACTTTGGGGGAACATAGGTCAACTCAGCAAGCATCACAAACAGGAACACCACTAGGGATCCCAGCATGCACAGCAAAATGGAAGTGAACACACAGACATGCTCATACAACACACACCTTGGGCACAGGTGATGTCACAGGAGTACACACTGCCATGAGGGGACTCCACTCCTGTGTGAGGAAAGCTGTGCCATATGTTACCTCAGTAGGGCTCCATCATGTCAGCAGAACACTTGGTCACACAGTCAACAATTAGCACCAAATGAAGGCTCCCGTCACATCAGCCTGGTCATGGGAGTGTCAACGAAATCATCAGCACAGATCCAACACACATGTATGGCAAGTTGCACTGACAACACAGATGAGTCCTTCCTCATTGATGCCCAAACCTGCATGTCCAGTGGAGATGGCCACACGGTCAGGGAAGTAGACAAATTGAACAATGGCAAGCACAACAGATGTGCAGGGGTGGAAGCCACATACGTGACATTGCTAATGTAAGTAGGAAATCCCATTGCCAAATACTGAAAACATGACACCCTCAGATGCTGCTAAGGATGACATGGATACACCACAGGATAGGACACATTCCCCCTGGACCACATGGGTTCCTGCACAGTAACACTTCATTTTCATGAGACCAAATATCCCCATCACTGCAGCAAGGGCATGGTTAGCATCATCAACATCATGTACATCAGAAGCAAAAGCACTAGAGAACAGAAAGTTGCTTTATTCAGCATATGTGGGTTCAAAACTTGAAGTCCAGTAAAAAAAGAAACAAAGGCCAATGGCCAGTCCATCCTGAAAGTCAAAACAGGGTGACAGTGGCAGATGTCACCATACGCATGCCTGCACTGATTAAAACCAGGGACAATCCCCTTGGAGGGGCATACGGGGGGGCAGGCTAGGCACCGCAGGGACAGGATCAGGGCTCACCAGAAGGAGGCAGGGAAGGGGTGGTGGGTGCTGGAGGGACACTGACAACTGCAGTGGAGGTGTCTGACATGGTGTGTGCCGGCACAACTGGGGGGCATGACTCAGATGGTGTGGGTGCCGGCACGACTGCAGTGGACCGTGCAGATGGAGTGGACAGGTTCCCCACTGCAGTGCCCAAGTCAGACAGGGTGGTAGTGGACTCCACTGCAGTGCCTACCTCCAGGGGAGGAGAATGGGGATCAGGTAAGGTGGGCAGGACAGAGGGGGAGGACACCGTCTCCACACCAGTGGCACAGACAAGCGCAGCGGGGGGTGTGGGGCTGGAAGAGCAAGTGGCAGGGGGAGAAGGCCTGATCTTTTTGGGGATGGTGTATCTGTGGGTGGGGGAACCTGGGGCAGGGTGTGGTGGGGGCACCTGTGGAGCGGGGGCCTGAGGGATGGAGGAAGGAGACTTGGTGCCTGAGCTGCAGGGCGGCGGCGGGGTCTTGCTCTTCCGGGTCCGGGGGGACTTGCGGATGGGGGCGTCAGTCGGTCTGCGCCTGGGGGAGGGTGTCCGGGGGCGAGGGGCACTCTGCTCCGTGTGGGTGGGCTTCCTCTTCCCCCTGAATGCTGGATCAGCTGGATCGGAGGGGAAGAGGCCGAGGTCACTGAGGAAGAGCCGCTGTGTCTTTGGGGTTGCAGGTGAGGCAAGGGAGGGGGCTTTGGAGGGAGAGGCAACTGAGGACTGCGCAGTGCTCGTGGATGCGTGTGTGTGTGCCTGGGCCCCATCCCCTGTGAGTGTGGTCTCAGTCCCCTGACTGTGTGTGCGTGTGCGTCTTGTTTGTGGCGTGTGTGTCTGTGTGCTGCTCGTGTCTGTGCTGGTGTGTGCCTGTGCCGGTGTGTGTGTGCTTGGGACAGGTAAGGTGCTGGGGAGTGTGGATGGGGCAGAGGCAGGAGGGGCGAGGGACTGTTGGAGGAGGGACACTGCTGCCGTCAGGGAGGAGTCCATGGACCTATTGCCCCTCTGTAGGGCAGACATGCCCGATGAGATGCCCTCCATGAACGACAACAGCTGAGTCAACAGAGTGGTGTGTGCATGGAGGACACTCAGCATCGCTGTCTGCCCTACATGGAGCTGGCGAAGGAGGTACACAGACTCCTCACTCAGGGCAGCAGGGGACACAGGGGCAGGGGGTGCGGTGCCTGGCCTGAAGGAGACACGCTCCCGAACATGGGAGCCTCCACGGACCTCGGGAATGGGAGCCGAAGGGAGGGCGGTGGTGGTGGTGGTGGCGGGGGTGGTGGCGGGGCAGCAACACTAGCTGGGGTGTGGTGGCTGCTGACACCCGCATCCACAAGGGAGTCATCCTCCGAGCTGCTGTGGTCCTCAGCTGAGGTGGATGGTGCTGAGGACTCCTCGGTGTGGCTCCCCTCGCCCTCCGTGCCACTGGGTCCCTCCGACCACTCCTCGGCTGCTGAGCCAGTCTGGCTCTGCGGCTCCTCCTGGTCCGTGGAGCTGTCCCCTCCTGTGGCCGTGGATGTATCTGCAAACAATAGGGAAACAGACAGACATCAGTCACCTGCACCGAACGCACACACCACAGTAAGTACAGCACATTACAGAGCAAGCCCTGGCATCCTTATTTGAACATTGCCAAAAGTGCCCAAATAGAATAGGAGAAGCCAATTGGCAGTCTGATGGTCAACCATGGCACTCACATCCCTCCTGGCCTTGCACCCATCTGTCTGGTGTCTGTTGGATGGCAATACCCCAGTGTGGACACATGCACCACCTACACAGTAGTTGGACAGTGCAGAAAACACGGTGAAGCATGTGAACATGCACACATCACAACTCTTGCCACTGAGTCAGTACAGGTGTCCGGATGAAAGGGATGCCCAGAGTCAAATATGAAATGCATGTGATGCATACCAGCGACAGACACCATGATGCACCCATGTCCTGATAGCCATCGCCACAATGGTGTGCAAGTAGCACATGTCACTCCCCTGCAGGATCACTCATAGGAAGTTACATGCCATGGCACAGGCATGCCTGCTAAGTCATACATCACTGTCTCCAGTCACATGGGCAGGGCAGCCAGACAACAACACTCTGCACTGTGTCACAATAGTAGGTCATGGGGAATGCAAGTCCTGGAGCTGAACAAGTGCACATGTACATCCCCCACACACCACATCATCTGAACCCTTATCTGTCCAGGTCATACCGATTGGACATATGGGAGACCTGTAACACAACCCTCTGAACCTGAGCACCTCACAATCTGCTGTGAATGGGAAACATCTGCCTGAACTTCACATTCGCATACCCCAGTCTGCACGGTCAGGTGAGCAAACACCTATGTGTCACACAAGTATCGTCTCCTATGGTCACATCTCTGGTGGTATGCTGAGCCCCAACCGAGAAACACCCCAGCAGTCCTGACAACGAAGCCACAGCACACTGACACAGAGGCAGACACCTGAGGGGACATATCACTGAGCACAACGTGTCAGCTGATACACGGGAGTGGGAGTACAGAGTGTATTGTATGGCCTGGAGTAGGCATGACTGTCCTGCCCCACATGAATGACGGATGAGCCCTGGACAGTAGGCAGCTGGCTAAGTATGTGTGACACACGTAATATACACACTCCTGGGGCCCAAACATTGTTCCCACCCGCAGCATGGGTGTGTGCCAGATACCCCAGGCACATATGGTGGATCAGCTCAGCAATTGGACCACATATCAAAGTGACACGCAGATTACATGTCAGAACACAGGCATTGTGTAAGCAATGGACCCACCCATGATGCCCACCACAGAGTTAGGGGAACAGATGCTGTCCCCCACCTTGAGTCAAGCAAACTGCAAGGACACAGTACCCAAGTGACACAATTCCCTGACTGCAAGGGCCACACCTGGGTATCAGATGAGGAGTGGGCAGTGCACAATCGAGGGACATGGGTCCTGGACCACATGACTGATGTACTGTGGAAGTTTAACCAGGCCAGAGGAGGGCACATAGCATGGCAGACAAAGTTCACAATGCAGTCATGGACTCACCCCCTCCTTGCTGCTCTCTGGCCTTCAGCTGCCCATCCAGATCAGGGAAGACCACCGCCAGGATCCTGAGCATGTGGGGGGTCAGGGTCCGGTGTCCGCCCCTCCTGTGAGGAGGCGACAGCTTCAGCTGGACCCGTGCGATCCTCCTGGTCCAGCCCCGAAGGTCCTGCCACCTCTTCTGGCAGTTGCGGATCCGGCGCTTGTAGACCCCCACGGATCTCACTGCCCGGACGATGGTCAGCCATATCTGCTGCTTCTGGTGGGCATCAACCTGTGAGGATGACAAAGTGAGAATGCCATTACTACACATGCAACATATCCGTGCATTACACAGTTGGATATACATCACTCAATCACAGGGGCACATGATGTACACAGGCAGTGCAATGATGGCTATGGACAGTATGCCAGCAGTTACTACATGGTATCATTGCCTGGGAAGTAAAACCTTGTTTAAATGCACTGTCACTGCACTATACCTGTTCAGTGCATGTCACTACACACTATGGGGGGTGACAACTACTCAGTGAGCCTGCTAGCCAGTGGCGTGCAGACTGTTAGCCTTGCTAGTCAGACAACATGCACATTTAGTAAGGCAGTGGACAGCACACTCACCTGCTCCCCTGCTTTCCCATACAGCTTGCTGTACTGTGGAAGGAGGCCGTCCAGCAGGGCCTGGTTCTCCTCAGTGCTGAAGGCTGGGGCTCTCTCTACAGTACGTGCCATTGCAGGGTCCAGAGGGTGCAGATACAGCAGCAGTGGTGGTGGCAGATGTCGTCCTGGAGCATGTAGTGCAGGCAAGTGAGCTCTCAGGGGAACAGCCAGCATTATATGTGTGCTGCAGAGGCAGATACTGTCCCATGTGTCCAAAGTGATAGGTCCAAGTCGTTTGCATCTTCTGAATCTGGCCAATCCATGGAATTGCACCACTTACACACGCCCACAGCATCCTTAAAAACTTCAACTTCATGACACCCATGAATTTGCAACATAGTTGTGGGTGACCAACTGAATTTCCAGCATCAGACTCGTTCAAGATTTGAAAACGCGTCCGTTGCCAGGCCAGGCCATAGCCAATGGGTGCGCACCGATCGGTCCATTGCTGTTCAACGCGTATTGCGAATACAACGCGTACCCGCACACATTGAATGCAATGGGCCGGCCGGGCACACCGATCGGTCCATTGCTGTTCAACGCGTATTGCGGATACAACGTGTACCCGCACACATTGAATGCAATGGGCCGGCCGGGCACACCGATCGGCCCATTGCTGTTCAACGCGTACCCGGGATACAACACGTACCCGCTCACATTGAATGCAATGGGCCGGCCGGGCACACCGATCGGTCCATTGCTGTTCAACGCGTATTGCGGATACAACGCGAACCCGCACACATTGAATACAATGGGCCGGCCGGGCACACCGATCGGCCCATTGCTGTTCAACGCGTATTGCGAATACAATGCGTACCCGCTCACATTGAATGCAATGGGCTGGCCGGGCACACCGATCGGCACATTGCTGTTCAACGCGTATTGCGGATACAACGCGTACCCGCTCACATTGAATGCAATGGGCCGGCCGGGCACACCGATCGGTCCATTGCTGTTCAACGCGTACCCGGGATACAACGCGCACCCGCACACATTGAATGCAATGGGCCGGCCGGGCACACCGATCGGCCCATTGCTGTTCAACGCGTATTGCGAATACAACGCGTACCCGCTCACATTGAATGCAATGGGCCGGCCGGGCACACCGATCGGTCCATTGCTGTTCAACGCGTACCCGGGATACAACGCGTACCCGCACACATTGAATGCAATGGGCCGGCCAGGCACACCGATCGGCCCATTGCTGTTCAATGCGTATTGCGAATACAATGCGTACCCGCTCACATTGAATGCAATGGGCCGGCTGGGCACACCGATCGGCCCATTGCTGTTCAACGCGTATTGCGGGTACAACGCGTACCCGCTCACATTGAATGCAATGGGCCGGCCGGGCACACCGATCGGTCCATTGCTGTTCAACGCGTACCCGGGATACAACGCGTACCCGCTCACATTGAATGCAATGGCCAATGTGTGCGCACCGATCGGTCCATTGCTGTTCAACGCGTACCTGGGATACAACGCGTACCCGCTCACATTGAATGCAATGGCCAATGTGTGCGCACCGATCGGTCCATTGCTGTTCAACGCGTACCCGGGATACAACGCGTACCCGCTCACATTGAATGCAATGGCCAATGTGTGCGCACCGATCGGTCCATTGCTGTCCAACGCGTCCCTGTACAAGTCACTGGCATATGTCACCATGCCTGTCACAGGTGAACATATGCCAGCCACATATCTTCCCAGGGAGTGAGGGGCACACCTACAACACCACAGCCTGTCCACACTGTATCCTAAGGCATGTAAGGCTGCATTACCTATTCCGTGTATGGGGGTGAACATGTTGTTCTGTGGGTGTCACTTGGGGGCAGCCACTCCCAGGCTGTGCACGTGTTCATGGGGACAGAATCCTTGGTGTTTCGTGTACATGTCCACTGTGATGTGCAACAGTTCATTTCAGAGCATGTGGCATGGTCACATTTCACGGTGGTGTATGTGTATGTCATGTCACATACCCCCTGAGTACCATGTGGGACGGTATGTACGTCCCAGGGTGACCCATTGCCACAATAGTGATGGTCCTCCACAGTCTGTGTGCATGTTGTGTTTAGAATGTCTCAGATTCCATGTGCACAATGGGAGTCAGTCTCCACATCCACGTTGTTTGTGCATGGACTTTGATGTTGTGCGTGTGTGTGTCACAGACGTCCATGTCTGTCCTGCCGAGGCAACAGGGACCACTACCTGTGGGGCTCATGGTTGTATTGCTGTGGTGTATTCATGATACACCATGTCATGCCAGTGTCCATGTGGCAATACAGGGTCCCTGGGAATCTATCTGTCGTTGAGCTGTGATGCCTGGGGCACATCTGTCCTCACATGTCACTGTGGGGTGTGTTTGGAACGTGGCAGCAGGAGATGGGAACTGTGACACGGCCTCATGATATCCCATGGCACAACCTGGGACTTGTTGATGCCACTTGTTGAACTGTGATGTTAGATGTTGGCCATGTATGTGCCATACATGTCCTTACGGAACTGCACACATCATGTACTTGTGCCTCATAATGATGTATCATGTGATATTGAGTATGGTCAATGCCACATATGTGGGGTGACTGACAATCTTTCTTTCTTCACCTATGCACTGCAGGGCACCAGCTGTCCATAGACCATTCCCTGACCTTGCAACCATGGTGGAACGGGACTGCATCCGACGGTACCGCTTCACCAGGCCGCTAATTGAGGTATTGACGGTGCGGTTGGCCCCACATTTGCAAGCTGGCCGGACATACCCTACAGCGCTGACCCCCAAGGTGAAGGTGATGGCAGCCCTACACTTCTTTTCCACCGGTACCTTTCAACACACTGTGGCGACTGCTGGTGGGATGTCACAGACCATGTTCAGCCGTGTGCTCCGCGATGTTTTGGAGGCTATGTTGATATACCTGAACCAGTACATCTATTTCCCTAGACTCCAACGACTCACTGACGTGAAGAGTGACTTCTATGCCCTGAGGAGGATGCCGCATGTCATTGGCTCCATTGATGGGACACATGTTGCTTTGGTACCACCACAGGCCCAAGAGCAGGCATACAGGAACCGCAAACACTACCACTCGGTCAATGCACTGGTGGTATGTCTTGCAGATATGAGCATCTCACACGTGTGTGCCCGTTACCCCGGTTCTGCACACGATGCCTACGTGATGAGGAGTAGTCGCATCCCGAGGATGATGTCACAGATGCGGAACCAGCGTGCCTGGCTTGTTGGTGTGTACTGACTTTGTACCATTGTGTGTGTTCTGCAATGTAGTGTTCCACCCTCTTTTCCAACTCAGCTAATGTGCAATTGTCTGTATGTAGGTGACTCCGGATACCCCAACATGCCGTGGTTGCTGACGCCCCTCAGGAACCCTGTGACACCAGCCCAGATGCGCTACAATGAGGCACATGGTCGGACCAGGAGAGTGATTGAGCAGACATTTGGTCTCCTGAAGAGCCGCTTCCGCTGCCTGGACAAGACAGGAGGGTCCCTCCCATATGCCCCAGCAAAGGTGTGCAAGATTATCATCGTCTGCTGCATGCTACACAACCTGGCAGTGCGGAAGGAGTTGCCTCTCATTCTGGATGACGATGACCAACATCCGCCACCTGTGGAGGATCCTGGCCTGGACCACGATGCCAGTGATGATGATGATGATGATGATGGTGATGTCCGCACACAGCTCATCACCAACTTCTTCAGCTGAATGTGAGTATCCAGAGATGTCATGTCAATGATGTGAGTATGCATGATATGTGTTGGTGGTGCTCTGGTGCTGTTTGAGTGTGTCCATGTGCTACATGACTGTATGCGTGTAGCGATGTGTCCTTACAGGTAGTCTGTACTCCCCAACAGTGTTGACATGCTAACTTGGTTCTGGGTGGGTATCTTGTGACATGTATTGGGCATGAGTATTGCAGTTCTGTCCTGTTCTTCAGTGCTTTTGACTGTGTTTCATTTCTGTCCTTCACAGGGTACTTTCAGAGTCGTTTGGTCAACTGTGATCCCCGACACCGTGATTTGACTTCCAGGGTGGTAGCTGTCGTGTCCCTACAGGTGATGTGCACCACACCCATGGACTTTCTTCCTTCTACACTTGTTGGCTGTGTGCCCGCTGCCAGGTGGGATTACCTTGCATCTGTAGTGGTTACAACATGTTGCAAATGTGTAATAAACCTGTGCTTCACTTTGTGATGTGCGTTGTCTGTGGTCACACATCTGACTGACATTTGCTTACTGCACCAGTGGGCTAGTTGACAAAGACTGTGAATAGGTGTTGTGTCTGTGCATTGCACCGTATTTCCTGGCAACATCAGTGTAGGCGATGAGTCAGATGGCCTAGGTGTGTATATGTTGTGTAGCCCTGGTGGTGTGTCTCCCTCATATGTGTCACGTTGCCATGACTCACATGCGTGTGTTGTACTTGCTGTAGCAGTTAGCATGCACAGTGTAATTTCGCAGGTCATCATCTCCATGACAGAAACCACGTTGGAATCACAACAGAGGCAGGTATGGTGTATTAGTGTGTTTATTGTCATACATGTATGTGTATAGTGCACAGGATGGTGGGTGCTGTACATTTTTATTGCAATCCAAAGTTCCTAGATGAATTGGAAGTCCTGGTAGCAGAAATGTCCTGAATAAAGTCCACAGTCATCTGATACATTGGTCCAACTTTTACTCCCCATGTCATGTGGGGGAGTTGTGTTGCAGTCAACAGGGTGAACAGTTTGCGCACAAAGGTGATTATCCAGAACAGGTTTTGGCTTCCTGGGGTTGCACATGGCCATCGGCCTCTCAGTTGCCCCTCCTCGGACGACCCCTCTTCTTTGGGGGGGACCCTCAAGTGCAGGCTGCTGCGGTGCAGGGGACTCTCCACCAGAGTCATCCTCCCTCCCTGTGGCAGTTGCAGTTGTTTCAGCACCAGATGTTGTGGGCACACAGGGAGGTGTTGACTGGTTGCTGCTCATCTGGCGGAGGCATTGTAATATGTCCCTATGCACCGCCGTCATCTCTTGCAGTGTGTCCCACTTGGACTCCACGCGGGACATGTGTAAGTCCAAGCATGCATGATGGGCAGCCTGCTGCTGTTTAATGTCCCTGAGGAGCCCCACTGCCTGGCTGAGGTCTCCGGTGCTGGACTGGTACGCATCGGCTATGCGTACCAGTTGTGGGTAATCATGCAGTCCAGACCCCTGTGCGCTCAGCGACCTATGTCTCCCACCCCTCCCACCACCCCTGGCGACACGTGCAGTACCTGAGGTGGCACGCACAGGTGACCCTGGGCCCCCTTGGGGGTTGTTGGTGGTGTTGGTGTCCATAGCCCCACGTTGGTCCTGGGTCCCTGTGCTGGTGGTGGTGGTGCTCCTTGGTCTGTCCATGTTGGCAGGGGTGGTATGTGTGTTGACAGTCGTTGGAGGGGTGGGTGCAGGGGGTGCAGCTGGTGGTCCTGCTGGTGCTGCATGATGACTTGCTCCGGAGGTGCCAGGTAGGTCTTCGTCATCCGAGGAGGGCAGAGGCTGTTCCACACCAGTGAGCTCCGTTTCCCCTTGAGCCTGGGATGGGGACTCCTCAGCATCTGCTGCTGTGTCCCCATCATCACCTGTTTTTGGGAGACACACACAATGTATGTTATGTTTCTGCAGGCATCAATGGTTGACACACCTGACAGTTGTGACTGTACCTCTGGATGTGGGCCTGTACATTGCATTGTCCTAAGTTGTCACAGTCAGAGGTTGATATTGGTGTAGCACATTGTCCTGCATACTTTGGGCATTTCTATATGAATGTTGGGGTGTGTACATGGTCTGCATTGGTTGTATTTGGTTGACATCCGGCCCTCCTTCCCACCCAGCCAGATATTCCACCATGGAACGTGCTTCCATTGCAGGGAGTGCAAGTTGTCTTTCAGGATGTCAGTCAGTGGTGTCCTGCTGTTGGTTGGTGCACAGTTCCCAGCAGGGCCATGTGCTCCCCACAGCAGTACCCAGTGTCAGCCATCTTGTCAGTTCTTTTCCACTCCCTGTGATGTGCGCATGGTTCAGGGTGGTGTTGATGGGACAGTTGTGGGGGTGACCAATATCTGTGACTACCACTCCCATCATGCTATTGCCTCCACCCCACTTCCCAGCATGCCCATACTTACTTGCTTTTGGGTGGACTTCACTGTGTGTGAGTGTGAGAGCAATGGCAAGATGGCTGACAGTGGTGTCCTGCTGTTGGTTGGTGCCCAGTTCCCAGCAGGGCCATGTGCTCCCCACAACTGAGCACCAGTATCAGCCATCTTTGAAGTGGCTTTTGACTCCCTGTGAGGTGTGCATGCTTGGGTGTGAGCTTGCTGGGCCATGTGGGTGGGGGATGTTGGGCTGTGACTACCACTCCCATCATGCTATTGCCTCCACCCCACTTCCCAGCATGCCCATACTTACTTGCTTTTGGGTGGACTTCACTGTGTGTGAGTGTGAGAGCAATGGCAAGATGGCTGACAGTGGTGTCCTGCTGTTGGTTGGTGCCCAGTTCCCAGCAGGGCCATGTGCTCCCCACAACTGAGCACCAGTATCAGCCATCTTTGAAGTGGCTTTTGACTCCCTGTGAGGTGTGCATGCTTGGGTGTGAGCTTGCTGGGCCATGTGGGTGGGGGATGTTGGGCTGTGACTACCACTCCCATCATGCTATTGCCTCCACCCCACTTCCCAGCATGCCCATACTTACTTGCTTTTGGGTGGGCTTCACTGTGTGTGAGTGTGAGAGCAATGGCAAGATGGCTGACAGTGGTGTCCTGCTGTTGGTTGGTGCCCAGTTCCCAGCAGGGCCATGTGCTCCCCACAACTGAGCACCAGTGTCAGCCATCTTTGAAGTGGCTTTTGACTCCCTGTGAGGTGTGCATGCTTGGGTGTGAGCTTGCTGGGCCATGTGGGTGGGGGATGTTGGGCTGTGACTACCACTCCCATCATGCTATTGCCTCCACCCCACTTCCCAGCATGCCCATACTTACTTGCTTTTGGGTGGACTTCACTGTGTGTGAGTGTGAGAGCAATGGTAAGATGGCTGACAGTGGTGTCCTGCTGTTGGTTGGTGCCCAGTTCCCAGCAGGGCCATGTGCTCCCCACAACTGAGCACCAGTGTCAGCCATCTTTGAAGTGGCTTTTGACTCCCTGTGAGGTGTGCATGCTTGGGTGTGAGCTTGCTGGGCCATGTGGGTGGGGGATGTTGGGCTGTGACTACCACTCCCATCATGCTATTGCCTCCACCCCACTTCCCAGCATGCCCATACTTACTTGCTTTTGGGTGGACTTCACTGTGTGTGAGTGTGAGAGCAATGGCAAGATGGCTGACAGTGGTGTCCTGCTGTTGGTTGGTACCCAGTTCCCAGCAGGGCCATGTGCTCCCCACAACTGAGCACCAGTGTCAGCCATCTTTGAAGTGGCTTTTGACTCCCTGTGAGGTGTGCATGCTTGGGTGTGAGCTTGCTGGGCCATGTGGGTGGGGGATGTTGGGCTGTGACTACCACTCCCATCATGCAATTGCCTCCACCCCCTTCCCAGCATGCCCATGCTTCCTTCCTTTTGACTCTGCTTCCCTGTGGAGTTGTGTGCCTGTGCTGACAAGATGGCTGACAGTGTTATCCTGGGGTTAGTTTTGCTACAAGTCCCATGTGTGTCCCTGTGCTTCACACAGCATGACCCAGGGTTGTGGTTCTTTGTGGGATATTTGATTGGAGTGTGAGGCAATGCATTCTCCCAGGTGAGTTGTGTGGAGTTTGTGTTAGGGGTGTGTGTGAGAAACGCTGCTGGTAACTATGGTCAGGGCTGTGAGTCCTCCTTCCCACCCAGCCAGATATCCCACCATGGAACGTGCTTCCATTGCAAGGAGTGCAAGTTGTCTTTCAGGATGTCAGTCAGTGGTGTCCTGCTGTTGGTTGGTGCACAGTTGCCAGCAGGGCCTTGTGCTCCCCACAGCAGTAACCAGTGTCAGCCATCTTGTCAGTTCTTTTCCACTCCCTGTGATGTGCGCATGGTTCAGGGTGGTGTTGTTGGGACAGTTTTGGGGGTGACCAATATCTGTGACTACCACTCCCATCATGCTATTGCCTCCACCCCACTTCCCAGCATGCCCATACTTACTTGCTTTTGGGTGGACTTCACTGTGTGTGAGTGTGAGAGCAATGGCAAGATGGCTGACAGTGGTGTCCTGCTGTTGGTTGGTGCCCAGTTCCCAGCAGGGCCATGTGCTCCCCACAACTGAGCACCAGTATCAGCCATCTTTGAAGTGGCTTTTGACTCCCTGTGAGGTGTGCATGCTTGGGTGTGAGCTTGCTGGGCCATGTGGGTGGGGGATGTGTGGCTGTGACTACCACTCCCATCATGCTATTGCCTCCACCCCACTTCCCAGCATGCCCATACTTACTTGCTTTTGGGTGGACTTCACTGTGTGTGAGTGTGAGAGCAATGGCAAGATGGCTGATAGTGGTGTCCTGCTGTTGGTTGGTGCCCAGTTCCCAGCAGGGCCATGTGCTCCCCACAACTGAGCACCAGTATCAGCCATCTTTGAAGTGGCTTTTGACTCCCTGTGAGGTGTGCATGCTTGGGTGTGAGCTTGCTGGGCCATGTGGGTGGAGGATGTTGGGCTGTGACTACCACTCCCATCATGCTATTGCCTCCACCCCACTTCCCAGCATGCCCATACTTACTTGCTTTTGGGTGGACTTCACTGTGTGTGAGTGTGAGAGCAATGGCAAGATGGCTGACAGTGGTGTCCTGCTGTTGGTTGGTGCCCAGTTCCCAGCAGGGCCATGTGCTCCCCACAACTGAGCACCAGTGTCAGCCATCTTTGAAGTGGCTTTTGACTCCCTGTGAGGTGTGCATGCTTGGGTGTGAGCTTGCTGGGCCATGTGGGTGGGGGATGTTGGGGTGTGACTACCACTCCCATCATGCTATTGCCTCCACCCCACTTCCCAGCATGCCCATACTTACTTGCTTTTGGGTAGACTTCACTGTGTGTGAGTGTGAGAGCAATGGCAAGATGGCTGACAGTGGTGTCCTGCTGTTGGTTGGTGCCCAGTTCCCAGCAGGGCCATGTGCTCCCCACAACTGAGCACCAGTGTCAGCCATCTTTGAAGTGGCTTTTGACTCCCTGTGAGGTGTGCATGCTTGGGTGTGAGCTTGCTGGGCCATGTGGGTGGGGGATGTTGGGCTGTGACTACCACTCCCATCATGCTATTGCCTCCACCCCACTTCCCAGCATGCCCATACTTACTTGCTTTTGGGTGGACTTCACTGTGTGTGAGTGTGAGAGCAATGGCAAGATGGCTGACAGTGGTGTCCTGCTGTTGGTTGGTGCCCAGTTCCCAGCAGGGCCATGTGCTCCCCACAACTGAGCACCAGTGTCAGCCATCTTTGAAGTGGCTTTTGACTCCCTGTGAGGTGTGCATGCTTGGGTGTGAGCTTGCTGGGCCATGTGGGTGGGGGATGTTGGGCTGTGACTACCACTCCCATCATGCAATTGCCTCCACCCCCTTCCCAGCATGCCCATGCTTCCTTCCTTTTGACTCTGCTTCCCTGTGGAGTTGTGTGCCTGTGCTGACAAGATGGCTGACAGTGTTATCCTCGGGTTAGTTTTGCTACAAGTCCTATGTGTGTCCCTGTGCTTCACACAGCATGACCCAGGGTTGTGGTTCTTTGTGGGATATTTGATTAGAGTGTGAGGCAATGCATTCTCCCAGGTGAGTTGTGTGGAGTTTGTGTTAGGGGTGTGTGTGAGAAACGCTGCTGGTAACTATGGTCAGGGCTGTGAGTCTTCCTTCCCACCCAGCCAGATATCCCACCATGGAACGTGCTTCCATTGCAGGGAGTGCAAGTTGTCTTTCAGGATGTCAGTCAGTGATGTCTTGCTGTTGGTTGGTGCACAGTTGCCAGCAGGGCCTTGTGCTCCCCACAACTGAGCACCAGTGTCAGCCATCTTTGAAGTGGCTTTTGACTCCCTGTGAGGTGTGCATGCTTGGGTGTGAGCTTGCTTGGCCATGTGGGTGGGGGATGTTGGGCTGTGACTACCACTCCCATCATGCTATTGCCTCCACCCCACTTCCCAGCATGCCCATACTTACTTGCTTTTGGGTGGGCTTCACTGTGTGTGAGTGTGAGAGCAATGGCAAGATGGCTGACAGTGGTGTCCTGCTGTTGGTTGGTGCCCAGTTCCCAGCAGGGCCATGTGCTCCCCACAACTGAGCACCAGTGTCAGCCATCTTGTCAGTTCTTTTCCACTCCCTGTGATGTGCGCATGGTTCAGGGTGGTGTTGATGGGACAGTTGTGGGGGTGACCAATATCTGTGACTACCACTCCCATCATGCTATTGCCTCCACCCCACTTCCCAGCATGCCCATGCTTCCTTCCTTTTGACTCTGCTTCCCTGTGGGGTTGTGTGTCTGTGCTGACAAGATGGCTGACAGTGTTATCCTGGGGTTAGTTTTGCTACAAGTCCCATGTGTGTCCCTGTGCTTCACACTGCATGACCCAGGGTTGTGGTTCTTTGTGGGATATTTGATTAGAGTGTGAGGCAATGCATTCTCCCAGGTGAGTTGTGTGGAGTTTGTGTTAGGGGTGTGTGTGAGTGGAGCTGCTGGTAACTATGGTCAGTGCCGTCAGTCCTCCTTCCCACCCAGCCAGATTCTCCACCATGGAACGTGCTTCCGTTGCAGGGAGTGCAAGTTGTCTTTCAGGATGTCAGTCAGTGGTGTCCTGCTGTTGGTTGGTGCACAGTTGCCAGCAGGTCCTTGTGCTCCCCACAGCAGTAGCCAGTGTCAGCCATCTTGTCAGTTGTTTTCCACTCCCTGTGATGTGAGCATGGTTCATGGTGGTGTTGATGTGCGCATTGTGAGGGTGGGCAATATCTGAGACTACGACACCCATGATGCTATTGGCTACACTGACTTGCCCAGCATACACAGGATTCCTTCCTTTCAGTGGGCTTCACTGTGAGGTGGTGTTGTAGTGGTGGCTACATGTCTGGATGTGTTTGTTAGTTATATATGTGCCACTGCCTAGCTGTAATTGTAGTTGTGTTTGTACATGTGATGACACAGTTACATATCACTATGAGATGGCATGTGTTGTGTTTATCTGACTGACATACACATTTTGGGATGATTCTGTTCTGGTTGGTGTTTATTTGCTAAGGGTGCATGGTTTGACTCTCCCCTTGACAGTGATGTGTGTGTATTGTCGCACAATATTGTGTACATTTGTTGTGTACTCACCAGGCTCTGGGATGTTTTCTAGTCCATATACGCTCACTGGTGGTAGGATGGGCCGCACCTTCTCCTCCCAGGGCCTGAGGTATACTGGTTTGGCAGGAGGGCCACTGCCGGTGTGTTGGCTCAAGAGGTAGTCCTTCTTCAACAGCTCCCTGACCCTCCTGCGCACGTCATACCACCTGTTCTGGATGTCTACCTTTGTGCGCAAACATGGTGATTGTGCGTTCACCCTGTCGACGATCCTCTCCCACATCTTGGTTTTCTGCGACATGGGTGTCTGTTGGACCAGTGTACCAAACAGCTGTGGCTCTACCCTGAGGATCTCATCTACCAGGACTTCCAATTCACTATCTAGGAACTTATGATTCTTCTTTGGGGGCATGGTGATGGGTGGTGATGGTGAATGATGTGTGTGTTGGTGTGCAGGTGAGGGTGTGTGAGTGTGTGTTTTGCTGGGTGTATGTGAGGGTGCTATTTGTTGAGGTGCTGATGGTGTGTGGCTTGTGTGATGGATGAGCTGTGGGTGGGTGTGTGGTTGCTGTCTGTTGAGTGCTGGCAGCTAATTTGAATTTGCAAAGGATCATGGTAGGGATTTGTGTCCTTTATATGGGTGGAGTTGTGGGTGTGTCTTTGTTCCCTGTTCCCCCCCAGTATTTATTGCCTTTGTCATTGCTTGTTTGGCCTTTTTTTGTGTGTTTTTCCCTTTGTACTTTTTGTGCATGTAGGAGACGTTCTCGAGTCGGACCCTGCAGTTGTCTCGTACGAGCTTGTCCGAGTCGTTCACGCTGTGTTTGTGCTGTTTTCTATGCTGCGTACGCGTCGGTCGCGGTGTATTGGGTTGCTTCGGCTCGCAGTTTTGTATGCATGTCGGTCGTACGGCTTGGCCTCCGTGCGACTCAGTCGTGTTTTCCATGCGTTGCATCGTACTTGGCGGGTAGGAGTTCGCGGGTACGTTTCGTTCGGGATTCTTCCTGGTGCGTGTCGGTCGGTTCGATTCGCGTGGTTTTCCGGACGGATGGCTGTTTTCCGCGCGGCTCGGTCGTTCGGCTTGTGTTCCGTACGAGTCGGTCGGATTTTGCACGCTTCTCATCGTACTTTGCGGGTCGGGCTGCACCGGTACATGTCGGTCGGTAAGAATTCCGGCTCCGAGTCGGTCGGTACGTTTTCCGGCCCGAATCGGAATCGGCCCCTTAGTGCTCGAGACGCTTATTTGCATATTAGCCAGCTGTATGATCGGAGTGCTGTTAAACTCCCTTAACACTACGGCCATCTCTATTGAGTTATTCACGTTAATCTTCAAACACCCTTGGGGGCATTAGGTGTTTATGAAATTGCTCAGCCATGCATGGATAATAAGCGCACGACATTTATGGCTTGATGAACTGCTACTTGTGCATAATATCAAAAGGATTATTTTGGTGTTTGTTTGTTGTATATCCTCTAACAGGGGGTTCAAGAGGCGGCCTACTGCTCTTCCCCTGTGATGCGAGCGCTGCCAGGCTTCATGGTGTGTACAGAATAAAAAGGATGTTATGTTGTATGCCATACTAATGTAGGGGACAACTCCACTCCTTACAAGAATTCGTTGTTAAGAATCCGTCTGTTTACCTCTTCCCCAGCGCAACCCCCCTCCTTGCGAAAGTAAGACAAGGTCTTTATACCGCCCTCACCTGGGAACGATGAATGTAGTTACTTTACAGGTACGCAAGATTTAGTGGGTACAAGAGAGAATCCTGATTTAGTTCTGTATTTAACCTATCTTGTTTTATCTTACAGATCTCCCTCCCTGCAGTCCCCTTCCTTTCCTTCCCCCACTTGACCATCCCGCTCACCTGTGCTGTTATAGCAATCAGGGTTGGGACTGTCGAGAGGTGGACCCCTTTTTGGCATCGAACCGTTCCCGGGGAATCACCGAGCTGACACCATCAATAAAAGTAAAGCAACACTAATATAAGTATATTTTCAATTATAATAATTATACTAACATGTTTATTATTCAAAGTTGCATAATTAATAAATATATATATATATACACATATATTCACACATAGACAAAAAATGGCAGAAGGAGCAAAATTCATAACTTCGCAAAGGGAAATCGACTTCTTTGCTACATGGGCTACACTTATACACACGAAAAAGTAATTGAAAACAAAACACATTGGAAATGTAGCAAATATTACTCCAATTCTTGCTATGGGAGAGCCACTACAGGAGAAACCAATGTAGTTAATATTAAAGTACACAACTATCCCCCCAATATAACTGAAATTGAAGTCAGAGATGCCCTAGAAACAATAAAAGAAGCAAGTATAAGTTCCCAACAAACCAGTACCCAAATACATAAAAATGTTTCAACTCGAGTTCCTGAACATGTCACAGGACAACTACCGTCCATCCCCACTCTAAAAAGATTAATTGCCAGAACTAAAAGAGCTACAGCTCAAACACCACCTACCCCCAAACTTTTGGAGAAATACAAATGTTACCTGAAGATACCATCACCCACAAAGATGAAAAATTCCTTCTTCATGACTATAAAACTCATGAAAAATGAATTATCATCTTTGCTACCAACAACAATTTACAAAAACTTAAAAACTGCAAAACATGGACGATGGATGGCACAACTAAAGTTTGCCCCAAGCCGTTTTACCAACTATATACCATCCACGGCGAGTTATGAAGATATTAATATCCCCTTCATATATGCACTACTCCCTAATAAAAAAAACACCACCTATATAGAGCTCCTGACAATACTAAAACAATTCACTGACAACTACTTTCCACAAACAATAATCATTGACTTTGAACAAGCAATGATTCAGTCAATTTTAAAAATATACCCACACACTGCAATACAAGGTTTCTATTACCACTTCAACCAGAGTATCTGGAGACACCTACAAAAATCTACTTTGAGTATAGATTACGCCACCAATAGCAACTTTGCCTACCAAATAAAAAAATGAATAGCCCTGGCCTATGTCCCAACAACTGAAGTAGCAAACCATTATAACATACTTCTGAAAAGCCCTTTCTATCAAGCAAACAAAAGTAAACTAACTCCCTTCCTAGACTACTTTGAAGACACTTGGGTCGGAAGGCTACATAGGTCAAGGCACCATAGACAACCAAAGTTCCAGATCCCCTAGTGGAACGTCTACACTAGCACTGTAGCTCAAAAAGCTAAAATTAACAACGCAGTGGAAGGAAGGCATAATGACTTCCAAGCCACAATCGGAAGAGGACAACCAACACTACATAAACTAATTGAAGCTATCTAAAAAGAACAGAGCTATCAAGAGCTAAGGCTAGAGCAATCCCTAACTCGAATCGGCCCTAAACTCAGTAAACAAACAAAAACAATATATGAGTACTACAACACAAATCTCGACTATATCCAAACGCCCAAGGTCTAGAATACCTAGACATTATTGCTAAATCTATACTTTAAACAAAAAATAATACTAAACATCATAATGATCTTAAAACCACAAAACATTTAAACAACATAATTCTACTTTTTTTAAATTAATACTTATAATTACGTCATATAAAATTTAAAATCAAACACAAAATTATATGACATAATATAATTATTAAAATTTTTAAAAAAACAATGTAACAGAATACATTTCCCACCCATAATAATAAAAAATAACTTACAGTTATGTCGCAGTAGACGATCCTTTAAAACGATAAAATCCATAGCAGATAAATCAAAAAGCAAATCCATTCGATAAAAAAGCCCCCAAAAAATGCAAAAATACAACGGTAGAAAAAAGGCTCCAACGCTGCAATCCTCTTAATTACAAAACGCTTAAAAAGCCGAAAATTAGTTTGGAAAAAAAACGCTCCAACAAACCCGAAAAAAGGAATTTTAAAGTAAATTGTTTAAAAAAACCAAAATACATTTTCCTTTTTAAAAAAAATATACGGGTCATCAGTTCCATCCGTTCACCAAACAGAAAACCTGTAAATAAAAAACAAAAGAACACCCACCCACAATAACAAATACAAACCCACAAGCATTAATATCAACATTAAATACAAGATAACAGAATTAAACAACACATAACTAACACTACATAACACTCTAATTCTACCCAACACTACGTCAAACACATAAAACACTAAACTACCAAAACAACACCTAACTACACTAAAAATTAACAAATAACGCCCTAACAAATCTAATTACACTACTACTACCTTGCCACTACCCTAAAACTACCTTAAAAGTATATAAAATTAAACTTACCTTAACCGACCAAACGCAGCTCACAACCGCGAGTTTCCGTCTTCCAAAATGACCTAACAAACGAAACAGATAGACAGAAAAGAGAGGAAATAGAAAAAAAATGGCCACGTAATAAAAATAAAAAAAAGACTAACCTTCCATTGACAACAATGGAGAACTATTAAAAAAAATGCAAAATAGTAAATTTGTATATTTTTATTGATTGTAATGTTTTTTCAAATGTTTAAAAAATATACACACATTTGTAAAATATACATTAAATATTATATTATCAAAAAACAAAAAATTTAATATATATTAAAATATATGTTTGTTTCATGTACTTTAAATGTGCAAAAAATATGAAAATGTTAGAAAATATATATATGCTAAAATAAAATGTGTTAAAAAATGTGTAAATTATTTAAAATATTAAATATTATTTTATTAAAAATAATCTTCAATATACTAAATAATAAAATATGCAAAATATAACCTTGTAAAATACAAAAAACATAAAATTATATAAAATGTGTTAAAAAAATGTAAACGGAAATGTATACAAATTTTGTTGTCATAAAAAATAATAAACAATAAAAATGAAACTGTTAATAATTAAACAACTAAAAATATTTTACTTTACTATTACATGACTATACTACAAAAAATTTACCATTTTTCAAAACTGTTAAAAAAATATGTATGTAAAAATATAATTTTTATTTTGCAATTGTACATGAAAAATGAATGTTAAATATATATTATACTTTATAATAAAATCTGTATAACATCAAAATTTCTGATTTATGTTTTTAATATTATGATTAATTTTATAACAAAACCAAATGAAAACAATGTAATTGTGAATTTAAAAAAACATGTTTGCAAAAAAAATGTGGCCAAAAAAACTAACATACGTCTCCTTTCTTATTTCAGTATACATAAAACTGTAACAAAATAAAACATAATAAACAAGAAAAAATTACTGTTCCTAACTTCAGAATCAACTAAACTCAGAGAAAATTCTGGATAATAACCCCCAAATAATTACTATTCCAACTCCAAAACCAACTTTACTCAGAGAAAGTGCTGGATAATAAACCAAAATAATTTTCTATTCCAACTCCAAATCCAACAAAACTCAGGGAAAGTGATGGATAATAAACAATAACAATATACTATTCCAGCTCCAAATATAACTAAACCCAGGCAAAGTGCTGGATAATAAACCATAATAATTTACTATTCCAACTCCAAAACAGACTAAACTCAGGGAAAGTGCTGGATAATAAAAGAAAAATAATTACTATTCCAACTCCCAAACCAACTAAACTCAGGGACAGTGCTGGATAATAAATCATAATAATTTACTATTCCAACTCCAAAACCAACTAAACTCAGGGAAAGTGCTGGATAATAAAACTCCCAAAAATACTATTCCAATTCCAAATCCAACTAAACTCAAGGAAAGTGCTGGATAATAAACCATAATAATGTAATATTCCAAACCCAAATCCAACAAAAAACAGGGAAAGTGCTGGATAATAAACCATAACAATATACCATTTCAACTCCAAATCCAACTAAACACAGGCAAGTGCTGAATAATAAATCATAATAATTTACTATTCCAACTCCAAAACAGACTAAATCAGGGAAAGTGCTGGATAATAAAACAAAAATAATCACTATTCCAACTCCCAAACCAACTAAACTCAGGGAAAGTGCTGGATAATAAATCATAATAATTTACTATTCCAACTCCAAAACCAACAAAACTCAAGGAAAGTGCTAGATAATAAACCCCAAAAAAATTCATATTTCTAACTCGAACAAATTTATTTAAAAAATATTACTTAATAATATATTTCAAAATATAGACAAATATATATTAATTTTAAAATATAAAAACAATGTTTTTTTAAATATTAACATTTCTTTACCAAAATTTTAAATTTAACAAAATTGTTATTTAATTAGTCACTAAGGGGGTGATTAGGATGGCGTGCTGATCGCCATCGCCGGCCAGTCTTATGTGTAGCTGTCATATACACACAATCAACACAAAGGCTCTTGTCAGAGTCACCCTAGTACCCGAAATATTGTTAATTTTAATTATAAAGATCCTTTTTTTTAGTTTTTGGGAATATTTGCGACGATGTTGCGATGGTTGCGAATACGTTGCCAAATCTATAAACAAAAGCAGACATTCAATGGCCACCAGCACATCCAAAAATATCAACTAAAAAAATCCATCCTAACCATTGAACTACACATATTACTTTACATGCTTCTTTAAAAACATGTTTAAGCTTATGTTTTTTGTACTAAGTTTCTTTAAAATTCATCGTTAAGACCTATTTTTCGTTTTCATGTTTATTCGGGTTGTTGCGACGACGCCGTTAACCGCAACGATTGTGCCTTTTCCATAAAATTTAAAACACATATATGCACACATACTATAGTATTTTACACACTAGGGGTTTATAACAGTGTTCTCTAAAGTCATTTTTTTCTAGTGAGTTTCTAGAAAAACCATCTCTAAAACCTATTTTTCGTTTTCGCGGTGACGCTGGGGGTCGAGAAAATGCAAAGCGAAAGCAGGAATTCAATAGCCACCACCACATTCAAAAATTATAACTACATTATTAATTCTAACAATCACACTAGATAAATTACTATCTACATAACTCTTTAAAACATTTATCAGAATTTCAATATCTCTCTAACAGTGTGTATTAATGATTCACTGATTTATTTTTTAATTCCACCAATATTCGTGGTGCCGCGGCGATAGACCTACTGGCCTTCAGAAGACTCCTCAAGACCTGGCTCTTCGATCAGTAGCAGCACCACCCCCCTCTTCCCCCAGCGCCTTGAGACCCTCGCGGGTATGTAGTGCGCTTTATAAGTGACATGATTGATTGATTGATTGATTGATTGATGTGGCCTAAAGCCCCATCACCACAGTGACCAAAAGGGAAGTGTGGGGTCCATAGCTGATGCACATTTTGAACAGTGTGGCAATGTGGCCTAAAGCCCCATCACCACAGTGACCAAAAGGGAAGTGTGCTATCCATAGCTGATGCACATTTTGAACAGTGTGGCAATTGGGACTAAAGCCCCATCACCACAGTGACCAAAAGGGAAGTGTGGAATCCATAGCTGATGCACATTTTGAACAGTGTGGCAATGGGGCCTAAAGCCCCATCACCACAGTGACCAAAAGGGAAGTGTAGTCATGGTAAAAGCTGCCAAAGCCAAACTGCATGGATGAATCCTGGTCACACAACAACAAACACATCAGTGGCATAGTAGTGCCTGTGTCCCATAGCAACATAGATTGGTCGAGGCAAACAGTGCAGTGTCACTGAAACATCATTTTGGCCATGTGCATACAAACATCACCCATGGGGGCCCACATTGTCAACATTCACAAATAACACAATGACAGAAGTGACCATCATAATGCTGACCCACATATCTGCACCAATGGACACACAAATGTAGATATCCTGTGGAGACTGTAGATGTCAGGTGAACAAATACCATTCCATGGCAGCAATGGGACATACAAACCATGATTATTGTGCTGACTGATGACCTAGGAGTCCCAGGGACAGCAGGGGAAAGCCACCAAACAACATACAGCCAATGGCACACTCAAGATATGCCAATGCAGTGGTGCAAAGGCACAAACACAAACAGGCAGACTCACACTGCATATCAAACACAACAGGTGATGGGGGGTGTGCCAGTATCCCCAGGCAACCACACAACACATGAGGAGGCCTGAATTCCAACCACACAGATGTGTATACAGTGCCATACAAAAGTTACTCATGGATCGGATACCCCTATGTGGGCAATCAGGCATTGTTAGATGAGAGGGAGCCCAAATTACACATGTCACACAAGCTTGTAGGAACAGCAACTAACACAGCAAGAGACAGACCCACCACAGCACTACCCCCAGGGACCCCACATTGTGCTGACACTAGCCTGCATGATAATCCCACTGTGATGACAAAGTTAGATGTCGTTCACACTGTGAACCACAGCCATGTGTCCTGAGCAACTAACTACCATCACACCTACACAAGCTCCAATCAAACAGCACGGCCTGCCAGCCAAGGCCAATATGGAGGTAGGGGTCTAGCCGTGCAACAACTCACTTTTTCACACACTCAACACCACACACCCTGATCTCCACCAATGTGCAGCAGTGAAGCTCACATGGACTGGTGACATTGGACATGCACCCATGACAATACCAGGGGTGGTGGTGGGAACTAAGGTGCAGAAACCCATCACACATGGCCAGTCAACAAGTCTCGTCAATGTCTGACACACAGCACAGTATGCCGTACATGGGCATGATGTGAAATCCACCACAATCAATGGGATCCTGGCCATAGTCACACACCAACTAAGAAGCCAAGGTGACACACGAAGAACACACGTACACAACTTCCAACATTGCAGCTCTGACCCTGAGGAGTGGCAGCAGTCACACACACAACGTGTCACAATCACTGAAAGCTACCACAAACTGTAAATCACATGACTTGTGTAAACAACAAGTGCCAAGGGGAATCCTGAATGTGTCCCATCTGCGTTTGCCCACATCCCCAGCCCTGACAACAAAGACAACCTGGTATGACAACCTCATGAACATTAATTTGCCATGCACCCACATCACGGAGAAACCAGGTCCAAGATGCTGGATGAACACAGAACAACTCAGCAAGCATCACAAACAGGAACATCCCTAGGGACACAGCCTGTGTAGGAAAAGGGAAGGGAACACGCACAGACATGCTTACACAACACACAACACAGGCCCACGCAATGTCACCGGATTACACACTGCCATGAGGGCACTCCACTCCTGTGGAAGGTCCGCTGTGCCAAACCTTGTCTGTGCACGACCCAAACATGTCTGCAGAACACTCCGTCAGTGAGTCAACAACCACAACACACAGAAGGCTCTGCTCACATCAGCCTGGGTACGGGAGTGTCACAAGAAAAACCATTGGTCTGTTAAAACTAAGCATCAGCAGCAACAAACTAGTCTGAATTGATTTAAAGGAGTCCTCTTAAAGAGGATAAAATCCCATCACCCACCAAGGTGGCATGCTTCATCACTTGGGATCTCCTTTGAGTTGCAAACCCTGGTGCAACTAAGTGCTACTACCTTCTCAACAAAGGAAGGGAGTTCACGGTTATTTACAAGAGTAGTGTGAGGTAGAATAAACCATGATCCCAAAATGTGGAGCCTAAAATATTTCGAAAGGTGGTGGTTTGCAGTGCATATGAAAAATGTGTGTGAGAAGTGATTGTATAAAATTGGCTACCAGGACACAAAACTATTTTAATAGATGCTATCCTGGTGTCAAGAATAAAACAGTGCGTGTGCAGTTTTCAACAAATAACTGCAAGAGTCCAAAGAAATGGTAGGTCTACATGTTTCAGCCTATAGATCTACTCTGACCCAGGCTTTCATCAGGACCTAAAGATAGAATCGCTACTGCAAATAGTGTACTTAGTGCAAAATCAAATGAAGTCTCAATAAAAGTAGTTGGTCCGATACAACCTACATTCACCTGTGAGTCCAAAACTTGGCCAACAGTCACAGGAGTATTGGACACAATCCCGTCTTTATGCGGGTGCACTCCTCACCTCACCTGGCATCCGCTCAGGAAGTGAGGCACCGCTCTGTCCGTCGGTACCCCTGGCCGGACATGAGCTGGAAGGGGAGGTCCATGGACTTATTGCTCCTCTGTAGGGCAGACATACCCGTCGAGATGCCCTCCATGAACGACACCAGCTGTGTCAACAGAGTGGTGTGTGGATGGAGGACACTCAGCATTGCTGTCTGCCCTACATGGAGCTGCCGAAGGAGGTACACAGACTCCTCACTCAGGGCAGCAGGGGACACAGGGGCAGGGGGTGCGGTGCCTGGCACGAAGGAGACACGCTCCCGAGCACGGGAGCCTCCCCGGACCTCAGGAATGGGAGACAATGGGAGGGCGGTGGTGGTGGTGGTGGTGGCGGGGCCAGACAGACTAGCTGGCCTTTGGTGGCTGCTGAGACCCGCCTCCACAAGGGAGTCATCCTCCGAGCTGCTGTCGTCCTCAGCTGAGGTGGATGGTGCTGAGGACTCCTCGGTGTGGCTCCCCTCACCCTCCGTGCCACTGGGTCCCTCTGACCACTCGTCCGATGCTGACCCAGTCTGGCTCCGCTGCTCCTCCTGGTCCGTGGAGCTGTCCCCTCCTGTGGCCGTGGATGTATCTGCAAACAATTAGGAAAACAGACAAACATTAGTCACCTGCACTGACAGCACACACCACAGTAAGTACAGCACATTACAGAGCAAGCCCTGGTATCCTTAGTTGAACATTGCCTAAAGTCCTCACACAGATTCGCGGAAGCCAAATGTCAGTCTGATGGTCAACCATGGGACTCACACCCCTCCTGCCCTTGCACCCATCTGTCTGGTGCCTGTCTGATGGTAAGACCCCAGTGTGGACACATGCACCACCTACACAGTTGTTGGACATTGCAGGGAACACGGTGAAGTATGTGAACATGCACACATCACATCTCTTGCCACTGAGTCAGTGCAGGTGTCCGGATAAAGGGATGGCCAGAGTCTAAATAGAAATGCATGTGATGCATACCAGCACCAGACACCATGATGCACCCATGTCCGGATAGTCAATGCCACAATGGGGTGCATGTTGCACATGTCACTCCCCTGCAGGATCAGTCTCAGGAAGTTTAATGCCATGACACAGGAATGCGTGCAAAGTCATACATTACTGTCTCAAGTCACATGGCCATGGCAGCCAGCCAACAACAGTCTGCACTGTGTCACAATCCGAGGGCATGGGGAATGCAAGTTATGTGACTGACAAGTGCACATGTCCATCCCCCAAAAACCACAAGATCTGTACTACTATTTGTCCACGTCATACCAACTGGACATATGGGGGACATGAAACACAACTCTCTGAACATGAGCACCTCACAGTGTGCTGTGAATGAAAATACAGCTGCCTGAAAGTCACAGTCGCAAACACCTGTGTGCACAGTCAAGTGATCAGACACCTATAAGTCACAGAAGTATCGTCTATCATGGTCACATCTCCGATGGCATGCTGAGCCCTAACCGATAAACATACCAGTAGTCCTGACAACGAAGACACAGCACAATGAGACAGAGGCAGCCACCTGAGGGTACATTTCACTGATCACAACATGCCAGATGATACACGGGAGTGGGAGTACAGAGTGTATTGTATGCCCTGGAGTAGGCATGACTGTCCAGCTCCACCTGTAAGAGGGATGAGTCCTGGACAGTAGGCAGGTGGCTAAGCATGTGTGACACACTGGATACACATACTCCTGAGGCCCAAACATTGTTCCCACCAGCAGCATGGGTGTGTGCCAAATTCCCCAGGGACATGTGGTGAGTCAGAGCAGCAAGCGGACCACATATCAAAGTTACACCCAGATTACATGTCAGAACTTAGGCATTGTGTAAGCAATTGACCCACCCATGAATCGCACAACATAGTCACGGGAACAAATGCTGTCCCCCACCTTGAGCAAAGCTAAATGCAATGACACAGTCCCCAAATGACACAATTTCCTGACTATAAGGGCCACACATAAGCGTATCAGAGGAGAAGTGGGCATGTCACAAATGAGGGACATGGGTCCTGGACCACATGACTGATGTACTGTGGAAGTTTAACCAGGCCAGAGGAGGGCACATAGCATGTCAGACAAAGTGCACAGTGCAGTCATGGACTCACCCCCTCCTTGCTGCTGTCTGGCCTTCAGCTGCCCATCCAGGTCAGGGAAGACCGCCGCCAGGATCCTGAGCATGTGGGGGGTCAGGGTCCGGTGTCCGCCCTCCTGCGAGGCGGCGACAGCTTCAGCTGGACCCTTGCGATCCTCCGGGTCCAGCCCCGAAGGTCCTGCCACCTCTTCTGGCAGTTGCGGATCCTGCGCCTGTAGTCCCCCACGGATCTTACTTCCCGGGCGATGGTCAGCCAGATTTCCTGCTTCTGGTGGGCATCAACCTGTGAGGATGACAAAGTGAAAAGGCCATTACTACACATGCAACATATACGTGCATCACACAGTTGGATATACATGTCTCAATCACAGGGGCATATGATGTACACAGGCAGTGCAACAATGGCTATGAACAGTTTGCCAGCAGTCACTACATGGTATCATTGCATGGGAAGTAAACCTAGTTGGAATGCACTGTTACTGCACTGTACCAGTTGAGTGCATGTAACTACACACTTTGGGGTGTGACAACTACTCAGTGAGCATGCTAGCCAGTGGTGTGCACACTGTAAGTCCTGCTAGACAGACAACATGCACAATTAGTAAGGCAGTGGACAGCACACTCACCTGCTCCCCTGGTTTCCCATACAGCTTGCTGTACTGTGGAAGGAGGCTGTCCAGCAGGGCCTGGTTCTCCTCAAGGCTGAAGGCTGGGGCTCTCTCCACAGTACGTGCCATTGCAGTAGCCAGAGGATGCATAAACAGCAGCAGTGTTGGTGGCAGATGTCGTCCTGGAGCATGTAGTGCAGGCAAGTGAGCTCTCAGGGGAACACCCAGCATTATATGTGTGCTGCAGAGGCAGATACTGTCCCATGTGTCCAAAGTGATAGGTCCAAGTCGTTAGCATCTTCTGAATCTGACTAATCCATGGAATAGCAGCACTAATACACGCCCACAGCATCCTTCAAATCTTCAACTTCATGACACCCATGATTTTGCAACATTGTTGTGGCTGGCCAACTGAATTCACTGCATCAGACTCGTTGGAGCTTCGAAAACGCGTCCGTTGCCATGCCAGGCCCCAGCCAATGTGTGCGCACCGTTCGGTCCATTGCTGTACAACGCGTATTTCGGGATACAACGCGTACTCGCACACATCATATGCAATGGGCCGGCCGGGCACACCGATCGGTCCATTGCTGTACAACGCGTACCCGCTCACAACAGATCCAATGGGCCGGCCGGGCAGACCGATCGGTCCATTGCTGTACAACGCGTATTTCGGGATACAACGCGTACTCGCACACATCATATGCAATGGGCCGGCCGGGCACACCGATCGGTCCATTGCTGTACAACGCGTATTTCGGGATACAACGCATGCAATGGGCCGGCCGGGCACACCGATCGGTCCATTGCTGTACAACGCGTACCCGCTCCCAACAGATGCAATGGGCCGGCCGGGCACACCGATCGGTCCATTGGTGTACAACGCGTATTTCAGGATACAACACATGCAATGGGCCGGCCGGGCACACCGATCGGTCCATTGCTGTACAACGCGTATTTCGGGATACAACACATGCAATGGGCCGGCCGGGCACACCGATCGGTCCATTGCTGTACAACGCGTCCCTGTACAGGTCAGTCGCAAATGTCACCATGCTTGTCACTGGTGAACGTATGCCAGCCACATATACCTGCCAGAGACCCAGGGGCACACCTACAACACCACACCCAGTCCACACTGTTTCCTAAGGCATGTAAGGCTGCATTTCCTTCTCTGTGTATGGGGGTTAACATGTGGTTTCTGTGGTGGCACTTGTGGGCAGCCACACCCAGGCTGTGCATGTGTTCATGGGGACAGGGTCCTTTGTGTGTTGTGCACATGACCACTGTGATGTGCAACAGTTCATTTTGGAGCATGTGGCATGGTCACATTTCCAGGTTGTGTATGTGTATGACATGTCACATACCCCCTGGGTCCCATGTGGGAAGGCATGTACGTCACAGGATGACCCATTGCCACAATAGTGATGTCCCTCCACAGTCTGTGTGCATGTTGTGTTTCCGATGTCTCTGATTCCATGTGCACGATGGGAGACAGTCTCCACATCAACGTTGTTTGTGCATGGACTTTGATGTTGTGTGTCACTGGCGTCCATGTCTGTCCTGCGGATGCGACAGGGGCCACTACCTGTGGGAGTCATGTTTCATTTTCTGACGTGTACATGATACGCCATGTCATGCCAGTGTCCATGTGGCAAGACAGGGTCACTGGGAATCTACCTGTCAATGAGCTGTGATGCCTGCGGCGCATCTGTCCAGACATGTCACTGTGGTGTGTGTGTGGAACGTGACAGCAGTAAATGGGTACTGTGACACAGCCTAATGGTTTCCCATAGCACAACCTGGTACCTGTTGTGCACACATGTTGTACTGAGAAGTTAGATGATGGCCATGTAGGTGCGAGTTATGTCCGACAGAACGGCACACACATCAAGTACTTGTGTCACGTAATGATGTTTCATGTGAAATTGTGTATGGTGAATGGCACATATGTGGGGTGACTGACAATCTTTTTTCCTTCAACCTATGCACTGCAGGGCTCCAGCTGTCCATAGACCATTCCCTGACCTGGCAACGATGGTGGAACGTGACAGCATCCGATGGTACGGCTTCACCAGGCAGCTGATTGAGGATTTGGCAGTGCGCTTGGCACCACATTTGCAACCTAGCCGGCCGTACCCTACAGCGCTGACCCCCAAGGTGAAGGTAATGGCAGCCCTACACTTCTTTGCCACCGGTACCTTTCAACACACTGTTGTGACTGCCGGTCGGATGTCACAGACTATGTTCAGCCGTGTGCTACGCGATATTTTGGAGGCAATGTTGAGATGCCTGAACCAGTACATCTATTTCCCTACACGTCAACAACTCACTGACGTCAAGAGTGACTTCTATGCCCTGGGGAGGATGCCACATGTCATTGGCTCCATTGATGGGACACATGTGGCTTTGATACCACCACAGGCACATGAGCAGGCATACCGGAACCGTAAACATTACCATTCGATCAATGCTCTGGTGGTATGTTCAGCAGATATGAGCATCACACATGTGTGTGCCCGTTTCCCTGGTTCAGCACACGATGCCTACGTGATGAGGAGTAGTCGCATCCCGAGGATGATGGCACAGATGCAGAACCAGCGTGCCTGGCTTGTCGGTGTGTACTGACTTTGTACCATTGTGTGTGTTCTGATCTGTAGTATTCCACCCACTTTTCCAAATCAGCTAATGTGCACTTGTCTGTCCGTAGGTGACTCCGGATACCCCAACATGCCGTGGTTGCTGACACCCCTCAGGAACCCTGTGACACCAGCCCAGATGCGCTACAATGAGGCACATGGTCGGACCAGGAGAGTGATAGAGCGGACCTTTGGTCTCCTGAAGAGCCGCTTCCGCTGCCTGGACAAGACAGGAGGGGCCCTCCCATATGCCCCAGCCAAGGTGTGCAAGATTGTCATCGTCTGCTGCATGCTACACAACCTGGCAGTGCGGAAGGAGTTGCCTCTCATCCTGGATGACGATGACCAACGTCCGCCACCTGTGGAGGATCCTGGCCTGGACCACGATGCCAGTGATGATGATGATGATGATGGTGATGTCCGCACACAGCTCATCACCAACTTCTTCAGCTGAATGTGAGTATCCAGGGAGATGTAATGTGAATGACGTGAGTTTGCATGATATGTGTGGGTGGTGCTCTGGTGCTGTTTTAGTGTGGCCATGTGCTACTTTTTTTTTTTTTTAAATGTATTTATTGACAGCTTGATAGTACATAGTGATGCATAGAAGCCCACTCGCAGGTGGGATGAGCTTATTATTCGTACCAGAGTGTCCATTATAAGCTGATTTTGTAACTTCAAACCAAACTCCCCAATTCGAAGTGCCCCTGCCCCCCCCAACTACCCACCCTCTCCACCTTGGCACTCTTGAATACAGTCATGGCATATTGGCAGTATTAGATTGCACCACCCAGAATCTCCCAAAGTAGTATTCTAGACGTCCCGGAGCTCAGGCAATGTGCACCACACCCGGGAGTTAAACCAAGTCCGGATTAGTAAGGAGATACCCAGAGAGAGGAGCCCAGAAATCCTTGGGTCTAGATGCTTCAGGCAGCTCTTCCGCGTATACTCCCAGCTGGTCCCTGCAGTAGAGCAAATCTCTGATCCACCTAGCTGCCGTAGGCACGGCCCTTGCTCCCCAGCATTGTGCCACCGCTCTCTTTGCGAAGAGAGTAGCTATGGCTACCAAGCGTCTATTGCCGGGTTTCAGTTTCTGCACCCACCCCAGCAGACACACCACAGGCATACATGCGACAGGCTCAGCAATAACTGCAGACAATATCTGCGTGACTCGTTCTCAGAATTTGAAAATGCCAGCACATGACCAAGCTAAGTGCATAAAATCCGCATCCGCCTGACCGCAGCGCACACAGCATGTACTGTCACGCAAGCCGAACTTGTATAATTGACTCGGAGTGTAGTAAAGCTGAGGTAAATACTTAAAGTGGATTATGCGGAGGTTGCAATTCGCGGTCAGTCGCCCGGTCAGCGCACAACAAAATTTCCAGTCGTCCAGTGTTAATTCATCAGATAGCAGGTCATTCCATCTAGTGTACGAGGGGGATGCAGTGAGTTCTTGCTCCCGAAGTGACGCATTATACAGCCTGGTGATCAACCCACCGCGATTCTCACCACCCAACACCGCCCGCAAGGCTTGTAATGTTCGTGGTTCATGAGGGAACTCGGGGTAGATGTCCCGGATCGCTTGCCGCACACTCACATAAGTAAACCCTAACATAAATCCGGTGTCGTGACCCGCCTGCAGGTCCGACAAGGACCGGAATCGTCCATTCTCATATAGGTCACCTAGCTGCGCAATCCCCACCGCATTCAATACCTTCAGGGCTGCTGGTTCCCTGGCGGCTGAAATATCAGGATGGGCCGCGAGCGGCAATTTGGGAGTATATAAGTATCCCATCCGTGCTCTGCTAGCAAGCGCTTTCCATGCCCAGGCCGTGCAGTGAACTGGGTTAATTTCTGTTCGCGGGCCGCCACTACCCCCCATCAACGCAGCCGCCCTTAGGGGCGTCGGCAATATCGAGTCCGCCTCAATTGCAGTGTGCGGTTGAAATCTCTGCGGGTAGTACCAGAAGTGCGCAAACTGCGCCTGGGCGCACAGGTAATAAAGACGCATGTCAGGAGCCTCAAAACCGCCTCGGTCAAAGGGTAACGTTAGTACAGTCCAGCTACAGCGGGGTTTTTTGCCCCCCCAAACAAACGTTAGCAGGATCGTCTACAATGCGGCGAAGAACGCTTTATTCAATCGGATGGGGATATTGATAAAGAAATAAAGGAGTTTGGGAAGGAAAGACATTTTGACGACCGCTATACGATCCGCAAGTGAAAGGGGCAGTCTTGCCCACCGCGCTGCCCGATCCGTGATCCCGTCCACAGCCCGGCCATAATTAGCCGTGATCACCACCTCCGGGTCCCTATGCAGCCATATACCGAGGTATTTTACTGGGTCAACAGACCATTTTAAAGGATAATCAAGTTCCATCTCTGTGGTCCCTGCGGTCAGCGGAAAAACTGTGGACTTGGCCCAATTGACACCCAGTCCCGAGAATCGTTAAAATTTTACATACTCACGCAGTAACGCTGGTAAATAAATGGCCGGTTCTCGGACATAAAGCAGCATGTCGTCGGCATACAAGGAGACCACCAAGGGCCTCTGCCGGAACCTCAATGCGGCCTGTGCATGTAATTGACGGAGCTTGCACGCCAGAGGCTCAAGCGCCAGAGCAAATAGCATGGGCGACAGGGGGCAGCCCTGCCGCGTGCCCCGTTTAATAAAAAAGGGATCTGAAATCCAACCGTTCACCCGAATCCGCGCCACTGGCGCAGTATACAAGAGGTGTATCCATTTGAGGAAGAACGGCGGTATGCCCATGCGCTGCAGGACCGTAAACATGAATTCCCATTGTAGCGAATCAAAGGCCTTGGCCGCATCCAGCAGCATGGCCACCGCCTGGAAGTCACGCTCAAAGTAGTGCAGGGTAGCGAAGATTGTGCGGAGATTATGCATGGTGGATCTAGAGGGAACAAATCCTGACTGATCTGGGAGGACCAATTTGGGAACCAAGGGTTGTAGCCGAGTGGCGATCATTTTTGCCAAAATCTTGGCATCAATATTTATAATGGAGAGGGGCCTGTATGAGTCGCATAGGTTCGCCGCCTTATCCGGTTTCAGCAGCATAACCAACAGGGCCTCCGTAAGGGAGGGAGGCAAAGCTCCAGATACATATGCTTCGGCGAATACCTCCAGCAGGCGCTGCGCTAGGTCCTCCGCATATGCCTTATAAAATTCGCTGGGGAGCCCATCAAGTCCAGCTGCCTTACAGGTCAGGAGAGACATGATGGCTAGTTTAACATCTTCAACATCAAAGGGTTGTATTAGATACTCTCGGTGGTGTGGTGGTAGCCAACCCAGTGCGACATCATCCAGATAGGCATGAAGTTCCTCAGCTGCGGGAACCGCACGGTCCCCATATAAGTCCGAGTAATAACCCAGCACCACGTTGCTAATTTCAGCCGTGCCATAATGCGGCACTCCCTCCCCGTCCAGCAGCCCGGTTATATTGACCTGGTGTCGTGGGGCAGCCAGCCGCTGCGCCAGTGTGCGGCTAGGGCGCCCCCCCTCTCCATAATGGCGGGCGATACATCGCCGAGACCTATGCGCCATTTCTTGATCTACTGTCTCATTGTGTTCCGTTACCAGCTCACGGATTTTAGAGAGCGTCTCCGGTGCAGGGTCGTGGGCATAGGCCCGTTCCAGTGCGACTATTTCCCCGGCAAGTTTGTGAATTCTGCGGCGTAAATCTTTTAAGACCCCTGCCTGCGCTTCAATACAAACCCCCCGAATCGTAACCTTAAAGGCCTCCCAAAGAACCGCCTGGCTATCCACTGTTCCCTCATTTTCTCTGAATTTTTTTTTAATGGCCTCTCCCACTGTATGTTTGAAGACCTGATCAGTCAGAGAGGACGGCTGTAACCTCCACGAGAATGGGGGTCGTTCATAACCCGGGACCCGCAACTCAAGAAGAACCGGGGAGTGGTCAGATAGCGTTTTTGCTAGGTGTTGCACATCCAGGACCCAGGTGCAAGCAACCTCCGATACCAGCCAGTAGTCCAACCTGGACCATGTGCCATGCACCGTGGAGATAAATGTACCCTCCCTAGTCCCCGGATGCCTAATACGCCAGACATCATGCAGATTCCCTGCTTCCAGTAGGCCCAGTAGTGCCGTGGTCGTTAGTCTCTGCCGTCCCGCTCCCATTCCCGCCCTGTCGGCGTGCACATCTAAACAGGTGTTGAAGTCCCCCCCCATATAATTTCTGCAATGGGGAACGCTGAGACGCGACGCCACACATCCGCATAGAAAGAGTGATCATCCACGTTTGGACCATAGACATTTACCAATAGCACATTCGCACCCCCAAGCATACCATGCACAATGGCTAGCCTGCCCTGGTCATCGGTCTCAGTCCTATGAACCTGAAATGGGACCCCTCGTTTGACAAGGATCATCACCCCCCGAGAGTAGGATGAGTAGGAAGACATAATCCGCGCCCCCGCCCATCGGGACCCCACCTTTTGATCAGACAGTGCAGTGAGATGAGTCTCCTGCAGCATCGCCACTTGAATATTGAGCCTATCTAAGGTTGCCATCACAGTGCGTATCTTTTTTGGGCTATTTAGGCCTCGTACGTTCCAGGTTAAGAAACGGAAATTACCTCGCATTACTGTAAGAGGGGTGATAATGACATACACATAAACAACATTGCAGAAGACCAGTAAATCGATAGCCCGCTGAGCGTTGCAACATGAGACAGCAGTATACCCAGGTAGTCCACAGTAGGTACATTGCCCCAAAGCTCCCAAGGCAAATTAACTTCCAGGTGTACAAAAATACAAGATTCAGTTCTGCGATACTCGTGCCAGACGTTAGAGAGCAATTATTCATACAGTGCCATTCGCGACCCCCCACCCGCTCCACCCCCCCTCTCCTGCCCCCCACCCACTTTGGCCTCCCTCAACTTGCCAAAGCCATCCCTGATAAACCCATCTAACTCCCATCTAACATCACAAACAAATAACAGTGTGTGGGGAATTCCCATATGGGGGGCGTCAGAGTGCTACTGTCCTCCCACTGGGTAGGAGGTGGCTGATCAGGTCGTGTACCTGTGTTACAATCCTAAAGCTGATACTGAACCAAGTGCATCCTGCCTAAACTACATATGGCAATGCAGCCCTCGTCGTGAGAGCAGAAATGGGAGCCAAATAGGTAAAACGAGTGCCCACAAGTAAGACAAATCTAATAAACCGTGCAGTTAAGGCCCCTTAGGGAAGGGCTCCGATCATAGGGTACTCTGATATTGTCAATTCCCCTCTCCCTTATCAGTCCCAGGCTCTCGGCGCTGCCTCTTCAAGTGCTTCGCATGCTCCATCGCTGCCTTTGGAGTCGAGAAGATTTTAAAGCTCCCCTCAGCTCCCACACGGATCCGAGCTGGATACAGCATAGCATACGGTATGTCCTCGGACTGAAGGAATTTTTTTACGGCCCCATACTTACGCCGCGCCGCCTGGACCGCGGCAGTGAAGTCAGGGAAGAAGGACAAATTGTTCCCCTGGTGACAGATGTTACCTTTCTCCCTGGCCAGTCGCAAGATGGTGTCCCGATCCCGATAGTTCAATAGCCGGGCTATGATTGGCCGGGGAGGGGCCCCAGGGGCCGGACGCGCCGCCAGGGAACGGTGGGCTCGCTCCACCACAAATATTGGAGACAGCTGCTCAGTTCCAAATACCTCCTTAATGAGAGACTCCATGTATAGTTCCATTTTACCAGAGTTTGTGGACTCAGGGAGGCCCAAAAGGTGGATGTTGTTCCTCCTAGACCTGGCCTCCAAATCCTCGTTCTTGGCCTGTATTATGGCTAATACCTTTTCCATATTGAGAGCCTTACTAGTGACTTCACTGAGTCCATCCTCCGCAGTGGACACCCTCTGTTCCACCTCCCCCATTCTTGCAGACTGCTTTTCTAATTGGGAGGACATATGATCCAGTCTGTGATTGATAGTAGACATGCTGCCCTCAATGGCCTGTAGACTTTTCTGAATCGCCAGCAGTGTAGACTCCAGACTAGAAGTGCCATCTCCCTGGCAGTCCGCCTCCGAATCAGAAGCTGCCTTCTGAGGGGCCCTGCTTGATTTTCGTGCCTCAAAAGTGAGGTGGGGCTGCGATTTATCCGGCTTCCCCATACTCAGCTGTGGTAACAGCGGGTGCCCTGGAACACCCCAAGCAGCAATGCAATGACCCAATGTTCAGAAGCCTGTAGTATGCGTACGGGGGAACTCTGAACCGTACAACATGTGTTCCAGAGAGTTCGACTCCCAGCAGAGGCAAACCCTCCTCAGCCCCAGAGGGAGGGTGTATGGCACCCAGCGACGTGACCCGGAGGATCCTCCACAACACTCTCTGTAGTCAGCAACTGATGGCCCCCACAAAGATAGCCAGGCCAGGTCAAAAAGGGGCGCAGGCAGTGGGGAGCCGGGATATGCTGCGAGTCTCGGGGTCAGGCAGCCTCCATCACTTCATGGGTTGCCGCTGTAAACCGGCCCACACCCCGCACCTTCGCACCAGGGCTCCCTCGGCCGCAGGTAGGCCACACCAGGGACACTCCACCAGCAGCGCTATAATAGTAGCCTCACGCAGCCCCGTCCAGGTGAATGCTCACCAGCAGGGGGCCATACACTCCACAGCAGCAAAGCATCAGCCAGTCTCTGCCCCCCAAACCGGCATCTCAGGCATCACCGTGCAGGCAGTCAAATGCAGGCTCGCCGCCCTCACAAGCCACAGCAGGCAGGCCACAGTCCAAGACCCCAGCCAGCTCCCACCACCGTGGTCGCAGGCCGAGGCCCGGACCGCCCCCCACCTACCGCAGCCCGGCGGGCGCTGACGATATTCCGCCGCCGCTGGTCAGGTCCGTCGGCACGTCCCGCAGGGTCGGCAAGACGCCTCACAGGGATCCGGTCGCATCGGCGATCGCCCGGGCCCCCGGCGCGGGGCGCCAGACGTGCAGCAGCCCCGGGCGTGCCCGGGCCCCAGCCAGTAGTCCGCAGCAGTCGCCGCCCCCGCCGTCAGCACAGGGCAGAGGGAGCAGGAGTCCTCATTGCAGGCACAGAGCCCCGAGGCGCGCTCAAACCTCGCTCGCCGCCATGGCGGCCGCCATCTTGCACACGAGTCGCTCAGGGCCATCCCAGCTCCAGCGCCGCAGATATCGGGTCCCCTCAGCCTCCCAGACAGACCCTACCGCAGCCGGAGCGTCCCCGCAGCCAGAGCAACGCAGCAGGCACTTGGATTGCTCAATTTATCCGCAGATTCTGGGCGGATTGCAGATCAGCCGGGCGGAGTAGCACTTAATGTGCAGCCATCTTGCCGGCGCCCTCTAGCGCCCCCGGCCATGTGCTACTTGAGTGGATGCGTGCAGCAATGTGTCCTTCCAGGTAGTCTGAACTCCCAACAGTTCTGACATGCTAACTTGGTTTTGTGTAGTTGTCTTGTGACATGTATTGGGCATGAGTATTGCAGTACTGTCCTGTTCTACAGTGATTTTAACTGTGTGTCATGTCTGTCCTTCACAGGGTGCTTACTGTGTACTTTGGCCAACTTGGATCCCCCGACACCATGATTCAGCTTTCTGGGTAGCAGCAGTAGTTTCCCTACAAGTGATGTGCCACACACCCCTGGACTTCATATTTTCTGCACTTGTTGACTGTGTGGCCACTGCCACGTGGGTAAACCTTGCATTTGTAGTGGAAACAACATGTTGCTAATGTGTAATAAACCTGTGCTTCACTTTGGGATGTGCGTTGTCTGTGGTCACACATCTGACTGACATTTGCTTACTGCACCTGTGGGCTAGTTGACACAGACTCTGAATAGGTGTGGTGTCTGTGCATTCCACTGTATTTCCAGGCAACATCACTGTGGGCGATGAGTCCGATGGCCCTGGTGTCTGTGTTGTGTAGCCCTAGTGGTGTGTCTCCCTCAAATGTGTCACGTCACCATGACTCACACAACGGTGTTGTACTCGCTGTAGCAGTTAGCATACACAGTGTAATTTGGCAGAACATCATCACCATAACAGTATCCACATTTGAATAACAACAGTGGCAAGTATGGTGTACTAGTGATTTTATTTACAGAAATGTGTGTGTGTATAGTACACAGGATGGTGGGTGCTGTACATTGGGATTGTGATCCAAAGTTCCCAGATGAGTTGGAAGTCTTGGTAGCAGAAATGTCCTGAGTGAAGTCCACAGTCATATGATACATTAGTCCAACTTGAACTCCCCATGTCATGTGGGAAAGTACTGTTGCATTCGACAGGGTGAAACGTTTGCACACAAAGGATAATTTCCGGAACAGGTGTTGGCTTCCTGGGGGATGTACGTGGCCATCAACCTCTCAGTTTTCCTTCCTCGGACGACCCCTCTTCTTTGGGGGGACCCTCACGTGCAGGCTGCTGCGGTGCAGGGGAGTCTCCGCCAGAGTCCTCCTCCCTCCCTGTGGCGGTGTCAGTTGTTGCAGCACCAGATGTTGTGGGCACACAGGGAGGTGTGGCCATGTTGGTGCTAATCTGGCGGAGGCATGTCAATATGTCCCTATGCACCGCTGTGAGTTCTTGCAATGTGTCCCACTTGGACTCCATGCGAGACATGTGTGTCTCCACACAGGACATGTGGGAGTCCAAGCGGGCATGATGGGCAGCCTGCTGCTGTTGTATGTCCTTGAGGATCCCCACTACCTGTCTGACCTCTCCGGTGCTATCCTGGTACGCATCAGCGATGCGTGCCAGTTGTGGGTCATCATGCAGTCCAGACCCCTCTGCAAGCAGCGACCTATGTCTACCACCCCTCCCACCACCCCTGGCGACACGTGCAGGACCTGCGGTGGCACGCACAGGTGACCCGAGGCCCACTTGGGGGTTGTTAGTGGTGTTGTCATCCATTGCTCCACGGTGGGCCTGGGGGCCTGTGCTGTTGTCAGCGGTGGTCCTTGGTCTGTACGTGTCAGCGGGGGTGGTCTGTATGTTGCCAGTTGTTGGAGGGGTGGGTGCAGGGGGTGCAGATGTTGGTCCAGCTGGTGCTGCATGATAACTCACACCGGAGGTGCCAGGTAGGTCTTCGCCATCCGAGGACGGCAGAGGCTGTTCCACACCAGTGAGCTCTGTGTCCCCTGGAGCCTGGGTCAGGGACTCCTCCTCGCCTGCTGCTGTGTCCCCATCATCATCACCTGTATTTGGAGGAGACACACATTGTATGTAATGTTTCTACAGGCATCAATGGTTCACACACCTGACAGTTGTGACTGTACCTCTGGATACGGGCATGTACATTGCATTGTCCTAAGTTGTCACAGTAAGAGGTTGATATTGGTGTAGCACATTGTCATGCATACCTGGGGCATTTCAATATGAATGTTGAGGTGTGTGCATGGCCAGCATTGGTTGTATTTGGTGGACATCCGGCCATCCTTCTCCACCTGGCCCAGTTATCCCACCATGAAGCATGCCACCCTTGCAGTGGGTTCAGGTTGACTCTCAGGATGTCATTCAGTGGTGTTGTGCTGTTTGTTGGTGCCCAGTTCCCAGCAGGGCCTTGTGCTCCCCACAGCAGTAGCCAGTGTCAGCCATCTTGTCAGTCCTTATCCACTCCCTGTGATGTGGGCATGGTTCAGAGTGGTGTTGATGGGCCAATTGTGAGGGTGAGCAGTATCTGTGACTCCAACTCCCATCATGCTATTGCCTACACCACCCTTCCCAGCATGCCCGTACTTCCTTCCTTTTGACTCTGCTTCCCTGTGGGGTAGTGTGCCTGTGCTGACAGGAAGGCTGACAGTGTTGTCCTTGCGTTTGTTTGGCTACAAGTCCCAGGTGTGTCCCTGTGCTTCACACAGCATTACCCAGGGTGGTGGTTCTTTGTGGGATCTTCATTTGGTATGTGAGGCATTGCATTCTCCCAGGTGGGTTATGTGGAGTTTGTGTTGAGGGGGTGTGTGAGGTGAGCTGTTTGTAACTATGGTCAGTGCTGTGAGTCCTCCTTCCCACCCAGCCAGATATCCCACCATGCAACGTGCTTGCATTGCAGAGAGTGCAAGTTGGCTTTCAGGATGTCAGGCAGTGGTGTTGTGCTGTTTGTTGGTGCACAGTTCCCAGCAGGGCCTTGTGCTCCCCACAGCAGTAGCCAGTGTCAGCCATCTTGTCAGTCCTTATCCACTCCCTGGGATGTGAGCATGGTTCAGAGTGGTGTTGATGGGCCAATTGTGAGGGTGAGCAGTATCTGTGACTCTAACTCCCATCATGCTATTGCCTACACCCCCCTTCCCAGCATGCCCGTACTTCCTTCCTTTTGACTCTGCTTCCCTGTGGGGTAGTGTGCCTGTGCTGACAGGAAGGCTGACAGTGTTGTCCTTGCGTTTGTTTGGCTACAAGTCCCAGGTGTGTCCCTGTGCTTCACACAGCATTACCCAGGGTGGTGGTTCTTTGTGGGATCTTCATTTGGTATGTGAGGCATTGCATTCTCCCAGGTGGGTTATGTGGAGTTTGTGTTGAGGGGGTGTGTGAGGTGAGCTGCTTGTAACTATGGTCAGTGCTGTGAGTCCTCCTTCCCACCCAGCCAGTATCCCACCATGCAACGTGCTTGCATTGCAGAGAGTGCAAGTTGGCTTTCAGGATGTCAGGCAGTGGTGTTGTGCTGTTTGTTGGTGCCCAGTTCCCAGCAGGGCCTTGTGCTCCCCACAGCAGTAGCCAGTGTCAGCCATCTTTTCAGTCCTTATCCACTTCCTGTGATGTGAGCATGGTTCAGAGTGGTGTTGATGGGCCAATTGTGAGGGTGAGCAGTATCTGTGACTACAACTCCCATCATGCTATTGGCTACACTGACTTCACCAGCATACACAGAATTCCTTCCTTTAAGTGAGCTTCCCTGTGAGGTGGTGTTCTAGTGGTGGCAAAATATCAGGCAGTGTTTGTTGGTTATATTTGTGCCACTGCCTTGCTCTATTTGTTGTTAGGTTTGTACATGTCATGACACAGTTACATATCACTATGAGATGGCATGTATTGTGTTTATCTAACTGACATACACATCTTGGGATGATTATCTTTTGGTTGCTGTTGATTTACTGGGGGGATGGTTTGACTGTCCCCTTGACAGTGATGTGTGTGTATTGGCACACAATATTGTGTATATTAGTTGTGTACTCACCAGGCTCTGGGATGTCTGTTAGTCCATATACGCTCACTGGTGGTAGGATGGCCCGCACCTTCTCCTCCCAGGGCCTGAGGTATACTGGTTTTGCAGGAGGGCCACTGCAGGTGTGCTGGCTCAGGAGGTAATCCTTCTTGAGTAGGTCTCTGACCCTCCTGCGCACATCATACCACCTGTTCTGGATGTCTTCCTTTGTGCGCAAACATGGTGATTGTGCGTTCACCCTGTCGACGATCCTCGCCCACATCTTGGTTTTCTGTGACATGGGGGTCTGTTGGACCAATGTGCCAAACAACTGTGGCTCTACCCTCAGGATCTCGTCTACCATGACTTCCAATTCACTATCTAGGAACTTTGGATTCTTCTTTAGGGGCATGGTGATGGGTGGGTATTGATGTGTGTGTGTGTGTGCCAGTGAGGGTGTGTGTGTGTAGGTTTTGCTGTGTGTGTGTGAGGGTGCTATTTGTTGAGGTGCTAATGGTGTGTGGCTTTTGTGTTGGATAAGCTGTGTGTGTGTCTGTGTTTGCTGTGTGATGGTGTTCTGTGCTGGCAGGTCAGTGGAATTTGCAAAGGATCATGGTAGGGATTTGTGGCCTTTATGTAGGTGGAGTTGGGGGTGTGTCCTTGTTCCATTCCCCCCCCCCTGTATTTATTGGCTTTGTCATTGCTTGTTTGGCCCTTTTTTTTTGTATTTTTTCATTTGTGATTATTGTGCATGTAGGAGTCGTTCTTCTGACCGAGTAGGACGTTGCAGTTGTCTCGTGCGCGCCTCTCCGAGTCGTTCCTGCTGTGTTTCAGCTCAGTTTCATATGCGGCGTACGCATCGGTCGCGGAGTATTGTGTTTGTTCGGCTGGGTTTTGTATGCGTGTCGGTCGTACGGCTTGAGCTCCGTACGAATCGGTCTGAATTTGTACCCATTGCATCGTACTGCGCGGGTCGGAGTTCGCGGGTACGTTTCGTTCGGGTTATTTCCTGATGCGTGTCGGTCGGTTCGATTCGCGTGGTTTCCGGGCCGGATAGCTTGTTTCCGTCCGGGTCGGTCGTTCGCCTTGTGTTCCGTACGAGTCGGTCGTGATTCCCAAGCACTTCATCGTACTACCCGGGTCGGACCGCGCCGGTACGTGTCGGTCGGACTTAATTCCAGTACCGAGTCGGTCGGTATTTTTTCCGGCCCGAATCGGAATCGGCCCCATAGCTTGTGTCACTAACACCCCCAATTCTGAAACATGGGGTCAGAGTACCTCCACCCTGACCCTTTATATTTGCTTTCACAGAAAAGTTTATCTCCAGGAACCATTCCCGATAGATAAAATGGTGGCTGCAACTTTCTGTTCAGGTTGCATCCAGCCAGTCACAGCATTCCTGGCATGCGCAGTCACGATTAATGGTGAAATTGTTGTGAAATATCCGCAACCAGAGATATCACTATAATTTTCAACTTAAATTTCGCAAAAACTACTGAATGGATTTACACCAAAAAACCAAAAGCCACTTTCTTAAACCAACATCTACCTCTCTGCCAAAGTTGGTGTAAGTCCGGTTCGGTTTCCATGACACACAGAACCTACCATGACACTTTAAAAAAAGAAATTCATGCAGATTGGTCAAACGAAGCCAAAGTTATAGGAAAGCAAAAAAAATGCTCTTCCTATGGAAACTAGGTCCTAACTATAACTACCTACTGGCGACCACCTGTAGGTAATATATACATATATATATTGTATGGATGTGTGAATGGGTATATATATATTTACTGAAAAAACCAAAGGTTACAGGGAAATTATAGTTAGGCTCAGATTTCCCTCATACAAAGACAGTGGAATTCAGCAATTATAGTTACCTGAGCTAACTATAACTTATGCCCCGCAATGCCCTGCTTATTACCTCACATATTACATCGCACATGACATGGTCAATGACATCACTCATGACATCACTGATGCTATCTCAATAGACGTCACTGAAGACATCATAAAGTGAGTGTATGTGTTTTTAAGAGTTTATGGGTATAGGAACCTACCACAAAAGTTAAATTAGTATACTAGGTGCACTACTACTGAGTGATACTACGTCTAACATATATTATGTGAGTGGCAGTGTGGCTGTATCCTTGTGTGTATGGGTGTGTAAGTGGCTCTATGAGTGTATAAGCGGATGTGTGATTGGCTGTGGGGATGAGTGAGATGCTGTGTGAGTGGCTAAATTGGTGAGTGACTCGGTTTGTAAGTGGCTGTATGAGTGAGTGAGTGGCTGTTTGAGTAGGTGTTTGGTTAAGTGAGTTGGTGTGTGAGTGGCTGTATTGGACAGTATGTGTCTGTGTGAATGGCTGTATGGGTGAGTGAGTGGATGTGTGAGTACTAGTATGGATGTGTGAATGGGTATGTAGGTGCTTGTGTGGGTGTGTGAGTGAGTGTGTGAGTGCTTCTATGGGTGAGTAAATGGGTGTGTGAGTGACTGTAGGTAAATAAGTGTGTGAGTAGCTGTATGTGTGAGTGTGTGGCTATGTGAGTGGCTGTAAGGGTGATTGACTGGTTGTATGAGTGGCTGTATGGGTGAGTGCATGTGTGAGTGGCTGTACGAGTGAGTGAGTGGGTGTGTGAGTACTGGTGGGGGTCTGCAAATGTGTATGTGAGTGGTTGTATGGTTGTGTGAGTGGGCATACAAGAGGTTGTATGGGGTTCTGTGGATGATGTCATCAGTGATGTCATTTGAGATGTCATCAGTGATGTCACTGACCATGTCATCAGTGATGTAATATGCGAGGCCATAAGCAGTGCATTGCGGGTGCACTAGTTATAGTTATCTCAGGTAACTATAACTGCTGAATTTCACTGGTTTTGTACGATGGAAATCTGAGCCTAACTATAACGTTCCTGCAAGCTTTCATTTTCTAAATGCATTTCTATGTTTTTTTAACTGGTAGTCTCATTTGCAGAGTGGTGGAGAAAGGGGGTGGGGCCTCCGACCAGCTTTCAGGAATACCGCTGTGAGAGACTTACTGGAGGTAACAGGAGGGCTTCTTGGACCACCAGGACCCTCAGCATCCAAGGGGAATTCATCCCCCCACCCAGCAGTGCCCCAAGAGATACACTTGCAGAGCGGTAGAGAAAGGGAACATGGCCTCCATAGGTATGTATAACTGGTGGGGTAGTTGGCACCTGAGGACCCTCTGGAGCCAAGGGGACTTATTCCCTCAACCAGCAGTGCACTAGGAGGTGCGTTTGCAGAGTGGTGGAGAAAAGGGGGGCCTCTGGCAACTTGCGGGTCAATTCATTTTGTAATATGTTTTAGGGGAGGGGGCTGCATGGACTCCCTCCCTGGGCCACTTCTGGCCTAGGAGACCCCATCCTCCGGGGCCCTGCTTTGTTTTTCTTTTTTATAATTACATTGAAGGGAGGGGGCTGACCTGCCCACCTCCCAGGCCTATTTTGTCCCTGGGAACCCCATCCCCCGAGGCCTGGACTCTTTTTCAATGTGAACAAAAATTATAATACTAATGGCCTCTGTTTTAGTTGCCCTGGTACCACCCAGTGCACCCACTTAACAGTGTTGGGGAATGCAAGGAGACCCTCAAGGCCCCCGTGGCCCGTGTCAGCTCCTCGACTCCTGCTGGAGCCAACATTGGTTTTACACATAGGGAGCTGCTAATGTGTAGCTACCTGTGTTTATAAGCAATTGTGCTCTGATTTGAGCAAGCTAGAGCAAAATGCTCTCAATTGCTCAAAGTGGAGCACAGTTTGCTATGGCTTGGCATGAGCTGTACAGCTCCTGCAAGCCATAGCAAATAGCTATGTCCCGGGGTTGGGCACCCTGGGACATAGCAGGAGCCGGCCCTGGGGGGGGACAGTCCCCAGAACCATCTTCTGATCCAGGAGGGGTGCTGCACAGCCCCCCTCCTTTTTTTAGAATTTGCCCCAGGGTGGTGGTCCCCGGGGCTGCGGGGAGGTCCACGCAGCACCCCGCATTGAATGTCACAAAAGCCCCTCAGAGGTGGTGATCTGCGTGGTCCCAAATTGATTAAAGTTAAAGCCCTGGGGAGGTGGAGGCCCTGTGGCTGTGGGGGGTCTGCGCGGCCCCCCTGCATTTTTACTTGTAAAATGGCTATCCCCAGGGCAGGGGGGAGTCAGAGAGGCCCACCCCATTTAATAATTAGAGAAGCCTCTGGAAGGTGGTGGTCCAGAGGGCACAGGGGGTGCTGTGCGGGCACCCACTGCATAATTTAAATAAAAAACCCTGAGGGGGTGGTGGTCCCTGGGGTTTGATTAAACCCCAGGAGGTGGACCCCATGTGCCCCTCATTTATTTTTTATATGCCACGGTATTTGGCCCAACTGGTGGCTTCCTTTAAAAGAAGCGCTGGAGCCTGTGCTATTTTTTTTTTCAATTTTGCTGCACATCCAGAGATCTACCTGCGAATTTGTGGCAAAATCTAATTTTGATGCCTGACAGTAAGACAGTAAACTGTTTAGACAGTAAAGCAGGTGACAATTGCATAACCTCAGCCATTCACAACATTAGTATTAATACCATATTGTTGACATTATATAACACATAATTAGACATGTTGCAAGACAATGATATCTCACAGGGAGTTCATTAAGAGATATGTGGGAGATTCCCCTTGTAGGGCACTATGGGGGGGCCTGAGTAGAGGTGTCTCATGTTAAGGTTTGGATGTATGTGCGGAAAAGAGTCCAGATAGTTCTAGGGCGGGATGTAGGGGGTTGCAGATTATCATAGTCTTCCCCATACCTTCACAACGGCTCATGCTTTCCAGCCAGTCCCTTACAGTGGATGGCCTGGCGCTGCCCCATCGCAAGGCTATCTCTCTTTTGCCCAGTAGTAAAGCCATGGAGACTAGATGTTGCATTGTATGTGGAACTTTTTGGGTATACCCCAGAGAGGCCGTCAAAGGATCTGGTGACATGTCATGGGTGGACATGGCCGAGATGTGAGAGTATATAGCTGTCCAGTAGGTGGACACTGCTGGGCATGTCCAGGTTAGGTGCGCAAAATCTGCACCAGGGCCATCACACTTATTACATCATCGGATCTGGAGGGATCAAACTTAACGGTGTCGACAGGGAAGAGGTAGTACCTGTGCAGGTATTTGAAGTGTAGTAGCTTGTGCCTCTGGTTGATGGAGATGTTCTTAGTTTGTTTGGTGCAGTAACTCCAAATTTGATCCATTAGCTGTGTCCCTAATTCTCTTTCCCATTTGCCCCTCACTCGTGCAGTAGTGTCCTGCCTCAGTGCAATGCAGGAATGGTAGAGTCTGGAGTTCATGTGGCTTCCGTCTGTAGCCATTATCATATGTTTTTTAAACTTAAATATCTCTGAAACTACTGAACGGATTTACACCAAATCACAAAAAGCCCACTTTCTGGACCAACAGCTAGCTATCTGCCACATTTGGTGTAATTCTAATCTGCGGTTCCGGCTGTAGTCGTGTTAAAAATAATGAAAAATCACCATAGACATAACATGGGGAAAACGCGTTATGGGACCCGCTTTTTTTTTCCGGCCCCTTCTTAATGGATCAATCCAAAACTTTCAACACAGCAGCTGAAACAAAAAGGGGAAGTTTTGTGAAAATATTGTGAAGTTATTGGCAAAAAAAAATGCTTTTCCTATGGAAACTTTGGTCCTAACTATAACTGCCTACTGGTTATTGCATATATATATTCACAGAAAAAAACAAAGGTTACAGGGCTGTTATAGTTAGCATGACAAACCCGAGAAATTCAGCCGTTATAGTTAGCTAAGCAAACTATAACTCGCGCCCCACAATGCACTGCTTATGACCTCACAAAATGACATCACTCATGACATGGTCAGTGACATCACTGATGGCGTCACTGATGACATCTCAAATGACATCACTGATGACATCACTGATAACATCATCCAGTGACTGTGAGTGTTTTTTTAAAAGTTTGAGTGTTAAGTAATATACACCAAGGTGTATTGGTGAATCAGTGGGTATATGAGTGACTGTATGGATGACTCAGTGGGTGCGTTACTGACTGTATAAGTGAGTGATTAGGTGTCTCAGTGAATGTATGGGTGGGTGACTGGTTGTGTGAATGTATGTATCTATCTGTCAGTTAATGCCTAAGTGGGTGTATGAGTGTATTAGTGGGTACATTAATGGCTATATTGGTGATTGATTGGTTGTCTAACTACGTCTATGGTTGTCTGGGTGTCTGTGTTTGTGGGTGAGGAAGTGTGTGACTGCCTGTATGGATCAGTGAGTGGGTGAGTCAGTGGCTGTGTGGGGTACTGTTGTGTGTGTGAGAAGTTGTATGGGTGAGTGAGTGTCTGTATGGCTGTGTCTGTGATTGGGTGCATGTGTCAGTATGGGTGAGTAATTGAGTATGTGAAAGGCAGTATACGTGGGTGACGGGATATATGAGTGACTGTATGCATGAGTGAGTGAATGTGAGAGTGACTATATAGATGAGTGCATGCTTCTGTCAGTGAGTGTATAGCTGAGTGAGTATGTGTTACTATTTGTATGAGCAAGTAAGTGGGTGGGTGTGTAACTGTTTGGGTGAGTAAGTGGCTGTATGCTTGACGGAATGGGTGAGTGTCTAGCTGTGTGAGTAGTTCTGTGGGTGACTCACTCGGTGTGTCAGTGCCTGTATGAGTGGCTATGTCAATGGCTGTATTAGTGAGTGAGTGGGTCTATGAGTGGCAGTATGGGTGAGCGAGTGGATGTGTGTATAGATCGATGAATCAGTGAGTGGGTGTGTAAGTACTGGTATGGCTCTGTGAATGGGTTTGTGAATGGTTGTGAGGCAGTGGCAGTGGGTGCATATAAGATTCTTTAGGAGTGTGAGTGGGTGCAGCAGAGATGCACTGGATGATGTCATCACTGATGTCATCAGTGATGTCATTTGAGATGTCATCAGTGATGTCACTGACCATGTCATGAGTGATGTAATATGTGAGGTCATAAGCACTGCATTGCGGGGCGCAAGTAATAGTTAGCTCAGTAAACTATAACGGCTGAATTTCTCGGGTTTTGTACAAGTGAAATGTCAGCCTAACCATAATGCCCCTGTAACCTTTGTTTTTTTCTGTGAAAACTATAATGTCCCTGAAAACTGTGGTTTTTCAGTGAATTTCAATGGTTTTTTAACTAGAAGTCGCGTTTGCAGAGTGGTGGAGAAAGGGGGCTGGGCTTCCAACCAGCGCTCAGGAATTCCGCTGCGTAGGACTTACAGGAGGTACCAGGAGGGCTTCCTGGCCCCCAAGGACCCTCAGGAGTAAAGTAGACTTCATCCCCCAACCGGTAGTGTGCCAGGAGGCGCATTTGCAGAGTGCTGGAGAAAGGGGGCGTGGCCTCCAAAGAACTCTTAGCAATCCCACTGTGTGGGACTTTCTGGCACACTCTTGGTTGGGGGATGAAGTCCCCTTGCCTCTTGAGGGTCCCTGGGGGCCAACTAGCCCTCCTGTTACCTCTGGTAAGCCCCACACAGCTGGATTGCTCAGAGGTAGTCAGAGGCCACGCCCCCTTTCTCCACCATTCTGCAAACGCCTCCTGGCTCACTGCTGCTTGGGGGATGAAATCCACTTTAGTCCTGAGGCCCTCAGGACGCACAGGGGGGGCCCACGTGACCCCCGCATCTAATGAACATAGCCCCGAGGAGGTAGAGGTCCCTGGGGCTGCGAGGCCCGCGCAGGCCCTCGCATGTTTTTTGATCATTGCCCTGGGACCTGGCACACGCGGGGGCATCAAGGAAACGAAGCGCCTAGAGCACGCGCTTTGTTTTTTTATTTTATTTTCGGCAGGATTTGCGGACCCAATGCGACTCCGCCAAAAATTAAAACAAAAAATGCTTTTTTTGACCCTGGGGGTCCTGTGGGACCCCATGAGCAGCCCAAGGGGGTCCGGGTGTTTCTACCCTGCCCCCTTTTCTTGTTTTTTATCACTTTTTTACCGTTTTTCAACCGAGTCACAAGATGGCTGCCAACACTTCAGGAGGGTTCGCGGATCCTTCGCCTGGATATATGGATATCTGAGATTTCTTTACATTTCTCCGGAACTACTGAACGGATTTACACCATTTAAGAAAAAGAGTGCATTCTGAACCAAGAGCTACCTTTTTGCCAAATTTGGTGTAATTACGTTCAGCAGTTCGGGCTGTAGCCGTGTCTAAATTTTCCTATGGAAATTAACATGGAGAAAAAGTGTTTCGGGACCCCCACTTTTTCTCGGCCCCCGCTTGACGGATCACGATGAACTTTTCAAAAGCTAAAGTGAGTGGGCCATTAGTTTTGAAAATTTTGCGAAGATTCGTCAAACGGCACCAAAGATATTGGCAAAAGAAAAAACGTTTTTTGAATAGAAACAAGGTCCTAACTATAACTATATATATATTCACTGAAAAAACCATAGGTTTCAGGCACGTTATAGCTAGAAATTTGCATTTAAAAAACCTTAGAAATTCACTGAAAAAACCATAAGGTTTTAGGGACAGTTATAGTTAGATGGACATTGCACTCGTACAAAACCCGTGAAATTCCCCGTTATAGTTAGTTCAGGTAACTATAACTCGCGCCCCGCAATGCACTGCTGATGACGTCACATATTACATCACTCATGACATGGTCAGTGACATCACTGATGACATCACTGATGACATCTCAAATGACATCACTGATGACATCACTGATGACATCATCCAGTGACTGTGTGTTTGTGTAAAGTTTAAATATGTTTAATATATATAGGGAAAGGCGTATTGAAGAATGAGTGGGTGTATAAGTGTCTGAATGGATGATTTAGTAGGTGCGTGACTGAGTCTATAAGTGAGTGATTAAACGTATCTTACTGGATGCATGGGTGAGTGACTAAACTGTGTGAATGTCTGTATCCGTCTGTCTGTTGTTGTGTAAGCAGCTGCATGGGTTTCTGACTAGCTAAATGAGTGTCTATATGGGTTATGGATTGGTTCTCTGAGTATCTGTATGGGTGCCTCAGTGTTTGTGTGGGTGGGGTGAGTGTGACTCTGTGCATAGATGTGTGAGTGGGTGATTCACTGGGTGCATGGTTTCAAGAGTGCGTCTGTGATGGACTGTATGGGTGGGTGAGTGTGTGTATGGGTGTGTTAGTGATTGAATGTATATCTCAGTGGTACATGTGTGAGTAACTACATATGTGAAAGGCAGTATATATGTGTGTTGGAGTATATAAATGGCTATAAGTGAGAGTGTGTGATTGTGAGAGTGGCTATATGGATGAGTGTGTGCTTGCATCAGTGATTGCATAGGAGCGTAAGAATGTGCTAGTATTTTTATGAGTAAGTGAGCTGGTGTGTATAACTGTATAGGTGAGTAAATTGGAGTGTGATTAATTATTTGCATGACTGACTAGGTGTGTGAGTACCTCTATGGATGAGTTGCGTTGTGTGAGTGTTTATATAGGTGTATGAGTGCATATGATAGTCCTGTACTGAGTGACTGTAAGTATGAGTGACTGTACGGGTGAGTGAGTAGATGTGTGTGTGTAGACCTAAGAATCAGTGAGTGGGTATGTACTTATTGGTATTGGAGTGTGTATGGTTTTGAGAATGGCAGTCTGTAATTTAGAGTGGGTGTTTCAAAACTTATATTAGGGTGCGAGAAGATGCATTAAATTCTCACATGGATGATGTCATCAGTGATGTCATCAGTGATGTCATTTGAGATGTCATCAGTGATGTCATCAGTGATGTCACTGACCATGTCATGAGTGATGTAATATGTGACGTCATCAGCAGTGCATTGCGGGGCGCGAGTTATAGTTACCTGAACTAACTATAACGGGGGAATTTCACGGGTTTTGTACGAGTGCAATGTCCAACTAACTATAACTGTCCCTAAAACCTTATGGTTTTTCAGTGAATTTCTAAGGTTTTTAAATGCAAATTTCTAACTATAACGTGCCTGAAACCTATGGTTTTTTCAGTGAATTTCAAAGGTTTTTTAAATGCTAATTTCTAACTATAACGTGTCTGAAACCTATGGTTTTTCAGTGAATTTCAAAGGTTTTTAAATGCTAATTCCTAACTATAACATGTCTGAAACCTACGGTTTTTCAGTGAATTTCAAAGGTTTTGTAAATGACAATTTTTAAATGTATTAATTGTTATATTTATTTTTTCATACTGATTTACTACATTTTTAGAAACAATTTTTTTTACATATTTTATTTTTTAAATTACATTGTAATTACATTATACATTACAAAAATACTTTCTCAGAATGAATTACTTTAGTTTAAATACTTTGCACATAGGCAATAGACTTTTAAGTACAGTAGTTACAGTTGTTGCAATGGGCAACACATTTTCAAACACAATGCAACATTCAGCTCAATGTGAATTTCTAGTTAAATGCAATTAGTTACTTTATGGATTACTTTTCTAACCACAGGACTGGATCCTAGATTCAGTCCTGGGACATCTCCTGTAAACAGTTGAGTAAAAGCGTTTTGGTTACAGTAGTGATTTTTAAGGAATATTATTGTATTTTAAAAGTTGACACTTTGAAACTTTTTCTCATAGAATCACCAATGTTATCCTATGGAAGGAAATTCACTTAGCAGGTAAAAACTGTTATTGTTACTTTTTCTTACTCAGTGTTGGATCCTGGATCCAGCACTGGTGCATCTCCTGTAAACAGTTGAAAGAATGCGTTTAAGTCATACAGGCGATTTTTAAGGAATATTTGTAGTTTGTGAAAATCGACACTTTGAAACTTTTCTGCTGAAAACCAGACAATGGATTCCTATGGAAGAAAATATAAGTTACTGGTAAGTACGGTTAAAATTACTTTTCAGGGTCAGTGCTGGGCTAAAAGATGCAGCACTGAGGTCTCTCCTGATAACAGGTGAGTAAATCGGAATTCGTATTTCGGCTGATTTTAGAGGAATATTTTAAAGTTCCAAAACTCCACACTTAGAAGAATTTCCAAGTGAAACCAGTCAATGTTAGCCTATGGAAGGAAATTCAAGTTACTGGTAAGTACGGTTAAAATTACTTTTCAGGACCAGTACTGGGCTGAAAGATACAGCACTGAGGTCTCTCCTGACAACAGGTGAGTAAATCGGAATTAGTATTTCGGCTGATTTTAGAGGAATATTTTAAAGTTCCAAAACTCCACACTTAGAAGAATTTCCAAGTGAAACCAGTCAATGTTAGCCTATGGAAGGAAATTCAAGTTACTGGTAAGTACGGTTAAAATTACTTTTCAGGACCAGTACTGGGCTGAAAGATACAGCACTGAGGTCTCTCCTGATAACAGGTGAGTAAATCGGAATTCGTATTTCGGCTGATTTTAGAGGAATATTTGTATGTTTCAAAAATCAACACTTAGAAACTTTTTCAGCAAAAAGCAGGCAATGATATCCTATGGAAGGAAATTCAAGTTACTGGTAAGTACGGTTAAAATTACTTTTCAGGATTAGTACTGGGCTGAAAGATGCAGCACTGAGGTCTCTCCTGATAACAGGTGAGTAAATCAGAATTCGTAGTTCGGCAGATTTTAGAGGAATATTTGCACAATGGTGAAGGGAGGGGGAGGGGTCTGAGGTGACATCTGTGCAAACGCGCCCCGTGGCGCGTTTTAAGTTGGGGGATTGAGTCCCCTTGAATCATGAGGGTCCCTAGGGGCCAACTAGCCCACCAGGAACCTCCAGTATGCGCCAGGGGCTGCGTTGCAGAGACGTGTAGAGAGGCCACACCCCTTTACACCTCTCTGCAACGCAGCTCTGTGGCGCTTTCTGGATGTACCTGTTGGGCTAGTTGGCCCCCAGGGACCTCAGGATTGAAGGGGATTTAATTCCCCATCTTAAAATGCGCCACGGGGCCTGTTTGCACACATGTCACCTCAGGCCCCGCCCCTCCCTTCACCACTGTGCAAACGCGCCCGTGGCACGTTTTAAGTCGGGGGATTAACTCCCCTTGAATCCTGAGGGTCCCTGGGGTGCAACTAGCCCACCAGCTACCTCCATTAAGCGCCACGGAGCTGCGTTGCCGAGAGGTGTAAAAGGGGCGTGGCCTCTGTACACCTCTCTGCAAGGCAGCCCCTGGCGCATACTGGAGGTTCCTGGTGGGCTAGTTGGCCCCCAGGGACCCCCAGTATTCAAGGGGAATTACTTCCCTTCTTAAAACGCGCCAGGGGCGCGTTTGCAGAGTACTGCAGGGAGGGGCGGGTCCTCCAGCACGATGCCGTTTTTTTTTTTTTAATGGGAGGGGGCTGCGTGGCCCCCTTCCCTCAGCCACTTTTGGCCCCGGGGACCCCATCCCCCAGGGCCTGAGCATTTTTTTGTTTTATTTTTAAAAAAACGGGAAGGGGGCCGCGTGGCCCCCTTCCCTGGGCCTCTATTGGCCCCGGGGACCCCATCCCCGGGGCATGCCCTGTTTTTTAAATAAAAAATATGGATGGGGGCTGCGTGGCCCCCTCCTCAGGCCATTTAAGGCCCCGGGGACCCCATCCCCGGGGCCGGCCTTGCCCTTATTTTTTTTATTTATTTATTTATTTTTTATTTGGGGAGGGGGCTGCGTGGCCCCCTCCCGGGCCACTATGGCCCCGGGGACCCCATCCCCGGGGCCTGGCCTCTGGTTGGGGACTGTGGGGGTCCCCAATCCCCCACAGTCCCGCCGGCTCCCCGCGTCCTATGGGAGCCGGCATTGCTTTCCACATGGGGAGCAGCTAAGATGCTGCTCCCCATGTGGAAAGCAATTGGTTTGCATTTTGAAAGAGAGAGCAGGTTTCCTGCTCTCTCTTTCAAAATGCAAACAAGATTTGCTATGACAGGGCGGGAGCCGCGAGGCTCCCGTCCTGTCATAGCAAATAGCAGTGTCCCGGGGTAGGCACCCCAGGACACTGCAGGAGCCGGCCCTGGGGGTGGCGGTCCCCAGGGCCATCAAGGGCTCCAGGAGGGGGCCGCGCAGCCCCCTCCCTACATTTTGAAAGCCCCGGGGAGGTGGTGGTCCCCGGGGCTTGGGGTCCAAAACGGACCCCCATTTTTAATTTTCTTAGTGCCCCGGGGAGGTGGTGGTACCCGGGGCATGTGGGGGGGCTGGACCCCCCCCCACACAGGTTTAAAAAAAAATAAATAAAAAGCCCCGGGAGGTGGCGGTCCCCGGGGCTGCGGGAGGGCTCAGAGCCCTCCCGCACCATTTATGATAAAGCCCCGGGGGGTGGTGGTCCCCGGGGCTTGGGGCACCCTTAGAGGCCCCCCATACATAAAATAAACACCCCCTAGCATGCCCCCGGGACTTGGCCCACCCGGGGGCAAATTAACATCGAAGCGCGGGAGACCGCGCTTCGATTTTTATCGGCAGGATCCGCTCACCCTGAGCGCATCCTGCCGATTTAAAAAAAATGCTTTTTGCCCAGGGGTCCTTGTCGGACCCCTGAGCAGACCTAGGGGATCAGGGTGTTTCTACCCTGCCCCCTTTGTGCGTTTTGCGCACTTTTTTACTGCTTTCTTGTTCCTCGGTTCTACCGAGGAACAAGATGGCTGCCAACACTTCCTGGTTTGGAGTGTTGACAGCCAATTAGCAGACAGCTCGTGATCGGTAGGGTGCGCGAATCCGACGCGGCCATAGATATATATGTACTTTTACTTTTGATTTTCTCAGCAACTACTGAACGGATTTACACCATTTAACAAAAGGGTTCTTTCTGAACCAAGAACTACCTCTTTGCCAAATTTGGTGTAATTCCGTTCAGCAGTTCGGGCTGTAGCCGTGTCTAAAGTTTCCTATGGGAAATTGATTTTTTGACTCTTATTTTTTAATTTCTCCGCAACTACTGAACGGATTTACACCATTTAACAAAAGGGTTCTTTCTGAACCAAGAACTACCTCTTTGCCAAATTTGGTGTAATTCCGTTCAGCAGTTCGAGCTGTAGCCGTGTCTAAAGTTTCATATGGGAAAATGAATGGGGAAAACACGTTTTGGGACCCCCTTTTTCTCGGCCCCCGCTTGACGAATCACCCTGAGACTTTCAGGGTAGGAGCGGACCGGAGCGGGCCATAAAGTTTGAAAATTTCGCGAAGATTCGTCAACCGACGCAAGAGTTATTTCAAATAGAATGTCGCGGATTTCCTATGGAAAATAGGTCCTAACTATAACTATCTACTGGCGACCGCCAGTAGATAATATATATATATATATATTATATTATATATATATATTACGACAATGGAGAGTGCAATTACTAAATGTGCATTCTTGGAATTATTGCTCTTCCGATATGGCAATTACGGCAGGACGAAGGTAACTGTAATAATAATTTTAATATTGAAATCATTCCAGTGGATGTTCTTTATTCAATCAGCATGCACCAGAATGGCATTATGGAACTTGTAGTTACTGCCTGGACAATACTTACTCAAAGACCATTGAATAATATCTGCAGTGGATTGGTGCATGTAGTTTAATTCCATTGGATCAAGAGCAACCAATGAGAGTGAGGGTGGACTCACATAAATAACCAACTGTATGAACATTCAAGGCTCATGGCATTGATAAAGACAACTTCTTGTTGAAATGCGTCTGCCGCAAATAAATAATGAATACAAACCTGCTGAGTTCTCCTGTTCCTTCTTGTGAGGGTTTTTGGTGGATAATTTTATGTCGTGCAGCCACGTGCACATAAGGAGGCACCCGTCCATTGAGTTCAGCCGGGAAGTGTGGCTTTTGTGGAAAATTGAGTTTGTATGGCTGGAACCGCTGTGTGTTGAGAAGGGGAGACATATCCATGACACGATGTCATCATTATGACAATGGAGAGTGCAATTACTAAATGTGCATTCTTGAAATTATTGCTCTCCCGATATGGCAATTACGGCAGGACGAAGATAACTGTAATAATTATTTTAATATTGAAATCGTTCCAGTGGATGTTCTTTATTCAATCAGCATGCACCAGAATGGCATTATGGGACTTGTAGTTAATGCCTGGGCAATACTTACTCAAAGACCATTGAATAATAACTGCAGTGGATCGGTGCATGTAGTTTAATTCCATTGGATCAAGAGCAACCAATGAGAATAACTCACATAAATAACCAACTGTATGAACATTTAAGGATCATGTCATTGATAAAGACAACTTCTTGTCGAAACTCGTCTGCCGCAAATAAATAATGAATACAAACCTGCTGAGTGCTCCTGTTCCTTCTTGTGAGGGTTTTTGGTGGATAATTTTATGTCATGCAGCCACGTGCATGAAAGGAGGCACCCGTCCATTGAGCTCAGCCAGGAAGTGTGGCTTTGGTGGGAAAAAAATTATATATATATATATATACATGTGAGAAAGATCGTCAGATCAAAACGCGTCAGTTTCGTTTGCAAATAAAATACCCGTGAAAAATATCACCGCATTGGTGTGGCTGTTTCCTCAGGATTTACGTGCGAGGAGAAATATGTATGGAATATATATATATATATATATCACGCTCAGTGGGGGTCCGAAAAGAAGCAGCACTCAAGCCACAGATCGCTTTTTCCCCAGTAAAAGCTTTTATTGGTGAGAGGACACACTCCAGTAAAATCAAGCAGCAGACCGCCACCTGACGCGTTTCGAGATAACTCTTCTTCAGAGGCAGCTTGCGGTCAAAGAGGGCGTGATGGGCTGCAACGTCCTTATTAGCGTTATCGTGGGTCCTAATTGGACCGCTCTGGATGAGCCAACACGTTGCATGCTGGATGTTGCAGTCCTGAATATACCTTACATGAATGCCCTCCATAATTTCTGCACCATTTCAAGCTCGTCATGAGCCCCGGAATGCGTCACTGCATCTATCCATGTCTGTGCCCCACAATGAGTCCCGTGTATCGGGTTCAGTGGCCCCCATTTCAGGGGGGGTGCAAGCTTCGGCGGCCGGATTGCCGTCCAAAAATCATGCGCAGTGGGGGTCCGAAAAGAAGCAGCACTCAAGCCACAGATCGCTTTTTCCCCAGTAAAAGCTTTTATTGGTGAGAGGACACACTCCAGTAAAATCAAGCAGCAGACCGCCACCTGACGCGTTTCGAGATAACTCTTCTTCAGAGGCATCTTGCAGTCAAAGAGGGCGTGATGGGCTGCAACGTCCTTATTAGCGTTATCGTGGGTCCTAATTGGACCGCTCTGGATGAGCCAACACGTTGCATGCTGGATGTTGCAGTCCTGAATATACCTTACATGAATGCCCTCCATAATTACTGCACCATTTCAAGCTTGTCATGAGCCCCGGAATGCGTCACTGCATCTATCCATGTCTGTGCCCCACAAGGATTCCCGTGTATCGGGTTCAGTGGCCCCCATTTCAGGGGTGGTGCAAGCTTCGACGGCCGGACTGCCGTCCAAAAATCACGCTCAGTGGGGGTCCAAAAAGAAGCAGCACTCGAGCCACAGATCGCTTTTTCCCCAGTAAAAGCTTTTATTGGTGAGAGGACACACTCCAGTAAAATCAAGCAGCAGACCGCCACCTGACGCGTTTCGAGATAACTCTTCTTCAGAGGCAGCTTGCGGTCAAAGAGGGCGTGATGGGCTGCAACGTCCTTATTAGCGTTATCGTGGGTGCTAATTGGACCGCTCTGGATGAGCCAACACGTTGCATGCTGTATGTTGCAGTCCTGAATATACCTTACATGAATGCCCTCCATAATTTCTGCACCATTTCAAGCTCGTCATGATGAGCCTCGGAATGCGTCACTGCATCTATCCATGTCTGTACCCCACAATGAGTCCCGTGTATCGGGTTCAGTGGCCCCCATTTCAGGGGTGGTGCAAGCTTCGACGGCCGGACTACCGTCAAACTGTAAAACTAATCATTTAGTTATTGTAATACGATGCAATAGCTCACTTGCATCGTATTACAATAACTAAATGATTAGTTTTACAGTTTGATCTACCATTGAACTCGCCCACTTGGGCTGTATTGTTTTCGTTTTTAAGAGGTATTAAGGGCCTTTGATGCACAGGCAACCGTTACTTTTTGAGTTGCATACATTGGGTTACTGTGATGGCACTGCACGGCTTAACTGCGGCGTTCCCATTTGATGGATTGTGGTACCTTACAAGTAGATCTTTCATGTATCAGAAATCACGTTTAGCGGTTGAGTGTTCATTGATGCTTTGCTAATTGCTTAACCACATTAGCGTATGGCGACGCAATGTTATTTGGTGGCATGTTTTAAGCTATGAAATATGTACAATTTATTTTCTTGTTGCATTCCCAACAATCAATGATTTACAACTTTATTGACAAAAATGACGAATACAAGTATGTCTTTTATGTTTATACAACTGCACGTAATGAGCACTTGCCTCTTTAAAAGAAATCGATAATGCACTAAGTCTTGCCCGTGAGAAAGGAGTGACGTAACTCCGAAACGCGTCGGGACCTAGTGTTGCAATAAACACGTTTGGAATTGTGGACACGGCTCCAGTGTTTTTCACATTACACGTACTCATCAGATTGGATTTGTGTGGATATATATATATATATATATTTGAAAATTTTGCGAAGATACATCAACCGGCAAGAGAGTTATTTCAAATAGAATGTCGCGGATTTCCTATGGATAATAGGTTGTAACTATAACTATCTACTGGCGACCGCCAGTAGATAATATATATATATATATATATATATATATATATATATATATATATATATATATATTCAAACAATGTGGGTTAAATCCCAGGCGTGCTCAGTGCGGGTGCTCGCGAAGGGCTTCACCCTAAAGCCCAGGGCAATTTTCAATTTCCAAAAATACGCTGCACTCAGTGATTCCGACAATCCAGTTTTAATTCAAACCAGCGCTTCTTGCCAGGTAGGTCGCTCCCCCGCCACACAGCTCCGCCTGTGGTGTCCTGCCCGCTGCTGCTGCTGGTAAGCTCGCCCCTCTGCTTGTGGCCTCGGTGCCCGTTTTCCTTCTGTTTCCCCTCGCTGCCCCCCTTTTCCCTGTGTCCATTTTCCTTCTGTACCCCTCGCTGCCCCCATTGAACTGTGTCCTTTTTTCCTTCTGTTTCCCCTCGCTGCCCCCATTTTCCCTGTGTCCATTTTGTCCATTGTGTCCATTGTGTCCATTTTCCTTCTGTTTCCCCTCGCTGCCCCCATTTTCCCTGTGTCCATTTTCCTTCTGTACCCCTCACTGCCCCCATTTTCCCTGTGTCCTTTTTTCCTTCTGTACCCCTCGCTGCCCCCATTTTCCCTGTGTCCATTTTCCTTCTGTACCCCTCGCTGCCCCCATTTTCCCTGTGTCCATTTTCCTTCTGTACCCCTCGGTGCCCCCATTTTCCCTGTGTCCATTTTCCTTCTGTACCCCTCGCTGCCCCCATTGAACTGTGTCCTTTTTTCCCTCTGTACCCCTCGCTGCCCCCATTTTCCCTGTGTCCATTTTCCTTCTGTACCCCTCGCTGCCCCCATTTTCCCTGTGTCCATTTTCCTTCTGTACCCCTCGCTGCCCCCATTGAACTGTGTCCTTTTTCCTTCTGTTTCCCCTCGCTGCCCCCATTTTCCCTGTGTCCATTTTCCTTCTGTACCCCTCGCTGCCTCTCTCCACTCCCGCCGCTGCGTCCCCCGCGGCCCCGCCCCCCTGACTGCCCATTCGCTGCCCCTGCCTCCCGCCTCCCAGCTGCTCCTCCCTCCCACCTCCCCATATATGGCGGCCGCTGCGCGGTGAGGAGAGCGACCCTTGACCTTGCCAGATAGGTCGCTGCCCCGCCACACAGCTCCGCCTGTGGTGTCCTGCCCGCTGCTGCTGCTGGTAAGCTCGCCCCTCTGCTTGTGGCCTCGGTGCCCGTTTTCCTTCTGTTTCCCCTCGCTGCCCCCATTTTCCCTGTGTCCATTTTCCTTCTGTACCCCTCGCTGCCCCCATTGAACTGTGTCCTTTTTTCCTTCTGTTTCCCCTCGCTGCCCCCATTTTCCCTGTGTCCATTTTGTCCATTGTGTCCATTGTGTCCATTTTCCTTCTGTTTCCCCTCGCTGCCCCCATTTTCCCTGTGTCCATTTTCCTTCTGTACCCCTCGCTGCCCCCATTTTCCCTGTGTCCTTTTTTCCTTCTGTACCCCTCGCTGCCCCCATTTTCCCTGTGTCCATTTTCCTTCTGTACCCCTCGCTGCCCCCATTTTCCCTGTGTCCATTTTCCCTTCTGTACCCCTCGGTGCCCCCATTTTCCCTGTGTCCATTTTCCTTCTGTACCCCTCGCTGCCCCCATTGAACTGTGTCCTTTTTTCCCTCTGTACCCCTCGCTGCCCCCATTTTCCCTGTGTCCATTTTCCTTCTGTACCCCTCGCTGCCCCCATTTTCCCTGTGTCCATTTTCCTTCTGTACCCCTCGCTGCCCCCATTGAACTGTGTCCTTTTTTCCCTCTGTACCCCTCGCTGCCCCCATTTTCCCTGTGTCCAATTTCCTTCTGTTTCCCCTCGCTGTCCCCATTTTCCCTGTGTCCATTTTCTTTCTGTACCCCTCGCTGCCTCTCTCCACTCCCGCCACTGCGTCCCCGCCCCCCTGACTGCCCATTCGCTGCCCCTGCCTCCCACCTCCCAGCTGCTCCTCCCTCCCACCTCCCCATATATGGCGGCCGCTGCGCGGCCGCACCGCTGGCGAGCCAAAGGCGCGCCTAAGGCAAGCCCGAATGCGCCCGTCCGCGCCTGGACCGCGCCCAGCGCCAGAACCCCTGGGCCGTGCGCCCTCCGCACCAGCCTCGAGGACCGACGCCGCTACGATGCCACCACACTCCACGCTCTCAACCCCGGACAGACGCACAACTGCTTCAAGGCCGCTCCGAAACGCACCCATGGTCCCTTCACCTGCCGGAACTGCAGCTACACCAGCCTCAGAGCCACCGAAGCGCCCGCCAAGAAGGACCTCAACCACCTCCGATGCATCCTACTGAACACCCGCTCCGCACGCAAACACGCCGTCGAGCTCTGGGACCTGCTTGACACATCATCACCAGACGTCGCCTTCCTGACAGAGACCTGGATGAACGACTCCTCCGCCCCCGACATCGCCATAGCCATCCCAGAAGGCTATAAGATCACCCGCAGAGACCGCGTCAACGCAGTAGGAGGAGGAATCGCCATCGTCCACAAGAACACCATCAGGGTCTCGACCAGCACCGACGACACTCTCAGCACCGCCGAACACATGCACTTCCAGATCCACACGGACCCCAACACCACCCTTAGAGGCACCCTTGTCTACAGACCCCTGGGCCCCGACCCCAGTTCAGCGACTCCATCGCCGACTTCATCAGCACGCACGCCCTGACCTCTACCGACTACATCCTCCTCGGAGACCTGAACTTTCACCTGGAGAACAACAACGACAGCAACTCCACCACCCTGATCGACAACCTCGCCAACCTCGGTCTGAGCCAGCTCGTCACAACACCGATCCATTCCGCCGGCCACACGCTTGACCCCATCTTCTCCTCAAGCTCCCACGTCTCCTTCAGCCACACCACGGAACTCCTCTGGACCGACCACCGCTGCATCCATTTCACCTTCCAGAAACCCACCACACACCACCACACCCAACAGATCCCACGCCGCTGCTGGAGCAAAGTCACCGAAGACCAACTACGGGCAACCCTCGCTCTCAGCCCTCCCTCCGACCCATCCAACACCGACGACGCCGCCTGCAACCTCAGACGATGGATGGACGACTGTGCCAACACCCTCGCCCCACTGAAAAAACTCACCTACAGTGACACCACCAAAAGAGCCAGCTGGTTCACCTCGGAACTCCTAGCTTCCAAGCGCACCTGCTGGAAACTAGAGAAGAAATGGCACAGTGATAAGACACCGGACAGCCACGCAGCCCACAAAGACGCCATCCGTAACCACCACCACCTCATCAAGTCCGCCAAGAGAATCTCCTTCAAAGACCGCCTCGACAACAACGCACACAACAGCAAGGAGCTTTTCAACATCGTGAAGGAACTCTCCAACCCCTGTTCTTATTATATCTATAATCCGAACCTTTTCAAATCCCCTTGTACCGCCCATCCTTTTAGAGAGAAAACTTCTTATTTGGAGATATTTAAAAAGTTTTTGGAACTAATACTAAATTTGTCTTGTATATCCCGAAATTGATAAATTCCCCCTTGGCCCATTAAATCACCCACCTTAAGCAGTCCAAGCACACCCCATTCTACCATGATTTGATCAGAAAAAATTTCTGGCAGTGTTGGGTTGCCAATCATATAAGTATAATGATGTAACCTACCTAAACCGAGTTTTTTTTTAAGGGCAGCCCAGATTTTAAAAGCAGCATACAAGGTTTTAAATTTCGTTCTCTTGTAGTAGCTTGGTTCACTGAATTTCATAAAGCTATTCAGGGCCTCTTCACCCAACAATAAATTATAAACATCCGGGAGTCTTTCTGCAACGTTTAAGGTCTCGGAGCACCCACCAAACAAAACCCCCATATATTGCAGTACAGCAGCCCAATAATAAAATTTAAAATCAGGTAATGCCAAACCTCCTTTGGCCAAGGGAAGAGTCATAAAGCGTAAAGCCCTCCTTGTCTTACCGTGTGCCCACACAAAACGATTGACCAAGTGCTCAAGCTCATTAAACCATTGTTTCCCAAATTCTAGTGGTATAGCCCTAAACAGATAAAGTATTTTGGGCAAAAATACCATTTTAATCACGTTACACCTCCCTACCAGTGACAAGTGCAAATTGTGAAATTTGTCAAAATCTTTTCTGGCCTTTTGAATTATGGGATTAATGTTTATTGCAACCACATCTTTCAGTTCAGGAGTAATAGTGATACCTAAGTATACCGCTGAGTCAGCCATCCGAGGATCCGATAAGTTTATCAAGCAATTGGTAACTATCTGAGTCTTCCCTTTATTAAGAGCATACCCAGAGAACTCGCCAAATACAAATGCCAGCTCTTCAACAGCAGCGATTGCTTCTAATGGTTTGGGGGTGACCAATGCGATATCATCCGCATAAGCGAGTACTTTAGTGGTTATGCCATGAAACCGCATTGGTTCAATTTCATGACAAGCTGCAAGAAGCCGTAGTAGTGGATCAATATAAATAGCGAAAAGCAAAGGCGAGCATGGGCAACCTTGCCGAGTACCCCGTTTTATCATAATGGGCGCTGAATACTTCCCGTTTATTCTCAAGCGTGCTGTTGGTGCCAAATACATAGCGCGGATAGCATTGATAAACCCTGACCCGATTCCGAACCATTTCATTACCTCCCATAGGAACCCCCAGGAGACCCTATCAAAAGCCTTCTCTGCATCCAGAAGCAGCAAAGCCATCGGGTCTCCTGAGACTTCTGCTGCATCAAATAAAGTAATTACCCGACGCGTATGTTCCGTCGTCCCCCTCCCAGGTATAAACCCATGCTGACATGGGTGAATGGTTTCTGCAATGATGTTGTTCAATTTAGTGGCAAGGGTTTTTGAAAAGATTTTTGCGTCACTATTTATAAGAGTAATAGGCCTATATGATCCAGGTTCCTGAGGTGGCTTCCCTTTCTTTAAAAAAATTATAATATCGGCACCTGCCCATGAGGCAGGGGCCGGTTCACCAATTTGAACACATAGAATAGTTTCGACCAGAACTGCTCCCAGCTCATCCCAGAAAATTTTATAAAACTCAAGAGGGATCTGGTCAGGTCCAGTAGCCTTACCTGAGGGGAGATCTCTTAATGCTTCAAAAATTTCTTCCTGTGTCAGAACTCCATCTAATTTCTCCCTCTCCTGGGGTTCAATTCTATGTAACGGTATGCCACTAAGGAAGTTCTGAATTAAATTCTGTGAGACCTGAGGGCCTTCACCATATAGGCGATCGTAAAATTGTTTAAATACAGCCTGGATACCAGAAGGGACTATAACTAAATTACCGACATCATCAATAATTTCATTTATGTCATTCCTTACATTCCTTTGTCGAAGTCTAACTGCGAGTGTATGACCTACCCTCTCGCTAAATTCATGGCAATGCTCCCTTTTTGCTAGGAAGCATTCAGATGCTTTTGCAGCAGCGCGTTCTCCAATTTCTGCTTTGGCCCATGCAAGCCGATGCAAAATATAATCAGTAGCTAAGCCAGCCTTTAGGGCAGCAACCAATTCCTCCTCAATCCTAGTTAGATTTTTATAAAGTGTTTCCTCCAGGAGAGATAACCTCCTATGCCTGGATACACTAAAACTCAGTGTCTCCCCTCTTACGCCCGCTTTGAAAGCGTCCCAGACAACGCCGACAGATGTACTATGCCGATTTATATCAAAGAAGGCCTTAATCCAACCCTTCATATGATGAACATAATCCGGATCAAATAATAGCCCTCTTTCAAAAGTCCAAGTTCGCTCAGTTTGTTCTCTTTGATTGAAAGTTAGTGAAAGAACAAGAGGATTATGGTCTGACAGTATCCGAGGGGATTTCTGGATTTTCGCCAGATGAGCTAGAGAATGAGAGACAAAAAAATAATCTAATCTAAAGATAGCGTTATGAGGGGCGGAGTAAAACGTGCAGCCATTATCCCCATTAGCTAAATGATCCCATAAGTCAATAAGGCCGTGATTATTAACTAAACTGGTGAGTGCCCTAAAAACCTTTTTCTTACGGCCAGTATATTTATCAGCGACAGTATCCCAGAGACCCCCAAGCCCATTGATATTAAAGTCACCACAGACTATAAACGGAGCGGGCCAGTTAACTAATTCATCGTCCAGCAGCTCCAATATCTCCGGATCATCTGCCGTTGATCCATAAACTGAGCATACAGTAACTATCATCCCCTGAATAGAGCATTCAGCTAGTGCCCAACGCCCCCATCTATCTGATAGAACTCTTTTAGCAATAATATCTTTCCTACAAGTAAGGATAGCAACCCCTCTAGTTTTAGTGCCCTGCTTAGTTGCCACCAAAAGCCTAAAACCGAGTTGCTCTAAAATTCTGGACCGATCCCCCTCTATGTGTGTCTCCTGAACGCATAAAACATCTGCCCGCATTGTTTTCAAGATTATAGCCGCCCGTTGTCGCTTAAGTTGGTCATTGAGCCCACATATATTAATTGTAACAAATCTGATATTTAATGCATACATAAAACGATGTTAAATAGATTCCCTGTCATTTCAAACAGCTTATGTATTACGTTTTTCCCCGAGATGGCCATGGCCACTCCTTCCAGGTTAGAAATATGCAATAGCCTATATCCATCAAGGCTAGTATCTGAGAGATTCCTCAAACAGTATTTTGTGCAGTGCTGAAACCTACTACCCTGAGGACCTTGCCCCCTCCCACCCCCACCCACAGCAGCCCAGCCCCCCACCCCAACCACCCAAACAGGCAAATAGGTCAGCCGTGACCTATGTGTGGCTACTAATCCCACATCTCGAGCTGCCACCGAGACCCTACCCCTCTGCCGCAAAAAAATAAACAACAAAAGCCCACCACTGTGTTAGCTAGGAAGGAGATCAATCCGACCCAGCACCCCAGATTCATAAAAATATACATCAATCAATAAGCAGGTATCACTGCTTAAGTGCAACCGAACTCAATAATGTAAGTCAAATAGAGAAAAATAGAAATCACTTCAGCCCTCAGCGATCCTATAAATCCCAGTCAGCTTATTGTCCTGAGGCCCCCGCCCTCTGTCATCCTTCAGTTCTGCCAGGAGTTCTTGCGCTTTTACCTCTGATGAGACCATTCATATCCGCCCGCTCGTAATAACTTTAAGACGGGCAGGAAACAATAAATATGCTTCAGAGCCCAACCCCTGAAACGTGGATATCATCTGTCGAAGCCTCCAGCGGCGTTCAACGGTAACATGACAGAAATCAGGGCGGGCAAAGAAAGTATGACCATCAAATGTCCGTTTGGAATTAGATATAATAAGAACAGGGATGGATTGCTCCATTAAAGGAGTTTACTCGGAACTTATAATACTTAAACAAGATGATTTGGCAAAACAGACCGAAAAATGGATAAACCGGTTGGGCAATGACTCAGTTAATTTCTTAGAGTCTCTTCAGCTGGGGCATACAGTTTTGTGCTCTGCCGCATTACAGGCTCAGCATTATAAAACAATGTTCTCGCTTTACTATACCCCAGCCAAAATAGCACAGTGGGGTGGTCTTACGGGAATTAGCTGCCCTCGCTGTAATTCATTAGATGCGGATGCAATTCACATGTTTAGCACCTGCCCACGACTTGATTTAATAAAGACATCAATAATGGCTTTCTGTGATCATACTCTTGATCTTGAGGTTAATCTAACCCCAATGTTAATGCTCTTAGGGGTTGATAATTCTCAAGGGCAGCTCCCTCATTCCCGCTTTCTATTTCTTGCTATGGTTATACTTCGGATCTGTATTGCTACGGCCTGGCGTGATCAAACTGCTCCTACATTTCAGCACTGGCTTGCCCGGCTACTAGCAACGTTTAATCTTGAAAGGGGAATTTATGAAAGACGGGGAAAAAGGGGGAAAATCTTGGGTAAAATAATTTGGGACCCTATATATAAATGGAAGGAATTACAATCTTGATTGGCTTGTGCTTAATATTTAACATCAGTTAACTTAGAATTGTAATAGCCATCCTTTTCCTTTCTTCTTTTTTTTTCTTTCCGTTCACTTTCCCTTTATGCGGTCACCATAGTTACGTTAATGGAAGCTAAAAATCTGCTTCTGCTTGTTTGTTATTCTCCCAATTTATTATGGTCTTTTTTTTCCTTTTCCTCTCTGATTTTCTTCCTTTTAGTTTTGATTTTTTGTTGTTTAATATACATTGATGTACGGTAAATCTAGAATGATTAATCCTCAAACAATATTGATTTGTATACTGAAAAACTGTGCTGTTTATTTTTAAAAATGTGCAATAAAACGTATTAAAAAAAAAAAAAAAAAAAAAGGAACTCTCCAATTCCAGCTCCAACACCAACGACATCCCGCCGTCGCAACCCCTGTGCGATTCCCTCGCCACCTTCTTCCACCGCAAGATCGCCGACATCCACGACAGCTTCAACACCCAGACAGCCCCAACTAAGATCGATGCACCAGACCCGCCGCACACCATCGACCACGACCCCCCTGCCAGCGTGAACATTGAGGACACCATCAAGACCATGAGCACAATTCACTCCGGCTCCCCGTCAGACCCTTTCCCGCACCACATCTTCAACAAAGCCAGCAGCTCCATCGCACCCCACCTGTGCAACATCATCAATCTCTCCTTCGAGACCGCGACCTTCCCAGAGAGCTGGAAACACGCAGAGATCAACGCCCTACTCAAAAAACCCAAGGCGGACCCGAGAGACCTCAAGAACTTCCGGCCCATCTCCCTGCTTCCGTTCCCAGCCAAGGTCATCGAGAAGATCGTCAACAAACAGCTAACCCGATACCTCGAAGAAAACAGCATCCTGGACCCATCCCAATCGGGGTTCCGCAGCAACCACAGCACTGAGACTGCCCTCATCGCCGCCACCGACGACATCAGGATCCTGCTGGACAACGGTGAGACCGCAGCCCTCATCCTGCTGGTCCTCTCCGCCGCCTTCGACACTGTCTGCCACCACACTCTACGCGCACGCCTCCACGACGCAGGGATCCGAGACAAGGCCCTGGAATGGGCCACCTCCTTCCTCACCGGCAGAACCCAGAGAGTCTGCCTCCCACCATTCCGATCCGAAGCCTCCGAGACCATCTGCGGCGTACCCCAGGGATCGTCCCTCAGCCCAACACTGTTCAACATCTACATGGCCCCGCTCGCACGCATCGCCAGACAGCACGACCTCAACATAATCTCCTACGCCGACGACACTGAACTGATCCTCTCCCTCACCAAGGACCCCCTCGCCGCCAAATCCAACCTCCATGAAGGAATGAAGGCCGTCGCCGATTGGATGAAGATCAGCCGACTAAAACTGAACACGGAGAAGACAGAGGTCCTCATCCTCGGCTCCAACCCCTCAACCTGGGACGACTCCTGGTGGCCAACGACGCTGGGAGCAGCCCCAACACCCACCGACCACGCACGCAACCTGGGAGTCATCCTCGACTCAACGCTCTCCATGGCCAGGCAAGTCAACGCAGTCTCATCCTCCTGCTTCAACACCCTCCGCATGCTTCGCAAGATCTACAGGTGGATCCCGACAGACACAAGAAGAACAGTCACCCAGGCCCTCGTCAGTAGCAGACTTGACTATGGGAACGCCCTCTACGCAGGAGCCCCGGCCAAGCTCATCAAGCGACTGCAACGCATACAAAACGCCTCCGCACGCCTGATCCTCGATGTACCACGCCACAGCCACATCACCCCCCACCTGAGGAACCTGCACTGGCTCCCCGTCGACAGGAGAATCTCCTTCAAACTCCTCATCCATGCACACAAGGCACTCCACAAGACTGGCCCAGCCTACCTCAACAGACGACTCCTCTTCTACGTCCCCAACCGCCAACTCCGCTCCGCCGACCTCTCCCTCGCCACCGTCCCTCGCATTCGAAGAACTACCACCGGCGGCAGATCCTTCTCCCACCTCGCCGCCAAGACCTTGAACACCCTTCCACTAAGCCTACGACAGACCCAAGACCTGCTGACCTTCAGGAGGCTACTCAAGACCTGGTTGTTCGACCAGTAGCAGCACCCCCCCCCCCTTTTTTCTCCCCAGCGCCTTGAGACCCTCGCGGGTAAGTAGCGCGCTTTACAAATTCTGTGATTGATTGATTGACTCCACCAACGCGTTTCGACCTCACAGGGTCTTTTTCACGGTCAAGATATATATATCTTTCAACAAAACATCCCCAGTTGAAGACGCACTCGAAAAGCAGATGAATTCCACTGATTCTTTAATAAAGGGAAACTGGCATGCTGGCAGTGTTGCATGCTGGGATCAGTAGCGCACTTTCAAAATTCCTTTACCTTTAGTAGGTTTCTCTGCTGTAGCAAAATGTTCATTTAATTTAAAAGCCCTCCAGTGGGCCTCCAAGATGAAAATGTTCAGTTTATTTATTCTTTTCTGCTTTTCCACTTGGAAAGACTCAGAGTAGTTCCATGTCCTCGTGGCCCCCTAACCTTGACCTCGAGGGGTGGTGCAGTCTTCCCGGCTGGACTGCCGGTCCTAAATCTTTCAACAAAACATCCCCAGTTGAAGACCCACTTGAAAAGCAGATGAATATGTATATACATTTCTTAGCACTGGGTTGATATTTAACACATGCACTTTTTTAATGTTATAGCACAAGCACTTTAACAGTCAGGAGAGATACCCACATTTGTTTACATTGAAATCCAATGACCAGCCAAAATTTGCACATTCACCGGACAACATGATTAGCACAATGCACTTTAGACATATAAGGAACAAATGTTTATCATATGATGTACACTTGTAGTGTCAGCAGCTTTTTTGCATAATATATACATTGCAGAATTTGCACAAGTGGTTTTAAAACAGCTATTTATTTTGTGGAACCCAATGTGGTTATTGTATTTATACATGAATTTTACAACGTATTTTAGCTATGTTTTCCACTATACTGAAATGTCAAACAATGTCTAAACAGCATGTTGCAACTGATAACGAATCAATGAAATTGTGAATTGTAGGAAAAAAGACTCACAAATGTAAACAGCTATATGTGGTATGTTGTCTATGACTATAGTTTTAGATGCACTTATCACTTTAGGAAATGAAAGAAAAAAATGGCATAAAAAGCGAAACCAAGCTGTGTAGCGCGTCATGTGATCAAGGCCCCTTGTGGGCTGAAACGCGTAATGGCTGATCTGCACATGGAGAAATAAATAAATTTTGCAGCACTCATCTGGTGGTCCGTGCTCCTATCTTTTCAGAAAACGACGGTTTGGAGTGCTCCCTGATATATATATATATATATATACATAAATAAGCATTTTTACCTGCAAGCTGAAAAGCGTAAGGACATAAAAGAGAGCGTGCTGCCATCTACTAATAAATGCATGTTGTTTTTGAAAATTGGGCTCGGCACTTTGTTTTTTTTTTTTTAAATAACGGGTGCTCCATTACCGTTTAAAGCCGATGCCACCCTGCAGGGTTGGGGGCTCCTGTCAAGTGGATGATGTTGTTTGGATTTGAGTGGATTCAGTCGGGGAGCATGACCCGCTCGCCCCTTTGCCAGTAAAAAGGATTATCCAAAGATGCCTGTGAACGAAGGTGAGAAAGGGACACGAGTTGACTTTGTCTCTCGACTTTATTCAAACGTCATTCATTACTAAAGACACTGTGTCAATGATATATATATATATATATATATATATATATATATTACTCACTCCCAGCTACTGCCCGCAATCCTTTCGACTGATTCACCACAGACAGCACAGGGAGATTGCACACATGGAGTTATTTGGATTTCTTCAGCCATAATCTTTTATTTATTTTCTACATATTTTGCTTCATATTGCCAAGTGCATGAGCAAAATCCTTCAACTGGGTCATAGAGTCAGTGTCCAGAGTGTCGTTTTTAAGGGGAACAGACCTCATTATCCATTTATCCCATAATACAGACAATATTTCCACGAAGATATTTTATCGGCTCATTATACTGTTCCAGATATTTGTGCTTGTGAAGTACAAAATGTTCTTGTGTGTGTGAAGTACATGATTTATACATACATACATTGTCCTATAGACTGAAACAAAACTGAAACTTTTTCAGGTTTCTTGATTCCCCATCCTTAAGACTTGTTCCCCCTTACAATTAGCCTTTAACACTCCTGCCGACAAGACAAAAGCTTAATATGCTGATAAAATAGGGGGAGGGGCGGGGGAAGGGGTAGATTATGAACAGAATTCACAATATGCTTTTTTGCATATACGAAAGTTCAAGTGCTACTATTTGTTTCCGTCTCTTTTTGTCTTTGCCTTGTTCATTATTGAAGATCATAAGTTGATATTAATCTCTCTACAGTACTTTTCTCATGTGCAAAATGTGCAATGTCATCATACTGCAGTACTATTTGATGTACAAGTTTCGAGTGTACTTGTAGCATTTATAAAAGTGCAAGTGCAGACCCTAAAGCCCTAAGTTGATATTAATCACTCTACAGTACTATAATGATGTGCAAAATTCACAGTATCTTCATATTCCAGTCCTCATCATTTAGAGTGTAAATCTACTATATTGTGCACATTTCACAAGGTAAAGTGCTTAGAGTTAAAGTAACAAATAAACTGTAAATTTGTACCCTACCTTAGTCTTAATTTTCATTGTAAAAAATGGATACACGTCTCCTCTTATATCTGTGGTCGTCAATCATTGAGCAACATTGTTCACCCTCCTCATATTTTCACTGACATCTGTACAATTACCTGTAAAGTAAAAAGTATTCCTCCATCTTAAATATCAGAGACCACTAATTCTCATTTTTTGGGTATCCTCTTATTTACCCACTTTATATCTAAAGACAGGAACATTGCTGTAATTGCAAAGTCAAGATATTCTAAAATTAGTTAAAACGAGATTAAAAGTTTGGCAACAAGCACATCTTCTCAACATCGTAGAAACATATTCATAGTGTTCCTTCCTTCATTAAATTACGTCTGTGTATTTAGTACCTTGTGGCCTCTTGGTAACCTTATAAAAATGTGTACAGTTTAGCATCTGTCTTTAGGCCCCACGGAATCTCAGTTCCAATTGTTATGATCCATTTTGATTCAGCCTTTCTTAATGTTAATTCACAATCTCCCCCTCTTATCTCTTCGGGATGTGTTCGATGCCACAAAATGTAAAATTGTTCAAACTACCATCATGTCCTTTCCTAATGTGTTTGGACATTACAAATGCGAAGTCTTTATTTGTAATCGTTCTCATATGTTGTAAAATATGTAATTTAAGCCTATTAACTGTGCTGCCAATGTACTGTTTACCGCACCCTCATTCCAGAATGTATACTACATGTGTGGTTTCACATAGTATCCTCTCCTTGATCTTCTTCTTTGTGCCATTGAGAGCTTTGATATCAACCTGATTTTGTCCATATTGGCAGGCCTTGCATTAATGGCATTTAACAAAGCCATTGATTTAAAGCCAATTCTGTCTTGCTGTTTCTGTCTCTGGTCTGTGGGAATAGCTTTTTGTTAATATATTGCCCAAAGATGGTGCCTTCCTATAAATAATGTTAAGGTGCTCTGATGTTTGGCTCTTGATGTCTGCATCCTTTCTCAACAATTTCCAGTGATTTCCTAGTGCCTCCTTGATAGCATGATTTGATGTATTAAAATCTGTGATGAACTTCACCACTTCTTTGCCTTTAGCTTTTGCCTCAGATGTTTTTGGAACGAGCATATTTTTGCTTCTTTACTCTAGTCTTGGCATCATTCAAGACAGTCACAGGATAGCCCTGTCTCCTGAACCTTTTGTACATTTCATTGACTTGTGTTTCATATTCTAGATCTTTTGGACAGTTTCAACGGGCACTCAGAAATTCTCCATATGGTACGCTCCATTTTAGAGCTTGGGTACTGTTGGCAGTCAGAATGCTGTTGCAAGCAGTTGGTTCATGAAACAGGGTGGTACAAATGTTCCCATTCTCTATGTACACTTGAATGTCCATATAGTCAATGTCTTGCTTACTGATGGTGTAAGCCAATTTTAATTTCAGGGAGTTCTGATTTAGGGAATGTAAAAAACACTCTTGTTCTTCTGTTCTTCCTTCCCATATTAAAAACAGGTCATCAATATAACGTACCCAAAGGACAACTTTCTCCATCCTTGCATTGTTCTTCTCTGACAAGATACACTCTGCCTCCCAGTATCCCGTTGTTGGGTTCGCATATATGAGCGCAGATTAAGTGCCTATGGCCGTACCTCTGTTTTGCTTGTAAAATGTACCATAAAAAATAAACACATTGTTAGTCAAGCAAAAAAACATCATATCTAGAAGCATATGTGTGTGGTCCAGCAGACTCAAAGAACGTGTCCTTAAGAAATATTCACTAGCTCTCAAGCCATCTTCATGGATGATAGATGTGTATAAATTAACCACATGAACTGTGGTCATTACCTATTCCGTCTTCCATGGTATTCCGCTAATGTTGTTCAAGAAGTCCTTCGAGTCCCAGATATAAGATGGCAAATTGGAAACGTATGGGAATGGAAAAATATCCACAAATCTAGATGTATTTTCCAGTAAGGACCCGCATTAACTATATATGCATAACCGTCTGGCGGTTGCCACCAGATGGTTATAGTTAAGTCTGCTTTTCCATACACTGGGCATATTTTGGTTTGCTAGCAACTTTGGCCCAGTTTGGCCAATCATCATAAAACTTTCTACCCCACAAAAAAAGTTCATCCACCTTAGCTCCTTCCTGGAAAGTTTCAGGGTGATCCGTCAAGCAGGGGCTGCAAAAAAAAGGGGGTCCCAAAACACAGCTTCCCATGGATTATTCATTGACTTATTTAGACAAGGCTACAGCAAAAACTTCTAAATGGAATTACACCAAATTGGGCAGAAACCTAGATCTTTGTCCACAGATTGTGCTTTTGTGATTTGATGTAAATCGGTTCAGTGGTTTTTGCTAAATTAAGGGTAAAAAATAATTGCATATTTTGGCAGTTGGGTCCCTGAGAGACTCAGAAGCTGTCACAGGAGCGTCAATTTAAAAATAGAGAGCTCTGATTGGCCCAGGAAGCTTTATATCCCTAGAGCCATCTCGATCCCACAGGAGTCAGCTGGGAGCCATTACAGCACCCTGGGACTTAGTCCGTTGTCCTGAAGTTCTATCCTAGTCCTCATGGGGGGACCCAGAGGGATCAGAAAAGCCGAGTGGCATTTATTTATTATAAGCCCCTGGGTGCATGTCCCCAGGGCTCTGCTCATAATGGGGGGGGTGTGGCCCCCCTCCCCAAGATGCCAGAGGATCTGGGAAGCTCACCCTCAGACCAAAACTACCTTATATGGGAATGTGGCCATGTGGCTCCACTCCACTACCTCAAAAGGCCAAAGGGAGCCCACCCATGGGGCCGAAAATGTACAAAATGGGAAGGGACCGCACGTCCCCTAACCTGAGCCTCAAAAGGCCCAGGGAAGCCCGCCACCACTGTGATTCATATAAAGGAGGGGGGCCAAAATCACCACGGGGTGTGGGGATGGCATGCCCCTCCCTGCATAATGTCGCTGGAGGATGGGGTCCCCGGTGCTGAAATCTGCCCCGGTAGGGGTGGCTGTGTGCCCTCCTCCCCTGTAGAATGCCGCCTGGCCTGGGGGTGTAGGGTACAAGTGGGGTGAATTAGGCACAGCAAGCGGGGGCTGCATGCTTCCCTTGCCCTACAAAATGTCAACAGGCCCCAGGAGATGGGGTCCATGGGGCCGAAATAGGCCTGGGGATCGGGGCTGCTTGCCTCATCTCCCTCCAAATATCACCGGACCTTGAAGATGGGGCAGAAATCGGCCTGAGAAGGCGAGCAACGAGACCTCCCTCCCCCTAAAATGTATACTGGGCCCGGGGGATGGGGTCTCCAAGGCTGAAATCGGCATGGGGCGGTGTATCCCGCTACCCCTAATGATGCCGGGCCCCGGGAGATGGGGTCCCCAGGGTCAAAGTTGGACCAGAGAGGGCGGGAGCATGTCCCCTCCCCCTGAAAATGATTCCCAGCCCTGGCGGATGGATCCCCAGGGCCAAAATCTGCCAGGGGAGGGGTGCCTCTCCCCCTAAAAAATACAAGGCCATCGGAGATGGGGTCCCCAGAGCCTAAAGAGGCTCAGGGAGTGGAGCCGGATGGCCCCCTCCCCTTTATGAAAAAAACACATGGCCCTGGGATGGAGGTTCCCAGGGACAGGCCCTATAGCCAACACCCCTCTGTGCAAGGCCGAAGGCTGTGTGAAGCGTGGGTTTGGCTGTATGGAGGCCTTTTGGCAAGCCCTGCATGAGCTGCAGGGGTTTGAGTTATGTATAATAATTAAGCATTACTTTACGCTAAAAAAACCTAGAATTTCACTAAAAAAACAAAGGTTAAAGTAACGCTATAGTTAGATGGGATAAAAAGATCTGTTTTCATTTAAACTATGCCTTTGAAATTCACTGAAAAAAACAAAGATTAAAGTAATGTTATAGTTAAGTGAAATTGTTGGTGATAACATAAATGTTGTAAACTAAACAAAACCACAGAAATTCACCAGTTATAGTTAGCAGTGCATTGTATCAAACCCCTGACAGCCATTGAACCTACATTGAGAGATGAAATGGATATTAGTAGAAAAGTTGGCACTGTTAAAACTGTTTACTCTATGGAGAGAGTTTACTCTGTACCTCACTGTTTGTAGACAGTGAAACTCTCATGAGAAATACACCACAGATTATTAAAAGTATCTACTAATAGTGGTGTACACTCTATGCAAAACATGTTCAAAGATTGACTATTCACTTTAAATAACCAAGGTCTGAAGATGCTAAACATCATGCTACCTGCAGCCTTCATGCTGTAGTGAAAACTTTACAGATATCCCATCTTCTGAAGCAACACAAGCACATGTGCATAGGTTAGTACCTGGTGCACACTGCCTTCTGTGTTAAGTAGAAAGTGTCATGTTGAGACAATTCTATCCAATAACTTAAGGCTGCTTATACTAAGTATGTGGTACATAGAATCTTTAACCTGATGTAAACTTTTTCTGCAGTACCAAAAAACTTGTGTGGTACATAATGAAGACAATATACAAAGGAGGGACTACAGGGCTTTTCCCTCTATCAGTGTCGAGGGAGGTCCAGCATAGGTGCCCTAATTGAAGTATTAGAAGAAGAAGGTTATGCTGTTCCTCAAGAGTGTCCCGGCAAGGGAAATTGACACCAACCTGAACGTTTGGGTTCAGAGTTAGGAGTCCATTTATTGGATTGTAATGCCCTCACACACCCAATCGGGTGTCGTGCTTCATCATCTGGGCTGCTCCTCGTCGGGTCGGCGGTGCAATACCCAACGGGCTCCCTGTAGTAGGGGCACTTTGGCGGAGATCTTTTTCCAATAGCCGTATGGTGAAGTGGGGGTGAGAGGCCAGAACTGTGTAGATGTATGTGTGTGATTTAAAATAAGGTTCGGAGTATCCGTGAAGACAATTTTTAATCAGTGGGTCTCCTACCCTAGTTAAAAATATAAACAATGCGGTGCTTGGCACCCTCACCCCCACTTCACCATACGGCTATTGGAAAAAGATCTCCGCCAAAGTGCCCCTACTACAGGGAGCCCGTTGGGTATTGCACCGCCGACCCGACGAGGAGCAGCCCAGATGATGAAGCATGACACCCGACACAAGCAGCAGACTGCCAGTCAAGTCCCTGGTAATCAGCAGCCTTACTACAGTGTTCAAATGAACAATTAGAGTGCTAACATTCTGAATTTATTCCAAAAGTGTGGCATATCTGAAAGCCATCTTCATGGAATCTAAGTAGAAAACTGAAAGCATTTTCTACTGAGGATAGTGCAGTAAATGATGAATTTAGGGAGCTTCATAACAAATAAGTTTCCCAAGAGGGCCACCAGAATAAAAAGAGCCCAAATACAGCTTAAATATCACCCAAATGTTCCCAAGTATAGCCCAATGAAAGAAGTGTGCAAAACACTTAATACTTTTGTTTTTTTAGTTTTATATAGCACAGACTTGACCCAAAGATATAGGAGTGCTTTACATGAGCATCAGTTACATTACATAAGGACACATTCATTTTGGTTTAAGGCACAGGGAGATTAAGTGATTTGCCCAGAATCACAGGATGTCGAGCAGACACCGAAACTTAAACCTGGTTCCCCAGTTGCAAACTGTAGCTCTGGCCATAAAGCCACATCCTCTCCCTTACGTATAACACATAATCAAGTGATCAAATGGATGGAAAAAAAAACATAAAGATGGCAAATTATTTAAAAGTGCTTTGTCGCTATTTGCGAACTCAGCAAATATGTCCTCATTTTAGTTGTTTAGAGCACTAACCATAATTTCTATGGAAATAAGACCCTCTCATGGAGGAGAGTGCAGAGGCAACAAGTTGACCATCCAGGTAGGAGGGCAGTGGCAGCACAACAGACCATGGAGAGCAGGGGAAACAAATCAACCAGGCAGTACGGGCAAGAGAGGCTGTGGCAATATAAAAGACCATCGTGGGATGAAAGAAGAGGCAGTGGAAGTACAACCGTACATGCCAACAGACCTGATTCAGGCAGGAGACTCCTGATGTTTTTAAGCCCAAAAGGGTTTTATTTTATCTGTCTCCTGCATAGAATCTCCTCTTTTTCAATGTAAGTCAATAGGGAAAATCAATTGCCCGGGTTTTTTTTCAAAATCTCCCTCTTACCAAGTTCAAAATGTTGGCAACCGCCATAGTGGGCAAAAGGGAGGGGACAGGGGCATGCACAAATGACCATGGAAGACAAAAGGGAGGAGTAGGGGCTGGACACAAACAAAAGAGAGCAGGGGAAGTGGCTTCACAACAGACCATGCAGGGCAGATAGGAGGAGCAGTTGCTGCATAACAGAGCATGGAGGCCGCAGCCATCTGTCCATGCTAGGCTGATGGGAGGGGCAGCGGCAGATCAACAGAACACTCGGAGTAGATAGGAGTGTGTCAGGTCCATGGAATTTGGTGCACAGAAAGTAGGGCACAGGGCCATGAACACAGACATTGGAGGGCAGGGGGAAGGAGAGTAGAGGAAGCAAGCTAAGCACAGAGGCTAAGCAGGAGTGCATTGATGGGGCATAGAATTGGTTAACGGAGGGCAAGAACAGTGGGCAGGCATATCAAGATAAATGAAGGGCAGTGGCAGCATATCAGACCATGCAGGGCATAGGGAGAGAGCTGGTTAATGGACTTGAACAACAGAGGGTAGTGAGGAGGGGAATGGGGCAGCAAGCTAACTGTTTAGGGCAGGCGGGAAGGGCAGTGGCAGAACAATGGCCACACATGGCTGTAACGAGGGAGCAGGGTCATGGACTTGGACAAAGAATGGCAAGGAGGAGGGGGGACAGGAGCAGCAAGCTTGAGTGGGGGTATCAGAATGCCAGACCAGGCCCTGCGTTCAACCCCCCGCTATGCATTGCACTGGACATCTTACTTAACATTAAAAAAAAACTTACAAATCGACTGAAAAAAAGTAAGGTTACAGGGATGTTATGGTTAGGAAATAGAATTAAAAAAACTTAGAAATTGATTGAAAAACCAAGGGTTACAAGGAGGTTATAGTTAGGCTCAGATTTCACTCATACACAACCAGTAAATTTCAGCAGTTATAGTTACCTGATCTAACTATAACTTACATCCCTGCAATGCACTGCTTATGACCTCACATATTATATCACTCATGACATGGCTAGAGAAATCACTCATGACATCATCCACAGAACCACTCACACCCCTATACAACATTTCATACACCCACTCACACACCCACACAACCACTCACAAACCCATTCACAGACCATACATTTACTCACTTATCCATAGAGCCACTCACATACCCACTAACTCATACAGCCACTCACAAAACTACTCACTCATCCATACAGCTACTCATACAATGAGTCACTTACCCATACAGCCACTCACACAGCCACACACTCATCCATGCAACTACTCACACACCCTCTTATTTACCTATAAAGCTGCTCACATACCTACTCACTTACCCATACAGCCTTTCCACACAGCCACTCACTCACACATTCAAGCACTCATTCACACACTCACACAACCACTTAAATACCCATTCACACATCCAAATAAGCACTCGCATATCCGCTCACTCACCCATACATCCATTCATCCCACACACCAACTAACTTAACCAAACACTCAGTCAGTCACTCACTCAGCCATACAGCCACTTACACAGCCAGTCACTCACTCATACAGCTATTCAGATACCCACTCACTCATCCAAACAGTCACTTAAACACCCACTCATGCACCCATACAACCACTCACACTACCACTCACTCACCCATAGAGCCACTACATACCCACTCACTCACCAATACAGTCACTCAAACAGCCACTCACTGACCCATACAGCTATTGTCACACCTACCTATAAATGCATACAGCCACTCACACACAAATTACATCACTGATGACATATCCACAGACCCACTCATACCCCCATACAACCTCTCATATACCCACTCACATACTCATTCACAGACCCATACAACTATGACACGCACACTCACTGACTCATACAGCCACTCATGCAACCACTCACTCACCCTTACAGCCACTCACACAGCCTCTCATAGACCCATACAGCTACTCACACACCCACATAACCACTCCCACTCATAGACCAATACAGCTACTCCCACATTTACTCACACATCCATACAACCACTCATATACCCATTCCCAACACCCTCACAACCACTCACCCAACCACTCCCTCACCCATACAGCCACCCACACAGCCACTCACTTAGCCATACAGCTGCTCATAGAGCTACTCACTCACCTATACAGCTACTCACAAATCCATTCACTCATCCACAAAACTATTTACATACTCATTCACACATCAATACAATCACTCATGCGCCCACTCATCTATACAGCCTCACACAAATACTTACTGTGCAAAACAGCCACTTATACACCCACTCACTTACCCATACACCCAGTCAAACAGCCACTCATTTATCCATACATCCACTTACACACCCAGTCACTCACCCATAGAACCATTCACACAGCCACTCAATCACCCATACAGCTGCTCACACACACACACTCATCCACCCGTAGAGCTACTCACACAGCTACCACAGTCACAGATACAGCCACTCACACACCCACTCACACAGCCATACAGGCACTCAGGAACCCACTCACACACAGATACAGACAGCCACACAACTACTCACATAATATATGCTAGAAATAGTATCACTCATTAGTAGTACAGAAAGTTTACTATTTTAACTTGTGTAATTCCATGGTATATATCTTTAACACTAATAAACTTGTAAATACACTCATACTCACTGGATGATGCAGGGGCGTAAGTTATAGTAAGCCCAGGTAACTATAACTGCTGAAATTTCAATGATTTTGTACGATTGAAATATGAGCCTAACTATAACATCCCTGTAACCTTTGTTTTTTTCAGTGAAGTTCTATGGTTTTTAATGTTATTTCGTAACTATAATGTCCCGGTAACCTTTGTTTTTTTAGTCTGTGAGTGAGTGGGTGAGTTTGTGAATGGGTCAGTGAGTGGTTGCATGAGTGACTGAGTGGGCCTGTGAGTGGGTGCCAGAGTGTGAGTGGCTCTGAGTCTGGGTGTGAGAGTGTCTGAGTGGGTCTGTGAGTGGGTGTGTGAGTATATGAGAGAGTCTGTGAGTGGGTATGTGAGTGTTTGAGTGGGTCTGTGCTGGTGTGTGAGTCTCTGAGTGGGTCTGTAAGTGAGTGTGTGAGTCTCTGAGTGGGTATCTGAGTGGGTGCATCAGTGTCTGAGACAGTCTGTGAGTGGGTACATGAGTGTTTGAGGGGATCTGTGACTGGGTGTGTCAGTCTCTGACTGGGTCTGTGAATGGGTGTTTGAGTGTCTGAGTGGGTCTGTGAATAGGTATGTGAGTGTCTGAGTAGGTCTGTGAGTGTGTGCATAAGTGTCTGAGAGGGTCTTTGAGTGGGTAAATGAGCATCTGAGTGGGTCTGTGGTTGGGTGCATGAGTGTCTAAGTGGGTCTATGAGTGGTATGTAAGTATCTGAGTGGGCCTGTGAGTAAGTATGTGAGTCTCTGAGTGGGTCTGTAAGTGAGTGTTTGAGTCTCTGAGTGGCTGTAAGTATGTGAGTGGGTCTCTGAGTACATTAGTGTCTGAGTCAGTATCTAAATGTTAAAAAAAATATTTTTGGAGATATACGCAAATATGTCACAAGTGGGTCTGTTAGTGGGTCTGTGTCTGTCTGAGGGGGTCTGTGAGTGGTTACTTGAGTGTCTGAGTGGGTCTATGAGCATGTGCATGAGTGTCTGAGTGGGTATGAGTGGGTGCATGAGTGTCTGAGGGAGTCTGTGAGTGTGTGTGTGAGTCTCTTAGTGGGCCTGCGAGTGGGTGTGTTAGTCTCTGTGTAGGGGTAAGAGTGTGTGGGTCTCTGAGTGAGGACATTAGTATCTGAGTGAATATATGATTGTATTTTTGAAAGGAAATGTGGTGCTATATGTGAATATATCGCAAGTGGGTCTGTAAGTGTGTGTGTGAGTTTCTTAGTAGGCCTGTATGGGTGTGTGAGTGGGTCTGTGATTGGATGCATGAGTGTCTGAGTGGGTCTGTGACTGGGTGTGTGAGTCTCTTACTGGGCCTGTGAGTGGGTGTGCAAGTCTCTGAGTGGGCCTGTTAGTGAGTACCGGAGTCTATGAGTGGATGTCTGAGTGGGTGTAAGAGTGTGTGGGTCTCTGAGTGAGAACATTAGTGTCTAAGTGAGTATCTGATATATTTCATTTATATATGTGAATATATCGCAAGGAGGTCTGTGAGTGGGAGCTTGGGTGTCCAAGATGGTCTGTGAGTGGGTGTGTGAGTGTTTGAGTGGGTCTGTGGGTGGGTGTATCAGTCTCTGAGTGGGTGTGTGAGTGGGTTATGAGTCTCTGAGTGGGTCTTTGAGTGGGTGTGTGAGTGCCTGAGTGGGTCTGTGATTGTGTGCATGAGTGTCTGAGAGGATCTGTGAGTGGGTTTGGGAGTCCCTGAGTGGGTCTGTGACTGGGTGTGTGAGTCTCTGAGTGGGTCTGTGAGTGGGAGCGTGACTGAGTGGGTCTGTGCATTAGTGCTTAAGTGGGTTTGTGACTAGATGCATGAGGCTCTGAGTGGGTGATTGAGTGGGTGCATGTGTGTCTGAGAAGTTCTGTGAGTGGGTCTGTGAGTGTCTGAGTGTGTCTGTGAGTGGGTGCGTGAGTGTCTGGATCTGTGAGTGGATGTATCAGTCTCTGAGTGGATCTGTGAGTAAGTGCATGAGTGCCTGAGTGGGTCTGTGAGTGTGTGCATGAGTGTGAGAGGATCTGTGAGTGGGTATGTGAGAGTCTGAGTGGGTCTGTGACTGGGTGTGTGAGTCTTTGAGTGGATCTGTAACTGAGTGTGTGAGTCTCTGAGTGGGTGTAAGAGTGGGAGTGGGTCTGAGTGAGTACATTAGTGTCTGAGTATCTGAATGTATTTTTGTCGATATTCGTGACTACGTCACAATGCATTTATGAATATCAGTTTTGAACTACATGTTTTATGTTTTGTACAATTGTGTGTTTAAGTGTTTTTTAGTTTTTCTATGTATGCTTGTATCATACATAAGTGAAATCAGAGTAGTACATAGGACTAATATTCACCAAGGGGAATGAACCTATAAAGTATTAAAGAAGACACTAGCAAATGTTTTGCAATGTCATCTAGAATATTAAAATGCTAATGGATTTGTAAGTGACTGGATGGGTGTCTTAGTGGATGTGTGAGGGGCTCTATGGGTGTATCAATGGTTGTGTAAGTGGCTCTCTCAGTGTAGGAGTAGCTGTATGAGTCAATGAGTGAGTGTATAAGTGGCTGTGTGGATATGTGAATGATTGTGCGAGTGTCTGTATGGGTGTATGAGTTTATGTGAGTAGGTGTTCGCATGTGTAAAGGGGTGTGTGACTGACAGTATGAGAGTGTGAGTGGGTGTGTCAATAGCTGTGTGAGTGATTCTAAGAGTATGTTAGTGGGGATGTAAATGTATGTGTGGGTGTGTGACTGGGTATGTAAGTGTGTGACTGGGGGTGTGAGTGGGTCTGTGAGTGGGTATGAGAGTGGTTGTATGGGTGTGTGATGATGTCTGAACAGCTATGTGTGTCAGTAGCTGTGTGAATGACTGTATGGGTGTGTTAATGGGGACGTAAATGTCTGTGGGTGTGTGAGTGGCTGGTGGGTATGTGAATGGGTGTGTCAGTGGGTTTGTGGGTCTGTGAGTGGATGTGTGAGTAGCTGTATGGGTGTGTGAGTGAGTCTGTGAGTAGCTGTGTAGGTGTGTAATTGGGTGTGTGAATTGGGTGTGTGAGTGATTCTGTGGGTCTCTGAGTTGGTGTGCAGTTGCTGTATGGGTGTGTCAGTGGGTGTGGGAGTGGTTGTGTGGGAGTGTGTGACCATGAATGGGTGTGGGAGGGAGGGGCTTCATGTGAGTGTGAGTGTGTGTATGGATGTGTGAGTAGGTGTGTAAGTGACTGTGTGCAAGCATGAGAGAGTGTGAGGGGGCTGCGCTGAGCACTGTGGTGGATCTGCAGATCCTTGCATGTATAGGAAAAACATTTTTGGGCAATTTCCTGCCCAGGAGAGGTTCTTCACTGACCTCTCCATCACTCCCATGGGATCAGGGTACCTCTATCCTGATCCCTTCTATCACTTTTCAGTTTTATTTTCAGCCCCCGGAACTGAGTCCTGATATACAAAATGGCAGGTGCAACTTTCCTCTCAGGTTGCAGCCAACCAATCATGGCATTGCTGTTTGTGCATTGATCTGCGGATCCCCAGTGGTGGATCTGCATCTTTAGAGATGCACACATCTTTTTTCTTTAATAACTCCAAAATTACTGATCACATTTACACCAAATTACAAAAAAGCACTCTTTCTAGACCAAGATCTAGCTTTCTGCCAAATTTAGTGTAATTCTGTTCATGGTTTAGGTTGTAATCATGTCTAAAATCCCTACGGGAAATTGCATGGGAAAAATGCATTTTGGGACCCCCTTTTTCTCGGGCACCTGCATGATGATTCACCCAGAAACTTTCCAGATAGCAGTTGAAGTGACTAGCACACTAGTTTTGAAAATTTTGTGAAGATTCGTCAAACGCTGTCAAAGTTATTAGTCATTAGCAAAACAAAATGCGCTATGCCTATGGAAACTAGGCCTTAACTATAACTACCGACTGGCAACCGGCTGTAGGTTATATATATATATTGCCAGTAGATAGTTATAGTTAGGACCTAGTTTCCATAGGAAAAGTGTTTTTTGACTTGCCTATATCTTTGACGCGGTTTGACGAATGTTCATGAAATTTTCCATGAAGATTGGTCAGAAAATGCAAACGTAATAGCCAAGTCTAAAAAAAACACTTTTCTATGGAAACATGGTCCTAACTATAACTACCTACTGGCAACAGTCAGTAGCTAATATATATATATATATATATATATATATATATATATATATATATCAGGAACACTCCGCTTGCATCCCCTTGCCACCAGTTACAGTAACGGAGCACGGACCACATTGTAGTGCAAATTTGAAGTTTTATTCAACTCCTCCAACACCAGCCATCATGACGCGTTTTGACCCCAAGAGGCCTTGATCACATGACTATATATATATATATATATATATATATATATATATATATATCAAAGCTCCAGAAGGTACGAAGCACTCGCGGGGTTTTCACGCAAATATTTATTAAAAGCAGTTCCCCAGATGCATTTCGGCGTGATGCCTTCTTCAGTGTTTGAACTGCTGAAAATATGGTCCCTGGTGTCCCATTGGCTTTTTCAATGTCCCAAGTTCTTATTGGTTGGTTCTCAGCCAATGGAAGGGCTGCATCACGTTCATGGATATTCCCCGGCTACAGCGTGTCCCCGCACTGACGCTGGCACTGCGATCAATTAAGTCTCTCATCAAGCCTGCATGGCAAATTAAGTTCATAAACTCCCGATGGGTCGATTCAGATGCCAGCGCAATGCGTGTCTCACGCTGTTAGCCGTCTCATTTGAGCAGTCCCTGTTGGCCTCTCGATATGGGCGGTAAGTTGTTAATGCACCAGGTACACCCCTCGCCAGCCGCTGGATGTCATTCAAGACGTGGCTGCAAGCGTCGATCAGATGGATCGGCGTCCTTAGGCTTAGATAGCCCACGACCTTCCTTGGTCAGCAGAGTAGTCAGGGCAATGGCGGATCAAGCGGTAAAAATAGTACAGCTCCATTGTCCCACCAAAGCCGCTGAACTCCAAGGGCGGGTGCTGCCGTTGTGTGAGAGTGAGAACTCGCATATAATATCAAAGCTCCAGAAGGTACAAAGCACTTGCGGGGTTTTCACGCAAATATTTATTAAAAGCAGTTCCCCAGATGCATTTCGGCGTGATGCCTTCTTCAGTGTTTGAACTGCAATAAGAACTTGGGACATTGAATATAAGCCAATGGGACACTAGGTACCATATTTTCAGCAGTTCAAACACTGAAGAAGGCATCATGCTGAAATGCATCTGGGGAACTGCTTTTAATAAATATTTGCATCCTTGATCACAGGCATGAGCTGTAGCAAAATAAATGGCAAAAAGACTTCAGATACACGTCACCAGTACCTTTTATTGCCCACAGGTGGGGCCTCATTTGATGTAAAAATTGCATTATGGGATCAGTAGTCTTTGAATAAACACCACAATTCGTAATAAAGCACCACCGCGGACGACAGCGGGCCGGTGGGCTCTTTATGTTGGGAACCAAGACCGGTCCATCGGTATGGCAGAGAATATTAATGCAACGCAAAATGCTGATCAGGGGGAGCCCACTAATGGCTGAATTTTTGTGATAAATAATTTGAGCTGGCAGTATTGAGCTTTATTACGAACTGTGGTGTTTATTCAAAGACTACTGATCCCATAAGGCAATTTTTACATCAAATGAGGCCCCACCTGTGGGCAATAAAAGGTACTGGTGATGTGTATCTGAAGTCTTTTTGCCATTTATTTTGCTACAGCTCATGCCTGTGATCAAGGACTTATGAAAAGTCTGAAACGCGTAAGGCAAGTTGGATTGTACCTGTGAATCTGCTGACTGCGCTGCTGCCTTATTAGACTGAGGTTTACTGATGGAGAGTGTGTCCTAAGCTTTGGTCACTTGTGGAACTGTATATATATATATGTATATATATATATATATTACCTACTGGTATGGGGATGGGGTCCCCAGGGCCCAAAAAACATTGAAAGAAGAGGGGCCACACAGCCCCATTCTAAAAAAAAATAATTTAAAAAGCCGGCATCTCGCCGGAGGCCCCGCCCCCTCCCTGCACCACTGTGCAAACGCGTACCCCTGGCGCGTTCTAAGTTGGAGAATTAAGTCCCCTTGAATACTGAGGGTCCCTGGGGCCATCTAGCCCACCAGGTACCTCCAGTAAACGCCACACAGCTGGATTGCTGAGAGGTGGTCTGAGGCCATGCCCCTTTTTACACCACTCTGCAAACGCGCCTCTTGGCGCACTGCTGGTGGGGCGATGAGGTCCTCTTGGGTCCTGAGGACCTCAGGACACAAGTGGACTTCATCCCCCGAGCAGCAGTGCGCCAGGAGGCGCGTTTGCAGAGTGGTGTAAAAAGGGGGCGTGGCCTCGGACCACTCTCAGTAATCCAGCTGTGTGGGGCTTACTGGAGGTATCTGGTGGGCTAGCTGGCCCCCAGGGACCCTCATGAGGAAAGGGGACTTCATCCCCCAACCAAGAGCGCGCCAGGAGGCGCATTTGCAGAGTGGTGGAGAAAGGGGGCGTGGCCTGTGTCCACCTCTCAGCAATCCCACTGTGTGGGGCTTACTGGAGGTAACAGGTAGGCTAGATGGCCCCTAACCACCCCCAGCAATGAAGGGGACTTCACTCTCCATCCAAGAGTGCACCGGGGAGCACGTTTGCAGACTGGTGGTTAAAGGGGGTGTGGCCTGCTATGAGTACTTACCAATGCTGCTGTGTGGGACTTGCTGGAGGTAATAGGAAGGGTAGTTGGCCCCCAAGGTTGTCCTTGGGGGCCATCTACCCCTCCTGTTACCTCCAGTAAGTCCCACACAGTGGGATTTCTAAGAGGTCTTCGGAGGCCACGCCCTCCCTTTCTTCACCACTCTGCAAATGCACCTCCTGGCACACTACGGGTTGGGGGATGAAGTCCACTTTACTCCTGAGGGACTTTGGGGGCCAAGAAGCCCTCCTGGTACCTCCTGTAAGTCCTACGCAGTGGAATTCCTGAGCGCTGGTTGGCGGCCCAGCCCCCTTTCGCCACCTCTCTGCAAACGCGACTACTAGTTAAAGAAGCATTTGCAATGTAATAGGTCTCGCATTTGTGAAAGTAAGGGCAATTGGCGTTGTAAATGTAAAAGTTTTTTACTACTGTTTTTTGGAGTGGAGTGGATGTACGTTGTGTGTAGTGGAATTATGTGGTATGTTGTGCAGTGAAATTATGTGGATAGAATGTATGTGGTATTTAGTGTATAGGAATTATGTAGAGTGGGATTATGTGTTATGGAGAGTAATTATGTGGTATGGTAGTCTGTGTTGTGGAGTGGTAACCTCAGGTTTAGTCTTCCTCGTTTCCATAGAAGCTAAACTATAAACTCAATGAGACAAAAAAAGAAGGAACAACTGAGGAGCACTTCTGGACCTAGTCAGAGGTATGAACAGGGCCACTGGAATTATGTGACTGTTCTGCTGCACCGATTTTCGCATAATTAGACATTTTCCGCATTTGCTACATAATCCATCATCTGGTGCATAATCTGCAGATTTGAACAAAAAAACTTGTTTCTAGCTCAAATGGCTCAAACGTTACCAAAAGGGCAGCAACAAGTGTTACAGCTTGGTGGAAGGCCCTTTGCAAACCTGGAATGATCACCTGTTACTTATTGCTAAATGTGGGTGTTAAATTGGTACTAATGGTGCGCAGTCCACTCTTTCTTCTTTCTGCGCCTCTCTTGCCTCTTTCTGCATTTCTCTTTCTTCTTTGTGCACCTTTCTTCCTATTTCTGCACTACTCTTTCCTCTTTCTGCACATCTCTACCGATTTCTGCACCTCCCTTCTTTCTGCATTCTCTTGCTTCTTTCTGCACTTCTCTTGCCTCTTTCTGTACCTCACTTGCCTCTTTCTGCACTTCTTTTGCTTCTTTCTACCCCTCTCTTTCTTCTTTCTGCATCCTCTTCCCTCTTTCTGCACCCCTCTTCTCTCTTTCTGCACCTCTGTTGCCTGTTTATGCACCTTTCTTGCCTCTTTCTGCACTTCTCTTGCCTCTTTCTGCACTTCTCTTGCCTCTTTCTGGATTTATGTTGCTTCTTTCTGCACCCCTCTTGCCTCTTTCTGCACCGCTCTTGCCTCTTTCTGCACCACTCTTTTTTTTTTGTCCTCATTCGCCATCAGATAAACTCAGAGCTGTTCAATTAACTCAAGTGGCCCCCCTCTCAGATGGCACCAACTGGAGATCTCTGTATCTAGATGGATACACTTTACACAGAGCCTCTCTGCTGACTTGTTCTGTATTAGTCCACAGTCACCAACACAAATAATGCAAAAAAGTTGTGTTGTAGTCACCATGCACAAGTCTCTGTTCAAAATTGACCCACATTGTGTACACTGTGCCAGGCATCACACACTGCAAAACTAACAACGATCATGCTGCCCTGCAGCAGTGTCTGGCCGTTTGTATGGCAAAGTGCAAATCACCCATGTCATACCACAGTGTTGCAATGTAAACCGTGGAAGTGCAGTGTACCCAAAAACTACAGTGCAGCTGGGACTCACAATGCTAAACTAAGCACATCCCAAATGTCCTGCAACACACCCAGCTACCACAGTGCTGCACTGAATTGCAGAACAGCACCTTGTCTGAATTAAATTGTCAAAGGTGTCTTGTTTGGACCACCAATGTGTGTATGCATTGACAATGTTCACATCTCACACTGTCTGTCTGAACAGTGCTGGTATAGTCTGGCCCCAAAAGCACACATTGTCTGCACAGGGCTGAGTACACCTCACACACACACCACTGTTGACCACAACATGTCAGTGTATGGATGCCCTGGAACAACTGCTTCACCAGTACTGTGCTCATGTTCTCAGGTCCACAAATACCATGAAACCATGACAGTGTGGAAATGTATGCTGGGTGAGATCTTCACCCTGCTGTATGTCACCACTGTGCTATGAGACTATACCCCTTGCCCTATTGTGCCTTCAAATGTCGGGGGAGTGAACCCCACAGCCAGATAGCTGGGACAACAGTGATGGGGGCTATACCCCATGACCAAATGTAATCTGAAATCAATGGGTACAAAAAGCCACACACACATCATGCTCACCACACGCACATTCCATCCAAAGATTTCTACCAAGTCACATAGCCATGTCATTGCTCACCTTCACCTCAAACGGTAGTTAGCCATCTTCACAGTGAGATGGTGTAATGTGTTTGGCTATCCGTCCCACAAAATGCAACATGCATGCTGTTCCACCACTATGGAGGATGGGACACTACACCCCCAATAAGAAGCATGTGGCAGGCAATGTATGCTACCCACCCAACTCACAGGTAGGTAACCGCATCTCACAGGTCGGGGTGTGTGGGGCTGGGAAGCTTGCACAACAACTCACACGGGCCCACCTGACCGCCAGCACACAAGACCCATTACTTCCTGGCACCAACATGCATGTGTCAGTCATTGCAATGTACACTTCAAAAGAACTGGCATGTGGACATATCATGCTGACTTGTCCCACACTGGACCAAGATGGAAGCCCTCATCATACACACACAGAGAGGTCTCTCAAATACAAGGAAAACACAGCAAACACAACATATCAACAGCCACAACATGCAGCCAGATATGCATTTAAAAAAACATGTTGGCATAGGACACCAGGCCTCTCAATGCACAACTGCACACCCAGATAGCATTGGCAACTATAGTGTGCACACACCTAAGAAAATGAAACTGTGACAGCAACTAAAGTGTGAATGACTGAAACACATGTAGATGGAACTCCGAGCACAACCATGCACACCACTACATGCCATCTGACAGTAGCAGTGGTCCAGACCACCTAGGATCTAATTAAAGCAAACTTAAGCATGTCTGGAAATGCAAATACAGATATCTACACATTGAAAAGGTATGCATGAAACTACAATGCTCACTCACTGTGCAGAGTAAACCGCTGCAAGGGCTCTACAAGTGACACATACGCGTAAATGGATGACATATGATTGATCAATAACAGGATGCCAACATGAGACTGTCGATGTCAAAAAATTCTATTTGGCATGTCATGTCTTGACAATTCCCAATATGGACAAGTAATGCATGTACCAAAACAGCTTGTAATGCATCACTGGATGTCGGTCAATGAAAATTTGTACAGTGAACAACTGCTGGATGTACAAACAGTTGATGTAACATTGCTAACACAAACTTTGATGGGTGCAACACAATGACCATTTCTCATCTGACCCACAGGTGACCAAGAACTCACTGCAGAGGATGACACCACCCTGCAGAGCCAGTCTCCCCCCCCGGAACAGAGACAACTGGATGAGGACTCCCTTGATTCCTTGGATGAGGAGCTCCACGCTGGCCCACCTGGTGTGGCAGGACGCAACCAGTCCCAGGCACCCATTGTCCCCCCAACCACATCAGCTGCAGCCCCTGACCATCCTCTGACAGCTGCTGTCACGGCCTGTGTGTCAACCACTACCACCACCACCACCACCACAGCTGTCCGCAACACCCTCCCTGCCCCAGGGGTTGAGCAGCCCACCACATCAACTGCGGAGGCCAGGGAGAGGATGCAGCGGGCCAATGTGAGGACCGGACAGGACCGTGGCAGCAGTGCAGCTGGTCGGGACAGGGTCATGCAGAGGGGGACTGATCCTGGGACGGAAGCCCTGGGCCACATCGACAGAGTCCTTGGGGCATACCAACAGGCCCAGGGACGAATGGGCCGGTTAGAGGAAGAATCTCGGGAGCACCTCCTGCTGCTGATTTCCATGGACACACGCATGGGACAGATTGTGGACCTCTTGGGGCAGCTAGTGGCGGTTCTGAGGGACAGGCAAGCGCAACATTCTACCCCTCCGCCTCCCCCTGTTGGGCAGCAGGATGACACTTCATCATCCTCCCCTGCGTCCACAGAGGGGGGTGAGTCCTCAGACACCACTGCCCCTGCAGCAGTGGCCCCTCCAGTCAAGCGCAAGAGGGGCCGTCCAAGGAAAGGCCAGGGGGACTCACGTGCCAAAGCACCTGCCAAACGCTAGTCCCCGAGCCAGCCATGATGGCAGACCATTGCACCACTGCATTGACCTTTTGGACTATCCTTCACCACACTGCCATGTGAATGGCATCCATCTGTTGGACTGGGTCTCCACATCATTGTGGGGACTACTCAAGTATCTCCTCCACCATGACTGTCAAGTCACTTCTTCAATTCCCCCTTCACATTTTCTCCACCCTCACATGTCACAGTTGTAAATAAATACACCTTACACACATGTTGTTATGTCTACTCCGTCTTTAATACAGGATGTGCAACCTTCACCGTGTAGGACATGGTCCAGGGGAATGGAATGTAGGTAACAAGTGAGATGCTGAAGGGACCTAGGGAAAACCGCAGAACAAGAGTCACTTGTATGGGTGTGGCATTGCACACATCACACAACACTTGTCAACAAGGTACTCAGATCTACAAACTTTACACAGAGCAACAGTCACCATAGAGACATTCTGTATCACACTAACCAATCACACATACATTGGCAGGCAGCAATGAGTCAACACCAAGCTGCAGTCAGCAAGCTCACATACACCCACACAGCAACAGCAACACCATCAGACCATTTTGTCCCTTCTACATCGTCACTCACCTTCAAGTGAAGTAGTGGGTGATGAGCTGTCAACGCATGTCGACCCCTTCCTCCTCTCCACTGCCCTCGTCACTGGATCCGGGTTGATTTGCAGGCGGCGGCCTTGGCTGCTCATCATTGTCATCCAGGATCAGGGGTATTGCCTTGCGAATGGCCAGGTTGTGGAGCATGCAGCATGCCACCACTATCTGACACACTTTCCGTGGCGAGTACATAAGGGCACCTCCAGTACGGTCCAGGCACCGAAATATTGATTTTAGGAGACCAAATGTCCGTTCTATCACACGCCGTGTCCTCCCATGGGCATCATTGTATCGCACATCAGCTGGCGTGACGGGGTTCCGCAATGGGCTCAGCAACCACGGGCGGTTCGGATATGCTGAGTCACCTGGGTGTGAGAGACCCAGATTAACCTTGCAGTCCCAAAATGCAACACAACAGCATGTCACACACACACCACTCTAATCCACTATGCATACTCACCCACAAGCCATGCATGCTCAGGAAGCAGATTGGCCATCAACTGAGGAACGATGCTGCTGCGCAAGATGTGGGCATCATGGGCTGAGCCGGGAAACTTGGCACACACGTGGGAGATGATCATGTCTGCCAGGCACACCACTTGAACATTTACCAAGTGTGAATGCTTCCTATTGCGGTAAACCTGTTCACGTGCCTGTGGTGGCACAAGCCCAACATGTGTGCAATCAATTGCACCAATGACATGGGGGATATGTCCAAGGGCATAGAAATCACCCTTCACAGCCACCAACTCAGGCCCCCTGGGAAAATGGATATATCTGTCTTTGTACAGCATCATGGACGACAGGACATCGGCTGTGACATCCCGCCTGCACTTGCGACCGTGTGCTGGAATGAGCCTGTTGCAAAGAAATGCAGGCATGCCATCACCTTAGATGTTGCGGTGAAAGCTGTTGGATATGTCCGACGTGGCTGCAGGTGGGGCTCCAACATGGCACATAGGTTCTGCAGGGTTTGTCGGTCCAGCCTGAATTTGCGGATTATATCCTCATTCTCCATGTCTGCCAGGACTGTGAACGGACGATGGATATTGGGCCTCCTCCTCCTAGGACAGATCAAAGTGCACAGATGTCAATGCAGAAGACCATGAAATGTGCATCACATAAATTTTTTCAACAGACACATTCCCAAGTCTTACAACATGCACCATTAACCAACAGGGCACTTCACAAGTAGGTACACATCAGGCACACTACTCGTACACCTGTCCCCTTACCAGCAGCAATTATCTGTGCACCCCTCCAGCTCATTCGCATGCACAGTGTGATGTACTAACAGATAAGTGTGCATACCTGTGAGTATGACCCCCAGCATATGTCACTAATTGCAATACTACCCGAACACACCATGTTGCTGGCCCTGATACACCTACCAAAACAGGTTGCACATGGCACACTTCAACTACACACTGACCACCAGCTGAGCGTGGGGGACACGTGTGTGCATGTGCATTGGACAATGTGCCAGTTGCTGATGCCCCTAGTTCAGTAAATGAGACGACAGTGTGCGTTACATTGCACACACAGACATTGACCATTATCTACATATGCTATGCAACACTTTAACTGGACAGTCTACATTTCATTACACAGCACATGTGACATGTGCGAGTGTATGTGACCATGCAATGTACTGGCGACCCATATATGGTATGTGTTGGTGACGTGGAGTGACATGTCCCTTTTGTGCATTTGCCCTCATGAGGACCCTTCAATTGTTGAGACACTGGGCACTGTACATGTTGGCCTATGCAGAGAGCTGGAGGACACGTTAGGTGCAGCACAGCTACTCCACAACTCCATTAACGCTCACTCCAGGCACTGTCTGGCAGATATATGGCGGTGCCTACCGCCTGGCCCCTGTGGTGTGGCACCGCCCATAACCCAGGCACGATCGCGGGTGACACCGCCAGATATGTATGTGACAATAGCAGTCACCATGCACCGGTACCCAAATCACAGTCACTCCAGGCACTGTCTGGCAGACATATGGCGATGCCTACCACCTGGCCCCTGTGGTGTGGCACCGCCCATAACCCAGGCACGATCGCGGGTGACACCGCCAGATATGTATGTGACAATGGCGGTCACCATGCACCGCTACCCAAATCACGGTCACTCCAGGCACTGTCTGGCAGACATATGGCGGTGCCTACCGCCTGGCCCCTGTGGTGTGGCACCGCCCATAACCCAGGCACGATCGCGGGTGACACCGCCAGATATGTATGTGACAATAGCGAGTCACCATGCACCGCTACCCAAATCACGGTCACTCCAGGCACTGTCTGTCAGACATATGGCGGTGCCTACCGCCTGGCCCCTGTGGTGTGGCACCGCCCATAACCCAGGCACGATCGCGGGTGACACCGCCAGATATGTATGTGACAATAGCGGTCACCATGCACCGCTACCCAAATCACGGTCACTCCAGGCACTGTCTGGCAGACATATGGCGGTGCCTACCGCCTGGCCCCTGTGGTGTGGCACCGCCCATAACCCAGGCACGATCGCGGGTGACACCGCCAGATATGTATGTGACAATGGCGGTCACCATGCACCGCTACCCAAATCACGGTCACTCCAGGCACTGTCTGGCAGACATATGGCGGTGCCTACCGCCTGGCCCCTGTGGTGTGGCACCGCCCATAACCCAGGCACGATCGCGGGTGACACCGCCAGATATGTATGTGACAATGGCGGTCACCATGCACCGCTACCCAAATCACGGTCACTCCAGGCACTGTCTGGCAGACATATGGCGGTGCCTACCGCCTGGCCCCTGAGGTGTGTCACCGGCATGGACCATGCCCTTGCAGCCAATGGGAAGCAGCCTCGCGGTAGCCTGATGCAAGTTTGAAATTCGCGGTAGGCGTGCACCACCCCCGCGGAGGCGGTCACTGGAGGCATTCAAAAGATGCACCACCGCAGTAGCGCGCACATGCACCCTACGGTGTGTCACCGGCATGGACCATGCCCTTGCAGCCAATGGGAAGCAGCCTCGCGGTAGCCTGATGTGAGTTTGAAAAGGCGGACATTGGATGTATTTGAATGAGGCAGACCTTGTACACCAATTGCAGCACCCTGGGACCACTGACACAGCCCCAGGGGCCTATATATGTGTGGGAGGGTGCACCACATTCCCACAGCTACCAGGGACTGCTGACTGACAACCCTCCACCTGCTGCCTCAAGGGACTGCTGGCTGCCACCCTGCACCTGCTGCTGCTGCCTCAAGGGATGCTGGCTGCCACCCTGCACCTGCTGCTGCTGCCTCAAGGGACTGCTGGCTGCCACCCTCCACCTGCTGCCTCAAGGGACTGCTGGCTGCCACCCTGCACCTGCTGCTGCTGCCTCAAGGGACTGCTGGCTGCCACCCTGCACCTGCTGCTGCTGCCTCAAGGGACTGCTGGCTGCCACCCTCCACCTGCTGCCTCAAGGGACTGCTGGCTGCCACCCTCCACCTGCTGCTGCTGCCTCAAGGGACTGCTGGCTGCCACCCTCAACGTGCTGCTGCTGCCACATGTCCATTGTGATGTCAAGGACTCAGAAGATCCGTGCCAGTCCCTTCACCAGTGAGGAGCTTGGGGTCCTGGTAGACGGGGTGCTTGCACAGTACCCAAGGCTTTATGGCGGCCCTAATATCGTGGTAAGTCTCCCAGACTGTGAGTGAGAGTGCAGGGTGTGCACACGTGGGGTGGAGGTGCTTCGGTATGTGTCAGTGGTTGTGGGGCTCTGACATGCACTGCCTATCATGTTTACTACAGCGGGAAGGGCTTGGTGGGCTCTTTCACACGTTACCCTGCATGCCTATCCTGAGTAGAAGGACATGTCCTGTAGTGTCAGCCATACAGTGCAGCTGCATTTTGGTGATGCAGGAGTCTGGCCAGTTATCGTTTGTGTGAATGGCTGTGTTGCTCCAAATTAACCCACTCAGTGTCAGTCCACCTGCCCTGCACAGTCCCCGCCGAATGCCACATGTCCACATCACTTCATGTACAGTGTGTTCCATGTGTGTTTGGGTCACGCCTCTTCATCTAAGTCCCATCTCTGCCATGTAGATTGCACAGGAGCAGGCGTGGGAGAAGGGTGTGTGTATGACAGTTGTTGTCACTCTATGTGAGTTCCAGGACACAGTGAGGCTTTCACAGGGCTAGGCCACTTAGGAATGCGCAGTGTTGGACACAGTGAGTCCAACAACAAGACACATGTTTTGCTATCTTCTCTATGTGTAGTTGTGGGTAACTGCAGACAGTAGCTGCAGGCAGACTACATGTTGATTGCTGTGTTGGTATCCTGCATGTGAATGGGATGTGGAGGTACTGTGTCCACCATCGAACATGCATGCCTGTACGTCTGATTGACCAATGACATTGCACCATGTTCAGAGCAATTGTTGGCTATGTGACAGTTGTAGCTGGAGTTTTGGATGAGTCACTGTCGTGCTACTGCATTTTCGTTGTGTTGTCATTGTGCACTGTGTCACTGGAACCTCACCCCTCTTGTCTCCCATGCCTGCAGCTGAAGGTCCACCAGCGTAAAGCCGTGTGGAGGGCATTGCCTCCAGAGTCCGGGATCTGGGTGTGTCAAACCGAAGGCGCACCCACTGTCATAAAAGGTGGGACGACATCTGCCGGCTGAGCAAGAACGTGGCCGAGATGACGCTGGGGCTGCTCCCTCAGACTGGCAGGTTGGCTAGGCGCAGCATGACACCACTAATGGCCCGCATCCTGGCTGTCACACAACCTGAGCTGGACAGACGACTGAAGGAGCATCAGCAGCGAGCCAGGGGTGAGTATGTGTTGCAGGCTGCCTTTGGCTGGGAGTGGGTGCATGTGTCTACAGAGTGTGCAAATTGTCAGCTGTGTGACGTTGGTTGTGTGGTGCAATGTTTTGGGAGTGACCTCTGTGCTGGGTGTATGTGCCAAGCTTTTTCCCAAATGGTGCTTCATGAAATGAGTTTTAGCACTGTGCATCTCTCTTACATTTGGAGTTGTGGCCTTCAGGTACCTTCTGCTGTGGGGTAGTGTTTGAATTCAGATGGATGGGAATGCCAGTGTGCCAACTGTGAATGCGTTTCAATGAATGCGTGCAATTCCAGACCTCAGATGTCTGCCAGTCAGACATCTGAGGCCAATGTGCAACAGTAGATGTGCCCATGGACTCGATATGGTGGATGGCATGTGTGCAGGGTCATTGTGGGCTGGTATGTTGTAGTCTGTGTGGTCCCCTACTGCTCCACACATGTAGGTGACGTGCACCATGTCGTGGTGTTCATCCTTGCCAACATCGGGACAGTGTGTGTGCACAGGCCATTTTGGGGCTGTGTCTGATGTGAGCCAACTGCAGGATGGTGTGCTGTGTGAGTCACCTGGGGCACTTATGGCAGGATGTGTGGCGGACATGCACCGTTATGTAGAAATTTTGGGTGGCAAGATATATGTGTGCACAGGGTGGCATGCAATGTGCTGCACACCTCTTTCTAGGATGCAGATGTATTGGCACGTGTTAGTTCTGTTGATGCCACTCATCTCACAGTACTTCTCTCTCCTATGCAGCAGCTCCCGTATGTGCAGAGGGAGAGGGGATGGACACCAGTGGTGAGGCTTCCAGTGCAACAGCCGCACCGGAGCTGACTGACACAGATGTGACCAGCGCCGAGGAGGGACACAGGAGTCTGCTAGAGGATTCACAGCTGGAGACACAAAGCTCTACCTCATCTGACGCCAGCGGTGACACATCCATGTTGGGGGTACAGGGAACGGGGACTCGGCCTCCTCTTCCGCCTCACAGCGTCCAGTGCCCAGCCTCCCTTCAACCTCCACTGGTGCTGCCCGTGTCCGCACGAGTAGGAAGGGAAGAGTCACCTTCACCCCAGGCACAGCTGCCCCAGCCCATGCCAGCCCTGCTGCCCTCAGTGCAGAAGCAGTCGAGCTATTGCGCCAGCTGTGTGTGGGGCAGATAGCACTTCTCATTGCCTTCCAAGAGCACGACAAAAAGTTGGGGCAGGTTATAGCTTTCATGGAGGGCTTACATTCCGACATAGGTGGGTTACACCGGACTGTGCAGTCCTTGTCATCAACTGTGACAGCAGCCCTGCAACAGGCACATAGTCAGGGAGCGGCTCCCAGCACTCGGTCCGGCCCCGTGTCAATGTGCACCTCTGACGACAGTGACAATGCTCAAAGGACCCCAAAGTCCCGATACAGAACCCGCAGCACACAGGAGCAGCAGCAGCCCAAGCGTACTAGGGCGCAGACACCATCCCCACATAAGAGTAAGGCCACCCCAGAGCGCAGAGAGAAAAGCCCATCAGGCGACAGCAAGGGCCACAAAGCAAAGAAAAAAGCATCAGGGTCACAGGCCTCACCTTCCTCCCCTGCCAAAGACTCCCCTGTCCCAAAGACGTCTCGCAGAGGCAAAAAGACAGTTTCCACACCCACTGAGAAGGTGTTGCCTGCAAACATTACACAGGATGAGGGCCCCATGGATAATCCATCCTTGACCTCCACTCCCATCCCAAGCCCTGTGAAGCCAGCATGGGAGGACACTGTAGGGGGCAAAGCTGGTGGACAGAGGGAGGCAGGGCGGAGGCAAACACCAGGCAAGCGCACAGCGGGATCCAGCATGTCCCCAGAGGGGGGGTCACCATCCACAACAGAATCAGCTTTGGTGTTGGGGTCACCTGTTGTGTCTGCCCCAGTTCCCCTCAATCCACAGACAGGGAAGCCTTTCAGGATCCCCAAGAAGTGGAGAGGCACCCCTCCACAATCTCCGGCACACACTGTGTCTCACCAGGGCATGAGTCCACCTCCCCGGGCCACCACGCCACCTGGTCCAAGCAGCCCCCCAGCTACCACATGCCCAGTTGGCTCTTCCACAGTTGTTACTCCCACTGCCCAGGGCAGTCCTCCAACTGACCCCAACACACAGTCAGCTCCAAGTCCGACAGACAGCCCCATCTGAGTGGTGGTCACCCTCACACACTTGTCTGTCCACAGGGGTGCGTGTGATGCCCATTGTCAGGCCCATTACTCAGTTGCTGGGCATGGCATGGTAGAGTTGCATACATTCACTGTGTAGCTTCTGATGTCACTACTCTGCACATTGTACTACTTGCCTTGTGTTTCACTGCTGTTTGCCCCTTGCCTGTGCAGCTTCTCATGGACTCACTCTGCACTTTGTCCTGCCCACTGGCCTTGTTGTTCACTGCTGTGTGCCCCCTGCCTGTGCAGCTTCTCATGGACTCACTCTGCACTTTGTCCTTCCCACTGGCCTTGTCGTTCACTGCTGTGTGCCCCCTGCCTGTGCAGCTTCTCATGGACTCACTCTGCACTTTGTCCTGCCCACTGGCCTTGTCGTTCACTGCTGTGTGCCCCCTGCCTGTGCAGCTTCTCATGGACTCACTCTGCACTTTGTCCTGCCCACTGGCCTTGTCATTCAATGCTGTGTGCCCCCTGCCTGTGCAACTTCTCATGGACTCACTCTGCACTTTGTCCTGCCCACTGGCCTTGTCGTTTACTGCTGTGTGCCCCCTGCCTGTGCAGCTTCTCATGGACTCACTCTGCACTTTGTCCTGCCCACTGGCCTTGTCGTTCACTGCTGTGTGCCCCCTGCCTGTGCAGCTTCTGGTGTCCCTACTCTGCACATTGTACTGGCCACTGGCCTTGCTGTTCACTGCTGGTTGCCCCTTGCCTGTGCAGGATCTCATGTACCTCACCTGCACTATGGACTGGCCACTGGCCTTGTTGTTCACTGCTATTTGCCCCCTGGCTGTGCAGCTTCTCATGGACTTCATCTGCACATTGTACTGGCCAATGGCCTTGTTGTTCACTGCTATTTGCCCCCTGGCTGTGCAGCTTCTCAAGGACTTCATCTGCACATTGTACTGGCCAATGGCCTTGCTGTTCACTGCTGTTTGCCCCTTGCCTGTGCAGGGTCTCATGTACCTCACCTGCACTGTGTCCTGGCCACTGGCCTTGCTGTTCACTGCTGGTTGCCCCTTGCCTGTGCAGGATCTCATGTACCTCACCTGCACTGTGTCCTGGCCACTGGCCTTGCTGTTCACTGCTGGTTGCCCCTTGCCTGTGCAGGATCTCATGTACCTCACCTGCACTGTGTCCTGGCCACTGGCCTTGCTGTTCACTGCTGGTTGCCCCTTGCCTGTGCAGGATCTCATGTACCTCACCTGCACTGTGTCCTGGACACTGGCCTTGCTGTTCACTGCTGGTTGCCCCTTGCCTGTGCAGCTTCTGATGTAACTACTCTGCATATTGTACTGGCCAATGGCCTTGTGTTTCACTGCTGTTTGCCCCTTGCCTGTGCAGCTTCTCATGGACTCACTCTGCACTTTGTCCTGCCCACTGGCCTTGTCGTTCACTGCTGTGTGCCCCCTGCCTGTGCAGCTTCTCATGGACTCACTCTGCACTTTGTCCTGCCCACTGGCCTTGTCGTTCACTGCTGTGTGCCCCCTGCCTGTGCAGCTTCTCATGGACTCACTCTGCACTTTGTCCTGCCCACTGGCCTTGTCGTTCACTGCTGTGTGCCCCCTGCCTGTGCAGCTTCTCATGGACTCACTCTGCACTTTGTCCTGCCCACTGGCCTTGTCGTTCACTGCTGTGTGCCCCCTGCCTGTGCAGCTTCTGGTGTCCCTACTCTGCACATTGTACTGGCCACTGGCCTTGCTGTTCACTGCTGGTTGCCCCTTGCCTATGCAGGATCTCATGTACCTCACCTGCACTTTGGACTGGCCACTGGCCTTGTTGTTCACTGCTATTTGCCCCCTGGCTGTGCAGCTTCTCATGGACTTCATCTGCACATTGTACTGGCCACTGGCCTTGTTGTTCACTGCTATTTGCCCCCTGCCTGTGCAGCTTCTCATGGACTTCATCTGCACATTGGACTGGACACTGGCCTTGCTGTTCACTGCTGTTTGCCCCTTGCCTGTGCAGGATCTCATGGACTTAATCTGCACTTTGGACTGGCCACTGGCCTTGCTGTTCACTGCTGTTTGCCCCTTGCCTGTGCAGCTTCTCATGTACCTCACCTGCACTGTGTCCTGGCCACTGGCCTTGTTGTTCACTGCTGTTTGCCCCTTGCCTGTGCAGCTTCTGATGTAACTACTCTGCACATTGTACTTGCCTTGTGGTTCACTGCTGTTTGCCCCCTGCCTGTGCAGCTTCTCATGCAAATACTGTGCATATTGAAATGCCCACTGGCTTTGCTGTTCCCCAAATTTGTTGTCTCAATATGCAAATTGTGAATAAACACAGTTGGTCCTGCTGTGAGTTGTGTCAGTGTCCTTCCTGAATAAAGTTGTTTCTGTGTGTGCATGGTTTACTGTGTCACATGCTCAGTATGCCACTTCAACATTGCCAATGGGTTGTCTCACATTTCATTTCTTTTGCAGGGGTGGGAGGCACTTCATTTCTACATGACTGTGATACTTATGGGTGCAGTGCAGGTGGTTGGCAATGAATTCTTGTTGTCATCTTCCTTCTTTGCTCATGTTATCTATGGTGGACACATGTCACGTTTGTGGGCAATGGCAGCACAGGGTGGGAGTTTGGGCACAGGCTTACAGGCAGGCAGGCCAGGGTCATGGGGTCTGTGTGAGCTTCCTTTCTTTGTGCCAATCAGTGTCGGTGTATGGACATCTTGTGGTGATGAGTTATCCAGGTCCCATGGCTTACTTCCAATGTGTGCACTTGGGTGGTGGAGAAGTGTATGGTGTGAAGGGGGTGACTTGGTTGTGACTGTGGATGTGTGTGCATCTGCATTGTCAACTACTGCCATGTGTGACCCTGGAGTGGTGTGCCTGTATGTGTACTTGTTTAGCCCTGTGGTTGTGTTTTGTGCACATGGCAGTATTGTGTGTTGCTGTTGTGGGAGGAGGTATGTGTGACATATCCTACTTGTGCTTGACTGTCATGTAGTGTGTCACTGGGCCCTGTGTGTTGTGCAGCAGACATTGTCTTGTCCAGTATTTGGATGCCTATGTGTGGCTGGTCAGTGTTTGAGTTCAGGGCCTTCCTTACATCCCTGTGCCTATACATGGGTGTCCTTGCTGTCTCCAGGAGTTGTTGCATTGGGGTGACCGTGGTTTGTGTTGACTGACTGTGTCAGCCATGTGTGCTGTGATGGGCTGTGTGTGTTCTCACATGTGTCTTGTCTTGCATGTGCATCACACATGCTTGATGATTGTGTCACTGCCCTTCCATTTGTGGGCACCTCACTTTGGCTTTCCTATATGTTGTCCTCCATTACTGCTGGCATGTGGTGTGTGTATGTAGCTGTGAGTCAGGGTGGTGTGTGTGTGTGTGTGTGACTTGTCAGGTAGTGTGTGCAGTGAAGTGTTTGGTCCTCATCTGTGTGTGTGTACATTTTGTGCCTTGCCTCAGCGTTCTTGGCTTGTGTGTGATGTTGTTGTGGTGTGTGTGTTGGCTGGGGCCTGGGCTTCTGTGCTATGTGTTCCTTTGCAAAGGGTCCTGCTGTGCCTGTATATGCAGTTGTTCTGACGTGGGGCATGGTGTGGCTGTAGTTGTGTCGTTGTTGTGCAGGAGTGGCACTTGGGAGGCACATGTTGTGTCCCTTCAGGGAGGTAGCTGGTGTGTTGTGGATGGAGTTGTGGCTCTGTGCGATTTGTACGGTGCCCTTGGCATGCGCTGGCCCTGTGCTCTGCGTTGTGTGCATGGTTTCATGCACACTGACCGCGGCGGTGACGTGACCGGGACATTTGTTCATGAATGCGGTACATGGATGGGCAGTATGTGGCGAGATGTTTTTGTCACAGGTGGGACATGTGTGTGTGCAGTGATGGCTGTGTGCCTGTCCCCACAGGGGTGTGTGGTGTTCCCATGCGATGTTTTCCCACCCTGGAGCTGCGTATTGTGTTACTTGCACTGTTGTGTCTGTACGTACCTGCGGAGGCATCCACGGCGGTGGATAACTTGCAGGTGGTGTATCATGTACAGCACCGGGAAGGCGTGTAGGGCAGGATCCATCGCGGTGTGTCCCGGGTGTTTCTTTTCTGTCTCCGCTGTGATGTCTCCGCCGTCTTTCGCTGTGCGGTTTCTCCATCGCGGTGCGCTGCCCTGTTTCCGGCATCGTGATATCTTCGGCGTACGGGACGTCATTCCGCACGGTGGTGTGTGGTGATTGGCTCACTCCGCCGCGGTGGTGGGCGCACTTTGATGGCGGTCGGGGTCGCACCGCAGCGGGCGGGAAATGTGCAATGTGTGGCCATCCTAATATGGCGGGCGTGGAGACCGCTGGCGGCGTGCGGTAAATGGGTGTTACCGCCACCGCCGGCACCGCGGTCGTGTCTCCGCCCGCCATCGTAATAGGCCCCTAGGTCTGGTAGGCGTAGCCCTCCTTTGTTTTTCTTTCTACGCAGTTTCTTCCAAGATATTCTGATACCTTTCGAAGCCCATATAAAAGTATTTATTTTTGTCTGGAGCTTTTTCAGGCTTTCTTCGTTAAATCCCAGAGGGATGTTTTGTAATAAAAAGATTATTTTAGGAAGCACCATCATTTTTATTAGATTGACTCTGCCAATTAAAGTCAAAGGTAAATAAGCCCAGCTCGTTAAAGAATTATGTATTTCTTTTTTGATTTTCTGAAAATTTGTATCTGTAATATTATCGATATTGTGGGTAATCAGTATACCCAGATACCTCAACACTTTTTTTGTTAGATGAGCACTAGAGTCTAGATTCCATGCCATACATTCAGTCTTTGCCGCGTTTATTTCATATCCCAAAACGAAACCAAAGTGCTGTGCTTCCTCGTAAATTATTGGAATTGCAACATTCAAGTCAGATGTAAATACCATTAAGTCATCGGCGTATAGCGCCACTTTCCTTTCCCAGTTCTTAAAATTAAAAGGAGGTATTCTTGGATGTTGTCTAATCTTTTCAGCTAAAGGCTCAATGTATAAGTTAAAAAGCAGAGGAGATAATGGGCAACCCTGCCTTGTACCTCTCTCGATTTTAACTGGTAGATTCCCATTCACTAGAATTCTAGCAATAGGGGCTTGATATATCAAAGAAACTGTCCTGCAATTTTTTTTCCCTAAATTACATTCTTTTAATATATACTTTAAGAAGGCCCAGTTTACTCTATCAAAGGCCTTCGTGGCATCTTGAGTTATTATAGCCAATGGTGTTTTATAGAGAGTTGCTATATCGATTGCCCCAATCAGATTATAAGTGAGTTACCGGATTCCTCTCCCCCGAACAAAGCCTTTTTGATCCCTGTGGAGTAGGCCCTCTATCACTCCATTCAACCTCTCTGCCAATATTTTTGCAAAGATCTTATAATCAATACTGAGCAGAGAGATAGGCTGATACGAATCACATGAGCGTGGCGATTTTGAGTGTTTAAGAATTAATGCTACTGTTGCTTCATTCCAGGATGGCGGTATATCCCCCCCTCCTCAAAAATGTGAGAAAATAATGTCGTCATGACAGGGATAAGTACCTCTTTTAAAGCTTTATATAGTTCCGCCGGTAAACCATCTGGACCTGCGACCTTTCCAGCTTTGCCAGTTACTAGGGCTTTTCTGATCTCAGCACTTGATATCGGCATGTTCATATTATGAGATTTATCCTCAGCAATTCTGTTCGGGGGGTCCTGACCCAACCAGTCTCTAATTTCCTCTTCCTGGACAGTTAAATCTTCACGGTAAACTTCCTCAAAATGCATTTGAAAAGCCTTTTCAATTTCAGCTGGGGTCTTGAGTAAGCTCCCCGGGACATCAGAGTTTAGCTCATTGATGGTACCTCTAGCCAGATCTTGTTTGGTCTTCCATGCCAAGAGCTTTCCACAGCCCTCTCCATACTCAAAGTGAGCTAATTTGCTGGCTTGCCACCTCTTTTTCAGCCTTGAATCGAGCACCCCGGCTAAATCTGACTTAAGAGACTGTAGGTTTGATAAAATATCTGCATCCAATGGGTTACTCTCATGTGTGGTAAGGTAATGCTCTGCCTCTTGTATTTCCTTCTCTATCCCCTCCACTTCGGCTCTATACTTTTTATGTCTGACAATTTGTAAAGATGTTATGAGACTCCTTAAAAAGGCTTTGTATGCGTCCCAGACAACTTGTATCGGGGCAGTACCTACGTTTGTTAGGAAAAAGGCTTTCGTCTCAAGGGTTAGCTTATCATTTATGCCTTCCTCCAGAAGAATAGCACGATCAAGTGTCCATCTCCTGAGGATCAATTTTACTGGCACCTTAAGTGATAATGTTACTGCTGAATGATCAGAGAGGTGTTCCCCCAAGTGCTTAATATCCTGCACCCATTCCTTAAAATCTGTACTCAGCAGAAAAAAGTCCAGCCTAGACTTGTGCCCATATTTTTTATTATGGAAGGTATAGCCTCTCCTGTTTCCCATTCTGTTTCTCCAAACATCATACCATGCTAACTGCTTCATTGCATTTTTGATCAGTACACCCATTTTAAGATTTTGGATTGCTCTAATTTTCTGTGATCTATCCAACACCGGGTCCAGGAACACATTAAAATCTCCAGCCAATATTAGCGGGTCTGCATAATTTAACAGTTCAGAAAGTAAATTTCTAAAGGGCGCAGGATCGTCTGTGTTTGGGCCATAGTAACCTGCTACTGTAAACTTGTATGCATGGCATTTAATTTTAGCTATGGCCCATCTCCCCATCTTGTCCACAGTACTAGACTCGAGAGATAGCTGAGTTTTTCTTAATAATAATGGCAACTCCCTTGGTTGAAAATTGCTGCGTGGTACAAACCACTTCTAGATTCCACTTTCTGGGTTTACATAAAGATTTTAACTCACTTTCTGTTAAATGGGTCTCTTGCAATATGAGGATCTGTTCCAAAGTATCTCTCAAATATTGGAAAATGTTCTCCATCCTGTACTTTGTCCTTAAGCCATTCAGGTTCCAAGACAGAACCTTTAAACAGTAATTCTGATCTTCTAATGGACGGGCCATCTCTCTGATGTCTTTTCTGATTTAAACATTCTACTCGGGCGAATTGGACATATTTTTTGGTTTTTTCCCACTGCTCCCCACCCTGTGCTCCCCCCTCTCTCCCTCTCTTTCAGCACTTCTCTTGCCTCTTTCTGCACTTCTCTTGCCTGTTTCTGCACCTCTCTTGCCTCTTTCTGCACCACTCTTGCCTATTTCTGCACTTCACTTGCCTCTTTCTGCACTTCTCTTGCTTTTTTCTGCAGCTCTCTAGTTTCTTTCTGCAACTCTTTTGTCTCTTTCATCACGTTCTACACCTCTGCTGTATTCTTTCAGCACTTCTCTTGCCTGTTTCTGCACCTCTCTTGCCTGTTTCTGCACCTCTCTTGCCTGTTTCTGCACCTTTGTTGCCTCTTTCTGCACCTCACTTGTTTCTTTCTGCACCCCACTTGCCTCTTTCTGCACCCCTGTTCCCTCTTTCTGCACCTCTCCTGCCTGTTCCTGCACCTCTCTTGCCTCCTTCTGCACCCCTCTTACCTCTTTCTGCACCTCTGTTGCCTCTTTCTGCACCTCGCTTGCTTCTTTCTTCACCCCTTTTGCCTATTTCTGCACCCCTCTTCCCTCTATCTGTACCTCTCTTGCCTCTGTCTGCACCCTTGTTCCCCCTTTCTGCACCTCTTTTGGCAGTTTCTGCAACTCTCTTGCCTCTGCAGTTCTCTGCCTCCTTCTGCACCTCTGTTGATGCTTTCTGCACTTCTCTTGGGTCTTTCTGCACCCCTCCAGCCTCTTTCTGCACCCCTGTTGCTTCTTTCTGCACTTCTCTTGCTTCTTTCTGTACCTCTCTTGCTTCTTTCTGCACCCCTCTTCCCTCTTTCTGCACGTCTCTTGCCTCTTTCTGCACGTCTCTTGCCTCTTTCTGCACCTCTCTTGCCTCTTTATGCACTGCTCTTGCCTCTTTCTGCACCTCACTTCCCTCTTTCTGCACTTCTCTTGCTTTTTTCTGCATCTCTCTTGTTTCTTTCTACACCTCTTTTGCCTTTTTCTGCAGTTCTCTTGCCTCTTTCGGCACCTCTTTTGCTTCTTTCTGCACTCCTCTTGCCTCTTTCTGCACCCCTCTTGCCTCTGTCTGCACCTCTGTTGGTTCTTTCTGCACTGCTCTTGCTTCTTTCTGCACCCCTCTTCCCTCTTCCTGCACCTCTCTTGCCTCTTTCTGCACCCCTCTTGCCTCTTTCTGTACGTCTGTTGGTTCTTTCTGCACTGCTCTCGCTGATTTCTGCACCTCACTTGCCTCTTTCTGCACCCCTCTTGCCTCTTTCTGCACCTCTGTTGGTTCTTTCTGTACTGCTCTTGCCTCTCTCTGCACCTCACTTGCCTCTTTCTGCACTTCTCTTGCTTTTTTCTGCACCTCTCTTGTTTCTTTCTGGAACTCTCTTGTCTCTTTCATCACTTATCTTGCTTCTTTCTACACCTCTGTTGCTTCTTTCAGCACTTCTCTTGCCTCTTTCTGCACTACTCTTGCCTGTTTCTGCACCTCTCCTGCCTGTTTCGGCACCTCTCTTGCCTCTTTCTGTACCCCTCTTGCCTGTTTCTGCACCCCTCTTCCCTCTTTCTGCACCTCTCTTGCCTCTTTCTGCACCTCTCTTGCCTCTTTTTGCACTTCGCTTGCCTCTTTCTGCACCTCTGTTGCTTCTTTCTGCACTTCTCTTGCTTCTTTCAGCATCTCTCTTGCTTCTTCCTGCACCCGTGTTACCTCTTTCTGCACTCGTCTTCCCTCTTTCTGCACCTCTCTTGACTCTTTCTGCACCCCTCTTGCCTCTTTCTGTACCTCTGTTGCTTCTTTCCGCACTTCTCTTGCTTTTTTCTGCACCTCTCTTGCTTCTTTCTGCACCTTTATTGCCTCTTTCTGCACCCCTCTTCCCTTTTCTTGCACCTCTCTTGCCTCTTTCTGCACCTCTCTTGCCTCTTTCTGCACTTCTCTTGCCTCTTTCTGTACCCCTCTAGCCTCTTTGTACACCCCTGTTGCTTATTTCTGCACTTCTCTTGCTTCTTTCACTACCTCTCTTGCTTCTTTCTACACCCCTCTTGCCTCTTTCTGCACCCCTCTCGCCTCTTTCTGCACCTCTCCTGCTTCTTTCTGCACCTCTCTTGCCTTTTTCTGCAGTTCTCTTCCCTCTTTCTGCACACTTCTGTCATGATTCACTCCCTGTGCTCTCGTGCCCACCACCAGGGGGCCTACTTGTGGGGCTTTCCAGTATTCTAATATGCTTCCAGACACTCCCCTATAGGCACATCCTGACTTCCAGGCATTTGGACACCATTTAGGAAGTGACATCCATTCCCAATCCATGCTGGGTTTTGTGGAAGCCAGTCTGCTCATGCTGGAAACTCCATTACCTATAATCCCCTGCTCACTTCTTTGTCTCCACCCCTGCAGGCCAAGGATGGGTAGAGGAATTCAGTTCACCTGTGGCTGGCTGCTGCTAGCCTGCTCACACCTGATGCATGTGATTACTGTGAGCTCTTTTAAGCCCCAGCTCCCTTCAGCCCAGTGTTGGTCATTGTAGCTGTATACCGGAGAGGCCGATCCTTGTTTCCAGTGTTTCCTGAGCTTTTGATACCCTTGTTTCCAGTGTTTCCTGAAGTATAGTTAATCCTTGTTCCTTGATTCCTGAGCTATAGCTATTCCTTGTGCCTGAATTAGCACTGCCTGCAGTGCTACCTTGTTTCCTGAGTTCCTGAGCTATAGCTATTTCTTGTGCCTGAATTAGTACTGCCTGCAGTGCTACCTTGTTTCCTGAGTTCCTGGGCTATAGTTATTATTTGTTCCTGTTCCTGGGCTTCAGCTATTTCTTGTTCCTGATTTGCACTGCTTGCAGTGCTCTCTTGACTCCTTGTTTCCTGAGCTGTAGCTATTTCCTGTTTCCTTGAACCAGTACTGCCTGCAGTGCTACCTTGACTCCTGAGCCTTAGCATTCCTTGTTCCTGACCTGCAGCAGTTTCCCTTCTCCTGAACTAGCACTACCTGCAGTGCTACTTTGACTCCTGAGCTTTTGCTCAATTCTTGTTCCTGCCCCAGCACTGCCTTCTATGCTACTTTGTTTTCTTGATTTCTGAACCTGCACTATTCTAGTATACCCTTGTAGCCTCCCCTTCTGTATATCCTTTTCCAGTCCCGGCCTTTCTTCCCATTTCCTTGGTTCCAGTTCTAGTTTGCTGTCTTTCTGTTTCTGCTGTCTTGCTTCTGTTACCTTGTATGTTTGTTACCTGCTTTCTGCCAAGTGTGCCCTGTAATTTCCTTCCTTTCCTGTTATGCACTCCTCCTTGCTAGCTCCTTGTCTATTGTGCTTGTGTTTAGTTCTACCCCTTTGCTGTTACTGCCTTGCGTGTTCCTGTTTGATCTCCAGGATCTGTGGGCACAGCTGACTACCTAGGTGGTGTTTCTTGTTCACTGTGAGTATTGTCTTTGAGTTACTGTTATAACATCACTATAGGTATAAGCTCCACAGACCCTGCCTTTGCATACGTATCCTATATGTGGGTATTTTCAGTCAGTATCTGTAACAGCAATAGTGGGTGAGGAACTTACTGAGCTTCAGTCTTACCATGTGGACCTCCTGAGTGCTTTACCCCACATTCCCTTTATTGTTAATGTTGTATTATATATATGTCTTGCACGTCCGTGCTGGGTGTAGTTAGTCTGAATGCTAAATTGCCTTGTGAGTGCCCTTCCTTTCTGAGTCTTAGCCATCTTGTTCCTTTGTACAGGCTTCCCCTTTGGATCCCTTTTCTCCTCTGACTTCCTGTGTGATCCTGGGCAGCGCTGTACTCCTCTCTCTGTGTACGTTATCTGCCCCATTCCCAGTTCTTGCCCAAGTCCCTGACTGTGTTCCCGACATAGTCCTGGACAGTCCCTGACAACTTCTTTCCCCTTTCTGCACCTCTGTTGGTTCTTTCTGCAGCTCTGTTGGTTCTTTCTGCACTTCTCTTTCTTTTTTCTGCACCTCTCTTATTTCTTTCTGCAACTCTTTTGTCTCTTTCATCACTTCTCTTGCTTCAGTCTACACCTCTGTTGCTTCTTTCAGCACTTCTCTTGCCTCTTTATGTACTTCTTTTATCTCTGTCTGCACCCCTGTTTCCTCTTTCTGCACCTCTTTTGCCTGTTTCTGCAACTCTCTTGCCTCTTTCTGCAGTTTTCTTGCCTCTTTCTGTACCTCTGTTGCTTTTTTCTGAACTTCTCTTTTATATTTGTGCACCCCTCTTGCCTCTTTCTGCACCTCCATTGGTTCTTTCTGCACTTCTCTTGCTTTTTTCCACACCTCTCATGCTTCTTTCTTCATCCCTCTTGCCTCTTTCTGCACCCCTCTTTCTGCAGCTCTCTTGCCTCTTTCTGCACCTCACATGCCTCTTTCTGCACCTCTCTTGTCTGTTTCTGCACTTCTCTTGACTCTTTCGGCACCTCACTTGCCTCTTTCTGCACTTCTCTTGCTTTTTTCTACACCTCTCTTGTTTCTTTCTGGAACTCTCTTGTCTCTTTCATCACTTATCTTGCTTCTTTCTACACCTCTGTTGCTTCTTTCAGCACTTCTCTTGCCTCTTTATGTACTTCTTTTATCTCTGTCTGCACCCCTGTTTCCTCTTTCTGCACCTCTTTTGCCTGTTTCTGCAACTCTCTTGCCTCTTTCTGCAGTTTTCTTGCCTCTTTCTGTACCTCTGTTGCTTCTTTCTGTACTTCTCTTTCATATTTGTGCACCCCTCTTGCCTCTTTCTGCACCTCAATTGGTTCTTTCTTCACTTCTCTTGCTTTTTTCCACACCTCTCATGCTTCTTTCTTCATCCCTCTTGCCTCTTTCTGCATCCCTCTTTCTGCAGCTCTCTTGCCTCTTTCTGCACCTCACATGCCTCTTTCTGCACCTCTCTTGTCTGTTTCTGCACTTCTCTTGACTCTTTCGGCACCTCACTTGCCTCTTTCTGCACTTCTCTTGCTTTTTTCTGCACCTCTCTTGTTTCTTTCTGGAACTCTCTTGTCTCTTTCATCACTTATCTTGCTTCTTTCTACACCTCTGTTGCTTCTTTCAGCACTTCTATTGCTTCTTTCTCCACTTCTCTTGCCTGTTTCTGCACCCCTCTTCCCTCTTTCTGCACCTCTCTTGCCTCTTTCTGCACCTCTCTTGCCTCTTTTGCACTTCGCTTGCCTCTTTCTGCACCTCTGTTGCTTCTTTCTGCACTTCTCTTGCTTCTTTCAGCATCTCACTTGCTTCTTCCTGCACCCGTGTTACCTCTTTCTGCACTCGTCTTCCCTCTTTCTGCACCTCTCTTGACTCTTTCTGCACCCCTCTTGCCTCTTTCTGTACCTCTGTTGCTTCTTTCCGCACTTCTCTTGCTTTTTTCTGCACCTCTCTTGCTTCTTTCTGCACCTTTATTGCCTCTTTCTGCACCCCTCTTCCCTTTTCTTGCACCTCTCTTGCCTCTTTCTGCACCTCTCTTGCCTCTTTCTGCACTTCTCTTGCCTCTTTCTGTACCCCTCTAGCCTCTTTGTACACCCCTGTTGCTTATTTCTGCACTTCTCTTGCTTCTTTCACTACCTCTCTTGCTTCTTTCTACACCCCTCTTGCCTCTTTCTGCACCCCTCTCGCCTCTTTCTGCACCTCTCCTGCTTCTTTCTGCACCTCTCTTGCCTTTTTCTGCAGTTCTCTTCCCTCTTTCTGCACACTTCTGTCATGATTCACTCCCTGTGCTCTCGTGCCCACCACCAGGGGCCTACTTGTGGGGCTTTCCAGTATTCTAATATGCTTCCAGACACTCCCCTATAGGCACATCCTGACTTCCAGGCATTTGGACACCATTTAGGAAGTGACATCCATTCCCAATCCATGCTGGGTTTTGTGGAAGCCAGTCTGCTCATGCTGGAAACTCCATTACCTATAATCCCCTGCTCACTTCTTTGTCTCCACCCCTGCAGGCCAAGGATGGGTAGAGGAATTCAGTTCACCTGTGGCTGGCTGCTGCTAGCCTGCTCACACCTGATGCATGTGATTACTGTGAGCTCTTTTAAGCCCCAGCTCCCTTCAGCCCAGTGTTGGTCATTGTAGCTGTATACCGGTGAGGCCGATCCTTGTTTCCAGTGTTTCCTGAGCTTTTGATACCCTTGTTTCCAGTGTTTCCTGAAGTATAGTTAATCCTTGTTCCTTGATTCCTGAGCTATAGCTATTCCTTGTGCCTGAATTAGCACTGCCTGCAGTGCTACCTTGTTTCCTGAGTTCCTGAGCTATAGCTATTTCTTGTGCCTGAATTAGTACTGCCTGCAGTGCTACCTTGTTTCCTGAGTTCCTGGGCTATAGTTATTATTTGTTCCTGTTCCTGGGCTTCAGCTATTTCTTGTTCCTGATTTGCACTGCTTGCAGTGCTCTCTTGACTCCTTGTTTCCTGAGCTGTAGCTATTTCCTGTTTCCTTGAACCAGTACTGCCTGCAGTGCTACCTTGACTCCTGAGCCTTAGCATTCCTTGTTCCTGACCTGCAGCAGTTTCCCTTCTCCTGAACTAGCACTACCTGCAGTGCTACTTTGACTCCTGAGCTTTTGCTCAATTCTTGTTCCTGCCCCAGCACTGCCTTCTATGCTACTTTGTTTTCTTGATTTCTGAACCTGCACTATTCTAGTATACCCTTGTAGCCTCCCCTTCTGTATATCCTTTTCCAGTCCCGGCCTTTCTTCCCATTTCCTTGGTTCCAGTTCTAGTTTGCTGTCTTTCTGTTTCTGCTGTCTTGCTTCTGTTACCTTGTATGTTTGTTACCTGCTTTCTGCCAAGTGTGCCCTGTAATTTCCTTCCTTTCCTGTTATGCACTCCTCCTTGCTAGCTCCTTGTCTATTGTGCTTGTGTTTAGTTCTACCCCTTTGCTGTTACTGCCTTGCGTGTTCCTGTTTGATCTCCAGGATCTGTGGGCACAGCTGACTACCTAGGTGGTGTTTCTTGTTCACTGTGAGTATTGTCTTTGAGTTACTGTTATAACATCACTATAGGTATAAGCTCCACAGACCCTGCCTTTGCATACGTATCCTATATGTGGGTATTTTCAGTCAGTATCTGTAACAGCAATAGTGGGTGAGGAACTTACTGAGCTTCAGTCTTACCATGTGGACCTCCTGAGTGCTTTACCCCACATTCCCTTTATTGTTAATGTTGTATTATATATATGTCTTGCACGTCCGTGCTGGGTGTAGTTAGTCTGAATGCTAAATTGCCTTGTGAGTGCCCTTCCTTTCTGAGTCTTAGCCATCTTGTTCCTTTGTACAGGCTTCCCCTTTGGATCCCTTTTCTCCTCTGACTTCCTGTGTGATCCTGGGCAGCGCTGTACTCCTCTCTCTGTGTACGTTATCTGCCCCATTCCCAGTTCTTGCCCAAGTCCCTGACTGTGTTCCCGACATAGTCCTGGACAGTCCCTGACAACTTCTTTCCCCTTTCTGCACCTCTGTTGGTTCTTTCTGCAGCTCTGTTGGTTCTTTCTGCACTTCTCTTTCTTTTTCTGCACCTCTCTTATTTCTTTCTGCAACTCTTTTGTCTCTTTCATCACTTCTCTTGCTTCAGTCTACACCTCTGTTGCTTCTTTCAGCACTTCTCTTGCCTCTTTATGTACTTCTTTTATCTCTGTCTGCACCCCTGTTTCCTCTTTCTGCACCTCTTTTGCCTGTTTCTGCAACTCTCTTGCCTCTTTCTGCAGTTTTCTTGCCTCTTTCTGTACCTCTGTTGCTTTTTTCTGAACTTCTCTTTTATATTTGTGCACCCCTCTTGCCTCTTTCTGCACCTCCATTGGTTCTTTCTGCACTTCTCTTGCTTTTTTCCACACCTCTCATGCTTCTTTCTTCATCCCTCTTGCCTCTTTCTGCACCCCTCTTTCTGCAGCTCTCTTGCCTCTTTCTGCACCTCACATGCCTCTTTCTGCACCTCTCTTGTCTGTTTCTGCACTTCTCTTGACTCTTTCGGCACCTCACTTGCCTCTTTCTGCACTTCTCTTGCTTTTTTCTACACCTCTCTTGTTTCTTTCTGGAACTCTCTTGTCTCTTTCATCACTTATCTTGCTTCTTTCTACACCTCTGTTGCTTCTTTCAGCACTTCTCTTGCCTCTTTATGTACTTCTTTTATCTCTGTCTGCACCCCTGTTTCCTCTTTCTGCACCTCTTTTGCCTGTTTCTGCAACTCTCTTGCCTCTTTCTGCAGTTTTCTTGCCTCTTTCTGTACCTCTGTTGCTTCTTTCTGTACTTCTCTTTCATATTTGTGCACCCCTCTTGCCTCTTTCTGCACCTCCATTGGTTCTTTCTTCACTTCTCTTGCTTTTTTCCACACCTCTCATGCTTCTTTCTTCATCCCTCTTGCCTCTTTCTGCACCCCTCTTTCTGCAGCTCTCTTGCCTCTTTCTGCACCTCACATGCCTCTTTCTGCACCTCTCTTGTCTGTTTCTGCACTTCTCTTGACTCTTTCGGCACCTCACTTGCCTCTTTCTGCACTTCTCTTGCTTTTTCTGCACCTCTCTTGTTTCTTTCTGGAACTCTCTTGTCTCTTTCATCACTTATCTTGCTTCTTTCTACACCTCTGTTGCTTCTTTCAGCACTTCTATTGCTTCTTTCTCCACTTCTCTTGCCTGTTTCTGCACCCCTCTTCCCTCTTTCTGCACCTCTCTTGCCTCTTTCTGCACCTCTCTTGCCTCTTTTTGCACTTCGCTTGCCTCTTTCTGCACCTCTGTTGCTTCTTTCTGCACTTCTCTTGCTTCTTTCAGCATCTCACTTGCTTCTTCCTGCACCCGTGTTACCTCTTTCTGCACTCGTCTTCCCTCTTTCTGCACCTCTCTTGACTCTTTCTGCACCCCTCTTGCCTCTTTCTGTACCTCTGTTGCTTCTTTCCGCACTTCTCTTGCTTTTTTCTGCACCTCTCTTGCTTCTTTCTGCACCTTTATTGCCTCTTTCTGCACCCCTCTTCCCTTTTCTTGCACCTCTCTTGCCTCTTTCTGCACCTCTCTTGCCTCTTTCTGCACTTCTCTTGCCTCTTTCTGTACCCCTCTAGCCTCTTTGTACACCCCTGTTGCTTATTTCTGCACTTCTCTTGCTTCTTTCACTACCTCTCTTGCTTCTTTCTACACCCCTCTTGCCTCTTTCTGCACCCCTCTCGCCTCTTTCTGCACCTCTCCTGCTTCTTTCTGCACCTCTCTTGCCTTTTTCTGCAGTTCTCTTCCCTCTTTCTGCACACTTCTGTCATGATTCACTCCCTGTGCTCTCGTGCCCACCACCAGGGGGCCTACTTGTGGGGCTTTCCAGTATTCTAATATGCTTCCAGACACTCCCCTATAGGCACATCCTGACTTCCAGGCATTTGGACACCATTTAGGAAGTGACATCCATTCCCAATCCATGCTGGGTTTTGTGGAAGCCAGTCTGCTCATGCTGGAAACTCCATTACCTATAATCCCCTGCTCACTTCTTTGTCTCCACCCCTGCAGGCCAAGGATGGGTAGAGGAATTCAGTTCACCTGTGGCTGGCTGCTGCTAGCCTGCTCACACCTGATGCATGTGATTACTGTGAGCTCTTTTAAGCCCCAGCTCCCTTCAGCCCAGTGTTGGTCATTGTAGCTGTATACCGGTGAGGCCGATCCTTGTTTCCAGTGTTTCCTGAGCTTTTGATACCCTTGTTTCCAGTGTTTCCTGAAGTATAGTTAATCCTTGTTCCTTGATTCCTGAGCTATAGCTATTCCTTGTGCCTGAATTAGCACTGCCTGCAGTGCTACCTTGTTTCCTGAGTTCCTGAGCTATAGCTATTTCTTGTGCCTGAATTAGTACTGCCTGCAGTGCTACCTTGTTTCCTGAGTTCCTGGGCTATAGTTATTATTTGTTCCTGTTCCTGGGCTTCAGCTATTTCTTGTTCCTGATTTGCACTGCTTGCAGTGCTCTCTTGACTCCTTGTTTCCTGAGCTGTAGCTATTTCCTGTTTCCTTGAACCAGTACTGCCTGCAGTGCTACCTTGACTCCTGAGCCTTAGCATTCCTTGTTCCTGACCTGCAGCAGTTTCCCTTCTCCTGAACTAGCACTACCTGCAGTGCTACTTTGACTCCTGAGCTTTTGCTCAATTCTTGTTCCTGCCCCAGCACTGCCTTCTATGCTACTTTGTTTTCTTGATTTCTGAACCTGCACTATTCTAGTATACCCTTGTAGCCTCCCCTTCTGTATATCCTTTTCCAGTCCCGGCCTTTCTTCCCATTTCCTTGGTTCCAGTTCTAGTTTGCTGTCTTTCTGTTTCTGCTGTCTTGCTTCTGTTACCTTGTATGTTTGTTACCTGCTTTCTGCCAAGTGTGCCCTGTAATTTCCTTCCTTTCCTGTTATGCACTCCTCCTTGCTAGCTCCTTGTCTATTGTGCTTGTGTTTAGTTCTACCCCTTTGCTGTTACTGCCTTGCGTGTTCCTGTTTGATCTCCAGGATCTGTGGGCACAGCTGACTACCTAGGTGGTGTTTCTTGTTCACTGTGAGTATTGTCTTTGAGTTACTGTTATAACATCACTATAGGTATAAGCTCCACAGACCCTGCCTTTGCATACGTATCCTATATGTGGGTATTTTCAGTCAGTATCTGTAACAGCAATAGTGGGTGAGGAACTTACTGAGCTTCAGTCTTACCATGTGGACCTCCTGAGTGCTTTACCCCACATTCCCTTTATTGTTAATGTTGTATTATATAAATGTCTTGCACGTCCGTGCTGGGTGTAGTTAGTCTGAATGCTAAATTGCCTTGTGAGTGCCCTTCCTTTCTGAGTCTTAGCCATCTTGTTCCTTTGTACAGGCTTCCCCTTTGGATCCCTTTTCTCCTCTGACTTCCTGTGTGATCCTGGGCAGCGCTGTACTCCTCTCTCTGTGTACGTTATCTGCCCCATTCCCAGTTCTTGCCCAAGTCCCTGACTGTGTTCCCGACATAGTCCTGGACAGTCCCTGACAACTTCTTTCCCCTTTCTGCACCTCTGTTGGTTCTTTCTGCAGCTCTGTTGGTTCTTTCTGCACTTCTCTTTCTTTTTTCTGCACCTCTCTTATTTCTTTCTGCAACTCTTTTGTCTCTTTCATCACTTCTCTTGCTTCAGTCTACACCTCTGTTGCTTCTTTCAGCACTTCTCTTGCCTCTTTATGTACTTCTTTTATCTCTGTCTGCACCCCTGTTTCCTCTTTCTGCACCTCTTTTGCCTGTTTCTGCAACTCTCTTGCCTCTTTCTGCAGTTTTCTTGCCTCTTTCTGTACCTCTGTTGCTTTTTTCTGAACTTCTCTTTTATATTTGTGCACCCCTCTTGCCTCTTTCTGCACCTCCATTGGTTCTTTCTGCACTTCTCTTGCTTTTTTCCACACCTCTCATGCTTCTTTCTTCATCCCTCTTGCCTCTTTCTGCACCCCTCTTTCTGCAGCTCTCTTGCCTCTTTCTGCACCTCACATGCCTCTTTCTGCACCTCTCTTGTCTGTTTCTGCACTTCTCTTGACTCTTTCGGCACCTCACTTGCCTCTTTCTGCACTTCTCTTGCTTTTTTCTACACCTCTCTTGTTTCTTTCTGGAACTCTCTTGTCTCTTTCATCACTTATCTTGCTTCTTTCTACACCTCTGTTGCTTCTTTCAGCACTTCTCTTGCCTCTTTATGTACTTCTTTTATCTCTGTCTGCACCCCTGTTTCCTCTTTCTGCACCTCTTTTGCCTGTTTCTGCAACTCTCTTGCCTCTTTCTGCAGTTTTCTTGCCTCTTTCTGTACCTCTGTTGCTTCTTTCTGTACTTCTCTTTCATATTTGTGCACCCCTCTTGCCTCTTTCTGCACCTCCATTGGTTCTTTCTTCACTTCTCTTGCTTTTTTCCACACCTCTCATGCTTCTTTCTTCATCCCTCTTGCCTCTTTCTGCACCCCTCTTTCTGCAGCTCTCTTGCCTCTTTCTGCACCTCACATGCCTCTTTCTGCACCTCTCTTGTCTGTTTCTGCACTTCTCTTGACTCTTTCGGCACCTCACTTGCCTCTTTCTGCACTTCTCTTGCTTTTTTCTGCACCTCTCTTGTTTCTTTCTGGAACTCTCTTGTCTCTTTCATCACTTATCTTGCTTCTTTCTACACCTCTGTTGCTTCTTTCAGCACTTCTATTGCTTCTTTCTCCACTTCTCTTGCCTGTTTCTGCACCTCTCTTGCCTCTTTCTGCCCCTCTGTGGCCTCTTTCTGCACCTCACTTGCTTATTTCTGCACCCCTCTTGCCTCTTTCTGCACCCCTCTTCCCTCTTTCTGTACCTTGCTTGCCTCTTTCTGCACCCCTCTTCCTATTTCTGCACCTCTCCTGCCTGTTTCTGTACCTCTCTTGCCTCTTTCTGCACTTCTCTTGCCTCTTTCTGCACCTCTATTGCTTAATCCTGCACTGCACTTCCTTTGCTTCTTTCTGCACCTCTTGCTTCTTTCTGCACCCCTTTTGCCTCTTTCTGCACCCTTCTTCCCTCTTTGTGCACCTCTCTTGCCTCTTTTTGGACACCTCTTGCCTCTTTCTGCAGCTCTTCTGCCTCTTTCTGCACCTCTTTTGCTTCTTTCTGCACTTCTCTTGCCTCTTTCTGCACCCCTCTTGGGTCTTTTTGCACCCCTGTTGGTTCTTTCTGCACTGCTCTTGCTTCTTTCTGCACCTCTCTTGCAAATTTCTGCATCCCTCTTGCCTCTTTCTGTACCTCTCTTGCCTCTGTCGGCACCCCTGTTTCTTATTTCTGCACCTCTTTTGCCTGTTTCTGCAACTCTCTTGCCTCTTTCTGCAGTTCTCTTGCCTCCTTCTGCACCTATGTTGCTTCTTTCTGCACTTCCTTTGCCTCTTTCTGCACCCCGTTGCTTCTTTCTGTACCTCTCTTGCCTCTTACTGCACCTCTGTTGCTTCTTTCTGCACCCCTCTTGCCTCTTTATGTACCCTCTTCCCTCTTTCTGCACCTCTCTTGCCTCTTTCTGCACTTCTCTTGCCTTTTTCTGCACCTCTGTTGCTTCTTTCTGCACTTCTCTTGCTTCTCTCTGCACCTCTCTTGCTTCTTTATGCACCTCTCTTGCCTCTTTATGCACCTCTGTTGCTTCTTTCTGCGCTTCTCTTGCTTCTTTGTGGACCTCTCTTGCTTCTTTCTGCAATTCTCTTGCTTCTTTCTGCACATTTGTTACTCTTTCTGGACCTCTCTTGATTTTTATGCACTTCCCTTGCTTCTTTCTGTACTTCTCTCGCCTCTTTCTGTACTCATATGGGAAGTGCAAGCTATCAAGTTTAAAGGTCTGCGTGCTCTTGTGACTGAGGTATATGTCTACTTGTATATGTATTCTCACATGTGTTATGCATCTGAAGATGGCAGCTTAAAAAGTGGGTAGCTTCTCCTATAGGTGGTCAAATGTTCTCAGTTCTGCTCTGTCATTCAGTTGCACAGGCAGACATGTCTTATGTATAAAGGTGTTATAGAGCCCCTCAAATATACTATTGAATACCCATGTGCCCTGTATTATGAGCAGAATGAAATACATATACCTTTTTGTACACATATTTACAGAGTATGCTGTTTGAAACACAGGTATTCAAGTATTTGTATGTTTAATTTTATGTAACATGTCACTAGGTGTAGGAGAGTAGGATCTGCCTCTTATGTTGCCCCCACTTTTTTTCTGATGTTTACACTGGTTTCTGGCTATAGTCAGGCTGGGACCCTGCTAATCAGGGCCCCAGCCTCTCTGTTCTCTCTAAACGATTTGGAGTGCACTCTAGCTGCACTAGTGATTGGATACTGTGGTACCTTATGAGTCCCTAGTATATGGTACCCTAGGCACCAAGGGCATAGGTACTCCACAGGCCTACCAGGGGCTGCAGCATGTATTATGCCACCCCTGGGAAGCAGACTAAATTTGACACCACAGGCCTGCTACTGCAGCCTGAGTGAGGAAGTGCTAGCACCCCTCACTGAGATATAGGTTCCCTATATCTCTCCTGCACACACATATAACCCTATCAGTCACCCCTAAGGCAGGCCCTATCAATCCTGAGGGCAGGGTGCTTGGCTTCTATGTGAGGGGGTGCCTCTGCCTGAGCAGGGCCCCTCTGCAGCTCTCAGAGTCCATTCTCTGGTGCTGTTTGTGGATGCAGTTAAACCATATACTTTTAAGCGCATTATATCCTCGCGGTAAAATGCTAACTTTGGAATGGCTGCATCGAAACATGTCGTGTTTGGTGTCAAACACCTTGGAATACTACCCCCCCGCCAGTCCTGGCGGTGGGGGTAGCATCCCACCCTTCTAGAGGGATAGACATGTACCTACTGTGGAAACGCGGTAGAATCCGACAGAGCCCTGGCATCACAAAATGGATGCCACCAGTCACAGACACTGGGCTGCCCTCCTGCTGATGACCAACACTCGCAGTGGAGGGAGCCCAACAATAGATATCCTGTCCCAAGGGGTGTGACCACCTCCCAGACAGGGTTTAGTGTATTGGGGCTGGGTGGGTGCACTCTTAGAGTGCTTTGAAGTGCTGCACTGGGGAGCAGAAGGCTCCTCTGTGCATATGCCAGTTCAAACCGGCTCAGGGGCTACCTGTCCCTGCTCTGGTGCGAAACTGGACAAAGGGAAGTGGGTGTAGCCACCCACTCCCCTGACCCTCCCATAGTTAGGGTCATAGAGCTAGTCCCTCCCCTCCTTTTAGTATAAGAGGGGGAACCTGTGCATTGCACCCTAGATTTCCCTGGACGACGCTCTACAAGAAGAATCCCAGACATTCAACGTTCCACTACCTTTGGAAGACTGAAGAATCTCCCTTGGAGTCAAAGAGTGACTCCCCTGCTTGGCAGGCACCAAAAACTACAAACGACGGTCGCAAACTACGCTGCTCCCGCCGGAGTCTGAAGTCCCTGCAGCCCAAGAAGTGGATTTCCTGACTTCTCAAAGGCCATCGTGAGTCCCCAGCGAAGCTGAGGCCAGTGGACCCCAAGAGTAACGAGGAACCGCAACCCCTGGGTACCGTGCACTATTGTCGAGTGCAACCCTTCACAACGTTCCACGAACTTATGCTTTGGACCACGTATGGTCCCAGCCTCCAGCAGGAATCCCTCCTAAGATCAGCAGCCTACCACGTCCCGAGTGACCGTGGGCCCCTGTGAGATAATCCTCCTGAGGCATCTTTGCGACCCCTTGCCAGCCGGCTTGTGGGTCCCCAGAAGACTTTCCAAAGAAACCAAAGGGCTCCCCTGATTGCTCCAGTCCTGCCCTGACTTACCCTTGCTGGGTGAGTTCCACAGACCTTGCTGGTCTGCGCCATTGCCTCTTCACACTTTCCCCGAGACTTACTGTTACCAAGGCTTGTTGGCCCCGATCGAGTTGCCGACACCGCAGTAAGCCGCAGACATTGTGGGACACGCCGAATCCAGCTCCTGGTCATCGTCAACACCTCCTGGATCTCATGGCTGAAGAGTCAAGGCAAGTGTGAACGACCTGAACCCTGCGACGACGGTGGGCATTCATCTTCCTTGCCCCGAGTCACTGCCAAGTGACTTTGAACACTGTCCCCTCTGCTTTCAGGTCATCCTTCCACCGAATCCAGGCTTGGATTCCACCGGACACTTCTTCAAACCATCACAAGCAGCAAGTCTTCTTTGGTCGCCATTGAAAACGACGCCGCAACCCGACACCAAAGGACACCTGTGCACCCGGCTTCCCTGGGTGAGGTAACTCCAGCACTCCGGTGCTCCTGTGGGTGTGGGCCCTCGAACTACTTACCCTGTAGGTGACTTGCTTGTAGGTTCACCAGAAGTATCCTAAAACTCTTACTTTCCCCGTGCGATTCTCGCACTGACTCGTACATGGTTCGCGTCTGTGTTAGACACACCGCGTCCGACTCCCTTGCAAATCCTATCTGTAGACCGTATCGTTTGACTCGTACTGAGTCCGATCGGTGTGTTCGCCTCGAACACGCAAGGGACCTTGAACATTGATATCTCAATCGCGTCTGAGCGCATAGACTCGTACAGGATTAGCATCGGTGCCAGGTCACCGCGTCCGTCCCCTGTGGGTCTCCTACAACTACCTGGGGTGGGTCTTGGGGGTCCCTCGATTCTAGATGCCCTAGACCTAGGTCTAGCAAACTAAGATTGTAATATTCAATTGTGCTAAACTTATCCTGATAATATTTGACTTGTACATATGTTCCTATCCTCTAATCTCATAAAGAGATTAGTAGAGAGTGTTTATTAATAAATACATATATATTTGATATATATACCGGTGTGGTGTCTTTTCATTTGGTGATTCAAGAGATTGTGTGGTAAAACAAGCTGCTTTACATTCCTTCAAGACTTAGCCTGAAGGCTGCTCTCCACAGCTACCACTAGGATAGCTTTCTATAAAGGTTGTCTTAAACCTATCTACCATAAGAGTCGAATTGTTCTGGTGCAAGGTGTCCACTTTAATTAGTGAACAGCATATACCAGGCCAACTTCTCACATTGGTGGGCAGCGGTGGGATTCCAGCTTGCTATTGTTTTACCAGAAAATCTCTATTTGAATTACTAACTGAAAACCACTATAGGTACTTAAGGTACATATAAAGTCAAGCTTAGTATCAATAAGTTCTACTGAACTTAGAGCTGTGTGCCAAGGGATAGCACACCCTTTCTACAGCTCAAGCTAGTATCAGTAGGCCACAAACTAGTGTAGGTAGTACAACACTGCACAACACTAGAATGTCCTTAAAGGGTGGAACCAGTGGATCCACTCAGCCTCAGTATAAGGACATGGCTTTCTCTGACTTGAGAGCCATGTGTGTTGAAAGACACCTGAGACTAGGACAGAGTCCCTCAACCCTGCACCTGATAGATCTGCTGACAGCAGATGATCTTAGATTGGCTCTAGGAGCTAATGGGTCTGAATCAGTGGGTGGGTCAATTACAGTATCTGGGTCAGACGATGAAAATCCGAATGACCAGGACTCTGTGATTGAAGGGCCAGGCCTCAAGGGGCCTGAAAAGGACAGAGGAATTCTCCCTAAGAGAACTGACAGAGTGGATGAGGGGAATAGGTCCCCTTCCAGGGAATCGGAGCACTCTTATCACTCTGGCAGAGAATTTGTCCACCAGAGGAACTCATACTTTCCCATAAGAGAGACCTCCTCTGAAAGAATGTGCAAACTGCTGCAGTATGAGGAAGCAAGAGTTGCCCTCAGAACCAAGCAGTTGGCACTGGATAGAGAAGCCCTGGAGATCCAGAGAGCTTCTCGACGAGAGGGGTTAGAACCCCTTGGTGGCAGCAACAGTGTCCCTAGAGGCAGAGAATCTATTCCAGACCATAGGAACCTGAGCAAGGTTGTTCCTCCCTACCAGAGTGGGGATGATATCCACAAGTGGATAACTGCTATGGAGAGGGCCTGTCGAGTACAGCAGGTCCCCCAGAAGCAGTGGGCAGCAATCTTGTGGCTCTCCTTTTCAGATAAAGGTAGAGACAAGCTCCTCACTGTTAGAGAAGAGGATGCTGATGATTATGAAGTACTGAAGAGTGCACTGATAGATGGGTTTGGCTTAACCACTGAACAGTACAGGTTAAAGTTCAGAGACACCCAGAAGGCACAGACTCAGGACTGGACTGACTTTGTTGATTGTGCAACCAAGGCTCTGGAGGGTTGGCTGGTTGGCAGTAGGGTTACTGATTTTAAGGGATTGTATAATCTGATGATGAGAGAACAAATCCTTAATAATTGCCAGAACCAGTTGTTGCATCAGTACCTGGTGGACTCGGATCTGACCTCTCCCCAAGAATTGGGAAAGAAGGCAGACAAGTGGGTCAGAACCAGGGTGAGGCAGAAATCCCAGAACCAAGGGGGTGACACCAAGAAGCAAGATCCTAAGGGCTCTGAGAAAGGTGGGGATAAGTCAAAAGACCAGAAGTCTTCACAAGGGCCCCAAAAATCTGCATCTGGTGGGGAGTCACAATCCAACAAGGGAAAAGGCCAAAAGAAGCCCTGGTGCAAATTCTGTAAACAGAAAGGGCACTGGACTTCTGACTGTAACAAGTCCAAAGACAAAACCACCACCACTCCTGCCCCTAAGGCAACTGTTCCCCCTAGTTCAGCTACTGGTGGAGGTGGTACACAGAATAAGGGTGTAGTAGGGTTGACCCTGGGTTCTGAAGTGGACTCTGACCTAGTCAGAGTGCCCACTCAGGCAATGCTGATTTGTGAGGGAGACCTTAACATGTCCTTCCTAGTGAGCCCCAGTAACCTGGGCAAATACAAACAGCAGCCTGTAATAAATGGCAAACAGGCTTTGGCATTTAGGGACACAGGTGCTAGTGTCACCATGGTGGCAGAGGATCTTGTGGACCCTGGACAGATCATCCTGGGCGAAATGTACCAGGTGACCAATGCAAGCAACGCCAAGACCAACCATAGTCTGGCAGTTGTGAATTTCTCCTGGGGAGGGGTAACTGGCCTCAAGAAGGTTGTAGTCAGTGCAGACCTCCCTGTCAAATGTCTATTGGGCAATGATCTAGAGACTTCAGCCTGGTCTGAAGTAGAGTTATGGACTCATGCTGAGATGTTGGGCATCCCTGCAGAGGTATTTGCTGTGACCAGGTCACAAGCAAGAATGCATGACACTGAACAAGCTCTGGATCCTGGAACAATGGACCAGATGCCTCCCAAGAGGAGGAGCAGTAGGGTAAAGGCAGTGCCTTCCCCTCTGTCTCAGATCACAGATTCACCCCCAGAGGGAGGTGAAGCAGATCCTGAAGAAGGAACTGCCCCAGAGGGACTTGAGCCTGATCAGGTTGAGTTCTTGGGGGCAGGGGGCCCTTCTAGGGAAGATCTGAGGAAGGAGCAACAGTGCTGCCCCTCTCTTGAACCCCTCAGACAGCAGGCTGCTGCTGAGGCTGCTGGGAGTGCTAGTGGGTCCCATAAAGTTTATTGGGATGAGGGACTCCTATATTCTGAAGGTAGAGACCCAGCCCCTGGAGCCACCAGGAGGTTGGTAATACCTCAGAAGTTTAGGGGATTCCTCTTGACTGTAGCACATGACATCGTGGCCTACCACGTCCCGAGTGACCGTGGGCCCCTGTGAGAGAATCCTCCCAAGGCGTCTTCGCGACCCCTTGCCAGCCGGCTTGTGGGTCCCCAGAAGACTTTCCAAAGAAACCAAAGGGCTCCCCTGATTGCTCCAGGCCTGCCCTGACTTACCCTCGCTGGGTGAGTTCCACAGACCTTGCTGGTCTGCGCCATCGCCTCTTCACACTTTCCCCGAGACTTGCTGTTACCAAGGCTTGTTGGCCCCGATCGAGTTGCCGACACCGCAGTAAGCCGCAGACATCGTGGGACACGCCGAATCCAGCTCCTGGTTGTCGTCGATGCCTCCTGGACCTCGTGGCTGAAGAGTCAATGCAAGCGTGAACGACCTGAACCCTGCGACGATGGTGGGCATTCATCTTCCTTGCCCCGAGTCACTGCCAAGTGACTTTGAACACTGTCCCCTCTGCTTTCAGGTCATCCTTCCACCGAATCCAGGCTTGGATTCCACCGGACACTTCTTCAAACCATCACAAGCAGCAAGTCTTCTTTGGTCGCCATTGAAAACGACGCTGCGACCCGACACCAAAGGACACCTGTGCACCCGGCTTCCCTGGGTGAGGTAACTCCAGCACTCCGGTGCTCCTGTGGGTCTGGGCCCTCGAACTACTTACCCTGTAAGTGACTTGCTTGTAGGTTCACCAGAAGTATCCTAAAACTCTTACTTTCCCCGTGCGATTCTCGCACTGACTCGTACATGGTTCGCATCTGTGTTAGACACACCGCGTCCGACTCCCTTGCAAATCCTATCTGTAGACCATATCCTTCGACTCGTACTGAGTCCGATCGGTGTGTTCGCCTCGAACACGCAAGGGACCTTGAACATTGATATCTCAATCGCGTCTGAGCGCATAGACTCGTACAGGATTCGCATCGGTGCCAGGTCACCGCGTCCGTCCCCTGTGGGTCTCCTACAACTACCTGGGGTGGTTCTTGGGGGTCCCTCGATTCTAGATGCCCTAGACCTAGGTCTAGCAAACTAAGATTGTAATATTCAATTGTGCTAAACTTATCCTGATAATATTTGACTTGTACATATGTTCCTATCCTCTAATCTCATAAAGAGATTAGTAGAGAGTGTTTATTAATAAATACATATATATTTGATATATATACCGGTGTGGTGTCTTTTCATTTGGTGATTCAAGAGATTGTGTGGTAAAACAAGCTGCTTTACATTCCTTCAAGACTTAGCCTGAAGGCTGCTCTCCACAGCTACCACTAGGATAGCTTTCTATAAAGGTTGTCTTAAACCTATCTACCATAAGAGTCGAATTGTTCTGGTGCAAGGTGTCCACTTTAATTAGTGAACAGCATATACCAGGCCAACTTCTCACACTAGGTAAAAGCAGAGACACGCATGCATACCTTCACAAACTTGGTCAGACTTACAACAGTGATATGGTTAGGATTGCTGTTTTATATTTGGTGGGCCTAACATTCTGAGTAGTCCAATAATAGTGAACCTTCAAGAGAAAAGTGAGATTTAATACATCTTGGGAGAAGTATTAGTGATTAGGCTACTTTGTATGAGCCTGTGGTAAGGTAAATTCAAAGTAGGCCTCTTTCTGCTCCTCTGTTAGTTCTTTCTGTACTTCTCTTGCTTCTTTATGCACCTTTCTTCCTCTTTCTGGACTTCTGTTGCCTCTTTGACCATTTCTCTTGCTTCTTTCTGCAACTTTCCTCCTCTTTCTGCACCTCTCTTGCCTCTTTCCACACTTCTCGAGCTTCTTTCAACGCCTTTCTTCCCCTTTCTGCACATGTCCTACCTATGTAGGCATAGTTAGAAATTAGCATTTAAAAAACCTTAGAAATTCACTGAAAAAACCACAGGTTTCAGGGACGTTATAGTTAGGCTGATATTTCACTCATACAAAAACAGAGAAATGTGGCCGTTATAATTAGCTGAGCTAACTATAACTCACGCCCCCGCAATGCACCGCTAATGACGTCACATATTACATCACTCATGACATGGTCAGTGACATCACTGATGACATCACTGATGACATCACTGATGACATCTCAAATGACATCACTGATGACATCACTGATGACATCATCCAGTGACTGAGTGTTTTTTAAAAGTTTAAGAATGTTATATATATACACGCCAAGGTGTATTGAAGAATGTGTGGGTGTATGAGTGTCTGAATGGATGATTTAGTGTTTGCGTGACTGACTGTATAAGTGAGTGATTGAATGTGTCTTAGTGAATGTATGGGTGAATGACTAATCTGTGTGAATGTCTGTATCAGTCTGTCAGTTGGTGTGTAAGTGGCTGAATGGGTTGGTGAGTAGGAACATGAGTGTCTATATGGGTTAATGATTGGTTGTCTGAGTACCTGTATGGATGCCTGAGTGTCTTTGTGAGTGGGTGGGAGGGTGTATGACTCCCTGCATGGATGTGTGAGTGGGTGATTCACTGGGTGTATAGGTTCATGAGTGCATGTGTGAGGGGCTGTATGGGTGAGTGAGTGTGCATATGGCTGTATCATGAGTGAGTGGATATCTCAGTGGCATATGTGTGAGTAACTACATATGTGAAAGGCAGTACATGTAAGTGTTGGAGTATATAAGTGACTATATGTGAGAGTGAGGTTTGTGAGAGTGACTGTATGGATGAGTGTGTGCTTGTGTCAGTGATTGTATAAGAGAGTAAGTATGTGTTAGTATCTGTTGAATAAGTGAGGTGGTGTGTGTATAACTGTGGTGTCCCTCAAGGGTCATCCATGAGTCCAACTCTTTTTAACATTTATGTATCGCAGTTGGCTCCCCTGATTGAATCCTTCGGTTTCAATTTGACCTCATATGCAGATGACACCCAAATTGTAGTGTCACTGCTACCAGAGGGAGTACAGGGAATGGCATCCCGTTTCCATGATTGCATGACAGCTGTGGGTAACTGGATGGCCCAAAATTGCCTTAAACTTAACTCCAGCAAAACGGAGGTGGTACTGTTCGGTAATGATCCAAATTTCTGGACCCCGGCATGGTGGCCAGATGCACTGGGTCCTCTTCCGAATCCTACTAGGAAGGTAAAAAAATGTAGGAGTCTACATTGACAACAAACTCAGTTTTAGGATCAAGTGAACACGGTGGTCTCAGCTACATCGTACATTCTGAGATCCTGCAAGAAAATTATGCCATTCCTGCCCAAAGACAGTCAACAAACAGTCATTACTGCCTTAGCCATGTCCAGACTGGATTACTGCAATAGTTTATATCTCAATATCCAGGATGGGCTCATGAAAAAACTCCAACTCCTGCAGAATGCAGCTGCCAGACTACTTACCGGCATACCAAAATATGCTTCAATCTCGGCTGAGATTAAAAGGCTCCACTGGCTGCCCGTCAAAAAACGTGTTCTGTTTCAAGCTCTGTGCATGGTCCACAAATTCCTTCAAGGAAATGGACCCCTTCACCTAAAACGGCTTTTCCACTGGTATGTACCTAGAAGATCACTGCGCTCCTCAGAAGCAAAACTAGTATCAGTACCCTTTGTAAAAAAATCCAACTGGGGTGGCAGAAGCTTTGTGGTCGGTGCAGCCAAAGCATGGAATGACCTCCCTTTGCCTCTTAGGCGTATGACAAATCTTCTGGACTTCAGGAAGGCCCTGAAAATGTGGCTTTTTACTGCCTAGTTACTTTTCTTTACTCCTCCCGTGTTTAGGCCACTGTAGGACATCAAGTGTAGCGCCAGGACACCCTCGGGTAACAGTTTGCGCTCTAGAAATGTCAATAACATTAACATTAACATGTAGGTGAGTAAATGGCAATGTGATTGATTCGTTGCGTGACTGACTCGGTGTGTGAGTAACTCTATGGGTGAGTGGCAGTGTGTGAGTGTCTGTATGGGTGTATGATTGCATATATCAGTGGCTGTATAGATGAGTGAATGCGTGAATGAGTGACTGTATGGGTGAGTGAGTGGATGTGTGTACACCTATGAATCAGTGAGAGGGTATTTACTAACTGGTATTGCTGTGTCTATGGTTTCGAGAATGGTAGTCTGTATTTTAGAGTGGGTGTATCAAAGGTTATATTAGGGTGTGAAGAGGTGCATCAGATATCAAGTGGATGATATCATCAGTGATGTCATTTGAGATGTCATCAGTGATGTCACTGACCATATCCTGAGTGATGTAATATGTGACGTCATCAGCAGTGCATTGCGGGGGCGCAAGTTATAGTTAGGTCAGCTAACTATACCGGCTGAATTTCTCTGGTTTTGTATGAGTGAAATGTCAGCCTAACTATAACGTCCCTGAAACCTGTGGTCTTTTCAGTGAATTTCTAAGGTTTTTTAAATGATAAATCCTAACTATAACGTCCCTGAAACCTGTGGTTTTTTCAGCGAAAATATATATATATATATATATATATATATATATATATATATATATATATATATATATATATCCAACAGTCAAAGGTTGCCCATTGTGAGAATGCCCTCACGATAACGTTTCCTCATGCAGTGAGGTCAACAACAGGCCATGCTCTCCATGCTGACATTAAAACTAGCTTCATAGGCTGACGCGTTTCGGAGGTAAATCCTCCTTCCAGAGCCTTTCAGAAATGCAACAAACACAGCATGGTTCAGAACACCTGCTATTTATTAAAAGGGTCCCGCCCATCTGGGCAAGATCTCGCGCCTTCTCCGGCGTATGCCACAAAGCATTATGGTTTCAGCAGTCCGAACCTTAAATCAAACCCATATGGGTGCTGCCCTTGTTGAAAAATAAATGTTATTAAAATCCCAAGTGTGTCAATGTCTGCTCGAGGTACAGTGCCCGCTGCAATACACAGAACACTCACTGGCGAGCGTTTTCATCCTCTAAGCGTGCCGGGCCATCCCAACATCGCAGGTCCGCTTACCCGTGGCGGGGCATCCTCGCGGCTTGGGCCAAGCCGCCACTAATCCAATAGTCAAAGGTTGCCCATTGTGAAGAAGAAAAACACACACAGAGGGTTGAGGCAATGAACCCGCACCTGTCATTTAAAGTGGCTCAGCAGTATGGTGATGGTGCTAGAAAACCAAGAAGTGCACCCCTCTCCACTTCCTATTGGGGTGATCCCCAAAAACAATCACAAAAAGGAATGGAATCAGCACACATCAATTGTAAATCTTATTTAAAGTTCAGGTGTCCACGATGATTTGAGGAAAATGCCAGGTCCAGATTTTTCTTATAATCTCAAAAATTTTCTTTATTAATAAATATGTGCAGTTGTTAAAATCCAATTCAAAAATTCATTTAGCCAACGCGTTTCATCTCAGGAGAGACTTCTTCAGGGCTCAGAATTGTATGAACGTTATATGTTCGTATTCAGATAACAAAGAAAAATTCTAAGACACAAATAGATATAGTGCCAAGGCAATCATCTTAGTGCGTTGATGATAATGCGGACGTTAACATTGAAAGGCAGGGTGGCCAGCAACAATAGACTCAGTGTCCGTACGCAAAATTTAGAAAAAAGGTTGCCCATTGTGAGAATGTCCTCACGATAACGTTTCCTCATGCAGTGAGGTCAACAACAGTCCATGCTCTCCATGCTGACATTAAAACTAGCTTCATAGGCTGACGCGTTTCGGAGGTAAATCCTTCTTCCAGAGCCTTTCAGAAATGCAACAAACACAGCGTGGTTCAGAACACCTGCTATTTATTAAAAGGGTCCCGCCCATCTGGGCAAGATCTTGCGCCTTCTCCGGCGTATGCCACAAAGCATTATGGTATCAGCAGTCTGAACCTTAAATCAAACCCATGTGGGTGCTGCCCTTGTTGAAAAATAAATGTTATTAAAATCCCAAGTGGGTCAATGTCTGCTCGAGATACAGTGCCCGCTTGAAAGGCAGATCCTGCGGTGACCCAGACGGGCCACGCTGATGGAACAGGGGGCCCGCATATTGAGTGACGAACTATTGCCAGTCATCAGGGGTTCATGCCCCATACCAAACCCACTGGGGTAGACATTGATGTAATTTATCAGGACCGGCAGCACCCACATGGGAGGATCGTTGTTTGAACTGCAAAGACCAGCAGGCACTTTTGCCTATGCCCACTGGGGCGGGACTTATATTTATTGCAGTCGTTTGTCAACGCACTGGCTGTTTCCTGAATCACTTTGCCTGTGAACAAGGACGCAGGTCGTCCGAAACGCGTCAGGCCTGTTGCACTGGAGTCTTCAATAAAGAAGGAGTGAAACCCCCCGTGAGCGGCGTCTTTACTTGGGGCAACCTGGTTTTGATGTATATATATATTCACTGAAAAAACCATAGGTTTTAGGGACAGTTATAGTTAGTTGGACATTGCACTCGTAGAAAACCCGTGAAATTCCCCGTTATAGTTAGTTCAGCTAACTATAACTCGCGCCCCGCAATGCACTGCTGATGACGTCACATATTACATCACTCATGACATGGTCAGTGACATCACTGATGACATCACTGATGACATCTCAAATGACATCACTGATGACATCATGCAGTGACTGTGTGTTTCTATGAAGTTTAAATATGTTTAATATATATGCCAAGGTGTATTGAATAATGAGTGGGTGTATAAGTGTCTGGATGGATGATTTAGTAGGTGCGTGACTGACTCTATAAGTGAGTGATTAAACGTATCTTACTAAATGCATGGGTTAGTAACTAAACTGTGTGAATGTCTTTATCCGTCTGTCTGTTGGTGTGTAAGTGGCTGCATGGGTTTGTAAATAGCTACATGAGTGTCTATATGAGTTATTGATTGGTTGTCTGAGTATCTGTATGGGTGCCTGAGTGTTTGTGTGGGTGGGGTGTGTGTGACTGCACATAGATGTATCAGTGGGTGATTCACTGGATGCATGGTTTCAAGAGTGCATCTGTGATGGACTGTATGGGTGGGTGAGTGTGTGTATGGGTGTGTTAGTGAGTGAATGTATATCTCAGTGGTACATGCGTGAGTAACTACATGTGTGAACGGCAGTATATATGTGTGTTGGAGTATATAAATGGGTATAAGTGAGAGTGTGTGATTGTGAGAGTGGCTGTATGGATGAGTGTGTACTTGTATTAGTGATTGTATAAGAGCGTAAGAATGTGCTAGTATTTGTATGAGTAAGTGAGCTGGTGTGTGTATAACTGTATATGTGAGTAAATGGCAGTGTGATTAATTATTTGCATGACTGACTAGCTGTGTGAGTACCTCTATGGATGAGTGGCGGTGTGTGAGTGTCTATGTAGGTGTATGAGTGCATATGATAGTCCTGTACTGAGTGACCGTAAGTATGAGTGACTGTACAGGTGAGTGAGTGGATGTGTGTGTAGACCTAAGAATCAGTGAGTGGGTATGTAGTTATTGGTGTTGGAGTGTCTATGGTTTTGAGAATGGCAGTCTGTAATTTAGAGTGGGTGTATCAAAAGTTATATTAGGGTGTGAGAAGATGCATGAAATTATCACATGGATGATGTCATCAGTGATGTCATTTGAGATGTCATCAGTGATGTCATCAGTGATGTCACTGACCATGTCATGAGTGATGTAATATGTGACGTCATCAGCAGTGCATTGCGGGGCGCGAGTTATAGTTAGCTGAACTAACTATAATGGGGGAATTTCACGGGTTTTCTACGAGTGCAATGTCCAACTAACTATAACTGTCCCTAAAACCTATGATTTTTCAGTGAATTTGTAAGGTTTTTTAAATGCTAATTTCTAACTATAACGTGCCTGAAACCTATGGTTTTTTCAGTGAATTTCAAAGGTTTTTTAAATGCTAATTTCTAACTATAACGTGCCTGAAACCTATGGTTTTTTCAGTGAATTTCAAAGGTTTTTTAAATGCTAATTCCAAACTGTAACGTGCCTCAAACCTATGGTTTTTTTCAGTGAATTTCAAAGGTTTTGTAAATGACAATTTTTAAATGTATTAATTGTTATATTTATTTTTTTGATACTGATTTACTACATTTTTTTAAACTATTTATTTTGAGATATTTTATTTTTTAAATTACATTATAATTACATTATACATTACATTACAAAATATACTTTCTCAGAATGAATTACTTTAGTTTAAATACTTTGCAAATAGGCAATAGACTTTTAAGTACAGTAGTTACAGTTGTTGCAATGGGCAACACAATTTCAAACACAATGCAATATTGAGCTCAATGTGAATTTCTAGTTAAATGCAATTAGTTACTCTATGGATTACTTTTCTAACCACAGGACTGGATCCTAGATTCAGTCCTGGGACATCTCCTGTAAACAGTTGAGTAAAAGCGTTTTGGTTACAGTAGTGATTTTTAAGGAATATTATTGTATTTTAAAAGTTGACACTTAGAAACTTTTTCACATAGAATCACCAATGTTATCCTATGGGAGGAAATTCACTTAGCAGGTAAGTGGTGTTATCGTTACTTTTTCTTACTCAGTGGTGGATCCTGGATCCAGCACTGGTGCATCTCCCGTAAACAGTTGAAAGAATGCGTTTAAGTCATACAGGCGATTTTTAAGGAATATTTGTAGTTTGTGAAAATCGACACTTTGAAACTTTTCTGCTGAAAACCAGACAATGGATTCCTATGGAAGGAAATTCAAGTTACTGGTAAGTACGTTTAAAATTACTTTTCAGGATCAGTACTGGGCTCAAAGATGCAGCACTGAGGTCTCTCCTGATAACAGGTGAGTAAATCGGAATTCGTAGTTCTGCTGATTTTAGAGGAATATTTGTATGTTTTAAAAATCGACACAAACTTTTTCAGCAATAAGCAGGCAATGATATCCTATGGAAGGAAATTCAAGTTACTGGTAAGTACGGTTAAAATTACTTTTCAGGATCAGTACTGGGCTCAAAGATGCAGCACTGAGGTCTCTCCTGATAACAGGTGAGTAAATCGGAATTCGTAGTTCTGCTGATTTTAGAGGAATATTTGTATGTTTCAAAAATCGACACTTAGAAACTTTTTCAGCAAAAAGCAGGCAATGATATCCTACGGAAGGAAATTCAAGTTACTGGTAAGTACGGTTAAAATTACTTTTCAGGATCAGTACTGGGCTCAAAGATGCAGCACTGAGGTCTCTCCTGATAACAGGTGAGTAAATCGGAATTCGTAGTTCGGCTGATTTTAGAGGAATATTTGCACAATGGTGAAGGAAGGGGTGGGGCCTGAGGTGACATGTCTGCAAACACGCCCTGTGGCGCGTTTTAAGTTGGAGAATTACTTCCTCCTCAATCCCGAGGGTCCCTAGGGGCCAACTAGCCCACCAGATACCTCCAGTATGCGCCAGAGAGCTGCGTTGCAGAGAGGTGTTCAAAGGTCACGCCCCTTTTGCACCTCTCTGCAACGCAGCTCTGTGGCGCTTTCTGGACGTACCTGGTGGGCTAGTTGGCCCCAGCGACCCTCAGGATTGAAGGGGATTTAATTCCCCATCTTAAAACGCGCCACGGGGCCTGTTTGCACACATGTCACCTGAAGCCCCTCCCCTCCCTTCACCACTGTGCAAACGCGCCCGTGGTGCGTTTTAAGTTGGGGTATTAAGTCCCCTTGAATCCTGAGGGTCCCTGGGGTCCAACTAGCCCACCAGGTACCTCCAGTAGCGCCACAGAGCTGCGTTGCAGAGAGGTGTTCAGAGGCCACGCCCCTTTTACACCTCTCTGCAACGCAGCTCTGTGGCGCTTTCTGGACGTACCTGGTGGGCTAGTTGGCCCCAGGGCCCTCAGGATTGAAGGGATTTAATTCCCCATCTTAATACGCACCACGGGGCCTGTTTGCACACATGTCACCTTTAGCCCCGCCCCCTCCCTTCACCACTGTGCAAACGCGCCCCGTGGCGCGTTTTAAGTTGGGGGATTAAGTCCCCTTGAATCCTGAGGGTCCCAGGGGTCCAACTATTCCACCAGGTACCTCCAGTAAGCGCCACAGAGCTGCGTTGCAGAGAGGTGTAAAAAGGGGCGTGGCCTCTGTACACCTCTCTGCAACGCAGCCCCTGGCGCATACTGGAGGTTCCTGGTGGGCTAGTTGGCCCCCAGGGACCCCAGTATTCAAGGCGAATTTGTTCCCCTCTGCAAACGCGCCAGGGCGCGTTTGCAGACTGCTGCAGGGAGGGCGGGGCCTCCGGCACGATGCCGGTCTTTTTTTTTTTTTTTTTTCTTTCTTTCTATGGGAGGGGGCCTGCGTGGCCCCCCTTCCCTAGGCCACTTTTGGCCCCGGGGACCCCCTCCCCCGGGGCCTGAGGATTTACTTTTTTTTTTTTTTTTTTTAAACGGGAAGGGGGCCGCGTGGCCCCCCTTCCCTGGGCCTCTATTGGCCCCAGGGACCCCATCCCCCGGGGCATGCCCACTGTTTTTTTTAAATAAATATTCGGAGGGGGGCTGCTTTGCCCCCCTCCTCAGGCCATTTAAGGCACCGGGGACCCCATCCCCCGGGGCCGGCCTTTACGTTATTTTATTTTTTTTAAATACAAATTCCTTTTTTGGGGAGGGGGCTGCGTGGCCCCCTCCCGGGCCACTAATGGCCCCGGGGACCCCATCCCCGGGGCCTGGCCACTGGTTGGGGACCGTGGGGGGTCCCCAATCCCGCACGGTCCCGCCGGCTCCCCGCGTCCTGCGGGAGCCGGCATTGCTTTCCATAAGGGGAGCTGCTGACATGCAGCTCCCCTTATGGAAAAGCAATCTGCTTGCTTCATTGAAGCGAGAGCAGGTTTCCTGCTCTCGCTTCAATGAAGCAAGCAAGTTTGCAATGGCAGGACGGGAGCCGCGAGGCTCCCGTCCTGCCATTGCAAACAGCAGTGTCCCGGGGGTAGGCACCCCGGGACACTGCAGGAGCCGGCCCTGGGGGGTGGCGGTCCCCAGGGCCACCACAGGCTCCAGGAGGGGGGCTGCGCGGCCCCCCTCCCATCCTGTGACAAGCCCCGGGGAGGTGGTGGTCCCCGGGGCTCGGGGGTCCTAAACGGACCCCCACATTTTATTATTTAGTGCCCCGGGGAGGTGGCGGTCCCCGGGGCGTGTGGGGGGGCTCGAGCCCCCCCACACAGGTAATTTCAAAATTAAAAAAAGAAGCCCCGTGTGCCCCCCCGCCACCATTATTTTTTTATAGCCCCGGGGGGTGGCGGTCCCTGGGGCTTGGGGGGGCCTTAGAGGCCCCCCATCATAAATATGATAAACCCCCGCATGCCCCCGGGACTTGGCCCACCCGGGGGCCAATTAAGAACAAAACGCGTGAGCCCGCGCTTCGTTTTTTTTTTTTTATCGGCCGGATCCGCGCACCCAGCACTTTTTTTACTGCTTTCTTGTTCCTCGGTTCTACCGAGGAACAAGATGGCTGCCAACACTTCCTGATTTGGAGTGTTGACAGCCAATTAGCATACAGCTCGTGATCGGGAGGGTGCGCGGACCCTACGCAGCCATAGATATATATGTGATTTTACTTTTGATTTTCTCAGCAACTACTGAACGGATTTACACCATTTAACAAAGAGGGTTCTTTCTGAACCAAGAACTACCTCTTTGCCAAATTTGGTGTAATTCCGTTCAGCAGTTCGGGCTGTAGCCGTGGCTAAAGTTTCTTATGGGAAAATGAATGGGGAAAACACGTTTTGGGACCCCCCTTTTTTCTCGGCCCCCGCTTGACGAATCACCCCGAGACTTTCAGGATAGGAGCGGACCGGAGCGGGCCCCCTCCCCAAAAAAGAAAAATCAAAAAAAAAAAAAAATGGAAAGGCCGGCCCCGGGGATGGGGTCCCCGGGGCCTTAAATGGCCAGAGGAGGGGGCCACGCAGCCCCCTCCAAAGAATAAAAATAAAAAGGCCATGCCCCGGGGATGGGGTCCCCGGGGCCAATACAGGCCCAGGGAAGGGGGCCACGCGGCCCCTTCCCGTTTTTTTATTAAAAATTTTAAAAAGGGGTAAGGCCCTGGGGGATGGGGTCCCCAGGGCATAAAAACAGGAAAAAGGAAGGGGGCCACACAGCCCCCTTCAGGGGACAAATTTTTTTATTTTTTTTAAACGACCGGGCCCGCAGGCCCCGCCCCTTCCTTCACCACTCTGCAAACGCGCCCCCTGGCGCGTTTGCAGAGGAGAACGAATTCCCCTTGAATACTGGGGGTCCCTGGGGGCCAACTAGCCCACCAGGAACCTCCAATATGCGCCAGGGGCTGCGTTGCAGAGACGTGTAGAGAGGCCACACCCCTTTTACACCTCTCTGCAACGCAGCTCTGTGGCGCTTTTGGAGGTATATGGTGGGCTAGTTGGACTCCGGGGACCCTCAGGATTCAAGGGACTTAATCCCCAACTTAAAACGTGCCACGGGGCGCGTTTGCACAGTGGTGAAGGGAGGGGCGGGGCTTCAGGTGACATGTGTGCAAACAGGCTCCGTGGCGCGTTTTATGATGGGTAATTAAATCCCCTTCAATCCTGAGGGTCCCTGGGGGCCAACTAGCCCAACAGGTACATCCAGAAAGTGCAGAGAGGTGTAAAAAGGGGTGTGGCCTCTCTACACGTCTCTGCAACGCAGCCCCCTGGCGCATATTGGAGGTTCCTGGTGGGCTAGTTGGCCCCTAGGGACCCTCAGTATTCAAGGGGACTTAATCCCCCAACTTAAAACGCGCAACAGGGCGCGTTTGCTCAGATGTCACCTCAGGCCCCGCCCCCTCCCTTCACCATTGTGCAAATATTCCTCTAAAATCAGCTGAAATACGAATTCCGATTTACTCACCTGTTATCAGGAGAGACCTCAGTGCTGTATCTTTCAGCCCAGTACTGGTCCTGAAAAGTAATTCTAACCATACTTACCAGTAACTTGAATTTCCTTCCATAGGCTAACATTGACTGGTTTCACTTGGAAATTCTTCTAAGTGTGGAGTTTTGGAACTTTAAAATATTCCTCTAAAATCAGCCGAAATACGAATTCCGATTTACTCACCTGTTATCAGGAGAGACCTCAGTGCTGCATCTTTCAGCCCAGTACTGGTCCTGAAAAGTAATTTTAGCCGTACTTACCGGTAACTTGAATTTCCTTCATAGGCTAACATTGACTGGTTTCACTTGGAAATTCTTCTAAGTGTGGAGTTTTGGAACTTTAAAATATTCCTCTAAAATCAGCCGAAATACGAATTCCGATTTACTCACCTGTTATCAGGAGAGACCTCAGTGCTGCATCTTTCAGCCCAGTACTGATCCTCAAAAGTAATTTTAACCGTACTTACCAGTAACTTGAATTTTCTTCCATAGGATATCATTGCCTGCTTTTTGCTGAAAAAGTTTCTAAGTGTTGATTTTTGAAACATACAAATATTCCTCTAAAATCAGCCGAAATCCGAATTCTGATTTACTCACCTGTTATCAGGAGAGACCTCAGTGCTGCATCTTTCAGCCCAGTACTGGTCCTGAAAAGTAATTTTAACCGTACTTACCAGTAACTTGAATTTCCTTTCATAGGCTAACATTGACTGGTTTCACTTGGAAATTCTTCTAAGTGTGGAGTTTTGGAACTTTAAAATATTCCTCTAAAATCAGCCGAAATACGAATTCCGATTTACTCACCTGTTATCAGGAGAGACCTCAGTGCTGCATCTTTCAGCCCAGTACTGATCCTCAAAAGTAATTTTAACCGTACTTACCGGTAACTTGAATTTCCTTCATAGGCTAAGATTGACTGGTTTTCAGCAAAAAGTTTCAAAGTGTTGATTTTCACAAACTACAAATATTCCTTAAAAATCGCCTGTATGACTTAAACGCATTTTTCAACTGTTTACAGGAGATGCACCAGTGCTGGATCCAGGATCCAACACTGAGTAAGAAAAAGTAACGATAACAGTTTTTACCTGCTAAGTGAATTTCCTTCCATAGGATAACATTGGTGATTCTATGAGAAAAAGTTTCTAAGTGTCAACTTTTAAAATACAATAATATTCCTTAAAAATCACGACTGTAACCAAAACGCTTTTACTCAACTGTTTACAGGAGATGTAGCAGGACTGAATCTAGGATCCAGTCCTGTGGTTACAAAAGTAATCCATAAAGTAACTAATTGCATTTAACTAGAAATTCACATTGAGCTGAATGTTGCATTGTGTTTGAAAATGTGTTGCCCATTGCAACAACTGTAACTACTGTACTTAAAAGTCTATTGCCTATCTGCAAAGTATTTAAACTAAAGTAATTCATTCTGAGAAAGTATTTTTTGTAATGTAATGTATAATGTAATTACAATGTAATTTAAAAAATAAAATATGTAAAAAAAAATTGTTTCTAAAAATGTAGTAAATCAGTATGAAAAAAATTAATATAACAATTAATACATTTAAAAATTGTCATTTACAAAACCTTTGAAATTCACTAAAAATACCGTAGGTTTCAGGCACGTTATAGTTAGAAATTAGCATTTAAAAAACCTTTGAAATTCACTGAAAAAACCATAGGTTTCAGACACGTTATAGTTACAAATTAGCATTTAAAAAACCTTTGAAATTCACTGAAAAAACCATAGGTTTCAGACACGTTATAGTTACAAATTAGCATTTAAAAAACCTTTGAAATTCACTGAAAAAACCATAGGTTTTAGGGACAGTTTTAGTTACTTGGACATTGCACTCGTACAAAACCCGTGAAATTCCCCGTTATAGTTAGTTCAGCTAACTATAACTCGCGCCCCACAATGCACTGCTGATGACGTCACATATTACATCACTCATGACATGGTCAGTGACATCACTGATGACATCACTGATGACATCTCAAATGACATCACTGATGACATCATCCACGTGATAATCTGATGCACCTCCTCACACCCTAATATAACTTTTGATACACCCACTCTAAATTACAGACTGCCATTCGCAAAACCATAGACACTCCAACACCAATAACTACATACCCACTCACTGATTCTTAGGTCTACACACACACATCCACTCACTCACCCGTACAGTCACTCATACTTACGTTCACTCAGTACAGGACTATCATATGCACTCTTACTCCTATATAGACACTCAAACAACGCCACTCATCCATAGAGATACTCACACACCTAGTCAGTCATGCAAATAATTAAACACACTGCCATTTACTCACCTATACAGTTATACACACACCAGCTCACTTACTCATACAAATAGTAGCACATTGTTACGCTCTTATACAATCACAGATACAAGCACACACTCATCCATACAGCCACTATCACAATCACTCACTCTTGCTTATAGCTATTTATATACTCCAACACACATATATACTGCCTTTCACATATGTACTTACTCACACATGTACCACTGGGACATACATTCACTCACTAACACACTCTTACACACACTTACCCACCCATACAGTCTATCACAGATGCACTCTTGAAACCATCCACCCAGTGAATCACCCACTCACACATCTATGCACAGAGTTGCACACACCCCTCCCACACAAACACTCAGGCACCCATACAGATACTCAGACAAGCATTCAATAACTCATATAGACACTCATTTAGCTATTCACAAACACATGCAGCCACTTACACAGCAACAGACAGACGGATACAGACATTCACCCAGTTTAGTCACTAACCCATGCATTCAGTAAGATACGTTAAATCACTCACTTATAGTCAGTCACGCACCTACTAAATCATCCATACAGACACTTACACACCCACTCATTCTTCAATACGTCTTTTCCTATATATATTAAAAATATTTAAACTTTACAGAAACACACAGTCACTGGATGATGTCATCAGTGATGTCATTTGAGATGTCATCAGTGATGTCATCAGTGATGTCACTGACCATGTCATGAGTGATGTAATATGTGACGTCATCAGCAGTGCATTGCGGGGCGCGAGTTATAGTTAGCTGAACTAACTATAACGGGGGAATTTCACGGGTTTTGTACGAGTGCAATGTCCAAGTAACTAAAACTGTCCCTAAAACCTATGGTTTTTCAGTGAATATATATATATATATATATATATATATATATATATATATATATATATATATATATATATAACGACCCCTCCTGTTAACTCCAGTACATCCCACACAGTGGGTTTGCTGATAGGTGTTCAGTGGCCATGCCCCCTTTCTCCACCACTCTGCAAAAGCGCCTACTGGCGCACTACTAGTTGGGTGATGATGTACCCTTGGCTCTTGAGGGTCCTTAGGGACCAACAACCCCTCCTGTCACCTCCAGTAAGACCCACACAGCTGGATTGCTGAGAGGTTGTCAGAGGTTATGCCCCCTTTCTCCACCACTCTGCAAACTCGCCTCCTGGTGTACTACTGGTTGGGGGAGTAGTCCATTTTAGTCCTGAGGCCCTCAGAAGTATTCAGTGGAAACCAGGAGGTATGTTTGCAGAGGAGTGGTGGAGAAAGGGTGTGTGGCCTCCAAGACCTCTCAGCAATCCTGCTGTCTGGGACTTACTGAAGGTAACAGGAGGGCATGTTTGCCCCCAAAGACCCTCATCATTAAAGGGGACTTCATTTATCAACCACCACTGTGCCAGGAGGTGCATTTGCAGAGTGGTGGTAAAGGGGGCATGGCCTCCAGCGACTTGCTGGAGTTTTTTTTCCATAAAATATTTTTTTAGGGAAGGGGGCTGCATAGCCCTCTTTCCAAGGGCTGATTTTGGCCCCGGGGACACCATCCCCCAGGGCCAGTCTTTTATGAAATGGGGAGTGGGCTCATGCTGGCCCCCTTCCCAGAGCCCCATCCCCCGGGGCCAGGCTTTTCCTTTTTTTCTAAAATTTAATAAAGGAAGGGAGGCCGAGCTGCCTCCTCTTCTGGGGCGATTTTGGGCCCGGGGACCCCATCCCCCGGGACCTGTGCACACTACTGGCACCCTGTTTTTCAAGTTGGGGACTGCGGGGCAGCGTGAAGGCCCCCACAGTCCCTGCCGGCTTCTTGCCTCCGGCAGGAGCCGGCATTGCTTCTGGACAGAGGGAGCTGCTAACATGCAGCTCCCTCTGTCCAAAAGCAATTCTGCTCCGCTTCGTGCAAGCGAGAGCATTTTTAATGCTCTCACTTCCACAAGGTGGAGCAGTCTTTTCTATGGCTTGGTGAGAGCGGTGCTCCCACCAAGCCATAGCAAACTGCAATGTCCCTGGGGTGGGCACCTCGGGACATTGCTGGAGCTGGCCCTGGGGGGGTGGCGGTACCGAGAGCCATGTAGGGCTGCTGCACACCCTCCTTTCTTCAAATTTGCCCAAGGGAAGTGGCAGTCCCCAGGGCCGTGGGGGAGGCCGTAGGGCCTCCCCCGCTTTAAAAAATAAATAAAGTATGTGCCCTGGGGAGGTGGCAGTCTCAAGGGCAGCGGGGCAGGCCCAACGGCCTCCCCCGCATGTCTTAAAAAATAAACAGTTAATATTTGTAGGAAGCTGGCTCTGTATATATTATACCAAAATGAGGTATAGTGTGCACAGACTCCAGTGGAACCCCAAAGGTAGGCAGAAGTAAAAGTAGATAGCACCTTACTCTCTATTTGTGGTAGTGTGGGCGAGCAGTAAGGCTTTATCAGAGGGTAGTGTTAAGCATTTGTTGTACACACTCAATCAGCAAATGATGTCACACACTCAAAGACTGAACTCAGACCAATTTTGTTTGTAAAAACATATTATTACGTTATTTTATTTCTAGAACCAAGCCAAGCCTGGCACAGGTAAGTGAAATAAATGCTTTGCAAAATCTTATGCAGTGTTTACAAGTGAATGCAGGTTCAAATGCAGTTTGATTGAAATACAGGTAAGTCAAAATATCGAAATTAATGTTCAGATTACTTTTTAGTTACTTTTCAGATTACATTTTAAGTTACTTTTTCTACTCAGTGTGATATGCCTAGATATCACACTGGGACATTTCCTAGAGAAAAGGTAAGTAAAATCAGTTTTGCACAGTTGTAATTTTCCATGTTTCCATACAAATCAACTCCACACTTACAACATTTTTCAGAGAAATACAGTCAATGTATTCCTATGGAGAGAAATGAAGTTATCGGCTACCAGGTAAGTACTCGGTCTTTGTGGTTGAGTTTCTGGGGTTCCCCCAGGGTCTAGGATGCACTCTCAAAACATCCTCAGCGGCACTAGGGCAGCCGGGTGCAGAGTGCTGAGGCCCAATGTTATCCAAAGGGGGATAGGGGGCCCCCGGTTGGTGGCTGCTTACGAGCAGGCCGCTGGGTTGTGGGAGCAAAGCTCCTGATGTTCAGCTCAGGGCAAAGGGGGATCTGGTTTAGCACACAAATTGCACCCACAGCGGCGCGAGGGCGGCTGGGTGCAGGGTGCTGTTTTGGCGTCGGGTGCCCTGTTGTTTTCAATGGGGATTCTCGGTTTTGGTTTTTCGCTGCAGGCTCGGTCCCGGAAGACTTCTGGGAGGAACCAACAGCTGTGCAGGTAAGTTGGAGGGCTCAGGGATGTAGGTGCACCTTGGTTTTTTTTCTCCAGGGCACAGGGCGGCTGGATGCAGGGGTGTCTTTTGAGGTCGGGTTTCACCTTACGGGGCCACTCGCGGTTGGGGGGTCTCCATGCACAGGCTGCAGGTGACGTCAGGGAGTCCTGGAGGGTCAACCCACAGTGGACTTGGACTCTGGAGCGTTGGGGGACCACGCTGGGACCGGTGGGCAACTTGAACTCGGGCTGTAGGCGACGGGTGCAGTGGTGGTTCCAAGCATCGGGTTTCTTTGTCCTCAGCAGACTCAGAGTCTGTCTTGGGAGTTTCTTTTGAACAGAGCTGCTGTTCACAGGAGATCCGGTCTTTGTTGAAGGCAGTCAGTCCTGCCAGGGTTCTGGAGGTTGCTGGCTGCAGGACAAGGTGACTTTTGGCGCAGGATCTCTGGATACTGCAGACGGGCTGATAGGGCTGGGGCCAAGTCAGTTGTTCTCCGCAGTCTCCTCTGCGTCTTCTTTCGTCCTTCTTCTTCGTAGATTACGGGAATCTGTCCTCTTGGTTCAGGGCTGCCCCCTAAATACCGTATTTAGGGGGCATTTTAGGGGTCTCAAGGTCAGTAGCCAATGGGCTACTGACCTTAGGGTGACTACACCATTGGTGTGCTCATCCCACGTGGGGGAGTAAGCACAATACCTAATCCTGATTGAGGAGTGCCTGCCATCTGCAAGAAGGCGGACACTGAAGCGTGGGCTTCACCTCGCCTCCCCCACCTGAGGGGTGGGGTTGGCAGAGGTGGGCACACCCTCTGGGCTGGCTAATTTTTTCACACCTGTCTTCCCGCCAAAAAGGAGGGGAGACAGGAAAGGGGCCTGGTCCTGATAGCAGGAGAGGCTGGGGGTCGCATTACAAAGGCTGCAAGGCCTTTGAAGCTCCCCTGCCACAGACGGCTCTTCCTGGGGCAGGTGTGAACACCTCCGCCCAGGAAGGGCTTTGTTTCTGGGCTCAGGGAGCAAAGGCTCCCACCCCAGGGGTCCAGAAAATGTCTCGTTGTGCAGGCTGGTGTGTACCAGTCAGGGAACCCAACAGAGGCTGGTCGTTTTTCAGGGGGCATCTATAAGATGCCCTCTGAGTGCATTTTTCATTAAATCCCACACTAGCAACAGTGTGGGTTTAATGTGCTGAGAAGTTTGATACCAAACTTCCCAGTTTTGAGTAAAGCCATTATGGTGCTGTGGAGTTCGTAATGACAAACTCCCAGCACCATATACTCTTAATGGCATTACAGCACTTACAATGTCTAAGAATTGGTCTAGACACTGTAGGGGTAAAGGGCTCATGCACCTGTACCCTCACTACCGATTTAGTGCACCCAGCTAGAGGGGTGGCTGACCAATGCCAGGGCAGTGGGTTGTAGGCATGGCACACAGGGATGTGTGCCATGTCGACTCTTCACTTTGTTCTGCACCAAAACACACAGCCTGCAATGCCAGTGTGTGTGTGTGTGTGTGTAAAAGTACAGGGCCTCTAAGGGTGGCACAATAAGTGCTGCAGCCCTTAGAGGCCTTCCCTGGCCACGGTGCCCTTGGTAGCCATGGTACCTTTTACAAGGGACTGACATGTGGCCAGAGAGGTGCCAACTGGAGGTACAAGGTACAGTTTTGGGAAAGAACACAGACCATGGGAACCTGATTGGCAGGGACCCAGGGCACATCAAGTCAAAGTGCATCAGTAGTCTTTTAAAAAGTGGGGGGGGGGGGTTATTGCAACAGAATCCCAGCTTCCTACAATATTAATATTAAATTTAGCCCAGGGGAGGTGGTGGTCCCCATGGCTGTGGGCCCCCGCATCATTGTTTAAACTTGCCCCTGGGACCTGGCCAACCCGGGGCCCTAGATTAAATGAAGTGCGGGAGGAGAAGGTCACTGAGGAAACAGTTATTTTAGAGCTATGTCATGTACATTATCCACTGTGAAGAGCATTGGCTTTGCACAATTTTAGAGTGCCTTAATGTTTAAGCTAATGATTTGCAATCGATTTGCCAGACAATATCTATCTCTTCTAGCCCGAGGTGCACTAACCAAATTCACCACTAGTGGCCTGATGGTGGAAAGAGGGCACTTGGTAAAAGAATAAGGATCTGCCATCATGCACCTGTGATCAGGTCTCAATTTGCGATACTTTGCACGTTGTACTTATATGCCCTATATATAAATCCCTTCGTCATAAGTTTTAAGACCTCTAACTATGGATTTTATATAGGTCAGACCCACTTATTTGCAGCTCTTAGTAACACCTAAAATCTGTTTTAATGTGCATGGTACCTGTCAGGGGTCCTCAGATCAAGACACTAGGCTTTGTCAACCCGCTTCTTTTTCCTTGTACAGATATTTAAAAAGATGGTCTATTCTTGTGGATGTGGTAATATGAAGTCTTTTATGCTGTGTTTTTATTGTGGTTGCTCTTTTCTTTTCGCAGGGCAATGTTTTTGTGTTATTATGCGAAATGTTTCTATGTATGCATAATTGTGATAGCATGCCATTATTTTATTGTATACTTGTATGATTTTTTTTTTTAAATTGAATTAAGTCATTGAAGCATGTTGGTAGAAAAGCACCTGGCCCAATGGGCATCAAAATGTTTTGATATATGTCCCTTTGTTGCAGTTTAGAGGTATGTGTTGCACTAGTCATTATTTCTTGTCACATGTCACTTCAGCTCTCAAACCTATGCACCCATTTGCAGCAGCAGTAAATACAAGCCTCCCCTCGCTTGCAGGGACCTCCTACACATGGAGTTATCATCTCAGCCCACAAAACATGCGTCCTTTGTCACCAAGGACACCTTTAAAGTAGCAATCCATGATACGATGTGAGCAACAGACTCCAACTACACCCCTTTAACTCACAACTGCTTTTTCACAGGAGGCCTGACTGCCCACCTCATTGTGACATTAATAGTAATACAGTACAGTGGGTTCATGCACCTACCCATAACAAATGCATGCACAGGAAAAAATATTAGGGTAGTGTCCCCGCGCACATTGCGATCAAAGCGTTAGTGTACCTGCTTCAGACATCTGTGTATGACCTTATGATGGTACGCCATACACCTGCTCTGAACACCTGCAAAAATAGCGCAGAGAGTCAATATGCTAGATGAAGATGATGGATAAGGGTTGGCTTGTGTGCACATTTGTCTTGAACAATGGTGCGCCTAAGCAAGCTTGTACATCATACCATGTAGGCTGGTAGTTTATATAAAATGCTTAGTGAGTTAATGCACCTTCTGCAGAGCTGGGTGTAGTCCTGCAGCAAAGACTAAATCAAGCAAGCCGGTTTCCTCTAATTACATAAAAACACTCTCAATTTATTGATTCTTTACAGCTTTTTTCTTTCTTAATTAGTGGATATGAGGAGACACGTACTTCAGTGGTGTCAGGAAGGGAGTGATGGGTTGACATCCCTGGGTGTTTTCAGTCTTCCGTCACATAGCAGTGTCTCACAGCAGCAGTTTAAGCTAACGTGGAATCCTGCAATTTCTAATGAATGCACAGTACCACCTGTGTGGGGCAATGAGAGTGTTGCAGATACCACATCCCCGGGCCCTCATCTTCCCTCTGCCTTGTAGAAACTAAGGAAATCATTAACCATCTACTGGAACAAACAGATCTCACAAATCACCTCTGAGCCGTAGCAAAACAGAATGCCTGGGGCATAGCTTATTCAGTGAAATTTAGGGGGTGGGGGGGGGGGTGAATCTCAAACATTCCAACTAAAATAGTAGTGGACTGCAGGGTGGAGGGGTGAAATGACCAAGGTTCGGCGTGGACTGTTTTCATGAGGAACAGGGTCAATACTGATTTGCAATACGTGGGCCTCTGTCTAGAGTGGCACAGTGGATGACAAATAATGGGTTGGAATGCTATCCCGAGTGACTGCCAATGTTTAGAATATATACAAGCATTCATTCTATAAACTTTTCGGTGTTTGATTGCCAGTAGTATGCCTGAAACCTCGAGACTAGGCTAACGTTTGCAAATTCGAAAAAGCAGTTAGTTTGCACCCATTCAAGGAGTACTAAAATGGGTGCAGATTTACTACTTTTTTGGTAGACTGATCACTATATAGATTTCAATCCAGATCCCAAAAAAAAGTTAAATCATCTTAGTGAATTTAGAACAAAGAGAAAAACTGACAGATATAGCAGATCCAACTGAGAGCCCCAGACCCAACTACCAAACCAAGAATGCATTTGAGGGGTGTCACACTACAATTACCACTGCTGAACCTACGCACCTGTCAATCCCATCTGGGCCTGGTAGTTCTCCCAAAGAACTCATGACTACAGTCATATACAACTCATCAGCTTGGAGTCCCTGCCCTGGGATCACTTATTTTAAATGTATCTTCTCTGCACACACTTGTCTTTATCTCTGCTACATTAATCAGTGTTGGAAGATTTGGCAAATGGGTGCATGTAAGTAGGGCTCAAGGTTTCTAGACATCGCTTTTTACAAATTATCTGATCAGGTGATTGATCGCCCCATGTACTAACCTTGAGTCACAAGTAGGGGAGGGCATCCAGGCCAATTAATGGGGCTAGCCGTACCATGAGTCTGGCTTGGCTCTAAGAATCTGTGTACATGCTGTACCATGAAAACATCTTCAAGAATTTCCCCATGAATAGCAGAGGGGGCGGTACGACAGCAGACCAGGCACTACAACAACCCACACTACCCAGGGCAGGTGTGGAAACCTGCCCTTGCACCAGCATGAGAGGGCCACAGTGCCTGGCCTCATGTCTGGGAGGTTGTGAAGAGAAGGGGTTGGAGAGGGGAAGTACGAACTATGTGGGCACTGGGTGACCTCGTCTACCACCATGTCTGGTGTGTTTACATGTCTAGGAAACAATCTCACTGGCAATTCTCAGGTCCAAAAGAGTAGGATTCACAGCTACGTGTAATTTCATCCTGCAGTTAAATGGTGTTGGGTAAGGCTGACTGCAAACTCAAGAATTTCAGGCAGGCGGCTGACTGCAGCTTCAATAATAATAAATTAACATGCTGTTATTTATAAAGTGATGACTCAGCACAGGGGCTTTGTGGAGCTGTACTGACACAGCGTGCTGTTCTAGCCCTATTTGTACCACTGCCTGGTCAGCATTCAGCCACAGGGCTTGTCAGTTCTGTACTCCTTGCTCCCAAGGATGACCTGACAAAATTGTAACTGGATTGTGGGTTGGGGGAGGAGTTGCAGGAACAAGGAATGTGGGGAGAAGTACACGGATGAGAATGAGGAATTCAGAGGGAGTAGGTGGGCAGAGAGGCATACTGCCAAGAGAGAGAAATAGGGTACAGAGGACAGAAGCACGCAAGCAAAACAGTAACGTGGAGCACTGGGTTGAACGGAAGCACAGAGAGAGAGGCATCCGAGGGACACCATTGGAAAATAAATGCACTCTCATGGAGTGTTCCGCTGGAAAACAAAACAAGAGTTGCCGAAAAGCAAGTACTCATGGAAGAATAGAATGAGGTAATCAGAGAGGTGGTAAAAAGGCTATGCTCCATGGGAAGGATTAGGCTTGTCATCCTTAGGGTGGTCTTTCCCCAGACGTTTTGGCTATTGCCCCCCATTTTTGCTGATTCTATTTGGTGGCCTTAGGACATTGAGCACTTTACTGCTGGTAACCAGTGCTAATATGCATGTGCTTCTCTCCTAAAACATTGGGGGTATACCTGACTGGCATATTTGTTGTACTGGCAAGCCCCTTGTAAAGTTGTATACCATACACCCAGAGCCTGTACTTCTAATGCTACTAGTGGGCTACAGCACTGATTGTGCCACCCACAGAAGTAGCCTTTCATACTCCTCCCAGGCCTGCCACTGCAGTGCCTGTGTGTGCAGTTTACTGTCACTTCGACATGGCATTTAAAACTACTTCCCAGGCCTTAAACTCCCCTTTTATTACAGACAAGTCACCCCTAAGATAGGCCCTAAGTAACCCTGAGGGCAGGGTACCATGTAAGTAAAAGGTAGGACATTTACTTTTATGTTTTGCATGTCCTGGTAGTGACAAACAGCCTATTTCATTTTTCACTACTGTGAGGCCTACCCCTTTCATAGGCCAGCATTGGGAATTCCTTAATACACTTTTGAGCTGTAATTCCTGATCAGAGAGGATTAGCTTTTTCATGTTTCATATCTTTGGAATGGTAATAATAAATCCTCCTTACTGGTGTAGTTGAATTTAACATTTCTGTTTTAGAAATGCCGCTTTTTAAAAAGTGGACATTTCTCTGCACTTAGGGCTCTATGTGCCTGACAGCCTGTCTCCAATACACGTCTGGGTTGAGTGACAGCTATACTTTGTATATTCCCTCTAGACTGCCACAGACACAGGAAGGTGAGGCTCACCTGCATTCTGAGCACTCATCTGCATTCATCTGTATTCTGATGGGACTTCCTGGGCAGGGAGAAATGGCAGGGGCTGACACACTTAAATAGGTAGTGTCCTGTCCACACACAAAGCACTGATTTCTCCCCCAGGTTACCTGTCAGATAGGACTGGGTTGAAAGGGATCCTTGTGCACTTCAGAGAGCTGCTTTGAAGTCACTCCCTACATCAAAGGCACTTTTGGGTATAAGTACCAGGTCTCTGACTGCCTAAAAACAGACACATCTGGATCTTGAACTAAACCTCTGTCAGAAAGACTGCTGTGGTGCTGCTTAAAGGACTAAACTGGGCTGCTTTTCTGGAAGGACTGCTTTTCTGCTTGTTTCCTTGCTGCCTTCCAAGTGATCTCCAAGGGGTTGCTGACTCACCTCCTGTTTTCTGAAGTCTCAGGGACACAAAGGACTGGTGCTGCTGAACTCTGCCTTATGTGAGTCCTACCCTTGCCTGAGGTGCCCTCTTCAAGTTCTGGGCCTCGGATGTGAGTTCTACAGCTGTTTGTGTACAAAACCGGCGCATCGTCACTTTTATGCCGATCGGAACTGTCGCATCCCCTTTCAATGCTGACGCAGAGGCTGTTTGACGACAGCAGTTCTACAGCCTGTGCAGCCCGACAACAATTACACTGTGCGCAGCTCGATGATGACGCATTGCCTTCACCACAGCGAAGCTCGACAATGACGCAGTGACCTGACTGCGTGGAAAAGATTGACGCATTGGACCTTCAGCATTGATGCGTTGCTCCATCCAAGGTACTTTCTCAGCGGGCCCTGTATGGGTCCTGTAGCTGGCCTGCCCTCCATCATGGTCAGCCTGAACTAGTGGCTTCTAAGCACTGTTTTTGCATTTAATCTTTAAACATTTATATCTCGACTTCTACTGATTGGATGTTTGTTGTTTTGGTCTTTGTGAGGGGGCCCCAACCCAACCCCGGGGTACACCTACCCCTCCGGGTGACATTGCCCAATCCGACGTCCTACAGCGGAGTGAGACCCGGATTCAGAATGCCGACATCAGGTGAAACCGGAAGATAACCCCACCCCCATTCATGTGTTTACACAGAGAAAGAGACACTGGTGGGACGCGGCGGTAGGAGGCGGAGCTGACCCCGGAAGAACCAACGAGTCACCAGAGAAAAAGGACTACGCGGCGAAAGGAGAAGAGGCAAGTCGGAAGAACGGAGAGCACGAGAGAGGAACAGATCGGGTGGAAGACGCAGGAGGCGGAACCAGAGACGAGGACACCAAAATCGAAGAGGACGAAGATGGGTGGAGCGAGGAGTGGTGGTATCCTCCGGAGGATGCAGGAGAGCGGCCGCAACTCAGGAGAGTTGCGGCGGAGCCGGTGAGTGACTACGGAAGGGGTGAGCAGGGAGAAGGGACCGAGGGTAACAGGAAGGGACAGAGGGGAGCAGGAGGGGAACGAGAGCACTCTCACGGGCACTGTGCATGAACCGCTGATCCCCGCATACCACTCTTTCCCTGAGACCCCGTAGAACACTACTTTGAGACCCACAAAGAGGGGCTGACACACATCCCTATTGTGAGAAAAAGGGGAGCTGCTGATTCAGGAAGCAGGACCCCAATTGCCGTATCAGGATAACCTGTGAAGAAGCATTCCAGGTTTTGTTTTTTGTTTATATTATTTTTGGTTCTTGAATTTCCTTTCCTTCCCTTTTTGAAATATTCCACTGTCTTCTTTAAGTTGACTTGCGGCACCAGACGGTTGTGGTGAAGGGCGCATTGTTCTCTGAACCCCCACAAACACTGACTGACCGCTCCTTTTTTCTCTCTAATCTTGAGCCTCCGAGGAAGACCATTGAAGAGAGGGACTGAAGACGAGACGGGGGACACAAAGACCAGCAAAACCGGAGGAGAAAAAATGGAGGGACGGAGAAACACACACCCCACCTAAATCTGGACACTGTATTCACCCTAATAAACTTTCACCATTAAGAAGTACATACAGTCTGTTTATCCGGCCTGCGCTCCCACAGTCTTATTTTACTCAGATAAGTAATCTCTATTTTTCTAAACCTGTGTGGAGTCTTTTTGTGGTGTATGCATTGTGTTACTGTGTCTGTGTGTTTGCACAAATACTTTACACATTGCCCCTTTAGATATGCTTGACAGCTCTGTGCCAGGCTACGAGAGGGTAAGCACAGGCTATTGTGTACGGTGTATCTAGCTTACCCTGACTTGAGTGGTGGTTTCTGCCTGGCTTGGGTGCATAACTTAGCCAACCAGGAATCCCATTTCTAACAGGAAGGACAACGACATGCTTGAGGGGCTAAAACAAATAAAGCCTGTTGGACTTGGCCCTTTTGGCAGGTTCACCCCTGAACTTTTTGCCTTGAGCTCTGATATAGTGGTAGTGATTTTTGGCCTCTGCGCACTTTAGCACTGTGGCCCAGTGTAAAGTGCATGCGCTCTCTGAGTGCGTGTGGGAGATTGGCCTGCCCTCCCATAGGAATGCATGGGGGATATGTGTGTCCATGGTAATTCCTGATATGAGAGGAGTGCAGGGGCGAGTTTAGTATGTGCGAACTCGTGAGAATAAATGCTGCGCAATGGTGTGCGCAGATTTATGGTGACTGGTGGAGAAATGCCACTTTTAGAAGTTGGCATTTCTGTGTACTGTGTGTCTGCCTGCCTGATGTGAATTGCATGTCTGGCTTGTGATTGACAGGTGCTGGATGGTGTGGGTGGCTCCAGGAGCCAGGATGGGTCTGCCCGGTGGTGAATAGGGAGATCTGCATGTAGATGGGAGGGAGGAGTTGCACCTGGGACCTGAATAGGGCTGTGCCTTCCCTCCACAATGCTGGCTCCGCCCCCTGTGGTGCGTCTGAGCACCTAGCCCCCACCTGACAATGGAGAGAGGAGCTGAGCACAACAAAGTGCTCCAAAGCTCCCCAAACCAGTTGCGTCTGGTTTTTCCCCAGCCCTGTGCTGTGTCACAAAGGGAAAATGTAATATAAATATAGGGGCTGTGTCCCCATGAAATTGTTCAGTTCTGTTCCTGAAAAGCAGATTTATTATTAAATTATGAAATACTTCAACACCCTTTTTTGAATTTAAAAAATAATGCAATGTTAAATGTTAATAAAATATAATTGCATTGCTTTCAATTAATTCTATACATCACTTTTAATATTTATTATTGCCTAGCAAAAATGTTTTACTTTAGGTGGGAATTATTTTTTTCATTTAACCTTCAGAAGAATAGCTATTATTTAATTTAAATGATTTAATTCAAAATCATTTTTCTTTTATTCTATATGCATTACAAATAAATGTATAGAATTACTTTACAAAAATAATTAACACAAAGTATTTTTATCAATGTTTTTCGAGTTTACTAAATTCTATTTACTTTTCCCTATACCTCACCATTGGAAAACTGTGCAAATAAAAGGCTGCTTAATGGCTAAACCTTGGGAAATGTTTGTTTTTACATTTTTTAATTTTCACTTAGAACCAAGTGCTGCAGATTTACATAACAAGGATTACAAAACTTGCAATACCACTCAAGGAAATGAGTGGCTGTTCTCAACTTCACCACCCAGCTCCAGCTGAAATTAATTTCAACAGCTAATCACAGTCAGGCTAAACACTTAAGAAATAAGCTCACACAACAAATAACTTTAGCTGCATTCACTATGTGGCTAAACCTCCTTGTAGTTTCACCCTTGTTTTGAGGAGGATCAGAGAGAGGGTTTACCAGCAAAGGACCAACATCTTTGGAATATCCAGGGAAGCTGTCTTTACTAGATACCACTTTTCACCTGATGCGATCCTGGACATGGTTGCTGATGGAGAGCAGGAGATGGATTTACATACATCCTGCTCCCAGGCTATCCCAGGGTATGTCAATATACAGGCTGGACTCCATTTCATGGCCACTGGATCTTTCCAGAGGTACTCATCTGATAATGTTGGCATCTCACAAGCAAGCCAGTCAAGTTTGCATCAGGTACTGTTAGATCTGTCAGCCTTAGGGTGATCTTCCTCAAAACCTTTTGACTTCTACCCTCCTCTTTTGCCAAATTCGTTTTTGTTGGCCATAGGACTCCTAACCAGTGCTAAACTGCTTGTACTCAATCCCCAAATCATGGTAAAATTGGCTTACACCTGATTAGCATATTTAATTTTCTTAATACTCCCTAGTAAAGTGGTATATCATATACCCAGGGCTGGTAAATTAAATGTTACTAGTGGACATGCAGCACTTATTGTGCGACCCCCCTTAAGTAGCTCCTTAAACATGTCTCAGGCCTGCAATTGCAGCCTGCATGCAATGTTAAACTGCCAATTCAACTTGGCAAAAAATACCCCTTGCTAGGCATAAAGCACCCTTTTCATTACATATAACACACCCCTAAGGTAGCCCATAGAGAGCGTATAGGGCAGTGTGCATTGCATTTAAAAGGTTGAAAATTTACTTTTATGTTTTACATGTCCTAGTAGAGAAAACTCAAAAATGTGTTTTTCAATACTTTGAGTCCTGTCTCTCCCATAGAATAACATTGGGTTACCTTATTCACTTTAAAAAGTGATACCTTTGTTTGAGAGTATGTAGAAATGTCATTTGTGGTGCCAAGGGAATTGCATTTTAAAATCCTCTTCATGTTAATGCAGATTTTAAGTCACAATTCAAACCATTTGGTTCCTGCAGCCTGTTTCCTGGGTCATAATGCTAGGTGTAGTTGGCACCTGGTCTTTGTGTATTCCTCCCAGACAGCCACACAATAGAGGGACTGGGTGTTGGCAAAAGGAGCCATCCAAGAAGGATGGGGGAAAGGCAGAACTGTGCACAGCACCACGTACACTTCAAAGACCCTGTCTCAGCTCACACACAAGGAACTTCACAGTAGCCCATTGTGTCTACAGAGAGCCTGGGACCAAGGCTGGGAGGCAGGAAATTCCAGACATGTCTGGGGGGGGAGGGGGGTTACTCTAGAAGTTTCTTCCACTTCAAAGCTGGCACCAGGTAAAAAACTAGGACCCTCAAACCCACTCTGCAGTTCACTTTTGGACCTGCGGATGAACTTCCAGAGGACTGCTCTGCTGCCTATGGCCTGCTGTGTACTTCAGATGACTGCTGTGCTGCACCAAAGGACTGCCTTGCTTTATGAAGCCTGCCTTGTGCCCTCAGAGGACTGCCCTCTTCTTGAGTCCTGCTTGAATCCAGGATTTTCAGAGTGACTCCAAGAGCTAGTTGGCTGGCCTCCTGATCAGAGCCTGAGGGACAAAAAAGGCTCCAACCATCTTGAACCTGTACTTGGACAAAGCCTGAGTTGGTCCTGACCCTGCAAGCGGTGCCCCTCCAGTCCTGGACCCTTGGAAGTTGTGTTAAAGGTGCTCAGATCGCCCAAATACAAAACTTGGGATTTAGGAAATTTTCTGCCAAAAAGTTCTCTATGAACCGAAGGAGACCGGGACCCACCAGCTCACTGATCTGCCCAAGGTGCATTGTCGGTTGCCCTGACTGCGTGGCAGCTCCTGCTATGTTCTTCTCCACCTCAGTGTCCCTCACAGAAGGTGAATCTGGCCTCTTGGAGCACTTGCCAGCTACAGCCTGCAACTTCGTCCTGCTGGAGATTTTTGACTTCCAGAAAAGAGACTAAGGGCCTTATTATGAGTCTGGCAGTCCACGGACTGCTAGACTCACGGGCCGCCCTGGGACCAGTGCATCTGCCGTAACGGTGGTTCTCTGGCAGTTGAGCAGCGGTCCTGAAGCCACATCGCGCCGGGACACTCGTCAGTATCCGTTCGCGCTATAAATCAAAATAACATAAATCAAAATAACATAACAATATGCTTGGCGGGGTGCAGAAAAATACAAGTTTCCTAATCACCACACTTTTTATGGGCCCCCTGGTGCCTCAGGCCATGTGGATGCATGCAAGGTGGCACAAAATGTGTCCTACTGTGTGCATGCACACCAGTAAGTGCATGGCATGGACTGCAGCAGTCATGCCATCCAGGTACTGCCATTGAAATTCCCATTGTGGTGCCTATTTCATAGGCACCGCCCTGGGAACGCCAAAGAACTGCCCGCCAGACAGGAGAAAACTCCTAATCTGGTGGATGATTCAAACATGGGTTTGGTGGTGTGGGAGCGAGGCGGTCCATTTCCCGCACAGCCAAACTCATAGTAAGGCCCTAAGTCCGAATGAAGGAATCTTCAGTGCAACTTTGTCCAGTGGCTCCCTGACGACGATGCTTCCTCCTCGGACACCGCAGTGCCCTGTTGAACTTAACCTTCTCAGACATTTTACTTCTAAATCCGAAGGTAAGGGGAGACCAAGTCCAATCCACTTCATGTATCCGAGCCGTGTCCCAATGCGGTTGGTCATAACTTTTGACTTTGTCCTGGTCTTGCTCGACTAGATGTCCATAGATAGCCCTTTGATCTTTTAGGCACAATTTTTCACATTAAAATACATAACTCCAGTTCAACTCATTGGATTTTTGACATTTTGGTATCATAATTTAATAAAAATGTACTCTTTTTTTGTAAATTGGTGTGGAATTTGTCTTGTGTTGTGTTTTCACTCAATTACTGTTTAGGTGCTGCATAAATAATTTACACATTGCCTAACTGCTTTTGTGCCAAGCTACCAAATGGTTAAGCACAGGTTAAGTGACATTTTGTGGTTCACCTTCACCAGGATTGGGACTGTAGCTTGAGTAGGGTTACACCTCCCCTCAACCAACACCCCAAGTTCTTACAGGTACTGAGATGCATCAACAGAAGAGTGCACCAATTTACCACCATGCAACAGTCACTGGCGGAAAGGCTAAGGGTGGCAAGAGAATTTTATGCTTTTGCCCACCTCCCTCGTGCTCCGGGTGCCATTGACTGCACTGCATTCCACTTCAGCCACCACACATGTTTTCCGCAACAGACACCACCAACACTCTATTAATGTGCAAGCTGTGTGTGATTCATTGGGCTGCTTCACTGATGGCTAAGATGCCTTTACTGGAAGCACATACGTCAGCTACCTTTTCCAACAGTCACCACTTGCACATTGCTTGGTTGCTGGATATTTGAGTGACATTAGTGTTATTGGTAAGCAATAACACTTCACACTAGGCTTACATTTGCATCTGGAAGTGGCATTTCAAGCACAATCAATAATCACTACTATACAATACACACACATTACTCACACACACACTGCATGTAAGTAAGCATGATGTAGAAGAAGTAGAATAGAGGCCCCCTTGTTAAAAAAGCACATTTCTTTTTTGCAGGTGATGCTCTCTCTTCCCATCTCCTCACACCCTACAGACGTCCAACCACAATATCTCTGCAGAGGTACAATAGGTGTTATGACTACCCGTAAAACACAATCACTTACTCTGTTTAGGTCTCAGAAGACCTCCTGGCTCAAGGGTTCCCCAGGGTGGACCCAAAGGATGGAGAAATTGAAAGATAAAAGAGTGGCACCAACATTCAGGGAAGTGAGTGTGTGTGAATGATTCTACGGATGACAAGTGCGTAGCAATCATAGCAAGTGCTAGGTAGTCCTTGGTTATGTTGGATCAAACTAAATGACAGTGACAACGGAACTGCTACAGTGCACATTTTCACGCTGTCATTGACAAAACTGAAGTGAAAGACAAAGCAGACTTGATACAATGCCATTATGAAAGCTCACCTCTGCGCACCCTCCAAGGGCAGCAATAGGCATGTGGAGAGTGAACCCATCATCATAGAAAGGCCTGAAAACTTTCAAGACAGTCCCTTGAGATTTGAAAGTCTCAGTGGTCATCTTGGACTCGGGATGGTATAAATACCAATTCCAATTGGAATCGCGCCTTGCTAGGCAATAGACGACCTGACTGAGAGTATCGAGCGCACCCAAAAGAGAACTTACCTGAGCAAAGCCCTCATTCAGCGCCTGGTCTTCTCTTCCTGGAACTATGCCGGAGTCCTCCACTCACACTCCTGCCTGGGCTCTTGCGATCCTACCTGAAAAGAAAAGAAACAGAGATAAGTGATCAGTGCAATTTCATCGCGTGCGCACACATGTTCAACCGAATCTTAGTAGAAACCTTGAGATGTGATATAATCCACAGTAATTCGGCGCTACCGTATTTTGAAAGGTTTGAACTATTATAAGGTTCATTAGAGAATTCAGAAAATAGTCGTAGTGCAGCTGCTGATGTAAAGGAAAACTTGGACACAATCAAAGACTGCTGAACTAAAAGTTCCACAACAAGTTGTGAGAGCTAGAATGATGTCAGTATGCTAACGAATACCCAAAGAAATCAGAGCCAGGCACGAGGGGGTCAAAGGAAAGAAGTACTCAAGGATTGTTCTTGGTGATGAGTGGCAAGTGATGGCAATAGTGAAGGCTAATTGGTCTTGCGTATCTAATTTCAGCACACCTGAATTCTTCCTGCGCACACAAGAATGAGGCAAAAAAAGGCAAGGTGCAGCGCTCGGCCAGAGGTTGGTCAGTTTGTTATTTTATCCCATTTCCCCATTAACTGGGGTGTTCCTCCGTAGTGAGTAGGCACACGTTGCTCGCTTCGTGGCCCACTGTGGAGCGTGGTAGGACAGCTTCGTGCATCGCTCCCTCTTTGGTGATAATTCAGGTTAGTGCTTATCTGATCATCCTTTGGCTCTGGCAATAGGGCACACATACGTACATTAGTCATGACTGAATGCACTTTTGGGGCCCTCAAGTCGCGATTCAGAAGTCCTGACCAAACTGGTGGGTTGCTGGTGTAAATCCCAGAAGCTGTGTGCAAGACTGTTGTTACACAACATTGGCATATGATGGGGTTTACATATAGATTATGACCCTGATCTACACCCTCCTTTCTAGGTTCCAGCAGTGGAGTACAGAATAAAGGTCAGGGTCGGCTGATCAACTAATGTTTCTCTTAAGCTGCTAGTTTGGTTAGCATTTATGTACTTGAACAGTTTCTTGTCAATGGTGAAAGGTAGATGCTTAACACACTGTCCATAGATACCATCCCAAGACTACTCTTTTTACTTCACCTAAAGTTGCCAACTAACATGCTGTGCTCCACTAACCATACTACCTCACATACTATACTCATTTTAACAGCAAATATACCAAAATCCTACTTAACACACAAATATTAGGTACAGAAAACACCCCTGCTTTGATGCAATTGTATCACATGTTTGGGTTCTTGTAGCGCATGCAGGGTGTCTCTCTCCCCACTCGCGGCACAGGCTCTGCGTCGGTGCAGAGGTTGCCGCCTACTGCAACAAACTGAAAACAACATACTGAAAGAGAAATTTGACAACTTTTTGGTCATTCTGTGCCATCCTCTATCCCAAGCACCATACTTCTCCTCCATCCTACTGGTCCTTAGACAATTCTTGTCCCCAATATGGCTAAGAAGTCCTCCCATTCTCTGAGAGTGAATTAAATATCATCGCAAAGGAGGTTGTTGGCAAGTACCATCAGCTTTATGGAGGGGTCCCAATACCCAGTTGAGCATTGCAGTGATGGCCCAAATGTTCTCAAACATTGCAACATGCTGCATTTCATTGGGTGTCCACATACAACACGGAATGCTGTTTAACAAGCTTTGGGGGGACCTTCAGCGCTGGTGCCAGGATTAAGGCCCAGGACATTATGGTTCTGTTCTCCCACAACATTTGCAGGAATCCCACATGGCACCAGTGTAGCCAGGAGTCCTGGAAGCTACCTGGCTGACCCTCCATGCTCAGCTGTTAGGGTTTGACCAGCAGAGAGACAGTAAGGGTTTATTAGGATTAGGCACTTAGGTACACATGCATTTTGAAGGTGCTGTCTAGTCATGCGTTCACTGTGAGATTTGTCATAACCATGCATGCTTGTTTTCTATTTCACGTGTTTTTTGTAGCAGGAAATTTAGAAAGTTCAACTTTACTAACATGCACATGTAGGGCCAGATGTACGACCCTTTTTTGCGCCCGCAAAAAAGGGTAATAGCATGTACAAATGCTATTTTGCGAGTCACTGACTCGCAAAATAGCATTTGCGACTCTCGCTATTAGGAAGGGGCGTCCCTTCCTAATTGCGAGTCAACTAATGTTTTGCGGCCGAAAACACTCGCAGTTTACCACCTACTTCAAGTAAGTGGTAAACCACATGCAAAGGGGAAGGGGTCCCCGACCCCTTCCCCTTTGTGAGTTTGTGGGAAAATATTTTTAAAGAGCAGGCAGTGGTCCCAGAGACCACTGCCTGCCCTTAAAAAAATGAAACTGAAAAGTTTCATTTTTCTTTTTTAAATGCATCCCGTTTTCCTTTAAGGAAAACGGGCTGCATTTGAGAAAAAAAACTGCTTTATTAAAAAAGCAGTCACAGACATGGTGGTCTGCTGACCCCAGCAGGCCACCATCCCTGTGAATGCTAGCCATTCCTAAAGGGGTCGCAAATTGCGCCTGCCTCATTAACATTAACGAGGCATGCAATTTGCAACCCCATTAGGAATCCCAAACAGTGTCAGAGACACTGTTGTGCATTCCAATTAGTGAGTCGCAAATTGCGAGTCGCAAATGCAACACAATTTGCGACTCGCTAATTGGCGGGTCGTACATCTGGCCCGTAGTCTTTGTTTTCTTTGGCTTGACTACTCATCTGAACTTGACATTGTGGAAATTGTAAGAAATTGTGTTATTCATTGAGGGGGTGACTACTCACTTCAAATACTAATCACAATTCTTGTCAGGGTGCACCCACTAAATTAATCTGAGCTCCATCCCCTGGTAGCTATGTCACAGAGGGCAGTGTGTAAAGCATTTATGTAGTACCAAAACAGTAATAAAGTCAAAATACATCACAATAAAAATAAATAAAATGACACCAAAATTATAAAAATCCAATAAGGGGAAAACAGAGATATGATTTTTAAAGGTTCAAATAAAATTAGTGCGGTCTACTGGTTATGGTAGACCGTGACCTAGGCCTTATTTGAAGATGACTGCGATAAAGCATGGGTCAAATATAGAAACCAGGCTCAACCTGGTCGGAGGTTTTACCTTGGGATTTAGAGCCAGATGTACAAATCAATTTTTGTGGATGCAAACAGCCCAGTTGACAGAATTGGGCTGTTTGTGATCGCAAAAATAATGTTTTCAATGTACAAACACCAAATTGCGATTCTGTAGAAAGTTACCGAATCAAAATTTGGGTGAGCAATTTGGTATTTGGGCATGGCTTGTTTATGGCGTTCCTTCCAAATACTGAATCACAGTGTTATGCATTAATGTTTTACAATGAATTCCAGTTGCAAAACATTAATACTTTGCTGACTACAGAAGGGTAGTGGTAATGCTTTCGCAAACGGGAAAGAGTCCCCAAGGGATCACTTCCCCTTCGTGAATGTAGAAAAAATATTTGTATAAGAGGAGGCAGTGGTCCACGGGATCGCAGCGTCTTCTTAAATAAACATACAAAATGAAAGAAACTTTTCTTTTTAAACACTGTCACATTTCCTTTAAGGGAAATGAGCTGCATTAAAAAAACAGTCTGCTTTATTAAAAAGCAATCACAGACATGATGGTCTTCTGACCCCAGCAGGCCATCATCCCTGTGATGACTGTGATTCCCCCCTTTCTCAGGACGTCCCTTAGGAGGTGGATCCCTTCCAGTTTGAAGTGGTGGTATGTTACCCATTCATTTAGGCTCTTTAAGTTTATGTCCCTTGTCCTTCTTCTCTACGCGAAAGATATTGCTGACAAAGCCCGGTTCCAAGCTCTCCTTTATAGCCCCTTTGACTAACAGATCTTTCACCTCTTGGGATACTAGCTTCCTGTCCTCTTGTGAGAAGGATATCCCGATGTCTCTTTGCTTGGGTGGGGGTATCTGTGAATTCTATCTTGTATCCCCTGACTGTATTTAGCACCCACAGGTCTTGTGTCACCAGGTTCCAGTTCCCAGAGAATAGGGCTAACCTGCCTCCCACCTTTGTAAGGGTACCTGAAGGGTCTTTTGAGATTCTTACCTGTGGTAAATCCTCTTTGTCTTCTTTCACTCCTAAAGGGTCTTCCACGGCGTCTTTGTCTTTGCGGATAGAACGATTGATGGGCAGAGAAAGTTGGCTGTGAAGACCTGGAACCACAGGCCAGGAAGAGTCTTGATGTGGTTTGTCCATGTCCGGGGAACCGACCCCGCATTCTCCCGGCCCTACCAAAAATTCTATCTTGAAACACCTTTTTGATGTCCCTCTGTGATTTTTGAATCGAGCTGAATGCTCCAACATATTTGGCCATATCTCTTATAAAGTCTTCCCCAAATAGGAGACCTTGTGAGTTGGGTCCTCCATCCTTAGTTGCCAATTCTATTAATTTGGGGTCTATTTTAAGTAGGACGCCCTTTCTTCGCTCGGTGGAGACGTAGCTCTTTGGGATCTATTGGGGTTTCTCCAATGTAGGCGTTCTCTGCCATTTCAAATATTTTGGTTAGTGGGCCTATGATGTCTAAGAGGCGGTCTTGGCATGATTTGAGACCCTTATCTATTCCCTTCCTCGGGTCTTTTGCGCCTTTGGCTATAAATGCTACCACCTTAGGGTCTAGTTCCGGTGTCATTGCTGTCTTGTCTGGGAGGTATGGGCGTGGGCATTCAGATCGGAGTCTGTATCTGACCTCCTTGGGGATCTCCCTTCTCAACCAGAAGGTAAGGTAGTCTGCTACGTGGGGTGAAGGTGACCACTCTGGTGATAAGGGGTGTATTATTAGGAGGGGGTCAAACATGTCTTCCCCGAAGGGGTCGACGACGCCTATCTTAGACCCTGAGACCTTACTTGCCTCTTCAGAGCTTTCCATTGACTTATCTTCCAATTCCTCAAAATCGGTATCGAACTCAGAGGAGCATGAAAGGTTGATTTCCGCTTCCACTGGTTCATCGCTATCGATGGGGATAGGGAGCTCAGGGCCTGTTCCTTGCCCCTCTGTGATGCCGAAGGCATTGTTCCTGTCACCGCCTGAGAAGTGTGAGGGGGCTGCTTTTCCCTTTCTTGTCTTATTTTTGCCCCTTTTGGGGGGGGTCTGGGGCAGCTCTCTTCTTTGGAGCCTTCACTGCCCCTTCTTGGCCCTGAGTATGGATTGAACTTGTAGAGGGCCACGCCTTAGATAGGTCTCTAGTTTCTTATTGATGGTCTCATCAAGGGAGTCGACTACTTTATCTAGAGCTTTATTAACAAGTAATTCTATTTTTCCCTCTAGATTTGATTCTGGGTTTGTGACTGATATTGTTAGGGTATTTTAGAGTTTCTCCCTTATAAATAGTTTAAGGGTGACTTTTATTCTCCCTTGTAAGAAATTAAGGTTACCAGAAAAAAATATTGTTTGGTAAAAATTATCGTTTGGTATAAGATCTAAGGGGCTGCCGTGTAGTTCCTATATAACCTATACATGATCTGCGCGTTTGGATAACATAAACTGTGGGATTGGTGACAGACTGAATCCATGCACCCCCACCGGGTATGTTAGCCTGTCTGTATCAGCTAGCTCAGAGTGCCACTAGAATCTCCTCTTATCGGGAGAGAATAGTTCTTGGCAACCTCAGAACATGACAACCCTGATCCCTCAGAATCGTGGAAACAATATACTACCCTTCTCTCAGTCACTCGTGCTCACTTAGTTTGTCTCAGAGAGATACACAGAATAAACAGGCTGGGCGTTTTCAATAAGAATTTATTGAACAGTTGTTATTCTAGTGTAGAATAGATGAGCTGCAACAACCATTAGACAGTAGCAGAGATATATGATTAGAAGTACTATGAAAGTAAAGGGATGGTAAAGTTCTACCATCTTGCAGAAATCATGAATATATACAGGTACATAAAACACATGATAAAAAGTGCGTACTCCTACGATGCCTCCCTAACTAGATGTACCTAAATGTACCTAGCATCTGTGTAGGTGTTATGCCAAGAATCCCTCTAGGATCTAGTCCACCCCATTGCCTGAGAATAAGAGAATATGGGACCCCGTCCTGGTCTCGAGTTGGACACCCCGCGAGGGACGTTAGACCACTGCGAGCTGGAGGGTCTGCATGCAGGTACTTCAGCGTCTCTGGTCAGTGTGTCAGCCGGGAAGTCTCGGTCTCCTCTGTCCTTCTAAGCAAGATGTGATGTATATATACCCATAGGTCTCCCCAGGGGTCCTACCTTGCTGTGTTACTGTGTTGGCCTAAAGGATGACGTCGGGCCTGAACTTTATACAGAGATATTATACAGGAGATGTTAGTCCTGCTGTCAGTCCTGCTGTGCTTCCAGAAGCCTCATGCATAATGTATGAGATTCGAACTAGGGAAAAACCCGCGTTCTGGATACAGTGTCGTATCTAGGTAAAAGGTCAGTCCCTAAGAACCGTTATGTATGGAATGTAGGGAAGAATATAGGTGAGAGGTTGCAATGTTACCTGCGCCTATATAGGGTACCTATAAGGAATATCACAGGGCCTGCCAGGGGATTTTGCTCGTCGTGAGGAATCTGCACTCTCTAATTTCCAACTGTCACGGTTGCTTAGTAACGAACCGACTTTCTGCTCGGGAGATCTTTGTTGAAATGGTATTGGTTGCCTCAAGCAAGGTACTTTCCTCTGATCACCCCAGTCCCCACGGTATGCTTCTCATGAGTCGCACCGCAGTGAAAATAATGGTGAATCGAGGCCCTTGCTGTGTTGCGGCCCTGCCGCTTCCGATGCCAAAATTGTGGGCATTGTGAAGTGATCGCAGTGGTAAGGTAGGCCGCAGCCAGATTGCCATATCGGAAATGTAGGCCGCAGTCCATTTGCCTTAGCTCGCGGTGAGAACGTTACTAGGCAATGGGTATGCGGCCTCAGGAAACAATGAATGCGTTTGTTAAGAAACAAACGGGGAAGGGGGGGGATAATTTGAGTAATTCGGGAGCCCGGAGGTGGAAAAGAAGCAGCGGGAAGTAGTGGGTCTGCGGAAAAATAGCTGTTACAGTTCCCCAACAGCGCTGACATGTATAAATGGACAAATTAGTATTAAACCTGTCCCCCAAGTAATAGGATAACAACAAGCCGCATGGTAGGGTCAGTGGGACCCAACTACGCGATATATATATATATATATATATATATATATATATATATATCTAAGCATAAATGCAGAATACATAGGAAATACGCAAGTAATGAGAGGTACTTATCTTGTGAGCAGCAGCAACAAAGAAGGAAGATGGCTGCGCGTTGATGGACTTTATACTATGTTAGAATGTTGTTTGAAGTTCTATATTCTCTTCAATTGTTGCTGCTGAGCTGTTGCAATTGTGCATAATCTTAGCTCCGTGTCTTTAATAAAATCCAGATTTTCTACCCACCAGACTGTGAAAAATCTAAATTTTCTGGCAACACAAATTAGTCATTAGAAATACATAACAGTTCCATTTTACCAATTTTAGTTTATGTGATGCTGACATTGTGTACCGTTACCTTACTTCCTAACTTCATGTTTGTAATGTTTCGCCTTCTGAGTTCACGCAATTAATGAATAATGTGCTGAACTTTTGATGTGCAAAAACATAGAGCAGTTAAATATCTTTAAAATGCTTTGCAACCCAGTTGAAAAACTGTCTCTTCTCAAATAGGCAATTTTGAAACTTGTTCAGAACCTACAAGTTAAACTTGATTTTTGACAAATCTACACTATTACCAATCTATTCACCTCCTTTTAATGACCGATTCCTCAGCTATTTTGCGAATATTCAGTACTAACAATTTGGAATTACCATCATATGAGTTTTACAGCACATAATAGTGACAGGTTTTTTAAAGACTGCACATTGTCACCACTAGTACAATGGGAAAAATATTTCCTTTTAACTAAATTTATGTAGATATGCATTATTGACCCAATGAATCCACAAAGTCTCTCTTCTGTTTACATTCCTCTTCATTAGTCCAGGTAGGCAACTGACCATCGCAGCAAGACCAGGGGCGACAACGCAGAGCTTCAGCTCAGAGGATGGTTTGAAGACTCAACACCTCCAGTAAAATGTAAGAAGCAATCACCAGCAGTGGCAGTGAGCCCGCACTGAGACACACAAGATCTCTCTCAAAGGGGCTATGGGCGGAGGCTGAACAGACCCCTGACAGGGCAGTGGATGTGGACAGTACCAGCTTTGAGAATTGAACCTTGAGCAAGACCAACCTGTTGTATCCCAAGAGAAGGACCCACACCATCTGGAAATAGCCCCTCCTTAACTCCTGAGGGCCCATTCCATCGTGGCTTCCAGCTGAACCCCCTGCCCTTGCAGCACCTTCTCCTCCCATTGCCTGCCCAGAAAAACTTGAGTTGAGGGACACATCTGCCCACGACACCCCATATGCCTGATGTGCTGCCCCATCTCTTGCACCTTAATATGTGTCTTTGAAAGCTCTCAAGGAGGCCCTGCGGTCATTTGGAGAGGTTTAGGGCATGATCTTTTGGGATATCCAGGACTTAGTTGGGGAGGTCCTGATACTTTGAGATGCGGTCTCCAAGCAGCTTCAAACTTTATGTGGCCTTATGCAGGGCCGGACTGGCCATAGCGGGCACGGGGCATTTCCCCGGTGGGCCGCCTGGGTGGGGGCCGGTTTTGGGCCCCTGGGGGCCGTTTTTGTTACACAGAGGTTTTTGCAGCATAGCTGCAAAATCGGTACCCTGTAACAAAATCGGCTGAAACCAGCCCTGGCAAACAGCTCGGCCGCACCCCCAACCCCTCGGGGGGCCGGCCGAGCACTTTGCCAGGGCCGGTTTTGGTTCCCAGTCCGGCCCTGGCCTTATGACCTCATTGACAGCAACCTGCCTCCCACATCTGCCCCACCTCCTGTTGTCCTGTCTCCAAGGTCACCTATGTTCCCTGTTTCCCATGCTACTCCTCTGTTTCATTCTTCCCTTGGGGTGTCTGGTTCTGCCACGGCCACCCATTTGACATCGGTTTCTGAGGAGGATTTATCACATCATAGCTGAAACAGAGAGAGAGGATTACCAGTAACTATTGCCCTCTAGCTAGGAACCTCAGTCAGACACCATTTGACTTGGGCATATGAATTTATTATAATGTTGGACTGTGGACTCTTGAGTTTGGACCCTTTTATGGACTATGGACTTTTTATTTCCCCTTTGTAGATAGACTGGTTCCCTTGATGCTTCCTGGCGTGTTTTTAATATTTGCCCAACCCCGCTAAGTTTGCATTTCCCCTCTCAGTTAAGACTATGGGCCTAATTTAAAATTTGTTGAAGGGCAGATCATTACGCCAGGGGGACGAAGTAAATTACTCTGTCCACATGGCTAAGGGACCATCCATCAAATTTATGAATGACCACAAGCAGGCTGTCATTTATTATGCATTGGGGGGAACTGCCCTCAAGGTGGTTCCTGTGAGTGTTCTACGCTATTTGGTGGAGGGCTGCGTCAGCATGACACAGCCCCGCAGCAAACAGTTTTCTTTTTTTTATTTTTAAAAAGAAAATCCCGAAGATGTTTTTTTTTTTTTAAATGATAAAGTATTGGTCCCTTCGCCATAGGAATCAACACCCATGGTGGGGGAGCTTTCTTAGCATTTTACTGTCCCTTACCACCGGGGTTTGCCTGACAGTGACAGACAGTTAAAAAAAGTCTATATTTCCACCCATCCTGATTGGGTAGGTAGACATAGAGCCATTTCTATTGCACTGGAGTATCCTTACCACAAGCATATAAATCAGGCCCAAATTTTCATTCATTTTGGTCCGTTTCCAAGGACAGGTATTCATGTCATTAAATTATAGATTTTTTTGGTTTACATCTTTATTTTCATTTTGTAAAATATCTTCTAACTCAAACACAAATTCTCTTTCTTGCATTTACAAATCTTACTGTATTGGATGTCAGCCAAAGGAAATGTTTGGTTAGTTGGAAGATACTTTCTATAGCACAATGCAGTTTTTAAATGCATTACACTTTCAAAATCAACAAAGAATACAACATACATAACACATTAGATATCAAACATCAAATATTCAACACAGATGAAAGTTTGACAGCGATTTGTAATACAAAAAGTGTGCAGATTTTTATTAATGAAAAATGTTGACAATGACTGTTTTAGACATACAGGTAGAACAAATGTGGGTGATTTTCTCCTACTACTCTGCCTAAGCAATGCTGGTGGGGAGAATGATTGAGACTGTGCTCGTGTTCTGGGCAGGGTTGAGTTGGTGGTGTTGGAGGTTAAGGTGGTGGAGGTGATGCAGGTGGGTATTGAGGTGCTTCTGTAGAATCTCATGCAGGCCTTCGCCTTAAAGACTGACATTAGCATTTTTTGCCTATTGCCTCTTCATGGCCAAGGAGTGGTGCGTTGCACTCTCTTCTCTAAGAGATCAAAGATGTTCTTGGTGGATTTTGCAATGTTTTCGTACTTTTTTGCAACACTATCCAAGAGTAGGAATGTAGGATAAGCTTCTTATGGTTACCCCCACTTTTTGCTTCATGTTACACTGTTTTTGACTAGTTTGACTGGGATCCTGCTAATCAGGACCCCAGTCCATCTGCTTTCTCCCTAAAATGTTGTCATGTACTTAGGTGCACTCCAGATTGGATACTGGGGTACCCTTGTCAGTCCCTAGTATATGGTACCCATGTACCCAGGGCATAGGTACGCCAGAGGCCTCCCATGGGCTGAAGCATGTATTATGCCACCCATGAGAGGCCATGCAAAATGGATCTACAGGCCTGCCATTGCAGCCTGTGTAAGTTGGTGCATTTACCACTTACTAAAGATATAGGTTTACTATATCTAAGGGTCACTACACTTAAAACCTATAAGTCACCCCTATAGCAGGCCTTGACAATCCTGAAGGCAGGGTGCTTGGTTCTAAGTGAGAGGGTGCCACTGCATGAGCAGGACACCCCTGCAGCCTACAGAGTCCATTCTCCTAGGTTGTTAGTGCTACAGCCATTTACGACATATAGAGTGGCATTACGTGACCGCGTGATGACCAACTCTAAAACGGCTGAAAGTAACCCTATCGTGTTTGGTGTCAAACATTGTGGAATCATACCCCCACACCGGTAACCGGTGTGGGAGGTATGATTCCATCCCTCAGAAACGAGGTTTGTGAGGTCCCTGGTGTTCCCGGTACCAGGCTTCTAGTCCCGGGCAGCCCAAAATGGTTGCCGCCGACCAGAGACACATTTCTGCCCTCCTACTGCTGAGCCAAGCTCGAGCAGGGGAAGGCAGAACAATAGGCAACCTGTCACAGGGAGGTGTGACCACCTCCCAGACAGGATTTAGTGTATTAGGCCTGGATGGGTGCGCTTGCCAGCGACCGAAAATCTGCATGAGGGGCACATTTGGTGCCCCTGTGCATAGTCCAGTTCAAACCAGTCCTGGGAGCCATTGGCTCCTGCACTGGCGTGAAACTGGACAAAGGACATGGGAGTAACCTCCCCACTGTCCTGACCCTCCCCTGGGAGGGTCCCCTGAATCTGACCAACCCTCTCCCGTGGGTACAAAAGAGCTTACCTGGCTGTAGGACCCTAGATTCAATGTGGACAAGATTCTGAACAAGAAACCACTGACCTTCGACCGTCTGGACACTCTGGACTTCGCTGGACTTCGTTTGGGCCTGACTTTGTCTCCCACTCCATCCAAAGCATCGTCTGTGCCCATGCACCATACAGGCTCTGTGCAGGACATGTGGAGCATCAAGGACAACTGAAGATATTTCCCTTAGAGTGAAGGTGTCACTCCCCTGCATTTGCAGGCACTGTAATGCAACTGACCGGTCTGCTGCTCCTGAGCTCCTATGGACTCCGAAGGCTCCAGCAACACAGGAGGTAGATTTACAAGTTCCTCAAGGTCCAAGTTGCCCTCTCACCAAGTTTGAGGTCAGAATCCCTCGTGGGGGCTGCAATAATTGTACCCCTGTGCACCACATACTTTTGCAAGTGCATATGCTTGTTGGCGTTCCCAAAACAAGTGCACTGGGATTCAAGTAGCCCTAACTTCTGGCATCATTTCCACCAAAGAACTTTGGCCTCCTTGCACCGAGTGCTCCATGGACTGTTGCTTTGTAAATCTGCTCGAGGTCCCTTTGCGACTCCTGTGCCTCCAGCCTGTGGGTCCTCTTGAAGATCAACACTACTTCTCTTGGGCTCCTCGGGTTGCTCCAGGCTTGCCCTGACTCCCCTGTGTTTGGTGAGTCTCCTGGACCTTGCTGGTCCAAATCGTAACCTTTCTTGACCATCTTCATTGGTTGCCACTGCCAAGGCTTGTTGGCATGCCAGCTGGACACCGACCCCTCAGCACTCGACATCCTTTGTGGGACAGCTTGTATCCGGCTCCTGGTCATCCTCAACATCTCCTGGTCCTGGTTACTGCAGAGTCAAGAACCCCCTCAATGCACCTGAAGCACCCGACATCGGTGGGCATTCGTCTACCGAGCCCCTGGTCACTCCTGAGTGACCTAGACTCTATCCCCTCTGCTTTCAGGTACTCTTCATCTAGAATCCACCTTTGGATTCCATCTGACACTTTTCTTCTTTCCCGCAGTGGCATTTCCTTGCAGTCCTCCATTGAGATCGACGGCGGTTTCCGACATCAATTCAGCCCTATGCACCCAGTTTCCCTGGGATTGGTAACTCTGGTACTACGGTATCCATGGGTGGGGTGGCTCTTCAACCTCCTATGATCCAAAGGGCTTCCTCGTAATCCACTGGGAAGGGTCCTTAAACTTTAAAACTGCAACCATGACTCTCCCATAGAATTGTACGACGCACGCGGTCGTGTTCCCACACTGCGCCCGTCCTCCGTGGGATCCCTACTTACTCACCTTGCGTGGTTCCTCGGGGTCCCAGCAATTCTACAACCTCTAGACACTGCCTTGACTCGAGTCATGGTTCTTATACCACTATTTTAGTATATGGTTTGGTCTCCCCCTGGAGCCCACTGTGTATTATTGCTACTTACGATTGTTTCTGTGCTACAGTATTGTGTGCTTTGTGTTTATCTGCGTGTAGCAGATACTGTGAGGTATTTAGAGTGTGTTATAATAATAAATACATATTTTTATGACTACTGTGTGGTTCTCCTTTCATTTAACCAATACAATAAGGTTGCATTCTGGTTAAACAAGCTGCTTAACATTCCTTCAAGACTAAGCCTGAAGGCTGCTCTCCACAGCTACCACTTGGATAGCTTTCTAAGGTTATCTTTGACCTCTTAAATCACCTTAAGGGTTGTTTGGACTGGTACAGGGTGCCCACTTTAATCAGTGGACAGCATATACCAGGCCAACTTCTCACATTGGTGTGCATTGGTTGGCATTCAAGCCTGCATTGTTTTACCAGATACATATTTGTATTGATTAACTGAAAACCACTAAGTACTAGGTACATATAATACTAGCTTAGAATAAGTAAGTTCTACTGAACTTAGGGTTGGGTAAGTCAAGGGTCTAGCACACCCTTTCTCCAACCTCAGAGAGTTTAGTGCCCACTAGGTTAGGTTGGTGCAACAACTCACCACACGTAGTATATCTACTAAAGGAGATGCCAGTGGCTCTCTGCCCTCTAGATACAGTGAGCTTTCATTCCAAGAATTGAAAGCCCTGTGTGCCTCTAGAAAGCTGAAGACAGGGAGAAGTGCCAACACTCAACGTCTAATAGAGATGTTACTGATAGATGACCTAAGGAACACTCCTGGGTCAGATGAACAGGATAGAGTGGGTAGGACAGGGAATGAGGACAGGTCAGGAGGTGACACCTTTTATGACCTAGACTCAAACCCTGACCAGGAGGACCAAGATGGGACCCACCTGGACAACTCAGATCTTCAGGGAGGTGATGGAGAAGGCCAAGAAGGCCCCCTCTTCACCCCTCCTGGAAGAGTGCAGAGTTTACCAAGGAGATCTAGATCTCCCTCTGCAGAGTCTAATCACTCAGGGCAGTCTGTAAGGACCTCTGTATCTAGCAAGAGGGACCACTCTTATGACAGGGAGTACCAATTCCTGGAGCTTGAGAAAGCTAATCTTAGGCTCAGGCAACAGAAATTGGCCCTGGACAAAGAGTCCCTAGAAGTCTAGAGAGCTAAAAAAAAAGTTGGGACTAGGGTCATTCCTTTGATAATAGGAACCTGAGCAAGATTGTCCCTCCCTACCATGTTGGGGATGCCATCCATAAATGGATAACTGCTTTAGAGAGGCCTGTAAAGTTCAGAGGGTCCCTCAAGAGCAGTGGGCAGATTCCTTGTGGCTCTCCTTTGCTGACAAAGGTAGAGATAAGCTCCTCACTGTTAGAGAAGAGGATGCTGACAACTATTCAATCTTGAAGAGTGCTCTCAATGATGGGTTTGGCTTAACCACTGAACAGTACAGGATTAAGTTCAGAGACACCAAGAACACACAGAATCAAGATTGGGTAGACTTTGTGGATAGTGCCATTAAGGCTCTGGAAGGCTGGTTGCTTGGCAGCAAAGTGAATGATTTTAAAGGATTGTACAATTTGATTATGAGGGAGCGGATCCTTAATAATTGCCAGAATCAGTTGTCGCATCAGTACCTGGTTGACTCTGATCTGACTTCTCCTCAAGAATTGGGAAAGAAGGCAGATAAGTGGGTCAGAACCAGGGTGAAGCAGAAAAACCAGAACAATGGTGGTGACCAAAAGAAGCACGATGCTAAAACTCCAGATAAGGGTGGGGACAAGGGTAAAGATCAAACATCTTCATCAGATCCCCAAAAACCTGCATCTGGGGGGGAGTCACAATCTGACAAAGGTAAAGGCAAAAAGAAACCTTGGTGTTATCTCTGTAAACAGAAGACACATTAGACAAAGGATGCTGATTGTCCAAAAGCCAAGGAAAATCCTCCTACCACCACTGCCCCTAAGGCAACTGCGCACCCTAGCACAAGTACAGGTTAGTGTACAGGGAACAAGGATTAGTAGGGTTAACCTTGGGCTCTGAGATGGGTTCTGGCCTAGTCAGAACTCCAGCTCAGGCTGTACTAGTCTGTGATGGTGGCATGGATCTTGCCACCTTATTTGTCAGTCCCAGTAACCTGGGCAAATACAGACAACAGCCTTTAATCATCAATGGTAAGGAGGCCATGGCATACAGGGACACAGGTGCAAGTGTCACTATGGTGACAGAGAATCTTGTGGGCCCTGACCAAATCATACTTGGAGAGATGTACCAAGTGACTAATGCTAACAATGTCAGGACTCATCATTTCTTGGCAGTTGTTAATTTCAGCTGGGGAGGGGTAACTGGCCCTAAGAAAGTTGTGGTTAGCTCAGACCTTCCAGTGGAGTGTTTGTTGGGCAATGATTTGGAGACTTCAGCTTGGGCTGAAGTAGAGTTAAGGACTCATACAGCAATGCTGGGCATCACTGCAGATGTGTTTGCTGTGACCAGGTCACAGGCCACACTGGCTAACACTGAACAGGCCTTGGATCCTGGAACAATGGACCAAGGACCTTCCAAGAGAAAGAGCAGGAGGGGTAAGGCTGTGTCTTCCCCCCAGACTCAGTGTGAGGATCAATCTCTTGAGGGAGATGATCTCAGTCCCTGTGAAGGAACTGTCTCAGAGGAACTGGAACCTGATCAGGTTGAGTTCTTGGGCACAAGGGGCCCTTACAGGGCAGACTTGAGTTTAGAGCAGCAAACCTGCCCCTCTCTTGAACCCCTCAGACAGCAAGCTGCTGCTTAGGCTGCTGGGAGTGTCAGTGGATCTCACAAGATCTATTGGGATGCGGGACGCCTATACTCAGAGGATAGAGACCCCAAGCCTGGTGCCACCAGGAGGTTGGTCATACCTCTGAAGTTTAGGGGCTTCCTACTCACCCTAGCACATGACATACCCTTGGCAGGACACCTAGGCCAAAGTAAGACTTGGGACAGGCTTGTCCCTCACTTTCACTGGGCTCACATGTCAGAGGACACAAAGGAGTTTTGTCGCTCCTGTACCACCTGTCAAGCCAGTGGTAAGTCAGGTGGTAACACACAGGCCCCCTTCATACCACTATCTGTGGTGGGGGTTCCCTTTGAGAGGGTTGGGATTGATATCATTGGTCCCATGAACCCTCCTACAGCATCTGGGCACAGTTACATACTAGTGGTGGTGGACCATGCCTCTAGGTATCCAGAAGCAATACCCCTTAGAACCACCACAGCACCTGTGGTGGCCAGGGCCCTCCTGTGAATTTTTTCCAGAGTGGGTTTCCCTAAGGAGGTCTTAACTGACAGAGGTACAAACCTCATGTCAAGTTACATCACTGCAATCTGGAAGGAGTGTGGGGTGAACTACAAATTCACCACACCCTATAAACCACAATGCAATGGCTTACTTGAAAAGTTCAACAAAACCCTCAAGGGCATGATCATGGGCCTCCCAGAAAAGCTTAGGCAAAAATGGGATGTCCTGTTGCCCTGCCTTCTCTTTGCCTACAGAGAGGTCCCACAAAAGGGGGTTGGCTACAGCCCTTTTGAACTTTTGTTTGGGCATCTAGTTAGGGGTCCCTTGTGTTTGGTGAAGGAGGGATGGGAGTTACCTCTCAAACCTCCCAAACAAGACATAGTGGACTATGTACTTGGTCTCCGCTCCAGGATGGCAGAGTACATGAAGAAGGCAAGTAAAATCCTTGAGGCAAGTCAAGAATTGCAAAAAGCTTGGCATGACCAAAACGCTGTGCTGACTGTTTATCAGCCAGGGCAGAAGGTTTGGATGTTGGAGCCTGTGGCCCCAGCAGCTCTCCAGGATAAGTGGAGTGGACCCCATACCATACTTGAGCCAAAGGGAGAGGTCACCTACTTGGTGGACGTTGGCACTCCCAGGAGCCCCCACATGGTGCTCCATGTGAACAGCCTCAAGCCATACATTGACAGGGCTGACACGGGTTTGCTCATGGCAACTGATGAGGGACAGGAGGAAGAGAGTGATCCAGTCACTGACCTCCTCTCACAGAACCCTTATGATGGGTCAGTGATGGTGTAGCTTTGGCAGGCAGCCTCACTGACCAACAACAAATTGATTGTAGGAAGGTCCTCAATCAATACAGACATATGTTCTCTCTGACTCCTAGTCAGACAACCTGGTGTACCCATGAAGTGGGCACAGGTGAAAGTCTACCCGTTAAAAATAAGATTTACAGGCAGCCTGAACATGTCAGAGACTGCATCAGGACTGAGGTCCAAAAGATGCTGGAGTTGGGAGTAATTGAGCCCTCAGATAGCCCTTGGGCTAGTCCAGTGGTTTTGGTACCAAAACCTCTCACCCAGGGCGGTAAGGGAGAGATGAGGTTTTGTGTTGACTACAGGGGACTCAATGCAGTCACTAGGACTGATGCTCATCCAATTCCTAGGGCAGATGCGTGTATTGATACTTTGGCCTCAGCCAAGTTTTTGAGCACATTTGACCTCACTGCTGGCTATTGGCAAATCAGACTAGCTGAGGATGCCAAGCCAAAAACAGCATTTTCAACCCTTAGTGGGCATTATCAATTTATTGTAATGCCCTTTGGTTTGAAGAATGCACCTGCCACATTCCAAAGGTTGGTAAACAAAGTCCTTACAGGCCTGGAAGCCTATAGTGCAGCATATCTTGATGATATAGCTGTCTTTAGCTTCACCTGGGAGGATCACCTGGTCCACCAGAAGAATGTTTTGGAGGCTCTGCAGAAAGCAGGCCTCACTATCAAGGCTACTAAGTGCCAGATAGGGCAGAGCAAGGTTGTGTACCTGGGCCACCTTGTGGGTGGAGGCCAGGTTCAACCATTACAGAGCAAAATCCAGACCATCATGGACTGGGTTGCTCTAACTACCCAGACTCAGGTCAGAGCTTTCTTGGGCCTGACTGGGTATTACAGGAGATTCGTTAAAGGATATGGGTCTATAGTGACTCCCATCTAACTCATTTTTTTTAGTCTTTGAGCACTCGCCCCAAAAGCATGATTAGGAACTCTTTGCTCTCCCTTGTATATAGAAATACGACTCAAATGCCATACCCTGCCATCACTCAACTGGACTGAGTTCCACAAAACCTTAACCACTTGGAAAGGTTGAAAATATCTGCCTTCGTTATTTTTATAAACTCCAGGTTTTTTTACTCTGTCGCAATCACCGATTCATACTCCTACTGGTTTGCAGCTATACTTTTTGTCGTGATACTTTTTATCCTGAGTCTTGCTTACTCTTTCTTTAACCGCATCTGGACTGGAGTCCATTCACTCTTCTTGGAACTGGGCATTTATGCTACATTATCCTTCATAGATGACAATCTGCCCCTAATAAGCTCCAAAGGACTAAATCCTGTGGAACTGCAAGATGTAGCCCTGTGAGCCCATACAGTGCACCATACTTCCTTAGCCCAGGATAAATTAGCCTCTTTAGCCAGTTGGATAGTATTTTTGAGCACCCTGTTAAAGCGTTCCACAGCGCCAGTACCAGCTGGATGGTAAACAGAAGTGGTTTTGTGTACAATGCTGTTCCTTTTAAAGAATTTATTAAACACCTCAGAACCAAATTGAGATCCATTATAATTTATGACACTGGCCAATCCTTTTCTCAAAAATACTTTATTTCAGAAACGCACTATACACTGGGTATCCACTTTGGTAAACACCTTAATATCAGGCCATTTGGCGAAATGATCAAATAGAACTATGGCATACTTGATTACTACTCCATCCTGCATGGGACCCAATATGTCCAGTCCAATCCTTTCCCATGGCATTTCTGAGGTTCTAACTTTCTTCTCAATTGGCTGGTCAATACCACTCCACCAGTACACATGTTTAACTCTGCACTTAGTTTTAGTAATGCCCAAATGGCCCTCATGGTATATTAAAAACTCCTGTCCTTCATGGACTCAGGGGGTACAACCCTTTCAGCTCGTAGCACCTTGCCATCCTCGGCAGACAGATCTTGCCTAAATTCCCAATACACACACAATTTGTTACCTAAATCACCCTTAGTAGGTCAACCCTCCCTAATCCAAACACCAATTTTCCGCAAATGCTCATCTTTAATGGTGGCTTCGACCCATTCACTTTCCGAGATATCATCACTGATATTTGCCACACAACAATTTTCGAATTCGTCCTCCTGCTAAGGGTTGTTCCTCAATGGCAAAGGCATCCTGCTTTAATAATCAGCTGTTTTGCTCTTGACACCAGGTGCATAGCATACATTATATTGCAATCCAAACATTTGATATACATGCGGGCCAGCCTGGGAGATGCATTAAGTAAACCCTTTGTGGTGAGCGCTTTGGTTAAAGACTTATGATCACTTCTGAGAGTAAAATGTGAACCCCAGATATATGCTCTGAAGTGTTCCAATCCCCACATGCATGCAAAGGCTTCTTTCTCGATCATGGAATACTTCTCTTCCATTGGTGTAATAGAACATGATACAAGAGCAACTATACATTCTGTCCCAACTTTATCAACCTGTGTGAGAACCACCCCCAATCCCTTACAACTAGCATCTGTGGTGACAATACTCTTGAAAGCGGGATCATGTCCTTTTAAGGCTGGAGCACTGCTAATGTAATTTTTAACGAGTTTGAAGGCTTGCTGACACTTTTCAGACCAAAAAAATTAAGACTTGCTGTTCAAGAGTGGTCTGATAGGTAAGGTCTTGCTTGAAAAATTCCTAAGGTATTTGGCATAAATTTTGCTAACCCCCAAAATAGTCCTTATTTCGTCTTTGTTTGAAGGAGCAGGGGCATCCTTAATCATCTCCACCAAAGATGCTTTGGGTTCCACTTCCATCCTACTAATTTCATGGCCCAAGTGTGTAAATGAGTTTTTTGCAAACTTGCACTTGGCATATTGTGCTGTTAGACTCTTTTTACAAAGAATATCCAGAATCTCCCTACGTTTTTCATTGTGTTCCTTCTTTGTCGCCCCCATGACCAGAACATCATCCTGGAAAAACACCACTTTTGAATTTTTCTGATTAATTTAAACATTAAACACTGGAACATGGCAGCAGCATATGCCAACCCAAACAGATCTCTTATGAACTGAAAGCATCCAAAAGGTGTAATGAACTCTGTCAATCTGCGACTGTCAGGGTGCAAAGGTACCTGGTGGTAAGCAGAAGTGAGATCAATCATGGTAAACCATTTAGCACCTTTAGTAATAGACCACATATCACTCATTTTCGGGAGAGGAAATTGATCAATCAGTATGTTTTTATTCAAACCTCTAAGGTCCACACACAACCTGAGCTTACCGTTGGCTCGTCATGGCACTACCAAAGGTGCAACCCAATCTGAAGATTCTACTGTCTCAATTATACATGGTTCAAGAAGTTTGTCTAATTCATTTGAAACATAATTTCAGATACCCATAGGGGTGTTCCTAGCTTTGTGTATGCCTGGCACAGCAGGTTCTTTTAAATTATTCTGTGCTGGAACCCCTTGAGTTCCCCCTCTATCCAAAAACACATCAGGGTATTCCATCCAAATATTTGCACTCTCGCTTGCATTATATTACACCCCTAGAACAGGTTCCTCCCCACTAGAATCTAAAATGATTCCAAGTTCTCATTGGTCCCACCAACCCAGAACAGATGGACCAGATTTGGAAATATGCAGCAATCAGCTTCTCATTCCTTAAATCGGAATTTTAATTTACTAAAACCCACTAGGGGTATAACTTCTCTGGTGAAGCTTTTTGGAGAAATATTCGGTAACTCAAGATTCTCACCTAAAACCATTTTGAATTTCTGGTCCCACACAGCTTCACTAACTATAGTGTAAGGTGAACCAGACTCTGCAGTGACAATTACAGATATACCCCTCATCTCAATAGAACACTTTTTTTTCTATTGATCCAAACACCCAAGACATCCGAAGCTGACTGCACACTTAACACTCACATATTGGTGTCACCTGCATCTGTGTCTTGAGCATCTGACTCTGACTCCTCTTCCAAAATTTAACAGCAGGATTCTGGTATTCCTTTTTCTTGCAAAGCTTGACATAATGGCCTGTTATACCACAAAATGAGCATCTTTGATTTTGGGGTGGGCATTTTTATCATTAGCTAAATGGCCGGAAAACCCACATCTGTAACACTTAACATCTTTGTATTACTCATGTTGCTTTTTTTTTGAGGATACAGATTTCTTACCAGGTTTTATTTTATTAACTAGTACTTTAGTCTCCATTTTATTGCCCAGTACCTCTGTTGTGTCAGCTAAAACTGCTTTTGCACATCTACCAGTGAGCTCATTCCTTTTAACAATTTCTACAACTTCTTGAAATGGAGACTCCCCTTTGGCCCAAAGAGCCTGAATAGAGGAATTTGCAACATGCATGACAAATTGGTCTCTGATAAGCTCATTGTGTAAAGTGCCAAAACGACATGTTAAGGCAGAGACATACTCTTCCGCAGTCTCCTCCTTCAATTGCTTCCTGTGGTAAAACTTATACCGGTCTATGCCCACACAGACCGTGGGGTATAATAAACATCCAGATCTTCTATTGCATGCAAACAAAAATTCCTCCAGTGCATGGCTTTTTTGCAATACGATTGTATACCCTTAAGCCCATGGGACCCAAAGAGTGCAACAAGATTTTCTTCTGTTTCATAGGAATGAAATCATCATCCTCATCCAAGGTGGAAATGTAATTCAAGAAATACTCCTCCCTCTCTTGCCACTTAAGAGCATTCTCTCCAGAATAAGGCACAAAGGGTTGAGGTAGAGTAAGGTTTAGACCACCACTAGATGCCGTAAATATGTTGAATAAATGGTACAACAAGGAAATGAATGGAAAACAACCCTAAAATTCAGCGAAGTAAAAGATGAAAACCATATAACGAAAACCTAATTAGTATTCACAGGTGTTCGTCTAGTCTGGTGAAATGACTGATGTACATAGCAGATGATAGTACGCAACAAATTCAATATTGACATCCCCCAGGAAAAAAATGCACATTACCACAAATGAAATGGTGAGGCTAAACTTATTTAAAACATTAGGAGTAACAACTCCAGCACCGGCGTGTGTCTTGCAAAATTGAACACCTGCGGTGCGTACACACATTACAGGAATGTGTGCGTGTCGCAGTGAAACTCTTTGAGCACACAGGTTGCATGAATGCGTGCATATCGCAATGAAATTACTATCCCCAGAAAAGCTTACGTATCGCTGAAATAAGCCACAATGATGAGCACAAAATGTATGGATGTGTATTGCAGTGTAAATCATTGATGCGGCCCAATCAAAGATGGCTGCTTGCGTTTGACGCCAGACTTGGGACGTGGATGTCACATAAAGGTTCTGTCTTTGGTAATGCCTCCGGAGAATATAAGCACGTCTTCTGGAATGCCTTGATGGAGAAATGGCATACGTAATCTGCGCCTGCAGTGGAATCCAGACAGACTGAACAATGTGTTGGGTGGAATCCACACAATCTTGAAAAATGCGGTGGGTGAACGGTACTTGCTGAACTGCAATTAGGCATGTCGGCAAGACTCTCAAAATGGAAAAAAATCCTCACTTTGGTATGCTGGTGTAGAGGTGTGCTCCTGAAGTGTAGTCTCTTCAGAAAATATATCAAAATAGCACTTTTGTAATAAAAGTACCAAATTGCCAAGCAGAACATCTTCCCAAACAAAGTAACTGGCGTAGGTCCTTGTGCTGGGGCAACTCGTCGCCACAAAATTGTAGTGAAATCCAGAGTCCAGAGTTGTATTTAGCTTAAGATTTACTGTAAGTAATATTCCCCAGCAACGGGAGAAGCAGCATACATGAACCAGTATAGCCACCAGCTTTTGTAAAGATGTTTGTCCCCACATTCCATAACACGTCATACAATTCTAATTCTATTTATTTAACTAGGGAAATCCAAAAGGGACAAGCTACAGTACAAGGAAACAAGAAAACTACATTACACAATACAACAACCACGAGGATACTTCAGGCCTCCAAAGATTGAAAAGATGGATGGGCCAGAGTGAGAACTGGCAAGTTGATTGCACACTAACCATTCAGACCCTTATATCACTGTGAGTGGGTGTTTCTACTTGTAAGAGAACGAAATAAGCCACAAGCACACCACCATCCTCAATGCCGCCATAACTACAGCCATCTTTCCCGACGCATGGAAACACACAGAGGTTAGACCCCTCAATTAGGCATGTCGGCAAGACTCTCAAAATGGAAAAAAATCCTCACTTTGGTATGCTGGTGTAGAGGTGTGCTCCTGAAGTGTAGTCTCTTCAGAAAATATAGCAAAATAGCACTTTTGTAATAAAAGTACCAAATTGCCAAGCAGAACATCTTCCCAAACAAAGTAACAGGCGTAGGTCCTTGTGCTGGGGCAACTCGTCGCCACAAAATTGTAGTGAAATCCAGAGTCCAGAGTTGTATTTAGCTTAAGATTTACTGTAAGTAATATACCCCAGCAACGGGAGAAGCAGCATACATGAACCAGTATAGCCACCAGCTTTTGTAAAGATGTTTGTCCCCACATTCCATAACACATCATACAATTCTAATTCTATTTATTTAACTAGGGAAATCCAAAAGGGACAAGCTACAGTACAAGGAAACAAGAAAACTACATTACACAATACAACAACCACGAGGATACTTCAGGCCTCCAAAGATTGAAAAGATGGTTGGGCCAGAGTGAGAACTGGCAAGTTGATTGCACACTAACCATCCAGACCCTTATATCACTGTGAGTGGGTGTTTCTACTTGTAAGAGAACGAAATAAGCCACAAGCTCACCACCATCCTCAATGCCGCCATAACTAGAGCCATCTTTCCCGACGCATGGAAACACACAGAGGTTACACCCCTCAATTAGGCATGTCGGCAAGACTCTCAAAATGGAAAAAAATCCTCACTTTGGTATGCTGGTGTAGAGGTGTGCTCCTGAAGTGTAGTCTCTTCAGAAAATATAGCAAAATAGCACTTTTGTAATAAAAGTACCAAATTGCCAAGCAGAACATCTTCCCAAACAAAGTAACAGGCGTAGGTCCTTGTGCTGGGGCAACTCGTCGCCACAAAATTGTAGTGAAATCCAGAGTCCAGAGTTGTATTTAGCTTAAGATTTACTGTAAGTAATATACCCCAGCAACGGGAGAAGCAGCATACATGAACCAGTATAGCCACCAGCTTTTGTAAAGATGTTTGTCCCCACATTCCATAACACATCATACAATTCTAATTCTATTTATTTAACTAGGGAAATCCAAAAGGGACAAGCTACAGTCCAAGGAAACAAGAAAACTACATTACACAATACAACAACCACGAGGATACTTCAGGCCTCCAAAGATTGAAAAGATGGATGGGCCAGAGTAAGAACTGGCAAGTTGATTGTACACTAACCATTCAGACCCTTATATCACTGTGAGTGGGTGTTTCTACTTGTAAGAGAACGAAATAAGCCACAAGCTCACCACCATCCTCAATGCCGCCATAACTACAGCCATCTTTCCCGACGCATGGAAACACACAGAGGTTAGACCCCTCTTCAAGAAATCTTTAGCAAACCCCAGGAAGCTCCAGAACTACCTTCCCATCTCCCTCCTCCCATTGCCTCCCAAAGACCTAGAGAAGGCCATCAACCTCTAACTCACCGACCATCTGGAAAGAAACAAACTGCTGGACCCATTCCAATTGGGCTTCAGAGCCAACAACAGCACTGAGAGAGCCCTGATCGCAGCAACAGAAAACACCTGAGCCCTACTTGACAGAGGAGAATCAGCCGCCCTCATCCTCCTGGAACTCTCCGCAGATTTCAACACTGTCTCCCACCACACACTCGTCAATCCACTATGCCAGATTGGAATCACAGATGATGCGCTCAGATGAATGGCATCCTTCCTCACGGGACGCACCCAGAGAGTCCGCCTCCCTCCCTTCACCTCGCTAACCCAAGCACACCATCTGCAGAGTACCCCAAGGCTCATCCTTCAGCCCTACCCTCTTCAACATTTACATGACACCCCTTGAATACATCGATAGATCGCACAACATCAATATCATCTACTATGCCGGCGACACACAGCTCGTCCTCTGACTCTCAGCAAACCCCACCTTGTCGAAACCAACTTCCACAACTGCATGAAAAATGTTGTGACATGGATGAAAGACAACTGCCTAAAACTCAACACAGTCAAAACAGAAGTTCTGATCTTCAGTAGACACATCGCCCTTTGGAACGACTCCTGGTGACCAGCATAACTCAGGCCTAACCCTATGCCGAAAGACCATGCCCACAACCTCGGCATCATCCTGGACAGCAAACTCTCCATGAAACATCAGGTCAGTGCCGTCACCTCAGCCTGCTTCCACAAAATCTTGAGATGGCGCCCCATCAACACAAGGAAAACTGTGATGCAGGCCTTCTTTACAAGCCAGATTGACTACGGCAACACACTCTATGCCAGCACCACCACTGAACTCATGCAAAGACTCCAGACCATCCAGAACACAGCAGCTATATTGATCCTCATAATGCCCAAGAGGACACACGTCACCCAGCACCTAAAAGACCTCCACTGACCCCATGGGCAGAAGAGATGCCCGTTCAAGCTCCTGACCCACGCCTTCAAAGCCCTCTGCAACCAAGGACTAGCCTACATGAACCACCACCTGATCTTTCACCAACTGACCAGAATACTCCACTCTGCACACTTTGCCCTTGCTCAGACACTGCGAATCTGCTGCAATCGCTCTAAAGGATGCTTCTTCTGCCACCTCACTGTCAAAGCCTGGAACAACCTCCCCCTCCACGTCCGCACTGCACCCTTGCTGAAACACTTTAAGAAGGGACTCCTGACCTGGCTCTTCGACTGATACCTGCAGCACAGTGCCTGGATACCCCCAGGGGGAATTTCCTGCCCTATACAAATGTTGCTTGATTGATTGACTGAGGTGGAGATCCCTTTTACTCTATACTTTACCATAAGGAGATTTCCTCTGTAACTCCGGAGATTTCCATGAAATTAAGTATAGGGAGAATTTAAAAAGTTTGTTAAACTTGGAAAAGGTTAGTAGAAACATTTTTATGTTAAATAGCATTGTAAATTAATTAATGTAGAACCAAAATAAAAAGCTACAGCATTAATTCTTTTTTATATATGAGAATAAATTAAAATTATTTTTGGGGAGTTTAAGTTACAAAATGCCACTTCAAGTAATAAAAATATTATTATTAAACATGATGAATAGAATTACTTTAAAATAATATAATTGGGGAGAGGATGTAGCCTAACAGCTAAGGCGGTCAACCTCAAATCTGGGGAATTGGGTTCTAGTCTCGGCAACGGCACTCAACATTCTGTGATTCTGGGCAAATCACTTAATCTCCCCGTGCCTTACGTAAATGAATGTGTACTTATGTAACGCAACGGGTGCTCATGTAAAGCGCTCTGATACCTTTGTGTCAAGTTTGTGTTATATAAAACTCGTATTTTATTACATTTTATCTAGCTTGAAGTTTTTAAACCAAAAAGGTTGTTATGATATTTAGAAATAAAATAATAAATATGTTTTGTTTTATATTTATCTTAACATTAAATTATATCTATTGATATGTTAAACTATTTTAAATATTTTAATTTAACATTTCCTATGTTTTTTTTATTTGAAGTCCCTACCGCTGTTATTTTCTAAAGGATGGTGTTGCAGTAGCAGTGGTTTGGTTATATCTGGTGCTCAACTTACTTCAGCTCTGGGCTGGAGTAATTTACTCCTGGGTCCTTTTTTGGGTAATTTTTTGGCTGTAGTAACTTTAGAAGTGCAGTTTGTGAATAACAACTGCCTTATTTTTTTTGATGGGTAGACGTCCCTCCTTAAGCTGCCAAACATGCCTTAAACTCCTCCTTACACTTCCTTATTCCCCCCACATCTATTATTAGTAAGTATTCCCCATTACCACCCTCTCCCCCATCGTTCTCACATTTACTACTAAAATCTATACTTACGTGTGTGGAGACTGTGCACTTGGAGCGGAGATCTCTGCACTGAAAACATAAGAGGCGGAAATTCCACATGTTGGTTTGTGAATAGCATGTTGTAGTACTTTTGTAGTACTACAAAAGTAGTACAAAATGCAGTTTGTGAATACACCCCAATGTGTTACACACCACACATGAATGGTGTGAGGAGTTGGGTTGTTGGTTGAGTGGGGTGTTAACCCTGCTCAAGCAACAGCCACAATCACTGTAAGAGTGAACCACAAAAGTCACTAAATTAGCCTGTGCTTAACTCTCTTGTAGTTTGGCACAAAAGCAGCCAGGCTTAATCTAGAGGCAATGTGTAAAGTATTTATGCAGCACACAAACAGTAATAAAGTGGAAACCCAACACATGAACAATCCCAAACCAATTTAGAAACTGAATTGTAATACATTATTTGACACCAAAATCACAAAAATCCAATCAGTAGAATTAGAGTTATGAATTTTTTAAGTTTAAGGAAGAAACTAGTGTCTAAAAGATCAAAGCCCCAACCACAGACAGTCACATGAGTGTAAAAATTTGGCTGACCACGATGGAGCACGGGTCGGATACAAGAAGTTGATTGGGCCCAGTCGGCACTTACCTTCGGACTTAGGAGACATTTCAACAAAAAATGGCTGAGATGGTAAATTTCAGCGAGGCACTGCTGCAGGCGCTGTCTGAGGAGGTGTCGTCACCGGTAAGCCGATGAACGAGGTCATGGTGAAGACTTCTTCTTTTGGACTAAGTTTCTTTTTTTAGAAGAAGAAAATCTCCAGCAGGGCAAAGGTACATGCTCTAGCTGACAAGGACTCAATGAGACCTGATTCCCCTTTAGCGAAAGTCTGCCAAACATGATTTGCTGCCACAAAGTCAGGCCAATCGGCGGTGCACCTTGGGAGGATCGATGACTAGGTAGGTCCCGGTCTCCTCTCGGTTTTAAGAACAATTTTTAGCCAAACTTTTCTAAGTCCCAAGTTTTGGTTTTTGACTATCTAGGCACCTTTATTACTTTTTTGGGAGGGGGTGGGGGGTTTATATAGTGCGAACTAGACCCGAAGGTATCAGAGCACTTTACATGAGCGCCAGTTGCTTTACAGATGAACACATTCATTTTTGTTCGGGGAGATTAAGTGATTTGCCCAGAATCACAGGATGTTGAGCGTCCCTGTCGAGACTCGAACCCGGTTCCCCTGCTTCGAGGCCGACCGCCCTAGCCGTTAGGCCACATCCCCTCTCCTTTGTTCAAGGGAGCACGATTGAAGAGGCACACTAAGAGTGTCCGGACTCACTCAGACTTGGTCCATCCCTTTATTGTATGGCTGTCTAGGAGGAATAAACAAAGTTCAACTGCCAACTACGACCAGTCATGTGACCCAGTAACAGACTGGAGGCACAAATAGCTAGGATAGGAAAGTGCCAACTTTCTGAAAGTGGCATTTTCAAAATTGTAACTTGAAGTATGACTTTACCATTAAAGAGGATTTTAAATTACAATTTCTTAGACACCAAACATGAATTTCCCTCTACGCCTAATCAAAAGTTAGCAATTAATAAATGCAAAATGGCAACCCAATGTTTTCGTCTCAGAGAGGTAGGGCTTACAGTAGTGAAGAATGAATTTAGGAGTTTTTCATGACCAGGACATGTAAAACTTAAAAGTACACGTCCAACATTTTGATTTAAATGCAGCCTGCCATATGGGCTGCCCAGTGCCTACCTTAGGGGTGACATATATGTAATGAAATGGAAGTTTAAGCCTTGGCAAGGAGGATATTTTGCAAATTCGAATTGGCTGTTTAAAACTGCATTCAGGCTGCAATGGCAGACATGGGACAAGTTATAAGGGGCTACTTAAGCGAGTGGCACAATATGTGCTGCAGGCCCACAAGTAGCATTTCATTTATAAGCCCTGGGTATACTGTGTTTTAGGAAATGAGCACATGCACTTTAGCAGTGGTTAGCAGTGGGAAAGTGCACACAGTCCTAAGGCAATCAAAAACAAATTCTGAAACATAGGATGGTGAAGGCAAAACGTTTGGGGAAAGAACACCCTAAGGCTGACAGGTCTAACAACTGGCAAGGCAATATCATAGAAATCATGAAGGCAGCTAATAGCACAAGCAACACATTGGCAAAAATCGGAAAAATGTTTGAATTATTTTCATGCATTAAATAGATTATTAATAGAGAACATATATAGCAACAAGGCTTCGTTCAGTTTCAACACACCTGCTACTGCAAGAGGTTGCAGGATTCATCACTCAAGAGTCCACTAGACACATCATCAGGTTAAACTTCCTACAAATCAACCAACAACACACAACCTATACACTTTAGAAAGTAAGGTACAGGCCAAATATTGTTTGTACCATGTCAGTGAATCTCTTTCTCACCTAGCCCCTCGTTTTGAGGAACAGACTTTTGAGGAGGAGAGAGAGGAAATACAAGAAGCTTAGCCACTTGAGGTGCCCAGGGAAGAAGTAATTTCTAGGTACCTCTTATCAACTTATCTGATCCCTGACATGGTTGCAGATTGGGAACAAGAGTTCAATTCACTCATAGCCCACTTCCTGGCCATCCCTGCACATCTCAAATATCTGACTGGACTCCCTTTCCTGGCCATTGTATCTTTCTAGAGGGTTCTTTTGGACAGGTTTGGCATCTCACAGGGAAGCTAATCATGGTTACTTAGATGCACCACCAACTGAATGCACCAGTTTAGCGCATGGCATAGTCGATGGTGGAAAGGCAACGGGTGACAATGGAATTGTATTCCATTGTCTGCTTCCGTTAGGTATTGCGCGCCATTGATTTCACTCACATGGCAGTTCAGCAATCCTGCCATAGAGAACACCATTTACGCAACAGACAGCTCTGAGACTCCATCAATGTGGAAACTGTCTGATATGCCAGTGGTTGCTTCACTCCTGTTTCTAGGTATGCACACAACAGATACATTTTTAGACAGTTGACTCTTGCACGTTGATTGATTGCTGGGCTTTTAGTGACATGTGAGTAGAATGCAACTTTAACCAGCTCACAATGCCACTGAATGTGCATCTAGGGAATGACATTACAAATATAGTCACTCATAACTTTACACTGTTACTATATACTCTCTTCACTGCAAGCATTTACAAAATATCTACATCATTCTCAAGGTAGCCACATTACAATAATCATCATATATCTTTGTTGCAAGTAATGCAGATTATGCCTTCTGTCTCCATCACCTAACCCCATTCCAACATCAAAACATATAGCCTCAACAGAGGTGCAACAGTGCAAACTCGTATTTGAGCCATTATTGAGCACACTTTTGGCATCCTCAAGTTGCTTTTCAGATGATGATACAGGGGCAGAGGTAATTCAATGCTCCGCTGAAGTAGTGTAAACGCAGTCACTCATAATCTGCATGCATCAGTCACATAAGTAGAAGTACATTTACGAATCTTAATATAAACGTTCTTGTATTATCTTTAAAACAATGTGATTTAATTTGCTGTCAGGTATCAATATGTTATCATTTAGCGCCCCAGACAAGTTGTTCCATTCACTATAATTATTTCCTTATGTATTCCGCCTATGTGATGGATTTCTCTTCCTTCGTTATATAGGGAAAATCTCTATAGCAGAGAACTAAGTAGCTGCCACAACAAAACATGACCAAATGAGACATAACTGTCAACCACACTTTCACCCTACACTCTCAGCTCCTTTTTTTTTTGCAGTAACCCCCCTCTCTACTGTCAGAGGATATAGAATAGAAAACCCCCAGTTTCTCCCAGGACGAATTGTAGGTGATCTGAAAGTGGATCTGCCCAAAAAAATCCTCAGCTCTACAGGGGACCGTAAATCCCCCTGAGCAATGCAATGTGATTGGCGATATGGCAGGATGTGGCCCGGTGGTACAGTGCATTCAGGACCACTAAGGTTGCCACCTGCCGATTTTATACCAGCATGACCAGTAATTAAAGTCCCGGCTGGCACAAAATTAGGAAAATCACTTAAAGCCATTATTTCCCCCTTATCAGTACATACTTCAAACAGCATATACAAGAAGGAAGCACTTTAAAATGTGTTCTACTGCTGTGATAATGATCCCTGACTGAATGACTAAAAATTAAAGTAAACAAAGACAGAAATGTCATGTTTACAAATAAATACAAACAATTTGAATTAAAGTCCTATTTTAGTCTGGCCCTTTGCAGACTCTCTTGGAAAGGTGAACTCTAAGGGGCATATCACATTGTCGGTCGGAGTTTCTTCCGACCAAAACCGATGCGGAAACGGGAGGCGTCGGTACCATTTCCTAATTCTGATGCGACCGCACATGGTGTAGTCACATTTTCCCATTTCTCTATGGGAGCTTGTGTTACGGCCATAAACCGGCCGTAACATAAGCTCCCATAGATAAATGGGAGATTCTGTTAATCCCTGCACGAGGTGCAGGGATTAACAGGGGGCACCATAGGTGCTCCTTCGGCCCCCAACCAGAGGCTGCAAGGAAAGGGGGCCATGCTAGGGGCCCACCGATACGCTTTCCGACAGGGTTTCCATGCCGGAAAGGCCGGCATGGAAACCCTGCTGGAAACTGTGCATGGTAATCCAGACGGCGTAAACTGCCGTCCATATGGATTACGGGTCAGTTCCGATGGAAGCCAGCCAGAATGACCGACCGGCTTCAATTCCGACTGGCTGTATCGTAATCAGCCGGTCGGAATTGAAACTGACGATGTCGGTCGTAAAGCTTCCGACTTTGGGGCCGATTCCGATTCAGGCCGGAAATCTCCCCGACCGACCCGGACCCGGAGAGATTTCCGACCGAATCGGACCCGTGCAGCCCGACCAAACGAGTACGATGCGCACGTATGCTATCGGACTCGATTCGGTCGGACTCCCATTGAAGTCAATGGGAGCCGGTCATACGACGCGTACACGGGCTCCCATTGACTCAATGGGCACGACGCAAACAAGGGCGCCCCCTACAGCGTGTTCGCGTTGATGCGGGCCGCGCCGTACATGCACGTGTAGGGGGGACCCATGGGTCCCCCCTGTGTGCGACTCGCGTGTCTATGCTACCAGGGGGTCCGACACGGACCTCCAAAGTGCGGCTCCGACAGCTCCTTGGAGCCGGACTGCGCGAGTCGGTCGGAGCGGTCGAGGTGCGCATCGTACTTACCCGGCCGGGGCACGTCTCCATTGCGCGGTGCGAGTCGTCCCGTGCGAGTCGGTCGGAGCGGTCGGGTCCTGCGAATGAGTCGGTCGGAGATTCGCGGCGCACGCATCGTACTCGCTCGCCCGGACGCACGTACGAATCGGTCGGGAAATAGGGCTCTGAATCGGATCCGGTAAAGCCGAATCCGATTCGGAGCCCTACCCAAAGGGGCCGATTCCGATCTCGGCCGGTAGGGCTCCGAATCGGATTCGGCTTTACCGGATCCAATTCGGAGCTCTATTTCCCGACCGATTCGTACGTGCGTCCGGGCGAGCGAGTACGATGCGTGCGCTCGCGAAATCTCCGACCGACTCATTCGCAGGACCCGACCGCTCCGACCGACTCGCACGGGGACGACTCGCACCGCGCAATGGAGACATGCCCCGGCCGGGTAAGTACGATGCGCACCTCGACCGCTCCGACCGACTCGCGCAGTCCGGCTCCAAGGAGCTGTCGGAGCCGCACTTTGGGGGTCCGTGTCGGACCCCCCTGGAAGCGTAGGCGCGCGAGTCGCACACAGGGGGACCCATGGGTCCCCCTACACGTGCATGTACGGCGCGACCCGCATCGACGCGAACACGCTGTAGGGGGCGCCCTTGTTCAGCGTCGTGCCCATTGAGTCAATGGGAGCCCGTGTACGCGTCGTACAACTGGCTCCCATTGACTTCAATGGGAGTCCGACCGAATCGAGTCCGATAGCATACGTGCGCATCGTACTCGTTCGGTCGGGCTGCACGGGTCCGATTCGGTCGGAAATCTCTCCGGGTCCGGCTCGGTCGGGGAGATTTCCGGCCTGAATCGGAATCGGCCCCTTAAGGTCGGAGGCTGTACGATTGACAGTGTAATCGGCCCCACAGTACTGCTACTCTCCCCATTGAACTAGAAGTTTCTCTGAATAGATAAGCCGACCCTCCACGCTCAGCTGGAGGCGCACGAGTAGCACTGGCAAGGCTCTAAATCTTATTATATACAAAATGTAATATTTTATCAATGAATTGAATGTTTTGTAGTGCCTAATTTGTCTTATTCCAAATGCTTAATGTGTCTTATTGTGTCCCTGTTTTCTGTATTACATGCTGTGTATTTTAATGAATGTCATTGATGTAGCAATTTGTATTTTTTGTTTTTATTTAATAGAAGTTGGTAATGTATCATATTTTGGCACATAGGAACCTAGAAACGAAAAGTCATATTTTAAGCACACTTAACTCATCATTGCAATATGCCATTATTTTTATAATGACTGTCTTCATTTTGATAAATTAACATAAAACATAAACTATCGATATTTTTTTATTATTTCAGATACACATCATAGACAGTAAGAAACACACCACATAGTATCACACGCAAAACGTTCATTTTAGGGCCATGTACATTCAAATGCTGCACCAATCAAACAACTCTTGACCTTCAGATCCTGCCTACTTTCTTGTTTTCGATCGTAAGGGAATGTTAGGGTGACATTGCTTTAGCCAAGACGTCCCATATACTATGGTGAGATTTCAGTTTGTAGCTCAAAGATAAAAGGTAATGTTTGAGGAGGAAGCCACATGTGCTTCAGCTGCACGACTGTTCACTACAGCCGCCCGCTGTTAAAAGTAAATTCTAGCACTGCATGGCAAAGAGAAGTGTGTAGGTGACAATGACACTCTTTATCAAATTCATTTAATATATTTTTTCGGTGCATAATTTTTTCCTTTTCAGTGGCAATCAAGCCTGAGTGGGGAAGACAGGGAGCACTGGCACAGAAACGCCTCAGCCACTAGGCTGATGAGATCATCTGCAGGTGTTGACCACCACCGGCCCCACAGACCTGAAGTTCAGGCTCTGTATCTGGTGCCAGGGGCCAAGTTCAAATATTTAGAATAAATGTATGCAATATGTCTTCTGCAAAGTGATTTGCTTCAAGATCCGTGTTCACTGTATTTTATTGCCAATGTTCTTCATAATTCCATGTCATCGACACGGTGTAATTTTGGAAATAGCTTCATTCTGTTGTGCCTCTGATATCATGCTAAAGGTTGGTTGCACATTGTGGGGTAATAACTAGAGACTTTTTTATAAAAGCTCCTTCTTTTAATTAATATGTTGTTGTTCCTAACATTAATGGTGTTTGTGGAGCGTTTTGTATATAATAAGGCTATAAAATGTCTTTGAGCTTACCTGCGTTAAATATATGTTGAATTATGTGAAACGACACTTGATGTGAGGGTGAAGTTTTTGCTCTTCCGGTTGCGCCATAAACTCCCCTTTCTGGAAATTAGTAAACGTTTGCTGCACTGGATCTGCTGGCAATTGAAACAGGTAGTGTGAAAAGTTAACCTTGCCACTGGTTAGTGACAGACTCCATCACAAGGTGACTGTCCATACGCTCTAAGTTCTCTCTTCAGACCTTAATTGCTACATGACTGCAAGCTGCTGTCAGCGTGTCCTGCCTTGAAATACACTTGCTATTTCAGCTGGTATATATACCTACATCCTTTATCCATAGTTACTGTTGGTGCACTCCAAGTCTGCTTAGGGCTTAAGAAACTCCACAGGGACACACTTGACTAAAGTTTGATCTTGGGATTTGGAAAAATAAATCAAACACCTTCACTTATTGTACACAAATCACTCCTGAATAATCAAGTCAAGAGATACTTTATTTCGGCCTGATAAGGCCATAAAAGCACAGGTAAAACATGTAAAAATACAGTACAATCGATACAGCTATTTCAGTATAAAAATTATGCGTACAAGTTAAAAAGTTTAATCATTAAAAAGATTAAAAGGTATAGTGAATATCTTAAAAAGGCTCCGAGTATCTCAGACATGTAATGCAAGTTCATAGGTTAAAAGGCGGAGTTAAAAAGCAGAGTCCCAGGTCATGATGGAGACATAGGGTGGGTAGTTTGGGCTTGCTCTTTCTATAACCCCTTCGATGCTCATGACGGAGCGGTTCCGTCATGAGCATCAATTGGGCTGTGCTCATGACGGAACCGCTCCGTCATGAACACAGCCCCTGGGGGAAGCGCTGGCGCTCCCCCCCTGTGTTATCGATCTTGCCCCCACAGAGGGGGATGGCAGCGGAAGAGTTTCCGCTGCCACCCCCGACCCCCCCCACGCATTCCCATGACGTCAGCGCACGCCGACGTCATCAGGAAGCGCTGGACGCGCTGGAAACCATTTGTTTTCAGCGTGTCCAGGAGGAGGGTGAGTGTTTCCTGCTCCGGTGGGCCGGGGGGGGGGCACATTGCAGCACATTGAGGCATCGGGGGAGAGGAAACAGTGTTTCCTCTCCCCTGATGTCTCAATGCAGGGCATTCCTGGTGGACGATCGCGCACAGCGTCGCGATCGTGCACCAGGAATGCCCCACTAGACACCAGGGATTTGTTTTTTTGTGCAAAGGAAGCGACCCCTTGGGCAAGGGCCGCTTCCTAAGGGGGAAATATTTATTTTAGACTTTTCTGCCCCCCCTGGGGACAGATCGGCCGATTTTTGGCCGTTTCTGGACCCAGGGGGGGCAGAAAAGCCCACTAGAGCCAGGGAATTGTTTTTTTTCCAAATCGGAAGCGACCCCTTGGGCAAGGGTCGCTTCCAGGGGCCCAATTTATTTTAAAAGTATATTCTGCCCCCACTGGGGGCAGATCGGTTTTTTTATTTGGCCTTTTCTGCCCCCAGGGGGGGCAGAAAACCCAACTAGACACCAGGGAATTTGTTTATTTTTAAATGGAAGCGACCCCTTGGGCAAGGGTCGCTTCCAGGGGCCAAATTTATTTAAAAAGTATATTCTGCCCCCCTGGGGACAGATCGCCTGATTTGTTTTGGTGTTTCTGGCCCCAAGGGGGGCAGAAAAGACCACTAGAGCCAGGGAATTTGTTTTTATTAAATTGGAAGCGACCCCTTGGGCAAGGGTCGCTTCCAGGGGCCATATTTCTTTACAAAGTATACTCTGCCCCCCCTGGGGGCAGATCGGTTTGTTTATTTGGCCTTTCTGCCCCCAGGGGGGGCAGAAAACCCCACTAGACACCAGGGAGTGTTTTAAATTTTAAATGGAAGCGACCCCTTGGGCAAGGGTCGCTTCCTTATGGGCCTAAATAATTTTTAAGACTTTTCTGCCCCCCCCTGGGGACAGATCACCTGCATTTTTTGGCGTTTCTGGCCCGGTGGGGGGGGGGGGGGGAGAGGGCAAAAAAGCCCACTAGAGCCAGGGATTTAAAAATAAATAAATTGGTCGCTTCCAGGGGACATATATTTTTTTATGTGTATTCTGCCCGTTTATTTGGCCTTTCTGCCCCCATTTGGGTAGTGACATAGCGTGTTATAATGTTAATTGTTTTATTTCTTGTGAATTGCAATTGTAATGCTTTACTTCTCCCTTTTTGTTCTAGTTCGAGGCTTTTGCTCTGTAGACTGTTCCAGGTTGCAGTTTCGTTACTGGTGGTTCTGCTGTTTGTGTAGTTGCATGTGTTTGGTAAGAGACTTTTTTTGTACAATGTAAATGAGTTTCATTTCTCTGCATGAATGTTTTTTTGCAAATGGTGTAATAATAGCAGTATGTTTGGCTTCTGTTTTTTGAGTGTCAAAAACTTTTTGCATTTGTGCTCGATGTGTATTTTGTTGTCTTGTGAGTAATTGGTTTTGTTTTTTTCTTTCTAGTGGGATATCGTTGGTTTTTGCTGTGTCTCTGCAGAGTAGGTGCTGGTGAGTGTAGCTGTCTCTTGTAAGTGAATCGTATAGTTTTTGAGTATATAGATCTTTGTGATAAAGGCACACATTTTTTTACTTACTTATTTTGCACAGTGTTGGTTGTTGTTGACTTGTTTGTGCAGTCTCCTTTCTTAGTAAGGATAATGGCTAGCCGCAGGATTACTGCTCAGCAGGTTGTTGGTATGCTTTTTGAGTCTTCCTCTGACCATGGTTCAGAGACTGACTCTGCATCTGAGGCAGAGGAGGCAGGGGAAGATTCAGGCATTGAGTTTTCTCTCCACATGGAATCATCGGATGATGAAGCTACTCTCAGTGCGGATGAAGCTACTCTTAATGCGGATGAAGTGCCTGTGTTAGAGGAGAACATTGATGTGCCGATAGTGCGGCAAGAGGCATCTGGGCTGCAGCCTTGGGCTGCAAGGCTTCCCGTTGGTATAGTGCGGCAAGAGGTATCTGGGCTGCAGCCTGGGGCTGCAAGGCTTCCCGTTGGTATAGTGCGGCAAGAGGCATCTGGGCTGCAGCCTGGGGCTGCAAGGCTTCCCGTTGAAAGTGCTGACCTCTGGGTTGCCCCAGGCATGGTGCAGCCGGCATTGCCAGACTTTACTGGTGTTCCAGGGTGTAGAGTGAATACTGAAAACTTTTTGGCGATAAATTTTTTTCAGTGTTTTATGGACGATGTATTTTTGGCAGAGATTGTTGAGCAGACTAATTTGTATGCCAAACAGTTTTTGAGGACAACAGTGCTAGCCTTAAGCCCCACTCTAGAGCTACCCGGTGGACTCCCACAAATCTGGAAGAGATGAAGAAGTTCTTGGGTTTAACCTTTTTGATGGGCTTGCTAAGGAAGACATCAATGTCTTCATATTGGTCTACTGGTCCCTTGATGGCAACAGCTATATTTCTGGCAGTCATGAGTCGTGATAGGTATTTGCTTCTGCTTCGGATGATGCATTTTGTCGATAATGGTTTAGCATTGGCACGAGATCACCCTGATTGTGACCGTCTTTTTAAGATTCGGCCTGTCATTGATCACTTTGTTGATCGATTTTCTGAGATCTATGCTCCAGGGAAAGAAATAGCAGTGGATGAGTCTTTGGTGATGTTCAAGGGCCGCTTGGTTTTTAGGCAATACATTCCTAGTAAGAGGGCACGCTATGGAATTAAGCTGTATATGCTGTGTGACAGTAGGACTGGATATGTCTCTAATTTCAGGGTGTACACAGGTAAGGAATCCAGGATTAACCCCCCTGGTTGTCCGTCCACTTTTGGAGTGACTGAGAAAATTGTGTGGGAACTTGGTAGAGGACTTTTTAACAAAGGCCACCATTTATATGTAGATAACTTCTACACTGGTGTGCGGTTGTTCAGGGAATTGGCCAAAGTGGACACTGTTGCTTGTGCCACAATCCGCTCTAACCGTAAAGGTTTCCCAAAAGAACTTGTTTGTCAAAAGCTTGTGTGGGGACAGTGCAGTGCGTTGCGTTGCGAGGAGCTTCTAGCTGTGAAGTTTTCAGACAGGAGAGATGTCTACATGCTGACTACCATCCATGATGAAAGCACTTCACCTGTGACTGTTTGGGGTCAGGTTGCTGAAGTACGCAAACCTGTGTGCATTTTAGACTATAATAGGCACATGGGTGGTGTTGATAGAGTAGATCAGAGGTTGGAACCTTACGCTGCTCTTCGTAAGGCTTACATTTGGTATAAGAAGTTGGCTATCCATCTTTTCCACTTGGCAACCTTTAATGCTTTTGTTGTATTCCAGGATTCTTGTCCTGAGTCAAAGATGACTTTTGCTAAGTTTCAGGAGTCTGTAATAGGCAGCCTTGTTTTAGTGGAACAGGCAAGTGTTCCTAGAGTTGGAGTGGTGGAGGATGTTGCTAGATTGAAAGATCGCCACTTTCCTGATCACATTCCTCCCACACCCTCAAAAGACTTTCCCAGTAGGAGATGTAGAGTCTGTTGGCGAAGAGGTACGTGGAAGGAGACTCGTATGTACTGCCCCGAGTGTCCTTTTAACCCTGGCTGTGTGTGCCTGCTTGTTTTAGAATGTACCACACACAAAAGAATTTTTGGGAGCATCCATGAGTGGTAAAGTGAACTGCCTGGCCTCTATTGTTTAATATTTTTTGTTCAGTTTCAAGGTTGGCATTTGTGTAGTGTATTTAGTTTCAGATTTTGTGTTAGTAGATTTGTATCTATTTGCAATTTGTTTGTGTTTTCTTATTTATATTAAAAAAATCCTAAATGTGATGGCGGTGTGCGTGGAGTGGTGCTTGTCTGGCGGAGTGCGTGGTCTGGTGCTTGGCTGGCGGTGTGTTTGGATTGGCACTTGGCTGGCGGTGTGCGTGGACTGGCGCTTGGCTGGCGGTGTGTTTGTACTGGCCCTTGGCTGGCGGTGTGTTTGGACTGGCGCTTGGCTGGCGGTGTGCGTGGACTGGCGCTTGGCTGGCGGTGTGCGTGGACTGGCGCTTGGCTGGCGGTGTGCATGGACTGGCGCTTAGCTGGCGGTGTGTGGACTGGCGCTTGGCTGGCGGTGTGTGTGGACTGGCGCTTGGCTGGCGGTGTGCGTGGACTGGCGCTCGGCTGGCGGTGTATGTGGACTGGCACTTGGCTGGCGGTGTGTGAGTAGTGACTAGCTGCTGGTCACTCTACACACTGCTAGCCAAACGCCACTCAACGCAATCCGTGAGCTGGTGTGGTTGCTGTGTCAGGAATGTGGGCGTGTGAAAGTGATGGGCCCTTGAATGGCGCTGTCTGCTGATGTGAGTGTTGTAATGTGCTGGGCCCGCGGCTGGTGTTGTGAATGGTTTTGTATGTGTCACACGTATGAAAGGTGTATGAATGGCCTGTAAAGAGGTTGGTGCCTTGTCGTGGCTTTACAGCTCACGAGCTGTGAGTCAATGGTTCAGTTTCTCGTCCTTTCAATTAACAGTGCATTTCATTTTTGTGAAATCTCTGGTTAATACAACTGTATATACACTGAACCATCACTCACCCTCATGCCAAATCCAACCAGTATGTATGTGTGCTTGAGGAATAGGTGGTTGTGCATAAAAATTTGTCTTTTCTGTTTTTGTCAAGCAGGGTGTACCTGGTCCTTTTTTGTGAATGTTGTAATGTGTTGGTTTTGTGCCTGGTGGTGTGAATGGTTTTGTGTGTATCATGTATGAAAGGTGTGTGAATGGCCTGTAAAGCGGTTGGTGCCTTGACGTGGCTTTACAGCTCACGAGCTGCGAGTCACTGGTTCAGTTTTTTGTCCTTTCAATTATTGACAGTGCATTTCATTTTTGTGAAATCTCTTCTTAATAAAATTTTATATACTGAACCATCACTCGCCCTCGTGCCAAATCCAACCAGTATGTGTGTGTGCTTGAGGAATAGATGGCTGTGCAGTAATCTTTGTCTGTTTTGTCTCTCTGCCAAGGTGTACATTTCATCTAAGAATAACCTAACAACTGTAGTTTTTGTCGTAAACTAAACACCCATGGGAGTACATGGTGATGTCTCTCTTGTGGATCCCAACAAGTTATCTTACCCACAATGACCTGCAAACCTCAAAATGTGACTGTGACATTTTCCTTGCATTATTGTGCTCAAATTTTCACACTGCAGAAAGTAACAACAAATTTCCAACCCCCCAGCATTTCTCCAAGTATCCCAATAGAAATGGTACCTCACTTCTATGGGTGGGCCAAGTTCCCGCGGCAGGGAAGGGCCCAAAACCTATTGATGCGACATCAAAATTACCTATCACAAACCAACCTGGTTTTGCAAGGGGGGTCCCATGAGTTTTTGGCCCGGGGCTCGGCGGCCATCTAGGGAAACCTACCAAACCCACACATTTCTGGAAACTAGACACCCAGGGGAGTTCAGCGAGGTATGGCTTGCGTGGGTCCCCCAACATTCTCCTACCCAGAATCCCCAGCTAACCTCAAATTTCGCTGAAAAAATCACTTTTTTCTCAAATTTCTGTGTGGGAAAGTTCTGGAATCTGCGTGGATCCACAACTTTCCTCCCACCCAGCGTTCCCCCAGGTCTCCCGATAAAAATGGTACCTCACTTGCGTGGGTGGGTCAAGGACCCCCGACAGGCAAGGGTCCAAAACCTATTGAGGCGACATCAAAATTACCTATCACAAACCAACCTGGTTTTGCAAGGGGGGTCCCATGAGTTTTTGGCCCGGGGCTTGGCAGCCATCTAGGGAAACCTATCAAACCCACACATTTCTGGAAACTAGACACCCGGGGGAGTCCAGCGAGGTATGGCTTGCGTGGGTCCCCCAACATTCTCCTACCCAGAATCCCCTGCAAACCTCAAATTTCACTGAAAAAATCACTTTTTTCTCAAATTTCTGTGTGGGAAAGTTCTGGAATCTGCGTGGATCCACAAATTTCCTCCTACCCAGCGTTCCCCCAGGTCTCCCGATTAAAATGGTACCTCACTTGTGTGGGTAGGCATAGTGGCTGCAACAGGAAATGGCCCAAATCGTACTGTGGAGACTTCAAAATTACCTATAGCAAAACTACCTGGTTTTGGGGGGGGCACCTGAGATTTTGGCCCCGGGCTCGGCGGCCATCTTGGGAAAGTACCGAACCCAAACATTTCTGAAAACTAAACACCCAGGGGAGTCCAAAGAGGTATGGCTTGCGTGGATCCCCCAACGTTTTCCTACCCAGAATGCCATGCAAACTTCAAATTTAGCTGAAAAAACCACATTTTCCAAATATTTTTGTGTGGAATCACCGTGCCGGCACAAATGTCCTACCCCACAGCATTCTCCTTAGTGTCCCGAGTAAAATGATACCTCACTTTGGTGGCTGTCCAATGCAGAATTGGCTAAAAACGTATTTTTAAAAAAAATATAGCGCTTAGAATTCTCGGTGCTATACCCTTATTCCCTATGTTTTGGGCTCTTCCCAGTCACAGGCCCTTGTCCCACCCACACATGTGAGGTATCATTTTACTCGAGACACTCAGGGGAACGCTGTGGGGTAGGACATTTGTGCCGGCACGGTGATTCCACACAAAAATATGTGGAAAATGTGTTTTTTTCAGCTAAATTTGAGGTTTGCATGGCATTCTGGGTAGGAAAACGTTGAGGGATCCACACAAGCCATACCTCATTGGACTCCCCCGGGTGTCTAGTTTTCAGAAATGTTTGGGTTCGGTACTTTCCCAAGATGGCCGCCGAGCCCGGGGCTAAAATCTCAGGTGCCCCCCCCCCAAAAACAGGTAGTTTTGCTGTAGGTAATTTTGAAGTCTCCACAGTACCATTTGGGCCATTTCCTGTTGCAGCCACTATGCTTACCCACACAAGTGAGGTACCATTTTAATCGGGAGACCTGGGGGAACGCTGGGTGGGAGGAAATTTGTGGATCCACTCAGATTCCAGAACTTTCCCACACAGACATTTGAGAAAAAAGTGTTTTTTTCAGCGAAATTTGAGGTTTGCAGGGGATTCTGGGTAGGATAATGTTGGGGGACCCATGCAAGCCATACCTCGCTGGACTCCCCCGGGTGTCTAGTTTCCAGAAATGTGTGGGTTTGGTAGGTTTCCCTAGATGGCTGCTAAGCCCCGGGCCAAAAACTCATGGGACCCCCCTTGCAAAACCAGGTTGGTTTGTGATAGGTAATTTTGATGTGCCTCAATAGGTTTTGGGCCCTTGCCTGTCACGGGTCCTTGACCCACCCACAGGAGTGAGGCACCATTTTTATTGGGAGACCTGGGGGAACGCGGGGTGGGTGGAAATTTGTGGATCTACGCAGATTCCAGAACTTTCCACCACAGAAATGTGAGGAAAATGTGTTTTTTTTGACAATTTGTTAGGTTTGAAAGGGATTCTGGGTAACAGAACCTGGTGAGAGGCAGTCAAGTCACCCCATCCTGGATTTCCCTGGGTGTCTAGTTTTCAAAAATGTATAGGTTTGCTAGGTTTCCCTAGGTGCCGGCAGAGCTAGGATTCAAAAACTACAGCTAGGCACTTTGCCAAAAAAGGGTCATTTTTCACAGTGAAATTGGGGTGTGACCACGTTGCGTTTTGCGCCGTTTCCTGTCGCAGGCACTATGCCTACCCACACAAGTGAGGTACCATTTTTCTCGGAAGACTTTGGGAAACGCGGGGTGGGTGGAAATTTGTGGATCCACGCAGATTCCAGAATTTTCCACCACAGAAAAGTGAGGAAAATGTGTTTTTTTTTACAATGTTTTAGGTTTGCAAGGGATTCTGGGTAACAGAACCTGGTGAGAGGCAGTCAAGTCACCCCATCCTGGATTCCCCTGGGTGTCTAGTTTTCAAAAATGTATAGGTTTGCTAGGTTTTCCTAGGTGCCGCAGAGCTAGGGTTCAAAAACTACAGCTAGGCACTTTGCCAAAAAAGGGTCATTTTTCACAGTGAAATTGAGGTGTGTTCACGTTGCGTTTTGCGCCATTTCCTGTCGCGGGCACTAGGCCTACCCACACAAGTGAGGTACCATTTTTCTCGGAAAACTTTGGGGAACGCGGGGTGGGTGGAAATTTGTGGATCCACGCAGATTCCAGAACTTTCCACCACAGAAATGTGAGGAAAATGTGGTTTGTTTGACAATTTTTTAGGTTTGCAAGGGATTCTGGGTAACAGAACCTGGTGAGAGGCTGTCAAGTCACCCCATCCTGGATTCCCCTGGGTGTCTAGTTTTAAAAAATGTATAGGTTTTCTAGGTTTCCCTAGGTGCCGGCAGAGCTAGGGTTCAAAAACTACAGCTAGGCACTTTGCCAAAAAAGGGTCATTTTTCACTGCGAAATTGAGGTGTGTCCACATTGCGTTTTGCGCCATTTTCTGCTGCGGGCACTAGGCCGACTCACACAAGTGAGGTACCATTTTTCTCGTAAGACTTTGGGGAACGCGGGGTGGGTGGAAATTTGTGGATCCACGCAGATTCCAGAACTTTCCACCACAGAAATGTGAGGAAAATGTGTTTTTTTTGACAATTTGTTAGGTTTGCAAGGGGATTCTGGGTTCAGAACCTGGTGAGAGGCAGTCAAGTCACCCCATCCTGGATTCCCCTGGGTGTCTAGTTTTCAAAAATGTATAGGTTTGCTAGGTTTCCCTGGGTGCCGGCAGAGCTAGGGTTCAAAAACAACAGCTAGGCACTTTGCCAAAAAAGGGTAATTTTTCACTGCGAAATTGAGGTGTGTCCATGTTGCGTTTTGCGCCGTTTCCTGTTGCGGGCACTAGGCTGACCCACACAAGTGAGGTACCATTTTTCTCGGAAGACTTTGGGGAACGCGGGGTGGGTGGAAATTTGTGGATCCACGCACATTCCAGAACTTTCCACCACAGAAATGTGAATGAAAATGTGTTTTTTGGACAATATTTTAGGTTTGCAAGGGATTCTGGGTAACAGAACCTGGTGAGAGCCAGTCAAGTCACCCCATCCTGGATTCCCCTGGGTGTCTAGTTTTGAAAAATGTATAGGTTTGCTAGGTTTCCCTAGGTGCCGGCAGAGCTAGGGTTCAAAAACTACAGCTAGGCACTTTGCCAAAAAAGGGTAATTTTTCACTGTGAAATTGGGGTGTGTCCACGTTGCATTTTGCGCCGTTTCCTGTCCCGGGCACTAGGCCTACCCATACAAGTGAGGTACCATTGTTCTCGGAAGACTTTGGGGAACGCGGGGTGGCTGGAAATTTGTGGATCCATGCAGATTCCAGAACTTTCCACCACAGAAATGTAAGGAAAATGTGTTTTTTTGACAATTTTTTAGGTTTGCAAGGGATTCTGGGTAACAGAACCTGGTGAGAGGCAGTGAAGTCACCCCATCCTGGATTCCCCTGGGTGTCTAGTTTTGAAAAATGTATAGGTTTGCTAGGTTTTCCTAGGTGCCGGCAGAGCTAGGGTTTGAAAACTACAGCTAGGCACTTTGCCAAAAAAGGGTCATTTTTCACTGTGAAATTGGGGTGTGTCCACGTTGCGTTTTGCGCCTTTTCCTGTCGCGGGCACTAGGCCTACCCATGCAAGTGAGGTACCATTTTTCTCGGAAGTCTTTGGGGAACGGGGGGTGGGTAGAAATTTGTGGATCCACGCAAATTCCAGAACTTTCCACCACAGAAATGTGAATGAAAATGTGTTTTTTGGACAATATTTTAGGTTTGCAAGGGATTCTGGGTAACAGAACCTGGTGAGAGCCAGTCAAGTCACCCCATCCTGGATTCCCCTGGGTGTCTAGTTTTCAAAAATGTATAGGTTTGCTAGGTTTCCCTAGGTGCCGGCAGAGCTAGGGTTCAAAAACTACAGCTAAGCACTTTGCAAAAAAGGGTAATTTTTCATTGTGAAAATGTGGTGTGTTCACGTTTGGTTTTGAGCCGTTTCCTGTCTTGGGCACTATGCCTAGACACACAAGTGAGGTACCATTTTTATCGGGAGACTTAGGGTAATACAGATTTATAAAGCAACTGTTATTACCTATTGACTTTCGATGCATTTCTGCCTTCCAAATGAAAGACAATGTGTAAAAAGAAGTCATTTTGAAAAATGACCGATAATTCTCATGCTAGTATGAGTATTCCCAATTTCGGAAATGTGCAAATATATACTGTTTCTAAACTCTATATTTTGTTCCCATTTCAGAAATACATAGGAGTCTTTCATACCGAATTTTCCATGTATACATTTTCCCAGAATAATTGCTATATACCCCGTACATAATAAAAAACCATTGCAAGACGCTGCTCAGTTTTTGGCTCTGGGTTCGTCGGATTCTTGGTGAACCTACAAGTCCTATATATCCCCACAACCAGTAAGGTGCAGTGGATGTAACGGTATATTGCTTTCAAAGAGCTGTCATAATTAGAAGAAGTTACATGTGAAAACGTTGACACAAAAGGCTGTTTTTTTCAACTAACTTTCAATTTTTCCTATATTTAACTGTTAGTTTCTATAAAGAAACCTTGATGGATTTACAGAAATGACCCCTTGCTGAATTCAGCATTTTGTCTACTTTTCTAAAATGTATAGCTTTCCAGGATCCATTATTTCTTTCATACTCATTTCTACCATTAACTAGAAGGAGGTTGAAAGCACAAAAAATAGCAAAAATGGGCTATGTCCCAGAAAAATGCCAAAACTGTGTAAAAAATTTTGGTTTTCAGACAAAAGTCTGTCATTCCCTAAAAGCTGGGAAAATTGTGATTTCAGCCCCACAAACCCTTTTTGATACCATTTGCAGGGAAAAACCCAGACGCTTTCATTTGCAGCACTTTTTTCACATTTTTCCCAAAAACCCCAAAATGTAGCTGTATTTTGGCTAATTTATGGGTCCCCTCCAGGGGAATCCACAAACCCTGGGTACCTCTAGACTCCCCAGGATGTTGGAAGAAAAGGACGCAAATTTGGCGTGGATACCTTATGTGGTCAAAAAGTTACAGGGGCCTAAGCGCGAACTACCCCAAATAGCCAAAAAAAGGCTTAGCACAGTGGGGGAAAAGGCCTAGCAGCGAAGGGGTTAAAACTGTTCGACGTACACACCACATTGAAAACAAATAACGAGACACTGAGAAAACAATTGGCATACTGCTATCATATTTTAGGATCCTATAGGCCTGCGAGCAATGGGAAGTTCCAAGGTTCCTACATAACTGTCGTAGCCAGCGATGTCTTATTACCTTATATGTTGGACAAAAAAACAGTACATGTAGGTCTGTCTCCGTACAATTTTTGCAAGTCTGACAATCTTTAGTGAACTGCCCCCCCACTTGTGAGTAGCAGCACATAAGGGAAGTGCACCATGCCTAAACAGCAAATAAAGTTTTTTGGCAAGAGTAGGCTGTATGTCATCTATGCTAGATTCTAAACTATAATGCAGTTTGACTTCAAGAAAAGATATTGTAAGTGTGCCTGTCCTGGGGCCCCTCAGTAGTAGATTAAGATTGTAGTCCTTAAAATTCTTAATCAAAGCCTTCCTAGGTGTTAACGGGCATCTATCTTCAGCACTGTCCCACAAATCCCCCATTCCAATGGATAACAAGGAGTTCTTAATATAAGTGAGCCAAGAAATTTTACTTGCACCATTGAGGTTTGCCACTTCCCTCAGTTCCTCTCTATACATAGATAATTCTGGAGTGCTCCATAAGCGGCGCCAGTATAGCAGAGGTCTGAGGGCAACCTCCAGTGCCAATGGGCTAACTCCAAGATCCATACGGAGCGAGGTTAGTGGTGTACTATTTGGAAGTCCCAAAAGTTGTCTGAGAAATGAGTTTTCAGTCTTAACAAGTTGTTCGGATGACCGATGACCCCATAATTCTGCCCCATAAAGGGCAGCTCCTCTGGCTTGCACCTTATATATTTCCAGCACAGGCTCCAGGAACTAGTGTACACACTTCCTCTGATGTTGCTCTAGCCCCCCTGTTGTTTGAGCCAGTTTAAGACAAGCCTTCTTGATTTGAGCGCCCCACTCCATTTTCTCATTAAGGGACAAGCCCAGATACTCACATACAGGGACTTTCTCTAGATATTCCCCAGCTAATTGTTGATTGGGTCGTGTTGAACGCCCTGTATTGAAACCCATGTATTTTGTTTTCTGGGTATTAATTTCCAAGCCCCTATTCTTGCAAAAGGAGTAGAAGATGTCTAAAACCCTTTGTATGCCCATCGGTGACCTCGACAGCAGGAGGGTATCATCAGCGAACATCAAGGCAGGTACCTTGTGGCCCACTAACTTGGGAGCATCTATGTCCCCTCCTGCTGTCAGGGCTCCTACTAAGCCATTGATGAAAATACAAAAGAGGGTCGGAGCCAAAACGCACCCTTGCCGTACACCTCTCTCTATAGGTATACGATCTGTGAGGTCCCCGTTTTTCCCGTATCTGATTTGAGCGAAATTATGGTCATGTAATCGTTTCAGGATGTGCCATAAGTACGGGGGCGCTCCCAAGTATAATAAAATAGCCCATAGTTTCTCCCTGGGAACTAAATCGAAAGCCGATTTTAAGTCCACAAAGATCATGTAAAGACTGCCACCCTCCAGGATTACTGATTTCCAGTGCAATAGTTGTAACCTGAAGACTTGATCAATTGTGGACATTTTTGTTCTGAAACCGGCCTGATAAGGACTGAGAATGGAAAATTCCTCCATCCAGTTCTGTAATCGGTCCAGAAGCACTCGAGCAAAGATTTTTTGTGCAACATCAATAAGGCTAATGGGCCGATAATTCGCAGGATGGAGGGATGAACCCTTCTTAAAGATCGGAATAATTTCCGCCCCTAACCATGTTATAGGAATCTCCATTACCTGAAGAATAGCGTTGTATACGCTCCATAAGTACGGAGCCCAAACGCTAGGTTCAGTACGATAAAGATCTCCAGGGATCTTATCTAAACCCGGAGCCTTTGCGGGTATTACTCGGACAATTGCAGCCGTTACCTCTTTTAGGGAAATTGCGGGGGTGTCCAGACGGGCTGGATATGGCTGGGGGCAGTAAGTTGCTATTTGCCCTGGATCGCCCTCCACCTTAGAATAGAGTGACTGGAAGTGAGCCCTCCAAACCTCGGCCCCTAAATTCGGTTCGAATGCTTGTTTGCCCTCTTTCGAGTCTGTACTTATTATTTTCCAGAAAGTCCTCATGTCCCTACTGTTTAGGGCATGCCTCAGACTCTCCCACCTCTCTTCTTCCCAGTCTTTTTTGGCTAGCTTAATTGTATTTTTGTAGGATAGCCTATTAGCCTTTATTACCAGCTTGTCATTAGATTTTATAGCTGAGAGCAGGGTTTTCTTAGCCTTTCGGCAATTGCCATTATACCAGGGGTGTCTGGGTGCACTGCCTTCCTTTGGTCGTGATACATACGAAAAGCTATCAGCCAGGGCCGCCATTAGGCCTTGGTGGTTTTCTGCAATTTCACGGAGTGGACGAGTAGAGTCTCCAAGCTCACTCAATTGATTTGCAACCTCCAGATATGGTATGATTATTTCATAAAGCGACGCCAGTCTATCTTGAGATTCGCATAGGGTACCCCATCTTACTCTCCTCCTACAGCCAGTTAGGGTAGGTCCTAATGTTTTCGGAAGTTGGCCTTTTAGAACATCCCCGGTGTTTGGAGAGTCCAATTCTAAAATCAAGGCATTATGATCACTGTCATATCTGGGGGCAATCTTAAAATCAATCATCCGATGCCAAGACTTAGTGTTCACCAGAATATAGTCTAGGATCGAGGGGCAGCCCGGTCTATTATAAGTAAAATTAGCTGGACAGTCAGATTTCGAGCTCCCATTGCACGCCCTGAGCGAATAATTCAAGGCAAGGGTGTTCATCTGTATAACTAATGGTGTCCAGGCCCGAGTTGGCTGGGCATTAGCCATTGGAATAGCCCAGTGCAGGTCCTCCTCATTTGGATCACCTGCCTCCATGTCCTTCAGTGGTTCGTACTGGCAGTTTAGATCGCCAGCCAGGATCACTATGTCATTGTCAATGACTGTGGGTAGAAATGACTCTTGGCCATACCCTACTGCCCGTGAGTAGACATTGATAAACACTATCCTAGTTCTGGATGAGAAGCTCAAAATAGCACAGAGGATGTCACTAGAAGATGTCTCTACCTGCTTCACTGCGCAACCTAAATGGGTTGCAATCCAAATACTGAGACCCCCAGATGGTCTACCCACCCCCCAGATGTGGCTGGTAAATTAAAAGTTGCATAGCCAAGTCTATGTATGTCCTCCCTGGCCCAGGTTTCCTGGAACATGCATATGTCCTTATCTTGGATAAAGGCACCCCACTCCGGGTTGTCTACTTTGGAGCGGAGTCCTGCAATGTTCCAGGATAGTATTTGGAGCTTCAGTGAGTCATTTGACGGCTTGCTAAGATTTCCGGGGTCCTTATCTAAAGGCCAATGGCCATTCCTAGCTGAAGGCTGGTTGACTTCTATGGTTGTCAGTGATGGATTCACCGACTGATGGACATTATAAGTCTGCGGCGATGGCTCTACATTATTGTGGAGGAAAGGTACTCCCAGTATCTCATCCCTTTCAGCTCTTCTAACTCCCCCGGCCTCTACTGATCCTTGCATTTGAGGCATGGGGTTGCCAGCGGGGGGAAGTACCTGGTCCATAATCAACGACTTGGTTGTACCTTGTCGATTGGCCATGGTGTTAGACTCAGTAAAATTCACAGGGGACACCCACGAATTTGGCAAAAGCAGGGACTTTAGAACTCCAGACTCTGGGACTCCAGACTCTTGTTCAGCCATACAAGGGCTAGTTAATTCGAATTGTCGGGAGCCTCTTGTAGCGGCCCTTCTATCAATTAACTCAACAGTCGGTGTCTCTAGTCAGTCATTGTCTTCCAAGGAACCTAGGACTGCATAGTAATTATTCACTGGTATATTATATCTGGGTTGATTCCACCCCCCGCCTCTGTCCAACCCTTCTGAAAGCTGCATATAGCCAGATGACTTATAAAAGTACCCCAATGGCAGTATATGTATCCCTGTTTGCTCTACAGTCCAGTTTCCCACCCTGTCAAGTAATGTTTGGATGAGATTAGGTGACCCAAAAGATAGCACCACACAATCACCCCCTAGGGACTTTTTGGATCTAACTATCCAACCAACCCGTCTAACCATTTTAAATTCTGTAAAGAGTGGGGAGGATAATCCAGACCTCAAACTTAACAAGGAAAGTGCTTTATTTTTAAGGGATGTCCAATGTTCCCTGGTTCCGTGGGGCAGCCTGGGGACATTAGCCAACACAATTGTGTAGGGGGTTGCTTCCGGTGGAAGGTGCAAGGTGTTTATATCAGATAGGCCTCTTGCTGGCTGTGGTACTTTATGTTGAGCAATTTTTAATGGGGCTTCCCTTCTACTTTCGTATCTAAGTCTGCTAGGTGAGGGATCGTTTTGAATATTTATTAATCGTTCTTGGATGGTACTTGGGACCTGTGACTTGTGGTGAATATTGGACATACCTGCCTTGTTCTGGCACATCGACGGGAGATCAGATTGTGCTATTTGAGGAGCTATCGCTGGACCAAGGCCTGAAGATCCTAATTGTGCAGGCAAGAGAGTGTCGCCCCTATTGATTTGGGTGTTCTTTGTATTACAATGGCAAGGGTTAATCAATTGGGGCTGGCTAGTCTGAGTACCTGACAGCCTCGACAGGGGCCGCTGCATCATGTGTGCATTACTTGTCATTGATTCAAGTTTGTCAATACTAGTTTCTATTCGAGTTAATTTTTGCAATAGGGGTTCTAATAGAGTTGTGACCAACCCACCAATTTTTGCCCAGAACTCCATGCTTTCAATACCCTTTATGGAAGTTGGGGAACGCGTAGGGGGCACTTTATTAACAAAACTAGTTGCTGGCGAATGCCCTTCAACCTCCTCCTCCAGCTCCTTCACCATATTTTTACTTTTGTGTCCTCTCTTTGATGCAGGGTGTGTTGGCTTGTTGGGGCCCTGACCCTTTCTTTTTCTGGATAGGGTTGGAGAACTACTCCCCAAATTGGTTTTGCTTTTCTGACCCCTAGTGATTACTTTAGGTTTTACAATTGCGGCCCTTGACTTGGTACTGTCGTTTACTTCAGCAGTATAACTAATCGGTGTCCTATTTGGAGAAATACTCAGTTGACAGTCTGTGTTATTTGAGGGCTCTAGCAAGTCAAGCTGCCCTTGTGGGAGTTTTGGTTCTAAGGACAATCTTCGCTCTGTTGAAGCGATTTCATGGATGAGAACTGACTCAGCGCGTAACAAAAAAGCATCCAAGGTCCCCACCACTCCCTGTCCTGTAAGTGATTTTCTTTTGTTCATTTTGTCGAAACGCGCAAGGGCAGCAATCTATAACAGATAGTAAACAATAATAATCAACTGATAACTGGAAAAATCCCTGAGCCCGCATACAATGACCCCTCTAGCAAAGTCAATAGACATATAAATGTATGGCACAGAATATTAATAAGGTAGCTCTGCCCGGCCTCTTATGGTCTCTGACGGGCACAGACGGGCCCGCCCTTGGCCCGGGCTTGGCCCGGGCGCATCCGCACGCATCCCGCGCTGCGGGAGCACTGGCGTGGTTTTATGCGCCTCCTGGCGCTTGCAGCGTCTGTGTCCAGTGCGCGTGCCCCAGTGAGTGCCGGGAAGTGTAGTCCGTGCTACACGCGGCCCACCTACAAGCAGAAGCTGAATCCTCGCGTCAATGGCGGCAGTGGCGGTGGCAGGTCTGGCAGCCCAACAACAGTGAGTAATCCCTGTTAATTCCTCAGCGTATGTGTACCGTGAACGCCATGAGAATCTTTTGCACCTTCTTACAACATGCGGGAATGGTATAAATACGAGAAGGTATATCATTTTATTACTCCTGAATAATACTGGACTCAGACAAACAGGAGTATGGACTAACGGGTTTAGAACAAGGCTGCCCAGCTTAGATCTGGGAGAGCAAGATTTTTGCCAGATTTCCTGGGTATCTGTGTAGCAAACATTTATATAAAATACATTTAAACGGAACATATTTGCATGGGCTGTGGTGTTACTGACAATCCAGTTTAGATCTATGCTAGACAATACCCAAATTATGAAGCAATGACCACGCTCCTTGATGCCATATGCATTGCTTCTGAATACTTACAGAGAAGTAAAACCTCCGCAGAACAGGTTACATCAATGTGAGAAACTGGTACGGCAAAAATACATCTACAGGTATGTTAAAATATTCTGGGTGTGAACCAATAAGCTCATGGTCAAACGCATCCACGTCTGCTCTCTCATTAAAATTTCCACATGCTGAACTTTTAAAAGTTCACAGCCCACTTAAAGTGGTCTTTAATTATAGATTCCCTAAAAGCATTCAAACACCTGTGGCAGAGGCATACAGCATTATTTAGAGTTTAGAGGATGGGGTACCCAGTCAGAACATGATCGATATCCTGTTCACTGTATTACAAGTGCCATAGTCTATAATGCAGTTATTCCCAGGAGCTCCAGACGTACCATTACATAAGCCATATCACAAGCAGACTAGACTGTGGCAACACAGTATATGCCAAAATCTCTAACTACCTCCTGCGCAGACTACATGTGAACAAACTGCAATCTTCATTGAATGCGTTTTTAGGCATTGTCTTGTAGCAAGTGTTTCAGTATTTTCAAGGAATAATTTTAGATGATTTAAATATAAATAGTTGTGATCTTGAGCATTCTCCATTGAAGCCTCTCTACTGTAGCAGGGCTCTCAATTAAGTATATATCTCTGATTGATAATCTCTCCTCGTGTCCATGGGGGCCAGAAGGCGAAGCAAGGGAATGGACTTGGCCTCGCATATATATCTGCTCATCGAAAACTATTCAGTAAAGAATGAATGAGATTTATTTCACAATATTTATTTGACCTATCCTTTCCAATGCATTTATGAGACCATGTTACCCGTATAAAGTCATTGGGTGCACTGATTAAACTCCTTCCTGGGTGAGCATAATTCAAAGGCAAATTTAACCCATGGTATTGAATACTGTTGCTAGAATTAAGAATACCTCATAAACAAAACCATTCCTCGAGTACACACATTTTTTGGGATTTGCACAAGGTTCTGTAGTAATTTGTCCGGCTATGAAACCTACTTGATTGCATGGTATCATATTATTTATTTTCCCAGTTTAAATAATAAAAAAATATATATATATATTATCTACTGGCGGTCGCCAGTAGATAGTTATATTTAGGACCTAGTTTCCATAGGAAAAGCGTTTTTCTTTTCCCAATAACTTTGGCGCCAGATGACGAATCTTCGCGAAATTTTCAAAACTAGTGGGGCGCTCCGGTCAGCTTCTACCCTGAAAGTTTCGGGGTGATTCATCAAGCTGGGGCCGAGAAAAAAGGGGGGTCCCAAAACGCGTTTTCCCCATGTTATTTCCCATAGGAAACTTTAGACACGGCTACAGCCCGAACTGCTGAACGGAATTACACCAAATTTGGCAAAAGGTAGCCCTTGGTTCAGAAAGCGCCCTTTTTTAAAATGGTGTAAATCCGTTCAGTAGTTCCTGAGAAATTAAAAAATAGAGGTCAAAAATCAATTTCCCATAGGAAACTTTAGACACGGTTACAGCCAAAAGGCTGAACGGAATTACACCAAATTTGGCAAAAGGTAGTGCTTGGTTCAGAAAGCGCCCTTTTTTAAATGGTGTAAATCCGTTCAGTAGTTTTTGAGATATTAAAGGAAAAAAATCTTTATATATCTGGGCGGGACCTAACTACACAAGCACGAGCTTGGCTCTAATTGGCTGCCAACACTTCAATCCAGGAAGTGTTGGCAGCCATCTTGGTGCAATGCTTTTTAGGTCTCGCCTAGCGACTCAGCACATGCGCTGCACACTACACAAACACCACTGCACTGCCCTAAACCCTAAAACACTACCCCAGCACGAACCCCTACACTGCACGAACACCACTGCACTGCACTGCCCTAAACCCTAAAACACTACCCCCAGCACGACCCCCTACACTGCCCGAACACCACTGCACTTCCCTAAACCCTGAAACACCACCCCCAGCACGACCCCCTACACTGCCCGAACACACTGCACTGCCCTAAACCCTGAAACACCACCCCCACCACGACCCCCTACACTGCCCGAACACCACTGCACTGCCCTAAACCCTGAAACACTAGCCCCAGCACGACCCCCTACACTGCCCGAACACCACTGCACTGCCCTAAACCCTGAAACACCAGCCCCAGCACGACCCCCTACACTGCCCGAACACCACAGCACTGCCCTAAACCCTGAAACACCACCCCCTGCACGAACCCCTACACTGCCCGAACACCACTGCACTGCTCTAAACATTGAAACACCAGCCCCAGCACAACCCCCTACACTGCCCGAACACCACTGCACTACCCTAAACCCTGAAACACCAGCCCCAGCACGACCCCTACACTGCCCGAACACCACTGCACTGCCCTAAACCCTGAAACACCACCCCCTGCACGACCCCCTACACTGCCCGAACACCACTGCACTGCCCTAAACCCTGAAACACCACCCCCTGCACGACACCCTACACTGCCCGAACACCACTGCACTGCCCTAAACCCTGAAACACCACCCCAAGCACGACCCCCTACACTGCCCGGACACCACTGCACTGCCCTAAACCCTGAAACACTAGCCCCAGCACGACCCCCTACACTGCCCAAACACCACTGTACTGCCCTAAACCCTGAAACACTACCCCCAGGACAACCCCCTACACTGCCCGAACACCACTGCACTGCCCTAAACCCTGAAACACCACCCCCAGCACGACCCCCTACACTGCCCGAATACCACTGCACTGCCCTAAACCCTGAAACACTACCCCCAGCAAGACCCCTACACTGCCCGAATACCACTGCACTGCCCTAAACCCTGAAACATCACCCCCAGCAAGACCCCCTACACTGCCTGAACTCCACTGCCCTAAACCCTGAAACACCACTTCCAGCAAGACCCCCTACACTGCCAAACAGCGCTGCACTGCCCTAAACCCTGAAACACCACCCCCAGCACGACCCCCTACACTGCCCGAACACCACTGCTCTGCCCAAAACCCTGAAACACTAGCCCCAGCACGACCCCCTACACTGCCCAAACACCACTGCACTGCCCTAAACCCAGAAACACTAGCCCCAGACCGACCCCCTACACTGCCCGAACACCACTGCACTGCCCTAAACCCTGAAACACCAGCCCCAGCACGACCCCTATACTGCCCGAACACCACTGCACTGCCCTAAACCCTGAAACACCAGCCCCAGCACGACCCCCTACACTGCCCGAACACCACTGCACTGCCCTAAACCCTGAAACACCACCCCTGCACGACCCCCTACACTGCCCGAACACCACTGCACTGCCCTAAACCCTGAAACACCACCCCCTGCACGACACCCTACACTGCCCGAACACCACTGCACTGCCCTAAACCCTGAAACACCACCCCAAGCACGACCCCCTACACTGCCCGAACACCACTGCACTGCCCTAAACCCTGAAACACTAGCCCCAGCACGACCCCCTACACTGCTCGAACACCACTTCACTGCCCTAAACCCTGAAACACTAGCCCCAGCACGACCCCCTACACTGCCCGAACACCACTGCACTGCCCTAAACCCTGAAACACTAGCCCCAGCATGACCCCCTACACTGCCGAACACCACTGCACTGCCCTAAAACCTGAAACACCAGCCCCAGCACGACCTCCTACAGTGCCCGAACACCACTGAACTGCCCTAAACCCTGAAACACCAGCCCCAGCTCGACCCCTACACTGCCCGAACACCACTGCACTGCCCTAAACCCTGAAACACCACCCCTGCACGACACCCTATACTGCCCGAACACCACTGCACTGCCCTAAACCCTGAAACACCACCCCAAGCACGACCCCCTACACTGCCCGGACACCACATCACTGCCCTAAACCCTGAAACACTACCCCCAGCAAGACCCCCTACACTGCCCGAACACCACTGCACTACCCTAAACCCTGAAACACCAGCCCCAGCACGACCCCTACACCCCCCGAACACCACTGCACTGCCCTAAACCCTGAAACACAAAGCCCCAGCACGACCCCTACAGCCCCAGCACGACCTCCTACACTGCCCGAACACCACTGCACTGCCCTAAACCCTGAAACACCAGCCCCAGCACGACCCCTACACTGCCCGAACACCACTGCACTGCCCTAAACCCTGAAATACCAGCCCCAGCACGACCCCCTACACTGCCCGAACACCACTGCACTGCCCTAAACCCTGAAACACCACCCCCAGCAAGACCCCTACACTGCCCGAACACCACTGCACTGCCCTAAACCATGAAACACCACCCCCAGCAAGACCCCCTACACTGCCCGAATACCACTGCACTGCCCTAAACCCTGAAACACCACCCCCAGCAAGACCCCCTACACTGCCCGAACACCACTGCCCTAAACCCTGAATCACCACCCCTGCAAGACCCCTACACTGCCCGAACACCACTGCACTGCCCTAAACCCTGAAACAACACCCCCAGCATGACCCCCTACACTGCCCGAACACCACTGCAATGCCCTAAACCCTAAACACCACCCCCAGCACGACCCCCTACTCTGCCCGAACACCACTGCTCTGCCCTAAACCCTGAAACACTACCCCCAGCACGACCCCCTACACTGCCCGAACACCACTGCTCTGCCCTAAACCCTGAAACACCACCCCCAGCACGTCCCCTACACTGCCCGAACACCACAGCACTGCCCAAAACCCTGAACACCAGCCCCAGCACGACCCCCTACACTGCCTGAACACCACTGCACTGCCCTAAACCCTGAAACACCAACCCCAGCACGACCCCCTACACTGCCCGAACACCACTGCACTGCCCTAAACCCTGAAACACCAGCCCCAGCACGACCCCCTACACTGCCCAAACACCACTGCACTGCCCTAAACCCTGAAACACCACCCCCTGCACGACCCCTACACTGCCCGAACACCACTGCACTGCCCTAAACCCTGAAACACCACCCCGCATGACCCCCTACACTGCCCGAACACCACTGCTCTAAACCCTGAAACACCACCCCCAGCATGACCCCCTACACTGCCAGAACACCACTGCACTGCCCTAAACCCTGAAACACCAGCCTCAGCACGACCCCCTACACTGCCTGAACACCACTGCACTGCCCTAAACCCTGAAACACCACCCCCTGCACGACCCCCTACACTGCCCGAACACCACTGCTCTGCCAAAAACCCTAAAACTCTAGCCCCCAACATGGCCCCTACACTGCCCGAACACCACTGCACTGCCCAAAACCCTGAAACACTAGCCCCAGCACGACCCCCTACACTGCCCGAACACCACTGCACTGCCCTAATCCCTCAAACACCAGCCCCAGGACGACCCCCTACACTGCCCGAACACCACTGCACTGCCCTAAACCCTGAAACACCACCCCCACCACGACCCCCTACACTGCCCGAACACCACTGCACTGCCCTAAACCCTGAAACACTAGCCCCAGCACGACCCCCTACACTGCCCGAACACCACTGCACTGCCCTAAACCCTGAAACACCAGCCCCAGCACGACCCCCTACACTGCCCGAACACCACTGCACTGCCCTAAACCCTGAAACACCACCCCCTGCACGAACCCCTACACTGCCCGAACACCACTGCACTGCCCTAAACCCTGAAACACCAGCCCCAGCACGACCCCCTACACTGCCCGAACACCACTGCACTACCCTAAACCCTGAAACACTAGCCCCACCACGACCCCCTACACTGCCCGAACACCACTGCACTGCCCTAAACCCTGAAACACCACCCCCTGCACGACCCCCTACACTGCCCGAACACCACTGCACTGCCCTAAACCCTGAAACACCACCCCCTGCACGACACCCTACACTGCCCGAACACCACTGCACTGCCCTAAACCCTGAAACACCACCCCAAGCACGACCCCTACACTGCCCGGACACCACTGCACTGCCCTAAACCCTGAAACACTAGCCCCAGCACGACCCCCTACACTGCCCGAACACCACTGTACTGCCCTAAACCCTGAAACACTACCCCCAGGACAACCCCCTACACTGCCCGAACACCACTGCACTGCCCTAAACCCTGAAACACCACCCCCAGCACGACCCCCTACACTGCCCGAATACCACTGCACTGCCCTAAACCCTGAAACACTACCCCCAGCAAGACCCCCTACACTGCCCGAATACCACTGCACTGCCCTAAACCCTGAAACATCACCCCCAGCAAGACCCCCTACACTGCCTGAACTCCACTGCCCTAAACCCTGAAACACCACTTCCAGCAAGACCCCTACACTGCCAAACAGCGCTGCACTGCCCTAAACCCTGAAACACCACCCCCAGCACGACCCCCTACACTGCCCGAACACCACTGCTCTGCCCAAAACCCTGAAACACTAGCCCCAGCACGACCCCCTACACTGCCCAAACACCACTGCACTGCCCTAAACCCTGAAACACTAGCCCCAGACCGACCCCTTACACTGCCCGAACACCACTGCACTGCCCTAAACCCTGAAACACCAGCCCCAGCACGACCCCCTATACTGCCCGAACACCACTGCACTGCCCTAAACCCTGAAACACCAGCCCCAGCACGACCCCCTACACTGCCCGAACACCACTGCACTGCCCTAAACCCTGAAACACCACCCCCTGCACGACCCCCTACACTGCCCGAACACCACTGCACTGCCCTAAACCCTGAAACACCACCCCCTGCACGACACCCTACACTGCCCGAACACCACTGCACTGCCCTAAACCCTGAAACACCACCCCAAGCACGACCCCCTACACTGCCCGGACACCACTGCACTGCCCTAAACCCTGAAACACTAGCCCCAGCACGACCCCCTACACTGCCCGAACACCACTGCACTGCCCTAAACCCTGAAACACTAGCCCCAGCACGACCCCCTACACTGCCCGAACACCACTGCACTGCCCTAAACCCTGAAACACTAGCCCCAGCATGACCCCCTACACTGACGGAACACCACTGCACTGCCCTAAACCCTGAAACACCAGCCCCAGCACGACCTCCTACACTGCCCGAACACCACTGAACTGCCCTAAACCCTGAAACACCAGCCCCAGCTCGACCCCCTACACTGCCCGAACACCACTGCACTGCCCTAAACCCTGAAACACCACCCCCTGCACGACACCCTATACTGCCCGAACACCACTGCACTGCCCTAAACCCTGAAACACCACCCCAAGCACGACCCCCTACACTGCCCGGACACCACATCACTGCCCTAAACCCTGAAACACTACCCCCAGCAAGACCCCCTACACTGCCCGAACACCACTGCACTACCCTAAACCCTGAAACACCAGCCCCAGCACGACCCCCTACACTGCCCGAACACCACTGCACTGCCCTAAACCCTGAAACACAAAGCCCCAGCACGACCCCCTACAGCCCCAGCACGACCTCCTACACTGCCCGAACACCACTGCACTGCCCTAAACCCTGAAACACCAGCCCCAGCACGACCCCCTACACTGCCCGAACACCACTGCACTGCCCTAAACCCTGAAATACCAGCCCCAGCACGACCCCCTACACTGCCCGAACACCACTGCACTGCCCTAAACCCTGAAACACCACCCCCAGCAAGACCCCCTACACTGCCCGAACACCACTGCACTGCCCTAAACCATGAAACACCACCCCCAGCAAGACCCCCTACACTGCCCGAATACCACTGCACTGCCCTAAACCCTGAAACACCACCCCCAGCAAGACCCCCTACACTGCCCGAACACCACTGCCCTAAACCCTGAATCACCACCCCCTGCAAGACCCCCTACACTGCCCGAACACCACTGCACTGCCCTAAACCCTGAAACAACACCCCCAGCATGACCCCCTACACTGCCCGAACACCACTGCAATGCCCTAAACCCTAAACACCACCCCCAGCACGACCCCCTACTCTGCCCGAACACCACTGCTCTGCCCTAAACCCTGAAACACTACCCCCAGCACGACCCCCTACACTGCCCGAACACCACTGCTCTGCCCTAAACCCTGAAACACCACCCCCAGCACGTCCCCCTACACTGCCCGAACACCACTGCACTGCCCTAAACCCTGAAACACCAGCCCCAGCACGACCCCCTACACTGCCTGAACACCACTGCACTGCCCTAAACCCTGAAACACCAACCCCAGCACGACCCCCTACACTGCCCGAACACCACTGCACTGCCCTAAACCCTGAAACACCAGCCCCAGCACGACCCCCTACACTGCCCAAACACCACTGCACTGCCCTAAACCCTGAAACACCACCCCCCTGCACGACCCCCTACACTGCCCGAACACCACTGCACTGCCCTAAACCCTGAAACACCACCCCGCATGACCCCCTACACTGCCCGAACACCACTGCTCTAAACCCTGAAACACCACCCCCAGCATGACCCCCTACACTGCCAGAACACCACTGCACTGCCCTAAACCCTGAAACACCAGCCTCAGCACGACCCCCTACACTGCCTGAACACCACTGCACTGCCCTAAACCCTGAAACACCACCCCCTGTACGACCCCCTACACTGCCCGAACACCACTGCTCTGCCAAAAACCCTAAAACTCTAGCCCCCAACATGGCCCCTACACTGCCCGAACACCACTGCACTGCCCAAAACCCTGAAACACTAGCCCCAGCACGACCCCCTACACTGCCCGAAGACCACTGCACTGCCCTAAACCCTTAAACACCAGCCCCAGCACGACCCCCTACACTGCCCGAACACCACTGCACTGCCCTAAACCCTGAAACACCACCCCCAGCACGACCCCTACACTGCCCGAACACACTGCACTGCCCTAAACCCTGAAACACCACCCCACCATGACCCCCTACGCTGCCTGAACACCACTGCTCTGCCCAAAACCCTAAAACACTAGCCCCAGCACGACCCCCTACACTGCCCGAACACCACTGCACTGCCCTAAACCCTGAAACACTAGCCCCAGCACGACCCCCTACACTGCCCGAACACCACTGGACTGCCCTAAACCCTGAAACACCAGCCCCAGCATGACCCCCTACACTGCCCGAACACCACTGCACTGCCCTAAACCCTGAAACACTACCCCCAGCACGACCCCCTACACTGCCCGAACACCACTGCACTGCCCTAAACCCTGAAACACAACCCCCAGCACGACCCCCTACACTGCCCGAACACCACTGCACTGCCCTAAACCCTGAAACACTACCCCCAGCAAGACCCCCTACACTGCCCGAATACCACTGCACTGCCCTAAACCCTGAAACATCACCCCCAGCAAGACCCCCTACACTGCCTGAACTCCACTGCCCTAAACCCTGAAACACCACCCCCAGCAAGACCCCCTACACTGCCAAACACCACTGCACTGCCCTAAACCCTGAAACACCACCCCAGCACGACCCCCTACACTGCCCGAACACCACTGCTCTGCCCAAAACCCTGAAACACTAGCCCCAGCACGACCCCCTACACTGCCCGAACACCACTGCACTGCCCTAAACCCTGAAACACCAGCCCCAGCACGACCCCCTACACTGCCCGAACACCACTGCACTGCCCTAAACCCTGAAACACCAGCCCCAGCACGACCCCCTACACTGCCCGAACACCACTGCACTGCCCTAAACCCTGAAACACCAGCCCCAGCACGACCCCCTACACTGCCCGAACACCACTGCACTGTCCTAAACCCTGAAACACCACCCCTGCACGACCCCCTACACTGCCCGAACACCACTGCACTGCCCTAAACCCTGAAACACCACCCCCTGCACGACACCCTACACTGCCCGAACAAAACTGCACTGCCCTAAACCCTGAAACACCACCCCAAGCACGACCCCCTACACTGCCCGGACACCACTGCACTGCCCTAAACCCTGAAACACTACCCCCAGCAAGACCCCCTACACTGCCCGAACACCACTGCACTGCCCTAAACCCTAAAACACCAGCCCCAGCACGACCCCCTACACTGCCCGAACACCACTGCACTGCCCTAAACCCTGAAACACCAGCCCCAGCACGACCCCCTACACTGCCCGAACACCACTGCACTGCCCTAAACCCTGAAACACCAGCCCCAGCACGACCCCCTACACTGCCCGAACACCACTGCACTGCCCTAAACCCTGAAACACCAGCCCCAGCACGACCCCCTACACTGCCCGAACACCACTGCACTGCCCTAAACCCTGAAACACCACCCCCAGCAAGACCCCCTACACTGCCCGAACACCACTGCACTGCCCTAAACCCTGAAACACCACCCCAGCAAGACCCCCTACACTGCCCGAATACCACTGCACTGCCCTAAACCCTGAAACACCACCCGCAGCAAGACCCCCTACACTGCCCGAACACCACTGCCCTAAACCCTGAAACACCACCCCCTGCAAGACCCCCTACACTGCCCAAACACCACTGTACTGCCCTAAACCCTGAAACACCACCCCCAGCATGACCCCCTACACTGCCCGAACACCACTGCACTGCCCTAAACCCTAAACACCACCCCCAGCACGACCCCCTACTCTGCCCGAACACCACTGCTCTGCCCTAAACCCTGTAACACTACCCCCAGCACGACCCCCTACACTGCCCAAACACCACTGCTCTGCCCTAAACCCTGAAACACCACCCCCAGCACGTCCCCCTACACTGCCCGAACACCACTGCACTGCCCTAAAACCTGAAACACCAGCCCCAGCACAACCCCTTACACTGCCCGAACACCACTGCACTGCCCTGAACCCTAAAACACCAACCCCAGCACGACCCCCTACACTGCCCGAACACTACTGCACTGCCCTAAACCCTGAAACACCAGCCCCAGCACGACCCCCTACACTGCCCGAACACCCCTGCACTGCCCTAAACCCTGAAACACCAGCCCCAGCACGACCCCCTACACTGCCCAAACACCACTGCACTGCCCTAAACCCTGAAACACCACCCCCCTGCACGACCCCCTACACTGCCCGAACACCACTGCACTGCCCTAAACCCTGAAACACCACCCCCGCACGACCCCCTACACTGCCCGAACACCACTGCTCTAAACCCTGAAACACCACCCCCAGCATGACCCCCTACACTGCCCGAACACCACTGCACTGCCCTAAACCCTGAAACACCAGCCTCAGCACGACCACCTACACTGCCCGAACACCACTGCACTGACCCTAAACCCTAAAACACCAGCCCCAGCACGACCCCCTACACTGCCCGAACACCACTGCACTGCCCTAAACCCTGAAACACCACCCCCTGCACGACCCCCTACACTGCCCGAACACCACTGCTCTGCCCAAAACCCTAAAACACTAGCCCCAACACGACCCCCTACACTGCCCGACCACCACTGCACTGCCCAAAACCCTGAAACACTAGCCCCAGCACGACCCCCTACACTGCCCGAACACCACTGCACTGCCCTAAACCCTTAAACACCATCCCCAGCACGACCCCCTACACTGCCCGAACACCACTGCACTGACCCTAAACCCTGAAACACCAGCCCCAGCACGACCCCCTACACTGCCCGAACACCACTGCACTGCCCTAAACCCTGAAACACTACCCCCAGCACAAACCCCTACACTGCCCGAACACCACTGCACTGCCCTAAACCCTGAAACACCACCCCCAGCATGACCCCCTACACTGCCCGAACACCACTGCACTGCACTGCACTGCCCTAAACCCTGAAACACTACCCCCAGCAAGACCCCCTACACTGCCCGAACACCACTGCACTGCCCTAAACCCTGAAACATCACCCCCAGCAAGACCCCCTACTCTGCATGAACTCCACTGCCCTAAACCCTGAAACACCACCCCCAGAAAGACCCCCTACTTTGCCCGAACACCACTGCACTGCCCTAAACCCTGAAACACCACCCCCAGCACGACCCCCTACACTGCCCGAACACCACTGCACTGCCCTAAACCCTGAAACACTAGCCCCAGCACGACCCCTACACTGCCCGAACACCACTGCACTGCCCTAAACCCTGAAACACCAGCCCCTCACGACCCCCTACACTGCCCGAACACCACTGCACTGCCCTAAACCCTGAAACACCAGCCCCAGCACGACCCCCTACACTGCCCGAACACCACTGCACTGCCCTAAACCCTGAAACCCCAGCCCCAGCACGACCCCCTACACTGCCCGAACACCACTGCACTGCCCTAAGCCCTGAAACACCAGCCCCAACACAACCCCCTACACTGCATGAACACCACTGCACTGCCCTAAACCCTGAAACACCACCCCCTGCACGACCCCCTACACTGCCCAAACACCACTGCATTGCCCTAAACCCTGAAACACCACCCCCAGCATGACCCCCTACACTGCCCAAAAACCACTGCACTGCCCTAAACCCTGAAACACCAGCCCCAGCACGACCCCCTACACTGCCCGAACACCACTGCACTGCCCTAAACCCTGAAACACCAGCCCCAGCATGACCCCCCTACACTGCCCGAACACCACTGCACTGCCCTAAACCCTGAAACACCAGCCCCAGCACGACCCCCTACACTGCCCAAACACCACTGCACTGTCCTAAACCCTAAAACACCACCCCCAGCAAGACCCCCTACACTGCCCGAACACCACTGCACTGCCCTAAACCTTGAAACACCACCCCCAGCAAGACCCCCTACACTGCCCGAATACCACTGCACTGCCCTAAACCCTGAAACACCACCCCCAGCAAGACCCCCTACACTGCCCGAATACCACTGCCCTAAACCCTGAAACACCACCCCCTGCAAGACCCCCTACACTGCCCGAACACCACTGCACTGCCCTAAACCCTGAAATCCCACCCCCTGCATGACTCCCTACACTGCCCGAACACCACTGCACTGCCCTAAACCCTGAAACACCACCCCCTGCACGACCCCCTACACTGCCCGAACACCACTGCACTGCCCTAAACCCTGAAACACCAGCCCCAGCACGACCCCCTACACTGCCCGAACACCACTGCACTGCCCTAAACCCTGAAACACCAGCCCCAGCACGACCCCCTACACTGCCCGAACACCACTGCACTGCCCTAAACCCTGAAACACCAGCCCCAGCACAACCCCCTACACTGCCCGAACACCACTGCACTGCCCTAAACCCTGAAACACCAGCCCCAGCACGACCCCCTACACTGCCCGAACACCACTGCACTGCCCTAAACCCTGAAACACCAGCCCCAGCACGACCCCTACACTGCCCGAACACCACTGCACTGTTCTATACCCTGAAACACCACCCCCAGCACGACCCCCTACACTGCCCGAACACTACTGCACTGCCCTAAACCCTGAAACACCACCCCCTGCACGACCCCCTACACTGCCCGAACAGCACTGCACTGCCCTAAACCCTGAAACACCACCCCCTGCACGACCCCCTACACTGCCCGAAAACCACTGCACTGACCTAAACCCTGAAACACCACCCCCCGCACAACCCCCTACACTGCCCGAACACCACTGCCCTAAACCCTGAAACACCACCCCCAGCACGACCCCCTACACTGCCCGAACACCACTGCACTGCCCAAAACCCTGAAACACCAGCCCCAGCACAACCCCCTACACTGCCTGAACACCACTGCACTGCCCTAAACCCTGAAACACCACCCCCTGCACGACCACCTACACTGCCCGAACATCACTACACTGCCCTAAACCCTAAAACACCACCCCCAGCACGACCCCCTACACTGCCTGAACACCACTGCACTGCCCTAAACCCTAAAACACCCCCCCAGGCACCACTCCCTACACTACCTGAACACCACTACACTGCCCTAAACCCTAAAACACCCCCACAGCATGGCCCCCTACACTACCCGAACACCACTGCACTACCCTAAACCCTAAAACACTCCCCCCAGCACGACCCCCCACACTACCCAAACACCACTGCACTGCCCTAAACCCTAAAGCACTCCCCCAGCATGACCCCCTACACTACCTGAACACCACTGCACTGCCCTAAACCCTAAAATACTCCCCCCAGCAGGACCCCCTACAATACCGGAACACCACTGCACTGCCCTAAACCCTAAAACACTCCCCCAGCACGACCCCTACACTACCCAAACACCCATGCACTGCCCTAAACCCTAAAACACTACCCCCAGCACGACCCCCTACACTACCCAAACACCAATGCATTACCCTAAACCCTAAAACACTACCCCCGCACGACCCCCTACACTACCCAAAGACCACTGCACTACCCTAAACCCTAAAACACTACCCCCAGCACGACCCCTACACTACCCAAAGACCACTGCACTACCCTAAACCCTAAAAGACGACCCCCGCACGACCCCCTACACTACCCAAAGACCACTACACTACACTACCCTAAACCCTAAAACACGACCCCCTACACTACACAAACACCGCTGCACTACCCTAAACCCTAAAACACTACCCCCAACACGACCTCCTACACTACACAAACACCACTGCACTACCCTAAACCCTAAAACACTACCCCCTACACTACACAAACACCACTGCACTACCCTAAACCCTAAAACACTACCCCCAGCAGTACCCCTACACTACCCAAACACCACTGCACTACCCTAAACCCTAAAACACTACCCCCAGCAGTACCCCCTGCACTACCCAAACACCATTGCACTCCCCTAAACCCTAAAACACTACCCCCAGCAGTAGCCCCTACACTTCCCAAACACCACTGCACTACCCTAAACCCTAAACCACTACCCCCAGCACGACCCCCTATACTACCCAAACACCACTGCACTACCCTAAACCCTAAAACACTACCCCCAGCACTACCCCTACACTACCCAAACACCACTGCACTACCCTAAACCCTAAAACACTCCCCCAGCACGACTCCCTACACTACCCAAACACCACTGCACTACCCTAAACCCTAAATCTACCCCCAGCACGACCCCCTACACTACCCAAACACCACTGCACTACCCTAAACCCTAAATCTACCCCCAGCACGACCCCCTACACTACCCAAACACCACTGCACTACCCTAACCCCTAAATCTACCCTCAGCACGACCCCCTACACTACCCAAACACCACTGCACTACCCTAAACCCTAAAACACTACCCCCAGCATGACCCCCTACACTACACCAACACCACTGCACTACCCTAAACCCTAAAACACTACCCCAGCACGACCCCCTACACTACCCAAACACCACTGCACTACCCTAAACCCTAAAACACTACCCCCAGCACGACCCCCTACACTACCCAAACACCACTGCACTACCCTAAACCCTAAAACACTACCCCCAGCATGACCCCCTACACTACACAAACACCACTGCACTGCCCTAAACCCTAAAACACTACCCCCAGCACGACCCCCTACACTACACAAACACCACTGCACTACCCTAAGCCCTAAAACATTACCCCAAGCACGACCCCCTATACTACACAAACACCACTGCACTGCCCTAAACCCTAAAACACTACCACCAGCACAACCCCCTACACTACACAAACACCACTGCACTACCCTAAACCCTAAAACACTACCCCCAGCACGACCCCCTACACTACACAAACACCACTGCACTACCCTAAACCCTAAAACACTACCCTCAGCACAACCCCCTACACTACCCAAACACCACTGCACTACCCTAAACCCTAGAAAAGTAACCAACACCCCATGCCCCCTTACCTCTAACTCCTCGTGGTTCCTCTCTCCTCGTGGTTCCTGCTTCATGTCGTCTCTGAGGGGTGGTGCACGTCGTTGTGAGGAAACGGAACAGCCTCTGTTTCCTTACAACGACGTGGATCGTCTACATTTTTTTAGAACTCATGGTCATTTACCATACATACCTTTACAACAAAATTTGTTGTAAAGGCATGCGTGGTAAATGACCATGCGTTCTAAAAATATGCGTAGTAATGACTTGCCGGTGTACAACGCAAGCGTGGTAATGCTTGCGTTGTAATGGTATCGCGAAGTAAAAAAGTTGTTTTAACGGCTGTTTACCGATCGAAGCTGGCCCCTGTTCTTCAGTGAGTCGTTTATTTGATAAATTAGGAGGAAGGAATGTGTTTTTTTTACCGAAAAGTGCATTCCCGGCTGTTGTATTGTGAAAGTGTCCGCGTGGCCTGGTTTCACTTCCGGTGAGAGAGTGGAAGAGTCTGTTTGGATCTAAAGGGGTTCTGCTGTTGGACGGGGCCGGCGCGACACGTCATCAGAAAACACAGCTAATGGAAAGCGTTGTCCCCGAAGTGTGGAGCAGTGCCATGAGAGGTCAACGAGTGTGCGTCCCACCGCAGTATGACCGTACCGCGTGACCCATGTGCCGCCTCCAGTGTACGGTGTAGGAGAGTAGGATCTGCTTCACATGGGTACCCCCACTTTTTGCTGATGCTTCACTGTTTTTCGACATTAGTCTGGCTGGGGCCCTGCTAATCAGAACCCCAGCCTAGCTGCTTCCTCTCTAAAATGGTTTCCATGTGCCTTAGGCACATCACTGATTGGGATCTGGAGTGCCCTTATAAGTCCCTAGTATATGGTATACTATGTACCAAGGGCATAGGTACCTCAGAGGCCTGCCAGGGGCTGCAGCATGTATTATGCCACCCCTGGAAGGCCATCCAAACTGACACCACAGGTCTGCTACTGCAGCCTGGGTAAGGTGGTGCATGCACCCCTTACTGTGGTATAGGTTACCTATATCACGAAATACATACACACATATAAACCTATAAGTCACTCCTAAGGCAGGCCTTATCAATCCTAAAGGCAGAGTGCGTGGTTCCTATGTGAGAGGGTGCCCCTGCATGAGCAGGGCCCCTCTGCAGCGTTCGGAGACCATCTCTGATGCTGTTTGTAGTGCAGCCTGACCATATACTCTTAAGCGCATTATATCCTCGCGGTAAAATGCTAACTTTGGAATGGCTGCACCTAAACATGTCGTATTTGGTGTCAAACATCTTGGAATACTACCCCCTGCCAATCCTGGCGGCGGGGGTAGCATTCCACCCTTCTAGAGGGAAAGACATGTTAACTCTGACTAGTCCGGTAACTTCTTTCCAGAGCCCTGGCATCACAAAATGGATGCTGCTGCCACAGACACGAGTCTGGCCTCCTGCTGCTGGACGAAACTCCGGCAGGGGAGGCCTGGACAATAGGTTTCCTGTCCCAGGGAGGTGTGACCACCTCCCCAGACAGGATAATGTGTATTGGGGCTGGGCGGGAGCACTTTCGGGTGCTTTGAAGTCCTGCACTGGGGGCACATTTGGTGTCCCTGTGCATACCCCAGTTCAAACCGGATCAGGGGCTTGCAGCCCCTGCTTTGGCGCGAACTGGACAAAGGGAAAGGGTGTAGCCACCCCTCTGCCCTGACCCACCCAAGGTGGGGCCACAGAGTAGTCCAACCCCTATTTTTAGAATAAAGGTAGGAACCCAGTCCTTAGGACTTTAGATTATACCTGGATGAAACTCTGAAACTGAATCCTGGACCTTCGACGCTCTACGACAAGATTATAGGAATGAAGAATCTCCCTTAGGGTCAAGGAGTGACTCCCCTGCTTGGCAGGCACCAAAGAAGCATCTGTCCGGTTCGCATTTCTGAAGCTCCCGTCGGACGCCGAAGTCATCGCATCACCAGAGGTGGATTCTCAGACTTCCCCGAGGCTACCCTGAGTCCCCAGCAAAGCTGAGGCCCGTGGCTATCGTGGGTGACTTGAGACCGTGACCCCTGGACACCGAGCACATTTGCAAGTGCATCCTCTTCTGGGTCTCCCAAGAAGTCGTGCTTTGGGCTCCGAGTAGCCCTAGCCTCCAGCACCATTTGCACCGAAGATCACTGGCCCCCACTCCACGAGTGTCCTGTAAGCCAGATCCACGTGCGACGTCACGAGGCTCCTTTGCGGTCGCTAGCCCGTTGGCTAGTAGCCCTTAATGAAGGCCAATCCTTTTCTTACTTGGCATCCTGATTGCTCCAGGGCTGCCCTCACTTACCCTCGCTGGGTGAGTTCCACAGACCTTGCTGGTCTGCACCATCGACGATCTACATCTTCACCGAGACTTGCCGTTGCCAGGCTTGTTGGGTCCAATCCAGTCGCCGACACCTCAGCACTCGACAGACATTGTGTACCAGCCCGAATCCTGCTCCTGGTCACCGACAACGCCTCCTGGACCTCGTGGCTGAAGAGTCAAGACGACCGTCAACGCACCTGAAGCACTCGACATCGGTGGGCATCTGTCCATCGCCTTCCTGGTCACTGGCTAGTGACCCAGACTCTGTCCCCTCTGCTTTCAGGTTCTTCAGAACTCCGATCCACTCGGATCCCGGACACTTTTCTCTTGGCCGCCAGCAGCACTTTGCAGCAGATCGCCATTCGAATCGACGACGAAACCCGACCCCGAAAGGCACCTATGCACCCGGCTTCCCTGGGTGAGGTAACACGAGTACTCCGGTGCTCCCGTGGGTAGAGACTCTTCAAAGTCCTAGATCTCAAAGGGTTTTGTCCTAGTCATCTTTTAAGTGTCCCTTTTCTCTATTTTCCCGATCCCGACTTTCTCCATAGAAGTCAACGGCGTATCGCGGTTGTGTATTTACACTGCACGCGTCTCCCGTAGGTCCCCTGTGTCACTACCTTGGGTGGTTCCTTGTGGTCCAAGCACTTCTAGAGGCTCTAGGCCTAGTGTCTAGTTCAGTCGTGGTTCGCATACCATTTTATTGGTATATGGTTTGGTACGCCCCTAGGGCCCAAACGTGTATTTGTGCTATTACTGTGATTTAAGAACTTATAACTTATGTACTTCGAACTCTAGCCTCATAAAGAGACTAGAGGGGTGTGTTTAGCAATAAATACATATATTTTGAATATATACCTGGTGTGGTGCTCTTTCATTTGGTCACTCAAGAGATTATAGACTGGTAAAACAAGCTGCTTTACATTCCTTCAAGACTTAGCCTGAAGGCTGCTCTCCATAGCTACCACTAGGATAGCTTTCAATAAGGTTGTCTTTAACCTATCTCCAATAAGGGGTTGTTTGGACTGGTGCAAGGTGCCCACTATAATTAGTGGACAGCATATACCAGGCCAACTTCTCACATTGGTGTGCAGCGTGTGGGATTCCAGCTTGCTATTGTTTTACCAGATAATCTCAATTGAATTGATCAACTGAAAACCACTAAAGGTACCTAAGGTACATATAATTTAAGCTTAGAATACAGTAAGTTCTACTGAACTTAGAGTTGTGTGTTAAGGGATAGCACAACCCTTTCTACAACTCAAGAGAGTTTAGTAGGCCACACTAGAGTAGGTAGTGCATACACCACACCACACTAGTAATGTCTTTAAGGGCAGGATCCAAAGAATCCTTGCAGGAAGCCATTGAGCTTCCACCCTCCAAGTATGATACACTCCCATTCTTGGAATTGAGAGCTTTATGTAACTTGAGAAAAATAAGGACAGGCCAAAGCCCCACACCCAACACCTCAAGGAGTTGTTGGTGGCTTATGACCTTAGTAAGCCTGTAGGGACTGAAGGGGTAGGAGCTGAGGGTAGGGCAGGAGAAGAGGAGGAGGCCAGGCGTACCAATACCCCCAGCCCCCTCTGAAACTGGCCAGGAGGGTGACAATGACCCTGACCTGGATAACCCAATCCCTCCTGTGGATGATGATGAGGATGATCAAGATGATGCCCTCTTTGTCCCCCAGGAAGGATTAAGAGTGTGCCCAGGAAGTCTAGATCTCCTTCTCAGGAGTCTAACCACTCTGGCACCTCTATAGGGAGCTCTGTCTCCTCTCACAGGAGGGAATCCTCTCATGAGAGGAGAACCAGACTGGTCCAGTATGAGGAAACTCAGCTGGAGATCAGAAAAAAGCAATTGGCTTTAGATAGGGAATCCCTAGATCTCCTTAGAGAGAGAAGAAAGTTGGGACTAGAGTCCCATGGTGGCAGCCATGTCCCTAGAGACAGGGAAAGGTCCTATGACCATAGGAACCTGAGCAAGATTGTCCCTCCCTACCAGAGTGGGGATGATATCCACAAATGGATAACTGCATTAGAGAGGGCCTGTAAAGTACAGAAGGTCCCTCAGGAGCAGTGGGCAGCAATCTTGTGGCTCTCCTTTGCTGACAAAGGTAGAGATAAGCTCCTCACTGTTAGAGAGGAGGATGCTGATAATTACAAGGTCTTGAAGAGTGCTCTTATTGATGGGTTTGGCCTAACCACTGAACAGTACAGGTTGAAGTTCAGAGACACCCAAAAGCACAGACTCAAGACTGGGTAGACTATGTGGATTGTTCTGCCAAGGCTCTGGAAGGCTGGTTGATGGGCAGTAAGGTGTGTGACTTCTCAGGATTGTACAATCTGATAATGAGGGAGCAGATTCTTAATAACTGTCAAAATCAGCTGTTGCATCAATACCTGGTAGACTCTGATCTGACCTCTCCCCAAGAATTGGGAAAGAAGGCAGACAAATGGGTCAGAACCAGGGTGAAGCAGAAGGTACAGAACCAAGGTGGGGAAACCAAGAAGCAAGATGCTAAGAACTCTGACAAGGGTGGGGAGAAGGGTAAAGATCAAAAGTCTTCATCAGGCCCCCAAAAATCTTCTTCTGGTGGGGATTCACAGTCTACCAAAGGGAAAGGCCAAAGAAAACCATGGTGCAAGGTCTGTAAGCAAAAGACCCACTGGACCAGTGATTGCACCAAGTCCAAAGACTCCAGTCCAGCACCCACCAATGCCCCTAAGGCACCTGTTCCCCCTAGTACAGTTGGTGGAAGTGCTCCAGCAAAGGGTTTAGTAGGGTTCACCCTGGGAACTGAGTTGGGCTCTGACTTAGTCAGAGAACTGACTCAGGCTGTGTTAGTCTGTGATGGAGGCATGGATGTGACCTCCACTGTGAGTCCCAGTAATCTGGGCAAGTACAGACAACAGCCTTTAATCAATGGACGTGAGGCTTTGGCATTTAGGGACACAGGGGCAAGTGTCACAATGGTGACACAAGACCTTGTGCTTCCTGGGCAAGTTATGCTTGGTGAGATGTACCAAGTGACCAATGCTAGCAATGTCAGAACAGACCATACTCTGGCAGTTGTTAACTTCTCCTGGGGAGGGGTAACTGGCCTTAAGAAGGTTGTGGTAAGTGCAAACCTACCAGTCGAATGCTTGCTTGGCAATGACTTAGAGACTTCTGCTTGGGCAGAAGTGGAGCTCAGGACCCATGCAGAAATGCTGGGGATCCCTGCAGATGTGTTTGCTGTGACCAGGTCACAAGCCAAAATGTCTAGCACTGAACAGGCCTTGGATTCTGGAAGAATGGACCAAGTGCCTTCCAAGAGGAGGAGTAGTAGGGTTAAGGCAGTGCCTTCCCCCTTGGCTCAGGAGGAAGATCAGTCCCTTGAGGCGGATGATCTCAGCCCTGAAGAAGGAACTGTCCCAGAGGAACTTGAACCTGACCAGGTTGAGTTCTTGGGGACAGGGGGACCTTCTAGGGCAGATCTGAGCCAGGAGCAGCAGAGCTGCCCCTCCCTTGAACCCCTCAGACAGCAAGCTGCTGCTGAGGCTGCTGGGAAAGCTAGTGGTCCCCATACAGTGTATTGGGATGATGGACTCCTGTACTCAGAGAGTAGAGACCCCAAGCCTGGTGCTACCAGGAGGTTGGTAATACCTTTGAAGTTCAGGGGCTTCCTATTGACCCTAGCCCATGATATTCCCTTAGCAGGTCACCTGGGCCAGAACAAGACTTGGGACAGAATTGTCCCTCACTTTCACTGGCCCCACATGTCTGAAGACAGTAAGGAGTTTTGTCGCTCCTGTGTAACCTGCCAAGCCAGTGGCAAAGCAGGTGGCACTACAAAGGCCCCCTGATACCACTACCTGTGGTGGGGGTGCCCTTTGAAAGGGTAGGGATTGACATTGTTGGTCCCATGGATCCCCAAACAGCCTCTGGGCACAGGTTTATCCTGGTGGTAGTGGATCATGCCACCAGGTACCCAGAAGCTATTCCCCTCAGGACCACTACAGCACCTGTGGTGGCAAGGGCCCTCCTGGGAATCTTCTCAAGAGTGGGCTTTCCTAAGGAGGTAGTATCAGACAGGGGTGCTAACTTCATGTCTGGGTACTTAAAAGCAATGTGGAAGGAGTGTGGAGTGACTTATAAGTTCACCACACCCTATCACCCACAATGCAATGGTTTAGTTGAGAGATTCAACAAAACCTTGAAGGGCATGATTAAAGGGCTCCCAGAAAAGCTTAGGCGTAGATGGGACATACTCTTGCCCTGCCTTTTATTCGCATATAGGGAGGTGCCTCAGAAGGGGTTGGTTACAGCCCTTTTGAACTTCTGTTTGGCCACCCTGTGAGGGGTCCACTGTGCTTGGTGAAGGAAGGATGGGAGTTACCTCTCAAGCCCCCAAAGCAAGATATAGTGGACTATGTACTTGGTCTCCGCTCCAGGATGGCTGAGTACATGAAAAAGGCAACCAAAAACCTTGAGGCTAGCCAGGAACTTCAGAAGGCCTGGCATGACCAAAAGGCTGTTCTGACTGTTTACCAGCCAGGACAGAAGGTGTGGGTGTTGGAGCCAGTGGCCCCAGCAGCTCTCCAAGATAAATGGAGTGGACCCCACACTATTGTTGAGCAGAAGGGTGAGGTCACTTATTTAGTAGACCTAGGAACACCCAGGAGTCCCCACAGGGTTCTCCATGTCAACAGGTTAAAACCATATGTGGACAGGGCAGACATGGGCTTGCTCATGGCTACTGATGAAGGGCAGGAGGAAGAGAGTGACCCACTCCCTGACCTGCTCTCACAGAACCCTGACGATGGGTCAGTTGATGGTGTAGCCTTGGCAGGCAGCCTCACTACCCAGCAACAAACTGATTGCAGGCAAGTCCTCAATCAGTTTAGACATATGTTTTCACTGACACCCAGTCAGACCACCTGGTGCACTCATGAAGTGGACACTGGGGACAGTCTGCCTATTAAAAACAAGATTTATAGGCAACCTGACCATGTCAGGGACTGTATCAGGACTGAAGTCCAGAAAATGTTGGAATTGGGAGTTATTGAACCCTCAGATAGCCCTTGGGCTAGTCCAGTAGTCCTTGTACCGAAACCTCACACCAGTGGTGGAAAGAGAGAGATGAGGTTCTGTGTGGACTACAGGGGTCTCAATGCAGTCACTAGGACTGATGCCCATCCAATACCCAGGGCAGATGAGCTCATAGATACTTTGGCCTCTGCCAAATATCTCAGCACATTTGACCTAACAGCTGGCTACTGGCAGATCAGACTAGCTGATACTGCAAAGCCCAAAACAGCATTCTCAACCCCTAGTGGACATTATCAATTTGTGGTAATGCCCTTTGGTCTGAAGAATGCACCTGCCACTTTCCAGAGGTTGGTGAATACAGTTCTCACAGGACTGGAAGCCTATAGTGCAGCTTATCTAGATGATATTGCTGTCTTTAGCTCCACCTGGGAGGATCACCTGGTCCACCTCAGGAATGTTTTACAGGCCCTGCAAAAGGCAGGCCTGACTATCAAGGCCACTAAGTGCCAGATAGGGCAGAGTCAGGTTGTGTACCTGGGCCACCTTGTGGGTGGAGGCCAGGTTCAACCTTTGCAGAGCAAGATCCAGACCATCATGGACTGGACTGCTCCCACTACCCAGACTCAGGTGAGAGCCTTCTTAGGCCTGACTGGGTACTATAGGAGATTTGTCAAGGGGTATGGATCAATAGTGACACCCCTGAATGACTTAACTTCTAAGAAAATGCCCAAAAGGTTCAGTGGACAGTTAGCTGTCAAAAGGCATTTGATGACCTCAAGCAGGCCATGTGCACTGCTCCCATTCTACAGAGTCCTGATTACTCCAAGAAGTTCATTGTTCAAACTGATGCATCTGAATTGGGGGTAGGGGCTGTACTGTCACAATTGAATGAAGAAGGTCAGGATCAGCCAGTAGCTTTCATTAGCAGAAGGCTGACCCCTAGAGAAAACGTTGGTCAGCTATAGAGAGGGAGGCCTTTGCTGTGGTCTGGGCTCTGAAGAAGTTGAGGCCATACTTGTTTGGTACACACTTCCTGGTTCAGACAGACCATAAGCCCCTCTTATGGCTAAAACAAATGAAGGGTGAAAACCCCAAACTGCTTAGGTGGTCCATTTCCCTACAGGGGATGGACTTTACAGTGGAACATAGGCCTGGGAGTAACCATGCGAATGCAGATGGACTCTCTAGGTATTTCCACTTAGAACATGAAGACTTAACTGGGCAAGGTTAGTTTAATGTCCCTACGTTTGGGGGGGTTGTGTAGGAGAGTAGGATCTGCTTCACATGGGTACCCCCACTTTTGCTGATGCTTCACTGTTTTTCGACATTAGTCTGGCTGGGGCCCTGCTAATCAGAACCCCAGCCTAGCTGCTTCCTCTCTAAAATGGTTTCCATGTGCCTTAGGCACATCACTGATTGGGATCTGGAGTGCCCTTATAAGTCCCTAGTATATGGTATACTATGTACCAAGGGCATAGGTACCTCAGAGGCCTGCCAGGGCCTGCAGCATGTATTATGCCACCCCTGGAAGGCCATCCAAACTGACACCACAGGTCTGCTACTGCAGCCTGGGTAAGGTGGTGCATGCACCCCTTACTGTGGTATAGGTTACCTATATCACGAAATACATACACACATATAAACCTATAAGTCACTCCTAAGGCAGGCCTTATCAATCCTAAAGGCAGAGTGCGTGGTTCCTATGTGAGAGGGTGCCCCTGCATGAGCAGGGCCCCTCTGCAGCGTTCGGAGACCATCTCTGATGCTGTTTGTAGTGCAGCCTGACCATATACTCTTAAGCGCATTATATCCTCGCGGTAAAATGCTAACTTTGGAATGGCTGCACCTAAACATGTCGTGTTTGGTGTCAAACATCTTGGAATACTACCCCCCGCCAATCCTGGCGGCGGGAGTAGCATTCCACCCTTCTAGAGGGAAAGACATGTTAACTCTGACTAGTCCGGTAACTTCTTTCCAGAGCCCTGGCATCACAAAATGGATGCTGCTGCCACAGACACGAGTCTGGCCTCCTGCTGCTGGACGAAACTCCGGCAGGGGAGGCCTGGACAATAGGTTTCCTGTCCCAGGGAGGTGTGACCACCTCCCCAGACAGGATAATGTGTATTGGGGCTGGGCGGGAGCACTTTCGGGTGCTTTGAAGTCCTGCACTGGGGGCACATTTGGTGTCCCTGTGCATACCCCAGTTCAAACCGGATCAGGGGCTTGCAGCCCCTGCTTTGGCGCGAACTGGACAAAGGGAAAGGGGTGTAGCCACCCCTCTGCCCTGACCCACCCATAGGTGGGGCCACAGAGTAGTCCAACCCCTATTTTTAGAATAAAGGTAGGAACCCAGTCCTTAGGACTTCAGATTATACCTGGACGAAACTCTGAAACTGAATCCTGGACCTTCGACGCTCTACGACAAGATTAGAGGACTGAAGAATCTCCCTTGGGGTCAAGGAGTGACTCCCCTGCTTGGCAGGCACCAAAGAAGCATCTGTCCGGTTCGCATTTCTGAAGCTCCCGTCGGACGCCGAAGTCATCGCATCACCAGAGGTGGATTCTCAGACTTCCCCGAGGCTACCCTGAGTCCCCAGCAAAGCTGAGGCCCGTGGCTATCGTGGGTGACTTGAGACCGTGACCCCTGGACACCGAGCACATTTGCAAGTGCATCATCTTCTGGGTCTCCCAAGAAGTCGTGCTTTGGGCTCCGAGTAGCCCTAGCCTCCAGCACCACCTGCACCGAAGATCACTGGCCCCCACTCCACGAGTGTCCTGTAAGCCAGCTCCACGTGCGGCGTCACGAGGCTCCTTCGCGGTCGCTAGCCCGTTGGCTAGTAGCCCTTAACGAAGGCCAATCCTTTTCTTACTTGGCATCCTGGTTGCTCCAGGCCTGCCCTCACTTACCCTCGCTGGGTGAGTTCCACAGACCTTGCTGGTCTGCACCATCGACGATCTACATCTTCACCGAGACTTGCCGTTGCCAAGGCTTGTTGGGTCCAATCCGGTCGCCGACACCTCAGCACTCGACAGACATCGTGTACCAGCCCGAATCCTGCTCCTGGTCGCCGACAACGCCTCCTGGACCTCGTGGCTGAAGAGTCAAGACGACCGTCAACGCACCTGAAGCACTCGACATCGGTGGGCATCTGTCCATCGCCTTCCTGGTCACTGGCTAGTGACCCAGACTCTGTCCCCTCTGCTTTCAGGTTCTTCAGAACTCCGATCCACTCTTGGATCCACCCGGACACTTTTCTCTTGGCCGCCAGCAGCACTTTGCAACAGATCGCCATTCGAATCGACGACGAAACCCGACCCCGAAAGGCACCTATGCACCCGGCTTCCCTGGGTGAGGTAACACGAGTACTCCGGTGCTCCCGTGGGTAGAGACTCTTCAAAGTCCTAGATCTCAAAGGGTTTTGTCCTAGTCCTCTTTTAAGTGTCCCTTTCCTCTATTTTCCCGATCCCGACTTTCTCCATAGAAGTCAACGGCGTATCGCGGTTGTGTATTTACACTGCACGCGTCTCCCGTAGGTCCCCTGTGTCACTACCTTGGGTGGTTCCTTGTGGTCCAAGCACTTCTAGAGGCTCTAGGCCTAGTGTCTAGTTCAGTCGTGGTTCGCATACCACTTTATTGGTATATGGTTTGGTACGCCCCTAGGGCCCAAACGTGTATTTGTGCTATTACTGTGAATTAATAACTTATAACTTATGTACTTCAAACTCTAGCCTCATAAAGAGACTAGAGGGGTGTGTTTAGCAATAAATACATATATTTTGAATATATACCTGGTGTGGTGCTCTTTCATTTGGTCACTCAAGAGATTATAGACTGGTAAAACAAGCTGCTTTACATTCCTTCAAGACTTAGCCTGAAGGCTGCTCTCCATAGCTACCACTAGGATAGCTTTCAATAAGGTTGTCTTTAACCTATCTCCAATAAGGGGTTGTTTGGACTGGTGCAAGGTGCCCACTATAATTAGTGGACAGCATATACCAGGCCAACTTCTCACAGGGGGTCGTGCTGGGGATGGTGTTTCAGGGTTTAGGGCAGTGCAGTAGTGTTCGGGCAGTGTAGGGGGTCGTGCAGGGGGTGATGTTTCAGGGTTTAGGGCAGTGCAGTGGTGTTCGGGCAGTGTAGGGGGTCGTGCTGGGGGTGGTGTTTCAGGGTTTAGGGCAGTGCAGTGGTGTTCGGGCAGTGTAGGGGGTCGTGCTGGGGGTGGTGTTTCAGGGTTTAGGGCAGTGGTGTTCGGGCAGTGTAGGGGGTCTTGCTGGGGGTGATGTTTCAGGGTTTAGGGCAGTGCAGTAGTGTTCGGGCAGTGTAGGAGGTCTTGCTGGGGGTAGTGTTTCAGGGTTTAGGGCAGTGCAGTGGTGTTCCGGCAGTGTAGGAGGTCATGCAGGGGGTGGTGTTTCAGGGTTTAGGGCAGTGCAGTGGTGTTCGGGCAGTGTAGGAGGTCATGCAGGGGGTGGTGTTTCAGGGTTTAGGGCAGTGCAGTGGTGTTCGGGCAGTGTAGGGGGTCGTGCTGGGGGTGGTGTTTCAGGGTTTAGGGCAGTGCAGTGGTGTTTGGGCAGTGTAGGGTGTCGTGCTGAGGGGTGGTGTTTCAGGGTTTAGGGCAGTGCAGTGGTGTTCGGGCAGTGTAGGGGGTCGTGCAGGGGGTGGTGTTTCAGGGTTTAGGGCAGTGCAGTGGTGTTTGGGCAGTGTAGGGGGTCGTGCAGGGGTGGTGTTTCAGGGTTTAGGGCAGTGCAGTGGTGTTCGGCCAGTGTAGGTGGTCTTGCTGGGGGTGGTGTTTCAGGCTTTAGTGCAGTGGTGTTCGGGCAGTGTAGGGGGTCTTGCTGGGGGTGGTGTTTCAGGGTTTAGGGCAGTGCAGTGGTGTTTGGGCAGTGTAGGGGGTCGTGCAGGGGGTGGCGTTTCAGGGTTTAGGGCAGTGCAGTGGTGTTCGGCCAGTGTAGGTGGTCTTGCTGGGGGTGGTGTTTCAGGCTTTAGTGCAGTGGTGTTCGGGCAATGTAGGGGGTCGTGCTGGGGCTGGTGTTTGAGGATTTAGGGTAGTGCAGTGGTGTTCGGGCAGTGTAGGGGGTCGTGCTGGGGCTGGTGTTTCAGGGTTTAGGGCAGTGCAGTGGTTTTTGGGCAGTGTAGGAGGTCATGCTGGGGGTAGTGTTTCAGGGTTTAGGGCAGTGCAGTGGTGTTCGGGCAGTGTAGGGGGTCGTGCTGGGGGTGGTGTTTCAGGGTTTAGGGCAGTGCAGTGGTGTTTGGGCAGTGTAGGGTGTCGTGCTGAGGGGTGGTGTTTCAGGGTTTAGGGCAGTGCAGTGGTGTTCGGGCAGTGTAGGGGGTCGTGCAGGGGGTGGTGTTTCAGGGTTTAGGGCAGTGCAGTGGTGTTTGGGCAGTGTAGGGGGTCGTGCAGGGGGTGGTGTTTCAGGGTTTAGGGCAGTGCAGTGGTGTTCGGCCAGTGTAGGTGGTCTTGCTGGGGGTGGTGTTTCACGCTTTAGTGCAGTGGTGTTCGGGCAGTGTAGGGGGTCTTGCTGGGGGTGGTGTTTCAGGGTTTAGGGCAGTGCAGTGGTGTTCGGGCAATGTAGGGGGTCGTGCTGGGGCTGGTGTTTCAGGGTTTAGGGCAGTGCAGTGGTGTTCGGGCAGTGTAGGGGGTCGTGAAGGGGTGGTGTTTCAGGGTTTAGGGCAGTGCAGTGGTGTTCGGGCAATGTAGGGGGTCGTGCTGGGGCTGGTGTTTGAGGGTTTAGGGCAGTGCAGTGGTGTTCGGGCAGTGTAGGGGGTCGTGAAGGGGTGGTGTTTCAGGGTTTAGGGCAGTGCAGTGGTGTTCGGGCAGTGTAGGGGGTCGTGCTAGGGTTGGTGTTTCAGGGTTTAGGGCAGTGCAGTGGTGTTCGGGCAGTGTAGGGGGTCGTGCAGGGGCTGGTGTTTCAGGGTTTAGGGCTGTGCAGTGGTGTTCAGGCAGTGTAGGGGGTCATGTTTTAGGGTAGTGCAGTGGTGTTTGGGTAGTGTAGGGGGTCGTGCTGGGGGTAGTGTTTTAGGATTTAGGTTAGTGCAGTGGTGTTTGGGTAGTGTAGGGGGTCGTGCTGGGGGTAGTGTTTTAGGGTTTAAGGTAGTGCAGTGGTGTTTGTGTAGTGTAGGGGGTCATGTTTTAGGGTAGTGCAGTGGTGTTTGGGTAGTGTAGGGGGTCGTGCTGGGGGTAGTGTTTTAGGATTTAGGTTAGTGCAGTGGTGTTGGGGTAGTGTTTTAGGGTTTAGGGTAGTGCAGTGGTGTTTGTGTAGTGTAGGGGGTCATGCTGGGGGTAGTGTTTTAGGGTTTAGGATAGTGCAGTGGTGCTTGTGTAGTGTAGGGGGTCGTGCTGGGGGTAGTGTTATAGGGTTTAGGGTAGTGCAGTAGTGTTTTTGTAGTGTAGGGGGGTCATGTTTTAAGATGCAACGCTCCAATACCTGACCAGTCTGCACTACATAAAACTGCAAAAAAACTAAAAATAAAAAGTGTTTTGCACACTTTTGTCATTGGGCTATATGTGTGCTACATTTGGGCTCTTTTTCACTGGTGGCCATCTTGGAAGACTTCTTTGTTATGAAGTTTCCTAATTTCCTCATTTACTGCAGTCTCCTCGGTAGGAAATGCTTTGTTTTTACTTTGATTCCATCAAGAAGGCATTCAGATGTGTCACACATTTGCCATAAATTCAGAATGTTAGCACTCTAGTTGTTCATTAGATCACTGTAGTAAAGCTACTGCTCACCAAGGAGTTAACTGGAAGTCTACTGCTGGTATTGAAAGTGATTGTTTCAGTCTGCATGTCAGAATTTTCAAATGAAATAGAAGAGGATTTGAGATCTCACTTAAAACATGCACTAAATTTTCTTTTTGCAGCACTAACCATAATTTCTATGGCAAAATGAACCCCTCATTTTGTTCCTTTTTAAATTAAATGTTTTAAGTGTTACCAGTTTATTCCAATCAAGATGGCTTCAGGTGTGCCATACTTTTGTCATAAGTAAGGCTGTTAGCACTCTAGTTGTTCTTTAGAACACTCTGGGAAGCTGCAGTAGAACACAAAGGCATCAACTGACAGGCTGCTCCTGTTGAAATATAACAGGAAGATATTTGAGATCTCACTTAAAACATGTCCTAATTTTTCTTTCTACAGCACTAACCATAATTTCTATGGCAAAATGAACCCCTCATTTTGTTCCTTTTTAATTAAATGTTTTAAGTGTTACCAGTTTATTCCAATCAAGATGGCTTCAGGTGTGCCATACTTTTGTCATAAGTAAGACTGTTAGCACTCTAGTTGTTCTTTAGAACACTCTGGGAAGCTGCAGTAGAACACAAAGGCATCAACTGACAGGCTGCTCCTGTTGAAATATAACAGGAAGATATTTGAGATCACACTTGAAACATGTCCTAATTTTTCTTTCCAGAGCACTAACCATAATTTCTATGACAAGATGAACCCCATCATTTTGTTCCTTTTTAAATTAAATGTTTTAAGTGTTACCAGTTTATTCCAATCAAGATGGCTTCAGGTGTGCCATACTTTTGTCATAAGTAAGGCTGTTAGCACTCTAGTTGTTCTTTAGAACACTCTGGGAAGCTGCAGTAGAACACAAAGGAATCAACTGACAGTCTCTGCCCTTGTTGGATGTACATGTTTTACTGAGAATGTCAGACTTCATTCTCACATGACTGAGAAAGATAATGTGAATTTACAGAAAATATGCTCTCATTTTAGCTTCTGGAGCACCTTCCAAAACTCTATGGGACAAGCATGTGAAAATAGTTTTCTCTCAAACATGATTCATGATATCCCAGCAGAAGGTTTTTCACAGGGTAAAATCACCTTAGAACACACCACAATTCCTGAAATTAGTATGGTACCATCAACAAATGAATTCTAATGTAACTAAAGTCTGTTATCACCCTTTATAGTTCTCCTTTTGGTAACCCTCAAAATCTTCGATTCACTACAATGCATTTCAATGGGGTACTATCATTTATATTGGTCCCAAGATGGCTGCCAGCAATTCCAGGATGAAGTGCTGACAGCCAATCAGATCTCACGATGACATGTGTGGTTAGGCTCCGCCCAGATATATATGTGTTTTTACTTTTGATTTTCTCAGCAACTACTGAACGGATTTACACCATTTAACAAAAAGGGTTCTTTCTGAACCAAGAACTACCTCTTTGCCAAATTTGGTGTAATTCCGTTCAGCAGTTCGAGCTAAAGCCGTGTCTAAAGTTTCCTATGGGAAAATGAATGAGGAAAACACGTTTTGGGACCCCCTTTTTCTCGGCCCCCGCTTGACGAATCACCCTGAGACTTTCAGGGTAGGAGCGGACCGGAGCGGGCCATAAAGTTTGAAAATTTCGCGAAGATTCGTCAACCGATGCAAGAGTTATTTCAAATAGAATGTCGCGGATTTCCTATGGAAAATAGGTCCTAACTATAACTATCTACTGGCGACCGCCAGTAGATAATATATATATATTTATATATATATATGTATATATATATTCACTGAAAACACCATAGGTTTCAGGCACGTTATAGTTAGAAATTAGTATTTAAAAAACCTTACAAATTCACTGAAAAAACCATAGCTTTCAAGGACATTATAGTTAGTTGGACATTTCACTCGTATAAAACCATAGAAATTCCGCCGTTATAGTTAGTTCAGGCAACTATAACTCGCGCCCCACAATGCACTGCTGATGACGTGACATATTACATCATTCATGACATGGTCAGTGACATCACTGATGACATCATCCACGTGAAAATGTGATGCACCTCCTCACACTCTAATATAACCTTTGATACACCCACTGTAAAATACAGACTACCATTTTCGAAACCATCAACACATCAATACCAGTTAACTACATACACACTCACTGATTCCTAGGTCTACACACACATCCACTCATTCACCCATACAATCACTCAATACTAACAGTCACCGCTATTATTTTTTAACAATGACCCCGGGACCTGGCCCACCTGGGGGCCTCATTAAAATGAAGCGCGGGAGCCTACGCTTCATTTTTTAAAATAATTTCGGCGGGATTCGCGAATTCCGCCGTAATTATTAAAAGAAAATGTTTTTTTGGGCACTTTGGGTCCTTGTGGGACCCCCTGAGCAGGCCTAGGGGGCAGGGTGTTTATACCCTGCCTCCTTTTCTTGTTTTTTATATTTGTTTTACTGTTTTCTTGTGACTCGGTTCTACCGAGTCACAAGATGGCTGCCAACACTTCCTGGTTTGGAGTGTTGGCAGCCAATCAGAACTGAGCTCGTGCTCGGGAAGGTTCGTGAATCCACTGCGGCCATAGATATCGAAACTTTTTCTTTTCCTAATTTCTCAGGAACTACTGAACGGATTTACACCATTTAACAAAAAGGGATCTTTCTGAACCAAGATCTAGCTTTTTGCCAAATTTGGTGTAATTCCGTTCAGCAGTTTGGGCTGTAGCTTTGTCTAAAGTTTCCTATGGAAACTTACATGGGGAAAACGCGTTTTGGGACCCCCCTTTTTTCTCAGCCACCGCTTTACGAATCACCCCAAAACTTTCAAGACAGGAGCTGACCGGAGCGCCCCACTAGTTTTGAAAATTTCGCGAAGATTCGTCAAACGACGCCAAAGTTATTGGGAAAACAAAAAAACGCTTTTCCTATGGAAACTAGGTCCTAACTATAACTACCTACTGGCAACCGCCAGTAGGTAATATACACATATACATATATATACACACACATCCTATGTCACATTATTTTGGGTTTTATATACCTCAAATCACATATTGTTTATTTAACGTGTCACATCTCCACAATGTTTAAATGGCACATTATAGGGCTATCTGTAAAAAAACGAATATTGTCTTAATAGCCAGAAACGTATGAGAAATAATGTTGCTAATTGTAGTTGTGGTGTCCCACACAGTTGGGTATCATCAGTGAGAATCCACAGCTCATCAGAAGTGAAGTAAGTGGCCCAGTCACCAGTAGTTGCTGCCATGATCGCCAACAGTTCAGGTGGAGCAGCAAACCCTGAGGAGGTCTAAGTATCAAAGTTCGGAGGCAAATGAGAAACCATTACAGAACATGAAAGTCACTGCAATATATAGATGCATCAATGGACGTACTAGTTCCGTCTCTCATGACACAGAGGTCAGGCACTCATCATTTGCAGAGGGACCACTTGACAAATAACAGCAAACTCCCTAGCAACACACAAAATGGCAGATTATGTAGCGAAAACGCAACTAACATCGAAAATGTGTTTCCTATAATGTCAATAATTATCAATGTGCAATAGTGGAAGTGAACCGTACACCTACATTGTACGTGGTACAGTTTCTACTTCCGTTGATGAATGTCAAAATTTAAATTAAAAAGAACATTTAAAAACTATACATACTGCTGAAATTAATCTGATCCACGCCTGATGTCATGTATGAGATTATTTAAAAATATGGCCTTCTGAAAGTAGTATTTCATTTTCACTTTCTTTATAGTGGAGTATGTATTACAAAATGTGTAATGAGGCCACTTCTTTTGGCACAAGAGATCACACATGTAGTTCCAATTAATTAATCATATGTATGTGTTGTAATGTGAGTTTAGACATTAAGAAATTCAGAAGGTTTCTATATTTCATAATTCTCAAAATAAAAATGACATTTAGTTATGTTAATTATTTTACATATACACCTATCTTTTTTAATGTTGTCTTTCAGAGACATCCTCCAACCTCCTCAGAACAAACCTGCCAGAGTGTGTAGATGGCAACCTAGAATGCTCCTTCTCCTGACCTTGCTACCATGCAAGAACGTGTAGTCAAGTCATCAAGAAATATCTCCTACACCGGTAAACTTCTTGGATTTATGCTATCAGCTTGAGCCACAACTTCCGCCTCTGAACCTAAATCCTACTCCAATCACACCACTGGTGAAAACTAAGGCAGTTCTCCATTTTGCTGCCACAGGATCCTTCCCACACACCGTAGGAGACTGTAATGGGATGTCCCAAGCATCTTTTAGTGATGTACTACAGGAATTCATGGCAGTGATGTTGACCCACAGAAACAGCTTCATCCAATTCCTAAGTAGTGCAGATGAATTGAACAATGTGAAAGCTGAAATGTATGCTTTGGGTGCATTCCACATGTCATAGGTGTCATTGATGGGACACACATTGCCTTGGCACCGCAACAGGAAAATCTTTAATTTGATAAACGTGCAAGTGGCTTGCCTACCTGATCTGTGCAAAACTAGAGTCTATGCACACTTCACTGGATCCACCCAATTCTTTTGTGCTATGCAATAGCAGTATAAATCGCAGATGGCACAACTTGGAAAGTGAAGGCCTGGCTTGTTGGTAAGTGCTCTGTATGAATATATGTTAGAATCACATTATATTGTTATGTCAACCTTGCAAACGTACATTTCAAAGTCTTACATTATCTTCTTATTTTATGTTTTGTAGGAGACTCAGTGTTTTCTAATAGACTTTGGTTTTTACCACAACTGAGAAATCCAACAACACCACGGGAAGTCTGCTTCAATGAGGCACAAGGTAGAACCTGTAGGCCTGTGGAACAGGCTTTTGAACTCCTGACAGCAAGAGTCTGTTGTCTAGATAAGTCTGGTGGAGCCTTCCTCTACTCACCTAAGAAAGTGTAGTGATATAACAGTGCTCTGCAGTACATGTATACTGCATAACACTGCGCTGCAGCGGAAAATTCCATTTATATTAGATGATGACTACAATGCGGAGGCCGGGGGTGATGTTGAAGAATTGCCAAATGAAGATGACAGTGGTGAGGAAGAAGGGAATGAATTACATCAAGATGTCATTGACAACTTCTTCTTATAAGGATAAATATCAATTAATGGACATACATTTTAATGTAACAACCTTTGTCTACAGATGACAGACTATTGTAGCCCTTACTTGATTAGTAAGTGAAAGTGGATATCCTTGAATATGATACTGTCATTGTGTGATATCAGCATTAGAAGACTGTGTGTTTGAATTTGCAACATTGTGGTACAGTCCTTTTGAGTATACCTACGTATCATATTAAGATCACGTATTGATTTTCAACATGCTTCTTTTACCATAGGTCATCATACACTGTCATCATCAGTAGCATACAAGAATCATTGGTCAGTAAATGGTTATGATACCTTACTTGTGTTATACAGATGTACTATCTCGTAAATATTTTTCCTGTTCTGGTACTTTATATTGTTCTAACATTTAAATATGTTGTCACTGCTGGCATCATTGCAGTGTGTGTTTCTATGAATTGCTAATACTCCTGTGTAACCATATACATATGTAATGTGATGGTAATGGTAAGTTCCTAAGATATGAAATCTGCATATATTGTAATACATGAAGAACAGAACTGGATGATTTTGTTACATGCAATAAAACCATTTTTCTTCTCAAGAACATCCAAGTTTGTGTCATTTTTGGAGATAAGCTGTGAAAAAGTTTTTAATTACGACTATTTAACTATGAATATTGTAATGTGATGTATGTGGATTATATTACAAATTCTGACAGTATATGAACCTTTGAAAAATAAAACACACTTTACAACACCAACAAAGAGTAGTACAACAAACAATTTAAATGTAGTGAAAAAACCAAAGTACATTCAAATTAACAAATATAACGCACAGGGTGGGATAAGAACACAATGGAAAATGTTGATGAGGGTCCAGCCATAATTATTTGAGGAAGATACCCAAAATACAAATAATCCTCAGAAGGCAAATGTGTTGAAAAAATTGTCCCAGAGTCACTGTTGCAGTTTCACAGGAGGAAATTACTCTCCTCTTGGCAGTTTTGTTGGGATCCTCTCCCAGTGGTCCTGATGATTGGCCCCTCCCCAGGGTGACTGTTGGCTCAACAGTTGCAGGGTTAGAGGTGATGGCAGGTGGATCCTGGGGTTGCAGGCCCTCCCTCTCTGTTGAAGAGGTTGGTGTATGCTCCTCTGATGTTGTGAGCCCACAGAAAGGGGTAGATGAGTCACAAATAGCCATGCATATGTCTCCATCCTGCACCCCTCCAGACAAGGAGCACAAGACAGATATTTGCCTCTTGGGCTCTCTCTGCAACTGCTTAATATCACCCATGAATTCTTTGTTGTCTCTGAGGATCTCTATGACCTGGCCCATCTGTTCTCCACGCGGGGAAGCTGCTCCAATGATTATTGGCCCATAGATTCAGTAAAACTATGGTCATCAGTGAGCTCACTCTGGTGTCCAAACGGTGGCCTCCCACTACCCACATTGGCCTTGGCAGAGCTGGCACCATCACACTCACCTGCAGATATTGGTATTGGAGTTGCAGCTGCTAAAACAGGAGCCAGGGCCGGGGTGTACACTGCAGATGAAGATTGTAATGTTGGGCAACAGGGAGCAAGGCCTAATACTGGCTGTTGTGGAGGGGAAGACTCAACAAGGATGGTATAAGTGGTAGTAGGCAGAGTGAGGCTCACCCTAGCAGTCAGCCCAGACACACCTAACAAACCAGGCTGCTCCTCATCCGCAGAAGCACCAGCAGAGGTTGCGTCCTCACTAAAGGCTTCTGCAGCAGTTTGAGGTGTGGTTTCAGGACGTTCTGCTGTGGCAGCTGGTCCGACAGTATGAAATGACATGATGATGGTTAGTACATATGTCGATAATAGACTCATAATGCATATTTACAAATCCTGAAAGTTGAACACAACATTGATAAACAAAGAATATTTTGGATGTTAAGAGAGAGGAGAGTTTAATACAAATCAAAAAAACTTTATTTCGGTCGTTTTGACCATAAAGGTGCATGTGCAATACAGTAACATTTCATAAAGACAGTCCGTAAGGGCGCGGGTCAAAGTTACTCATGAAAGTGTGTGTGCATTGCATTGACATTCCATAAAAACAATCTATATAGGCACATGCCTGAACCCAGTAACCTTGGTTTGGGTTGCCAACACCAAGGCCATAAAAATGCGTAGGCAGTACATGTGCAATACAATAACATTTCAGAAAAATGGTCCATATGAGCACGGGCCCAGGCCCCATGGCCCTAGGTTAGAATTACTCATGAAAGTGCATGTGCATTACATTAACATTTCATAAAAACAATCTATGTAGGCACATGCCCATACCCAGTGGCCTGGGTTTGGGTTGCCAACACAGGGGCCATCACATCCATGCCATATTCAAAAATGTACACAGATATGGAGCATTTCTAAAAACAAGTATGCATCATATTACAATCAATAAAAACACGTTAAAAGTCATGAATGTTAAAAGCAGATTAAAATAATCCAGATCCAGTTAAAAATATTATAAGGTAATCAGCTAGTGCCTATGGATTGGTCTTCAGGAACGCTCTACGTACACACCACATGGAAGATAAAAAGCGTGATACTGAAAATACAATAGGCAGATGGGTGTTATATTTCAGTATCCTAAAAGCCTCTACGCAGCGCTTGGTTCCCAGGTTTCTGCATAACTGAATCAACCATCGATGCCTGGCCTTCCTATAACCTGAACAGAAAAAAATACATGATATTCTGACTCCACTGTATTGTTGCAAGCCGGACATCCCAAGAGGGGTGAACCCGCCCATTTGTTTGTAAAAGCACGCAGCAGGAGTACCCCATGCCTAAATTGCAGGTATAGCTTCCTGGCAAGGGCTGGTTGAATGTCATCCAATACAGACTCTAGGCTATACTGATCTTTGATTCCCAGGAACACTGTAGTGAGTGAGCCAGTTGTAGAGCTCACCTGCAGGTGGGTAAGTTTGCTCAAAATCCTTCCTAGATGTAGGGCAGGTTACCTCAGCATTATACCATAGGTTAGCCCTTCCCATGGCCCGAGTGTGTCCCTGACAAAGGCTAACCATGGTAGTTTTCCTGCACCCTGGAGGCTCAGAACCTCTCTCAGCTCTACCCTGTATTCGGCCAGTTGTGGGGTAGCCCACAGGCAACGCCAGAATGTAAGGGGTCTGAGAGCAACTTCGTCTGCAATTGGCCTTACCCCAAGGTCCAGGCGAAGCAGTGTAAGAGGGGAGCTAGTGGGAAGGCCAAATAACTGCCTGGCAAAGGTGTTCTCAATCTTTTTTATATTGCCAGATGGGCAATGGCCCCAGATTTCGGCCCGTCGTACTGGGCAGCACCCCTGGCTTGCACTTTGTACATTTCGACCACCGGGCCAACGGGTTTGTGAGTGGAATTCCTAAATACCTTTGTCAGACCCCCGTGGTCTGGGCCAGCTTTAAGCTAGCTTTTTTGATTTGGGCACCCCAATCCATTTTTTCCATAAGCATGATCCCAAGATACTCAAATACGGACACCCTCTCCAGGAGTCTGCTTTGTAGGCAAGGGTTTGGCCAAGTGCTACTGACTGGATTGAAGACCATATATTTGGTCTTCTGAATATTGATCTCTAGCCCCCTACATTTACAAAAGGCATTGAAGTTGTCGAGGACCCTCTGTATGCCCATAGGTGTTTTTGAGAGCAAAAGAGTATAGTCGGCAAACATCATAGCCGGTACTTTACGATTCGCCAACTTGGGTGCATCTATGTCCTTCCCCGCAGTCAATGCCTCTACAAGTCCATTTATAAAAAGACAGAAAAGGGTGGTGGCAAGGACACAGCCTTGTCGAACACCTCTGTCTATAGGTATGGGGCAGTGAGTTCTCCATGTTTGCCAAACCTGATTTGGGCATAATTAACTTCAGGTAGCCGTTTCAGCCGGAGCCAAAGATAAGCTGGGGCCCCCAGATCCCTTAATGTTGCCCACAGTTTGTCTCTCGGCACCAGATCAAACGCGGATTTTAAGTCCACGAAAATTAAATAGAGGCTGCCACCCTCTATGGACACAGTTTTCCAATGCAAAAGTTGGAGCCTAAAAATTTGGTCTGTTGTGGACATCTTCTCTCTAAAACCGTCTTGAAATGGGCTAAAGACATTGTGCTCCTCCATTCAGCTTTAAAGTCGTCCCAACAGTACACGGGTGAATATTTTTTTGACTAACATCAATGAGACTTATAGGTCTGTAGTTTATGGGGAGAAGTGGTGAACCCTTTTTGCAAACTGGAAGTATTTCTGCACCAGCGCAAGTGGCAGGAATCGTCATTCCTTGTAAAAATAGCGTTAAACAGGGTCCACAAATAGGGGGCCCAGATAGTAGGTTCACTTCGAAAGAGGTCCCCGGGGATCTTATCTAACCCAGGAGCTTTGGATGGATCAACTTTGCTTAGGGTATCAGTGATCTCTTTAAGGGTTATTTCGAGGGCCTCAATATAGTTTACCTGTGGGGGGGAAACTCATTAGTTATGATGCCACCCTCATCCTCCACCCTTGAATAGAGGGTCTCAAAGTGCATCTTCCAGACATCCGCTCCAATGTTAGCCTCTATAGCCTGTTTTCCTTCAGAGCAACCTGTGTTTACTACATTCCAAAAGATCCTCATATCGTGGTTGGCTAGGGCCCTTCTCAGGGTGTCCCACTTATCGCACTCCCACCTTTTTTTAGCATCGGCAATAGTGCTTTTATAGACCACCCTTCTTTCTCTAATTAGATGTCTATCCTTGACTTTAATTGCAGAAATGAGAGCTAACTTGGCCGTTCGGCAGCTATCACTAAACCATGAGTGGCGGGCCTTTTTGTGCTTACTTGTTTTTTTTTATGGGGAAGAAGGTATTAGCCATTGTGGTTGTCAGTGCTTTGTGATTCTCAGCAACTTGCATAAGGGAAATAGATATGCCATTGACAGAAATGGAATGTTCTGCGGCCATTAAAAACAGAATGATAGATTCATATAAGGACGACAGATTGTCTTGGGATTGGTATATGTCCATCCATTGAACTCTCCTCCTGCAATTAGTGAGTGTTAGCCTATCATCAAACGAAGATTTTGAGTCAGCTGCAATCTCAGCATTTGGCATACCCGCCTCTAGGATCAGAGCATTATGGTCGCTATCATGGCAGGGCACAATCTTAAAATCAGTCACCCTATGCCAAAACCTCGTGTCTACCAGAATATAGTCTAGGATGGAAGTATGTCCTATTCTATTAAAAGTTCCCCGGTGAGTCTGATTTAGTACGGCCATTACAAGCTCTTAATGAATGTTTCAGGGTAAGGGAATTCATCTGGAGCACCAAGGGAGACCAAGCCCTAATTAACGGGATATTGGGCCCGGGGATAGCCCAGTGTGGATCCTCTTCACTGGGGTTACCTCCATTCAGGCCATTCAGGGGCTCAAACTGGCAGTTGAAGTTACCACCAATGATCACCAAAAAGTAGTTGGGGATGGTGAATATAAAGGTGTCCAACTGATCAAGGGCCGCTGACTCTTGGTAAAACCCAACCGGCCGTGAATAACCATTGACCAGAGCAATTCTGACCCTTGATGTAAAAGAAGAATGCATAAAATATCATTGGAAGATGACTCCATCTGCTTTGCTGTGCAGCCCAAGTGCGAACCTACCCAAGTACAAAGCCCCCCTGAGGGCTTCCCTTTCCCCCAAAGGTGGCAGCTGCACTGAATGATGCGTATCCCAGCCTTTGCGGATCCACCTGTGCCCAGGTTTCTTAAAACATGCAGACATCGTGTTGGTTTATAAATACCCCCCCAATCAGGGTTACCCAGTTTTGCGGTAAGTCCCGCAACATTTCAAGATAGTACCCGCATCCTGGGTGGACCTGGATGGCTACCTGGGCTTGGGGACTGAATATCTATTGTCGGTAGACCAGCTTCCCGCTGGAGAACGCTGATCCTCTTCACCCCCGTTGCCCTAGATCTAATACTGGCATCACTTTTACCATGTGCGGAGAGTGGGGATTGTGAAACCACCAATCAATAGCCAGTGCTACCCCATGGGATGGACTTGATGGGAATGAACTTGTTGTAGCCTTGGGCGGTTGTCCCCTGTCGGCACCTCCCTCCATTGCATCAGGGCACACCTTCCCACCATACCCCTCCAGCCTGGGTAGCACACTGCGTTGATGGGACTCCCAGGCTCGCAAGGTTCTCCCCCAGAGCTGCCTCTGATGATGGAATTTCTCTTCCTGATACCACAGGGGTTTGAGTCAATCAACTGTCTCTAGGGCCCCATATCTGTTTGCTATCGGTATGTTGAAAAATAAAGATCTAGACTGTTCCTAGCACAAGCGTGTAGGTTGACAATTCTGATTCCACAACCCCATCTCCAATCTAATTTGCTCTCTAGTATGCAAAGCTAGCCCTGTGGAATAAAAATATCCCAATGGAAGAGACCTTATGCCCCCTTCCTGCCTCTGATGGTTCCTGCCTAAGAGGACTTGGACAACCATTGGAATTTTAAAATTGATCACAATGCAGTCCCCTTGCACGTCTTTCAGTCTGTTGCCCACCCAGCCGACCCTACGCATCAGGAGTATCTCGCCTGCATCTTTAGAGGAAAATTGCCTCTGTTTGGCCAGCCAGAACATACACTTGTTCCTTAATTCATGATATGATTCCCTTTGCCTCCTTTTAAGCTCAGGTACACCTGTTAGGACAATGACATACGGGGATGAGGCAGGAGGTAAGTTAATACAAGGCAGGGCTGGCCTCACTTTACTGGCTTTTATGCGAGGAGCGAGACCCTCCCCCTCCATACATCTAAGTCCCTGAAGGTGCATACAGTCTTGCTCTATCGGCATACAGGGGTGAGCCCTGCTTTTGTTTATAGCTCCATGGTTAGCCTGATTTGGGGTGGTGGTTGGAATCAATTTTTGAGCAGGTGGGCGGTCTGGTCTTGTTCTGGGTGAAGCGTCCACCTGATCTGCCTGGAAACTAACATCCTTACCCCCCCTTGTATTTGCTGGTAAGCTGCCTACCCTTGCCTCGAACAGTGTAGCCAGCTTTTCCACCCGTGCTATCAAAGAGCTGAGCTCATCCTTCACAATAGCCCTAACTTGGACCTGGAGATCCACCACCAGGTTTGTCACCCATATTGGATAATCCATGGCTGCTTGTGAACAGCCTACTGATCCCCCCCAACACAATGTCTCCAGAGACCGGTGATCCATCTGCACACTTTTTCCGTTTGGCCCCAGACCTCACGAATGATTTGGATTTCCCTTTTTTAGCAGGGCCTGGGAAAACAGCCCCTTGGTGCAGGTTGACGTTGGATGCTAAGCGTGCCATTGCACGGCCCATCGACTGATCCTTAGGAGAGTTAATGGCCGGGGGGGGCTAAAGAGGTACATGGGACATCGGGCCCGTCGAAAAGATATCTAAATCCGGGGTTAAAGACAACCGCCTTTCAGTTAGTTCAATTTCGGTGGCCACCACGCCTATGGCCCTCTGAAGCATTCTGTCAATAGAAGTTGGGTGCAATGATGAGGAGGTTGGCGGGAGGGGCGCTTGCTTTTTGTCACTGCAGGTTCGCTTCCCCATAGTTATACTCAACTGTGGCACTTTAGGGTGTATAAGTGCTGCATACTTCTGGCGCTCTTGTGCTGCCTCACACTCCCTGCAGATGCAGGTGAGAACCCGGTTTGGAGGAAAGAATAACGGAGGCTAGATCTAGACAAAATTTGGGTGAGCCAAAGAGAAAAAAAAAAGAGAAAAAAGGCGGCAAAGAGTCTCAGCAACAGTATAAACGCTCGCCAAGAAGGAGAAGCACTGCACCTCAGGTCGGGCAGGTTGCTCCGATGGCAGATCTCAGAGGGGTGGCCCAGCCCAGACTTCTCTGGGCTATGACAGGCGCGGACGGGCCTGCCCTTGGCCTGGGCGCGCCCCGCGCAGCGGGGCTCCTGCGCTGGTGATAAGCGCCTCCTGGCGCGAAAGGATGATGCGGCCTACAAGCGGCCGTCCCCGGTGGAGCCTGGGGGCTGGAGTCTTTGCCCGGCTCTTTAGAAGGGAGTCCCGTGCAGCGGGGCTCCTGAGCTGGTGATAAGCGTTTCCTGGCGCGAAAGGATGACGCGGCCGTCCCCGGTGGAGCCTGGGGGCTGCAGTCTTTGCCCGGCTCTGTAGAAGGGAGTTTAATACACCTTTGATCATAGCAACAGTTTACACTTCCTTCGTCAGACTTAGAAACTTGAAATAACTAAGAGAGTAGAGAGTGATCATAACCCCCTGAGATTCGCAATTAAATCCCTTAACAACATAAAGGGTGTAACACCTCCTGCATTGAGCACGACTAGAGGCTTGTTGCTTACCAACGACATGAGACGCCTTATATGGGCAAAGGTTGTGGAAAGCCAAATGTACTGTCATCTATAATGATAGATGTGACCTCTGCACTGGCAGATAGAGACGCCACCAACAAATATAGAAGCATAGGAAATCATGACCGGGGTCCATAACAACCTATTTGATAAAATAAGAACCTATTTTCTTAGGCCGTCAAGTCAGAGCTATAAACCACCCCTAGTGTAGCAACATTGGTACAATAAGTAATGTAGACAAGTATATAAACTCCTCGCAGCAGCAATAAAGTCCAAAAACCTAGCCTGTATTCAACAGGCAAGGAAATTGTATTAACTCTCCCAGGGTAGAGCAAAAAAAGATTGGGACGAACAACGATGGCAGGATCTAAAAACGGCTTGCTCTGGGAAAAGGTTACAACGCTTTTAGCAACTAGTAAAGTGGGGATGAGGGGGGCAAGTGTTGCCCCCACAAAATCACATAGCCCCAGAAGCATGGATCGACCATTTTGCAAAACAATATGCAGAGGAGGAAGATCAACAAGACAAGCCTTTCCTAATTCCCCCCACATAGGGTAGATCTGTTCTTTGTCCTCTCAGACTTAAAGGCCGCCCTTGGCGCAGTTACGGGGGAAGAGCCCCGGGTCCAGATAGCATCCAGGCTGACCTATTCTTGCATGACAAGGACACCGGGTCAAGATACATATTATTACTAGCCAAAGCAATAGCCCGTGGTGCACCCATACCAGAATCCTGGAAGGGCGCCGAGATAATACCCATCTTTAAAAAAGGCGCTAGGTTCTCACCAAGCAACTATAGGCCAGTAAGTCTAATTGACTATATCCAGAAGGTTGTGGCTCATCTAGAACTGGCAAAAATATAGGAATGGATAGCTGCAAATGACATCCTTACGCATTTACAGGCAGGCTTTCGAGCTCACGTTAGTACTATTGATCAGGTATTTTGTTTTATAATAATATACTGGCGTGCTGTTGTGATTGCAAAGGGCAGCATTTACGCCGGCTTTGTAGATCTCAAGTCAGCCTTTGACCCAGTTTTGCTGAAAAAACTCTGGGCGGTCCTTCTCAACCTGGGAATACCCATATACCTGCTCTTACTAATTGTTCGGCTTCACGAGGACAACTTTGCTCAAGTGCGCTGGGGTGCTCAGGGCAATACCACAGATCGATTTCTAGTAACAAAGGGAGTTCGCCAAGGGTGGGCATGGCTCCAACACTATTCTCCCTATTCTTGAATGGAGTGGCACAATTTTTCACTACACATCCAACAGATGCTCCGGTTCTCACAGGGTCAAAAATTCCCATTTTAATGTTCGCAGATGACACGCTCATAATCTCCAAAACCCTGAGCGGATTGCAACGCTGACTTTCTTGATTCGAGGATTTTTGTAGAATGCGAGGGTTAGTAATCAATACAGGTAAAACCAAATTCATGGTTTTTAACCAGCACCGCTATTCAGGGGAAATGTAAGACTAAATGGCAAGCCCATAGAACAGACAGATATTTTTAACTTTCTAGGAGTTACTCTGGCCAAGAATTTGAGCTGGGGGCCCCAGATTGAAACCATGGCCCTCAAACACCGTCAACTGGCAGGCGCATTAGCAAAAGAACATAAAATCTCATCTACAAAACCGATCAGTCCTGTTCTACAGATCTAGGACACCAAAGTTGTGGGTACAGTTTTATATGGCTCCGAACTCTGGGGCTTTGAAAATCTGGCACCACTTGTCTTGGCAGAGAATAAGTTCCTTCAAAACATCACAAATCTCCCTCAAAGTACACCCCTTAAGCCTCTGTTTTATGATCTAGGCCGCAAATCCCTGGATGATGTAGCAATATATCGCCCAATTGCATACTGGTGTAGATTGTGGACAACTCCCGAGCTGGCAAATTACGCTGTCGCACTTAGGGATGTCATGGAGGCAGACAACACACATAAGATAGGCTGTCTCCAAAACATCAAGCATATGTTGATCGCAATGGGTATGAGGCACTTATGGGAGAACCCAACAGGTGTACAGTTCCCTTCAAAAGGAAAAATGAAAGAACAGTATTGGTCTATGATCATGACGAACAACTCAAGAGCAATCGAGAGTACCTCTCTGACAGAGAGGTTATTAGAATTCAAGCCCATCCCTTGGTACGAGCATATTTGGATATTATAGCAAAGCCTTCTGATAGGAGACTATATTTCAAATTTCGGGCGAGCACCCTCCCATTAAAATCCTTTACATGCAAGTGGTCCCCCAATGCTGATAACAAATGTTAAATATGTGCAGACGAAACAAACATATTCTCACGTTCTCTTTGTTGCATATGAGGGCCTTCTGGAAAAAATGGCTGAAACTGACTTGCAAAAACATGGGACCAGAAGTAGCAGTAGTGCACTGAGAATATTGCGCACAAATTCTTCAGTGCAGTATGCAACGTCTGTTAATAAGTTCCTGGGATGGATGTGGACTATACGTTCCAAGATGTAACTCTATCAATGGCAACGCCTGAATGTTGTAAAAAAAAAAAAAAAGCCTGTATGACTTATATTAGCCAATATGGCTACGATGCGAACTTATACCCAGTTGATGCTCGCCATCCAGCAGATTAATGGAGGGATGCTAGTGGCATTTAAAGCATGTCTCATAGCTGTAGCAGACTGGATGAAAAAGAGCTGCTCAAAACTGAACTCAAACAAATCTGACACAGTTTTTTCGGTGCCAGTAGGTCTACTCAGTCACATTGTTAGTGGCGGTCAAAATTGGGTAAGTCCCCAGGCCCAAAGCCCATTGTAAGAAACCTGGGTTTAAATTTGATAAAGATTTCACCTTTCTCCCTGAAGAAAATGCTATATATGGCTGCAAACCATACCCTGAAAATGATCATGCACTCATTGGTGACCGCAAGATTGGACTATGCAACAGTCTGTACTTGGGTCTGCCGGGCATACTTGATTCGTAAGCTGGAGCTGGTACAAAATGCTGCAGCTAGGCACATTTTGAATATCCCTCATCAACAATCCATTTCTCCTTATTTGGTAAGACTACACTGGCCGCCAGTGGAACAACATATCCACTTTAACACCTTAGCTCCTAACCCATAGGGACACTCTTTCTCACTCTTAGAGGTGAAACTTTGCAATAGGCTCCACATAACAAGAAGGAAAATGCACTTGGAAACTATCTTAAAAAACAAAAATTCATATTTCATTAACTTAATAACCTTTCAGAATCTGTATATTTGTTACTGAAGTACAGGGACGCTGTTTTGAGGCTGCTACTACTCTATACAGTACAAACATTTCATTCATTTATTTATTCATCCAGCATCATAATTTGTAGTCGAAACAGTGTGAGTTTGAAAACGAAGAAGTTGAAAATCTTGGGTTCAAAGTAAATGTTTTTGGCATATTCTGTATCCTTAGAAGATTTTGAACTTGTTTTCACCTTCTAATGTAAAAGGAACTCAAAGTTCTCTGGGATTTGCAAATTGTTATCAATTTATTAGGAATGCTGTAGAAATAACTAGTTAGATTGCTTGTGTGTTAATAAGAAAAACATAAAGAAGAAAAGGCGCTTTGCACAAAAAAAGTTTTACTCAGGCACCAACTTTATCCTATACTGGTACTTCAAGAAACTTTATTGTGGAAATAGATGCTTCAGAGAGAACAGCTGGAGTGCTTTTGTTACAAAAGAAAGAAGATGGAGAAGAACACCCTGATTCTTACCCTTCTCACATTGGATCAGAATCATAAATTCTCAGTTTTGTTACCTTGTTTGAATCAGTTTGCGCTTTTAGATGACCTTTAGGCTCTGTAGAGTATTGTAGAGCACACATACTGGAAAATCTAATGGTACAGTTGATAAACCTAAGATTAATATGAGATATGCTAATGTTTTGTGTATTACCATCGGAAATGTGACAACTGGCAAACTGGTTCCTCAAGTCATTGCAAGTAGTGAGAAATCTAACAGATTCCACTTTGCCCGCAAATCTTTGGCTTGCGGTACTGGCAATTCATTATAAATCTTTTCCATCTATTAAAACGAATCCTGAAATAAAATAACATTATATCCATCGCAGAGGGACTGATGGAGATCCCTACAGCCTGTAGCCTGTCAGCAAAATAAAGTACCCCTTCCTGCTTTTAGAATTGGGACATCAAACAAATTGACCCATTTATGTCTTTCACAAATAAAACAAGTAAAATGGTTTTCCCTGCCTTGTCAACAGCATTTTCAAAATGAAAATTATTTGCCAGTGCAGCCTCAAATTGTTTTAGAAAATGTAAAAATTATGTCCTGAACAGTGTGCGTCTTTCCAAACAGTCTGCTCATGTCAACGGGCAATTCTTTTTTGGTAGGATTAAGAGTTGCCTTTTCCTGGAGACATGGTCTACAGTTAAATTTTGTAAATGGGAGTACATGGGCTTTTGCATAGAGACATCGCACTGCTCTAAAAGACAACTTAACGCAGGACGGTACAAGCAAACTGCAGACTAGCCATGTTTCTAAACCAATGTAAAGTACTTCGACAAATCAAGCAAACATTTCCTGCAGGGAGGCTGGTCAGCAGGCATAATGTTTATTAAAGGAGAACACAGTCAAAGCCAGAATTCTCTGTGCTGGATTTAGTCAAGAAACAGTTAATAGATTGTTAATCAGAAGGAAATGGGAACCCAAGTTTAAGACAATAGTGGTAAATGATTTTATTCCAAGTATGAGTGTTTAAGCTGAGATTGTGGGAGTGGAAGATAAGGTTTGAGGCATTTCGAAAACTCTGTAGAATAGCACCTAAACATTCAAACCATATTAGAGACTAGTTAGCCATCTTTATTCTCAGCCTTGGTCTTGGAGCGTGTATTGGTAGAACTCCATCTAACTTTGTTCCAGAAAACAACTTGTAGAGTTCGAGCCCAACAAAATGTTATTAATTTAACTACAATGACTTTAGAACACTGGTACTTGGTAAGATAGTAAAGGAACAAATAGAAAGTAGTCACGATTCTATAAATCTGATTACAAATGCCCTCCTGATTTTTAAGCATGTGAAACAGTTTCAAAAAGCCCAGAAATGGGTGTAAAGAGCAATAAATAGTCAATCAGGGATTAAAGGCAGACAAAGATCACAAGTTCCATTAAGTGAATCTGTTTCCCTGTGTGGTGAATGCCAGCAGGAGTGTACTGGAATCAGTTCAGATTCAAAATCAGGGTGTATTTAAAATAACAACTATGGCTTCTAAAGCAGGGAAGATTGTGTCAGACTCACAGTCCCACTGTGGGGATGTCTAGACTTTGATGCTGCTCCGTCTCACCTACCTTGTACTCCTAGAAGGCTAAAAGCTACTCCTGAGAACAGAGGAAAAGGGAATTGGAAAAACACGTGACTGCATAGCACTCTCTCTTGGACCTAGTATGTATTTGTCTCATGTGTTCGAGTCCTGAAGAAAATAAAAAAAAACAGCACTACTATTTAATCTCCTGGACTGAGTCATCTACATATTAAACATGCTAAACCTTTTTGAGTTGGGTTACTTTCTGCAGATACGTGTGCTTGTGAATACAAATCGTTTGCATGCAAAAAATGATGGGAAATATAAGTCTACGGTCTGGCTCCTCCGAGTGTAATAAGATATGAATACAAACTAATCCTACAGCTACCTTGAAGAATGTTGAACACAGTTTACAATATGTTCAGAAAGCCAAATCAAATGTATGGTTTAAAGTCTTTGAAGGAATGAACGATTATCACTCCAAATCAAGAACATAACTTGAGCTTATAAAGCCAATCACAAAACTGTGAATGTTGTTTTATCTTTTCTAAGCTTCTAATGTTTTTAAAATGGAGCTTGCCCTAAAATGAACAAATTTAATACTGTCTTACAGTTTGAAATGACGCTGCACTACACCACATGACCATTGTTTTTGTTGATGCCTTTGCTCTAATAAAGAGTTGTGAGCTTTCCCAGTCTTTGGGATTAAGATGTACCTAAACAAGGTCAAACAAGGTGTCCCAGACTACTCTGTATACAATGTTGCAGTCCATGTTACCTGAATCGACTCAGGGAGCCTCTGAATCCAATGTAATACTATTATGAGAGAATCTTTGAATGTATTCTGTAGTAAAATGTTTCTTGTCGCCTGTTCCTCCCTAGTGCAAATCCTGAGAACCATGTATTCATATAGTAATGTGTGAAATCCTTTGTCTAAAGTCCTATAGAAGGACCTGCATTTCCCATGCCGACGGAACCCCAATTTTCCCACTATTAGAAGGCAAATCTATGCTGGATTTAATAGTGAACTTTACTGAGTTTTTTGTACTTATGATTTGTATTCTTGCTGCTAACCTGATCAATGCTAATTTCATGTACTTTGCTTAATAATTTTTATATAAAGCCCTAAAACTTTGACCCGTGTGTTATTCTTATTGAAAATGTCACAGCACTAATTCATTACTTAGCCTTGAAGATATAGAGACGGGTCCAATTGGAGAGCACCAAAGTCCGTATAGGGACTACACCACTCTCAGTCAGAGCCGTTGGCACGCACAGGGTAGCCCAAGGTGGTACAGATCTTCGTGCTGATAATACCACCTTTAAAGTTCATGCAAAAGCTCATGGCAGGACTCCAACAACAAGAGGATTTGAAGGGATAGTCGTGATACAATTCAGTCTTCAAACTGAACAAGACATAAGCAGACGAAATGCAGCCATTGTGAAGTCAGGTGGTTCCAGATAAGCACCTTGATATACTAGAGTTCAAAGATGGCCGCCACACTCTAGTTCATGTTTTATGTTCTTGTTTGACATGAGGTCTTCATTACATTAACAAACACAAGGAGATGATAGACGGAGCGCTGAAACTTTTCAGACACTCACAGATCTGGTTTGAATCCATCATCGTTCTTTAAGCTCACTTCACCACCCCAGTTCAGACCCAACTATATGCAAATCAGCCATGACCCAGTTCCTCATGGGAACAGTCCAGCCCGAACTGCCGAGCCAGGTCTTCCCTGGACCGGAAACAATCATCCTGGGACCGTTTTGGGGGTAGCACCCCTCATCAGACAGGCTAGCTTGAATTCAGTGGCAAAGTGAGCAAGGGACCCACGTCTGGGCATACCCTGCCAACTTAGGGCGAGCAAAGTAAACACAAGGAGATGATGGACGGAGCGCTGAAGCTTTTCAGACACTCACCCCCAGTCACAGATCTGGTTTGAATCTATCATCGTTATTTAGCTCACTTCACCACCCCAGTTCAGACCCAGCCATATGCAAATCAGTCATGACCCTGTTCCTCATGGGAACAGTCCAGCCAGAACTACCAAGCCAGGTCTTCCCTGGACTGGAAAAAAGCATCCTGAGACTGGTTTGGGGTAACATCCCTCTTCAGCCAGGCTAGCTTGAATCCAGTGGCAAAGTGAGCAAGGGACCCACGTCTGGGCATACCCAGGCCAACTTAGGGTGAACAAAGCAAACACAAGGAGATGATGGACGGAGCGCTGAAACTTTTCAGACACTCACCCCCAGTCACAGATCTCTGTTGAATCCATCATCATTTTTTAGCTCACTTCACCACCCCAGTTCAGACCCAGCCATATGCAAATCAGTCATGACCCTGTTCCTCATGGGAACAGTCCAGCCCGAACTGACAAGCCAGGTCTTCCCTGGACCAGAAACAAGCATTTTGGGACCGGTTTTGGGGTAACACCCCTCATCAGCCAGGCTAGCTTGAATCCAGTGGGAAAGTGAGCAAGGGACCCACGTCTGGGCATACACTGCCAACTTAGGGCAAACAAAGCAAACATAAGGAGATGATGGATGAAGCGCTGAAACTTTTCAGACACTCACCGATTAACACCATTTTAGTTTGGGAAAGATACACCAAACATTCACTATTTTGGCTTTCATCCTAAAAGTACAGAAATTTCCATATATCTGCTTTCAGTATTCAAGATATAATCTTCTGAATAACATTAATGTAAGAAACCATAATTGTACCTAATGTCTATCTCTATCTACCATGATTCGTCAGTGGGAAAAATCTTCATCTCCTCAGACTAAAAGTGATGCACACTGTGTTGATGTTCCTGATAGAGGGCGGGAGAAAACTTTTCAGTGATAGAACATGAAGTCTTAAGTTGTGAATGGTGAACAGGACATTTCCATGGATTTTTGAGGGGTAATCCCTGGGTTATTGCCAACAAGAAAGTTTGAAAGGTGACAACACACATTGTCAGATAGCTCATGATTCTACAACTATTTGATTTCACAGGTGAACATATGCAACAGATAAAAATTAGGTAGTGCATTACTTGTAAAGGAGTTGGACAAAAGAGAATGTGGAAGTGCATTTGGAGAGGGAAAATGCAATCATGTTTGAAGTGCCAGAAAAGGAACTGCGGAAGGAAGATTGAATAACACCTTTAGAAAATCAGGAATGGGCAAGAAAAATTATGAGATCTTGAATGCAATGTTGGCCATAGGGCTGGTGTTTTCAGGAAGAAGTGTGGAAGAAAAAATGTGTAAGTTCTTCAGGTGAAATGCAAAACACACAAGATGATGGACGGAATGTTGCGCATTGGCAAACATTCACCCCCAGTCACAGATCTGGGTTTAATCCATCGTTATTTTGCTTCACCACGCCACCCCAGTTCAGACATAGCCATATGCAAATCAGTCTTGACCCTGTGCCTCATGGGAACAGTCCAGACCGAACTGCCAAGCCATGTCTTCCCTGAGCCGGAATCAAGCATCCTAGGACCGGTTTCGGGCTTTCAGCCCTCATCAGCCAGGATAGCTTGACTCCAGTGGAGTAGTGAGCACGGGACCCACGTCTGGGCATACCCTTCCCACTTAGGGCGAAATGCAAAACACACAAGATGATGGACGGAATGTTGCGCATTGGCAAACATTCAACCCCAGTCACAGATCTGGGTTTAATCCATCGTTATTTTGCTTCACCACGCCACCCCAGTTCAGACATAGCCATATGCAAATCAGTCTTGACCCTGTGCCTCATGGGAACAGTCCAGACCGAACTGCCAAGCCATGTCTTCCCTGGACCGGAATCAAGCATCCTAGGACCGGTTTCGGGCTTTCAGCCCTCATCAGCCAGGATAGCTTGACTCCAGTGGCGTAGTGAGCACGGGACCCACGTCTGGGCATACCCTTCCCACTTAGGCGAAATGCAAAACACACAAGATGATGGACGGAATGTTGCGCATTGGCAAACATTCACCCCCAGTCACAGATCTGGGTTTAATCCATCGTTATTTTGCTTCACCACGCCACCCCAGTTCAGACATAGCCATATGCAAATCAGTCTTGACCCTGTGCCTCATGGGAACAGTCCAGACCGAACTGCCAAGCCATGTCTTCCCTGGACCGGAATCAAGCATCCTAGGACCGGTTTCGGGCTTTCAGCCTCATCAGCCAGGATAGCTTGACTCCAGTGGCGTAGTGAGCACGGGACCCACGTCTGGGCATACCCTTCCCACTTAGGCGAAATGCAAAACACACAAGATGATGGACTGAATGTTGCGCATTGGCAAACATTCACCCCCAGTCACAGATCTGGGTTTAATCCATCGTTATTTTGCTTCACCACGCCACCCCAGTTCAGACATAGCCATATGCAAATCAGTCTTGACCCTGTGCCTCATGGGAACAGTCCAGATCGAACTGCCAAGCCATGTCTTCCCTGGACCGGAATCAAGCATCCTAGGACCGGTCTCGGGCTTTCAGCCCTCATCAGCCAGGATAGCTTGACTCCAGTGGCGTAGTGAGCACGGGACCCACGTCTGGGCATACCCTTCCCACTTAGGCGAAATGCAAAAACACAAGATGATGGACGGAATGTTGCGCATTGGCAAACATTCACCCCCAGTCACAGATCTGGGTTTAATCCATCGTTATTTTGCTTCACCGATGGATTTAGGCCCAGATCTCTGTACTGGGGTGAATGTATGACATTGTTCTGCATTCTGTCCATCAACTGTGTTTTTTGCATTTGTCACCCCGAGTGGGACGGGTATGCCCAGACGTGGGTCCCGTGCTCTCCATGCCACTGGAATCAAGCTATCCTGGCTGAAGAGGGGTGAAACCCCGAAACCGGTCCTAGGATGCTTGTTTCCAGTCCAGGGAGGACCTGGCTTGGCAGTTCGGGCTGGACTGTTCCCATGAGGCACAGGGTCAAGACTGATTTGCATATGGCTGGGTTCAAACTGGAATGGCATGGTGAGCAAAAAACGATGGATTTAGGCCCAGATCTCTGTACTGGGGTGAATGTATGACATTGTTCTGCATTCTGTCCATCAACTGTGTTTTTTGCATTTGTCACCCTGAGTGGGACGGGTATGCCCAGACGTGGTCCCGTGCTCTCCATGCCACTGGAATCAAGCTATCCTGGCTGAAGAGGGGTGAAACCCCGAAACCGGTCCTAGGATGCTTGTTTCCAGTCCAGGGAGGACCTGGCTTGGCAGTTCGGGCTGGACTGTTCCCATGAGGCACAGGGTCAAGACTGATTTGCATATGGCTGGGTTCAAACTGGAATGGCATGGTGAGCAAAAAAACGATGGATTTAGGCCCAGATCTCTGTACTGGGGTGAATGTATGACATTGTTCTGCATTCTGTCCATCAACTGTGTTTTTTGCATAAGTTCTTCAGGTTTCACAATGATGAATCACTTGGAACAATCACTGAAAATCAAATTGGTTAGGCACTGGGTTGTATTGTATAACAATAGGATTTAAAAGAAAAAGATGCCATCTAAGTAGCTGATGCAGGCATCATGTTGCTTTAGTTTGAAGTGAACTGAGGTGGAATTGAAGCCTACAATCCCACTGAAACAATTGAGGGGTTTTAGGAGATCTTGTTCTGGAAACCACTGATCTTCAAACCATTCTAGGAGTGGACTCAAGTGCAGATGTTTATGGCAAACTATAAGAGTTCAGGATGCCTTTGAAGGCAGGAGGGACCAGATCTGTCCAGCTGTAGGTGAGAACTGGATTGAATCATGAGGCACTTCAGGCTGGTAAAAGAAAGCTTTTCCTTCCGAATGAAACACATTTGTGTCCTACAGTTCTGTTATGAATTTGTCTTGGGAAGTCAAGATTCTAGGCATCATTAGACATAAATTTTAATTTCCATAGTGGGACTGGTAGCAATGCCATTTATTTGGATAAGGTGCAAAGTGTGGATTTCATGCTTAAAAGACTACGCTGTGCCAATCTATGATTGATTACCACAAAATATAAGAAATGCTCATATTTAGTAGCATGGGGAATGTGTAAATATGCATCCTGAAGATCTATGGAGTTTCCACTTCTGGAAAATGTGGTTGAAGAGCTAACATTTTGAACTTTTCTTTCTTCACCCAATGTTTGCTGTTGTGATATCAAAAATAGAACTGAATTCTTCTTTTGGCAACTTCTTTGCTAAAGATATTTAGCCAGCATTAATTCAATTGTTCTTTTGAGACACTTGGTTCTAATGAAGTGCTGTGCACTATTCGCATGAGGTATGTTTGAAGATGTGGTTCTGAACTTGAGTGTTTATGCAATACAATATTGCGCACTTAAGTATTTTGTTTTCTTGTAATGTGGAGAATGGTTTCTGATTCTTCTCACACATGCTCAGTAGGGGATGGGAATGGTGAGAATCATTTTTTTGTGTGGATCAGGGTTTCCAGCTGATGTCAGCAGCAGGGTTCTACGTTTCCTTTTTCTGGTATGTTTGCCCTCTTAAAGAATATTTATTATATTGATAATGTTATTTTGCTGAAAATAGGAGACCGTAACCAGATGACTGGTACACCAACCAGTAGAGCTCCTGCTTTGGGGACTGACAGATAAAGACTTCTTTTGTTTCACTCTTACTGATTGTAGCGTGTCTGATTCTGTTCTCTTTTAGTGGCCAAAACACTTGCATAGGATCAGACTAGAGAATTGCCTGAGAAAGGAAACTCAAGGTGCTTGGGCTGGGCATTAAGTCTTGAACCTGTGAGTTAAGTCTTGAACCTGTGACATAGAATCATAAAACCAATGTATAAAAATGAGACTACAGGATCCACTTGCAGTCAAGTCTGTTGCATCCTTAGAAACAATTATTGCCTGGTTGCCTATATAAAACATCTATACATTATGATTTTTCAATATCTCCCTGGCCATTGCATGGGTAGGTGGCAATATGTTCGACAGATCCACATAGGAAACTGTCATGTCTCCCACAAATGCTTGTTGCTAATCATTCTCACAATAGTGGAAGGCGTACCGAACATTTTAATTCCAAAGGCATCAATTTCACCACTCTACAACAGTCAGGAAAATGAGGTTCACTCCATGAAAAAAGAAGATCTTGCTCTAAAGCCCTTCTCACTTTTGATTTTAACGTGTAGCTGAAGCAGGTGCAAAGATCCACGTAGCTGCTTCCAGAATACCTGGAACAAAAGAAACTAGTGGTCGTTCTGCATGACCTCAATCACAGATATCTGATGCATGGAATAGTTGTAGGGATATTCAGTTTAGCTGCTGCTTTGACCATTATGCACGAAAAGGCTATTAAGGCCATGAGTAGGAAATGTATTTCAATTAGTTTATCTGGCGAAATCTGGAAAGTACGTACTACAGATGATTCAGGCTTGCACTGTTTTTTCATTGCAGAAATAATTCTCCACAAGGAATAAGAAAATAGTTTTTTGAACTTCGAAGTGACCAGAGTCTATGATCAACTGATATGGTTTTCATGTTCACAGCAAGCTCTTTACAAAGTTTGGCTACTCCATATGCAGAGGCATCCACCGCTTTTTTTCCCTCTGAAAATTGGTGGGATTTTCACAAGATTAGCGGCTGAAAATCTCAAGTTCCTGTTTGGTCTGTAAGGAGCCATAAGCTGCTGCAAGTAAATAGGGAAATTTCTTGTGTAGGGCTTTGAATGTTAGACAAAATGCTTTAAAAAGTACCCATTTTTAGGTCGAGCATTCGAGATCTCTTGTATATACTTTAGGAAAAAACTTATATGTGTATGTACTTTGTGGGCTCTGGAGATCAGCACTAGGACTTGTCCGCTTCCGCTTATGGACTTTTTTTCCATTCAACTGCCTCTAATTAACTGTCTTGATAGAAAACGACCAGCAGAGGTCAGTAAAATACCAGAATCACTTTAGCATTCTCTAGATTCCAGTCCATAGAAATTGTCTTCCACAAGCACCCGTAGACAATATTTTTTTCAAATCTTGTATTTTCAGTGATATGACCATAAAGGCCTTGATTTTATATTAAAAACAGAGCTATGGACCATACCATTTCCCGCTGAAAGGCAATATTTCTCTCCATGTGTTCCCATACCTGGCATGTGACGCAGTTTGGTGCTTAATTTCCCTCCATGCAGTGGCGGCTGGTGACATATGAAAGTGGTGAAGCGTGAAAGTTTGTGATGATTGTCCTGTGGCGAGTAAGCGTAGCGAGTGAACCCGACTGTCATAAGAGGGGAACATTTTGAAAAACGGGTGAGCAAATGGTGCATTTTCAAGCAAATTTGAGAGAGCAAGAAAGTTAAAAAGAATTGTGAAACTGTAGTTATGACATCAATAAAGATATTTCATATGCTAACATCATTGGTAGCAGCTTATTCAGTATAACCAGAGAACTGCTATGCTAACTCACTGGCCTGTTCACAAGAGCGCAGTGCATCAAAGCAAAGTGGGGCCTCCTGAGATTGCCTTTTTCAAAGTTTACACTAGAGCAGAGTACAGCCAAAGGCAATGGTGTCATCCCATCTAATCTGTTACCAGGCCCATTGTTTTTATGTCCTGACAAATGGCCTGAAATGTATTGCTTCCATTTGGAAGTCCTTGCTTTCATCAAACCAGTTTACGTAGGCTGCAGGCCATTTGTAAGGCTATAAACAAACACAGCACACAGGTCGTCTCAGGCCAGGCTGTAAACTGTGCTGGAGGAGGAAAACCTTAATGCGCTAACATCAATATGCATGTATACATGGTGTAGTTTACTATCCCAGCGGGTAAGTGCTCCAACACCTCGCACATGCATAGTAAGTGCTATACAAATGGTGCAGACTGATACAATGTGCATGGGTTGTATTCCTCCTTACTGAATATACCCGTCAACACCCTCTCTGGTACCCCATCACCCCATCTTTTGTTGACTCCTTTCATGATGGAGAACAATTTCACTTTTGATTTGCAAGACACGCTCTGGATGATTTTACATTAACTGAGACCAAACCAGGGATAGGAGGGCCAACACTAACCTTAATGAGGAAATCTATTAAAGTCAGTGCACAGAAAGCTGGCAAAAATAAACATTTGTTATGCCACCAGTTATCCACCCCATCTCAATGAGATAAATTGCCCTTCAAATGCAAACTGTGTTTCTGCAACACATCACATTAGGTCTGCAGAGCCAGTGTATGTGCCCACCGAACTCAAACCTTTACAAATATTCTCTTTGTAATAAAAGTCAGACGTGAGGGAACGTCCCGCTCTAGAGCACACACACACACACACAAAGGGAATATTTGTAAAGGTTTGAAATCCGAACTGAGTTCGGAGATGGATGGCGCCTTTGTACGAACGAGATTAACAGGCAAAGTGTGGAGAGCTCAGAGGGTGTTGGAGGGAGAGAAGACAGACAGACGGAAGAACGAGGAAGAGAAGGAAGAAGAATAAACAAAATATGTAGCGAAAAAGAGAACGCGAAGAGTGCGAGAAAAAAAAAATAGAAAGACAGATTTCAAAAGCCTCTGTGCGCAGGAAAGACGGGATGGACTCGAGGAGGGTAAAATCAATATTTAATAAGAATGAAATGCTCTGCTATTTGATAGAAGCAGTGAAAACATGCATGTGACAGATTTACTGTTGCCAATAAATGCAGCCTGGTTGCAAATGGTGGCAACCTGAGGCGAGGCCGGCATCGGTCCGGTTAACTTTTGAAACTCGGACAAAGCTGCGCGTGCCACAGAATCAGAAGAATTAGAATTACTGAAATACAGTATTTGGACAAACAGTTGAGCGCCAATACGCTACCAGCCCTCTGTAGACACCGTAAACAACAGTAACCAGTATATTTAATTTTGCCTTTTTTTTTTCGTACTGACCAGACACTTCGCTGAGTTAACTCAGGCAGGCTCGTCAGAGAGAGAGCAATTTTTCATTCCACCAGTGCTTGCCACTGTGCGAGGCCTTGCAGCAGGGCTGGAGCGGAGGCACGGACCACGAGGTCAGTCAGGTGCGGCCTTCTCGCTTCTCTCTCCACGCTCCCTTGTGTGCAATGCCCTTACTGGCAACGCGCATGAAGAGGGGAGGGCGAGAGAGAGGCTGAGCAGCAAGGGAAGAATGGCCAATCACTGCAGGGCTTCACAATAAAGCCATACACTGATTGGCCATTATGCTCCCACAGTCCACCCCTACGCTGCCTGCCTCTGCCGTCTGCACAATAGGCCCTATTAACGCATCTTGGAGCCAATCCAGGGCCCGTATTGGCCTAGGCAGGCCTGTTCAACGCTCCTTAAGAGACCGGGGGACTGCTGCTTTGATCCCCCGGGCTCACTAAACTGGGCAGATTAGACTCGATGCGAGTACGCATGTCTGGTTGGGCAGGGAAAGGCACCAGTCCAACCCGGCATGAGCACTTGGTTGATGCTGATCTGTCTGCTGCTTTGCTGCCAGTCAAAAATAAAGCCCCACCCCCCAGGCCTGCCGTACTGAGGCTCTGCCAAAAAGCAGCTGACTGCTGCAGCTGCAGGCAGAACAATATATGAATATGAACGAGGCGGAGGCACGCATGTACTCACAATAATTTAATTAGGGCCAGGCAGGGGGCCAAAAATATCAGGGGGACGACGCCCCAACGCCCAAATGAAGTAACAGCCCCTGTCCCAAAGGCGAGACCGATTGCATTGCAAATGCTTGTTTAAACAGGGAGCCAATGCAGTTCTCTTTGGTGCTGGGAAATCAAATCCTGTCTTTGAAACTTTACCAGTAAGTGCACTGCTACATTTTGTACCGGCAGAAGTCTTGGAAGTGGGTATTCTGGCAGACAATGTATAAATGGTTGCCATAGTCCAGAGTGGATGTTATTAGCGAATCTACTATCATTTTCAGACTGTAAGAGAAGTGCTCACCAGAGAGTTCTCAGGATGTTTATGCACAGAACTGCTACTGATGAGAGCTGGACAATAAATGAGTGTTGATTGTCAAACTTCATGCCCAGAATTCTACCGGTTGTCACAAGGTTAGGTGTGGTGCATAGTTCAGTGGCAGTGGCGGTGCGTCCATTAGGGCGATGGGGCGTTGACCCACAAGCCGCCCACGCCCGCAGCTCCCTCGGCGGCTCTGACTGAAGTAAACTGACAATGCATGTCAATCAGCATGACGCCGATCGCCCACCCCTTCAGAGTCTGAAGGGGGTGGGCGGTCCGCGTCATGCTGACTGACATGCATTGTCAGGCCAGGGGTGGCGCGGAGCGCACAGCAGGCAGCAGCACAAGTGCGCATGCTGGGTTTAGGTCGGAGAATTCTTCCGACCAGCCCAGTCATGCGCACTCAGTGTTGAGTCTGGCTGGCGGCTGCGCATTAGGAGAGCGAGGGTTGATCAACGCCGCAACCCTCGGTCTCCTAATGGGCAGGCGGGCGGCGAGTATCCCTGCTAAGCCAATCCTGGCACTGCTGGAGCAGCATCAGTATTGGCTGAGAGGGGTTGTCACGCGGCTGTTCCTGTACGAGCCAACGCGGGACCCCGGCCCAGGAGCAGTCGCAGAGGCGGCACGGAGTGTCAGGTAAGTTAGTTTTCTTTTTCTTTTAAATTTAAACGCTCCCCCCCGCGCGACCCCCTCCCAGTATTGCGAGCTGCGACTGCCTAGAAGTAGGTTGCTAGACCTTGTAGTTCATCGACGTACACGAAGAAGGCTGCGCTGCACTAAAGGCTAATGTGCTACGTTTTGGGGTCAGGATGGGTGTTAAAGATTTTGGGGCGCCTAGAGACATGGTACTAGATCCGAGCATACAAAGAGCAGCTCAGAGTGATAGGCACCTGTGCTCTAAGGGGCAGGTGGTATATCCTTAGGTACAGAGAGGACTAAGGTACGAGAGCCTATGGTACCCTCGCAGACGTGTTTCAGGACACAGTGTACCCCTTGGAGAGGGGAGCAGTGCTAGGGCCAAAGGTGCGCTAGAGGCGGAATGCTCTAGAGATGCGCACCCAGGATGGGGGTACAAGCCCAGGACACACCAAGGGGCAGGCTGTCAGAATCTGGCGTGAATTAGTGAAAAGAGTGCTAGCTTTTTAATGTGCAATTATAGAGTGCTCGTCCTTTGGTATACTGATGGGCTGAGCCGAGCGCTGGAACCGAGATTTGCACAAGGGCGCATGGTGATGGAACGCTAGAGCCGAGATTGCCCTCGGACTGGAACTGAAGCCGGAGAGTGCTATGGCCGGGGTGTTGAAGAGGTAGAGTCAGTTAATGCTTTAGTGTGCCCTGTAGATGTGGTGTGCTTTAGGCTGGGTACCCCCCTGTGTGTGCCCTAAAGATCAGGCGTGCATAGATGCTGTCCTCGAGACTTTCGTGCCTCCGGTCAGTTTTGGTGGGTGCGCGCAGTCCTTTTGCTTATATCTTGTGTATTTGGCGGGTCCTGCCTCTGAAAGGTGAAAGCACTAAATATATCTGATTTCAAAAGACAGCAAAACCTCCACAGTTTAACTGTGTACGTTGAGGTGCGTGTGATTGTATATTGTAGGGGTGCGTGAATGAGTACGTGTAACGATGCTCAGTGTGTCCTGTGGTTAGTGCGGTGCTGTTTTCGGGAGTATGTGCGTTTTTTATGAGGCGTTCCTGTGGTAATCAGGGGTACTTTGAGTGTTACATATTGCATGTTTTTAGCGGCATTTGATGCATTTTTCCGGACGTGGAGCCGTGGGTGTTTGCTGGTAGTGTTGACGTGTGTGGCCGCCTCTATGTTTATGTATGCATTTATCGCTGTTTCTGGATTGGAATTTACAAATCAGCAGCGGGCCGACAGTTTGTCGGCATCTAAGTGCATTTATGTGTACCACCAAGTGAGGTACATCATAACAACTAGTTTAAATCTACCCTATATGTCTATCTGAAGGTATGTTTTTCTATATGTATCTATGATGTGTGTTTGAAGGGTTCTGTTAGAGTGGCAATGTGTGGGGCGTGAAGCGTGCATTCATACACGTGTGGCAGCTGACTGTTTACCAGGTATGTACCAGTTAGCATAACTCCAGGAGTTTAGCTACCAATGGTGCAGCAGGTGCAGTGGCACCGGGACCCATTGAACCCTGGCAATTGCTGTATTTTAAGGTAAGGTATTCCATGCCAGTGATTTAATTCCTGTTTATGTTTGAAATGTTTTGCGTAATCTTACACTTAATCTAACAATACCTAAGAGCGTTAGCTATGTCCAGGATGCTGTGTTTCTGTATTTTTTTCGTGTAGCATATTACTCTTGTATATGTATACTTTAAACTTAGTCTAACACAGGGTGAACATAACAGGAATGATTGAGACATTTGCAATATTAATTATTTACTACAAAATCAATACTGGCAAAGCCAATAGTCCTTGCTGGACAGAACTCTATATTGTAGCCATATGTATGTATATAACATTGACCAATTGTACGCACAGTTCATACATTGTGGTGACAAGTCTTAGATGGCTGCTAGAATATTTATATGGCCAGGACAATTGTTACGCGGTGGGACATTTCTTAAGTCTTGCCAGTTCATACATGAAGGGAAGAGCTCATATAAGGCGGGAAAAGTCCTTATACTGTCTGGATAGTTTTTAAATACCACAGGCGCTTTATACCTGGCATGAGTTCTTATTTGACATGCAGAGTGCGTGAATGTATAGGCAGTGCATATATGGCAATGGCATGGAGGATGCTTGTATGGATAGGACGTTCTAACGAGATGTAGAATACAAGTATGTACAGGGAGTGGTTATGTGGCACGGGGAATGCTTGTAGTTCTGTAGAGGTGGTTATTATATGGCAAGGAAAACGCTTGCAGGTATAGGGAGTTCTTACATGGTATGAAGAATAATGTATCTATGGGGAATTGTTATATGGCAAGGAGAATGCCTGTATGCATAGGGAGTTCTTATACTGTACAATCAGCGAGTGCATGGTGTAGAGAATTCTTCTATGAGAGCGCACTTGTTCAGCACCGGCTCTTCTGAGGAGCGGAGACAGTGTTTATATGGCATGGATACTTCTTATGTGATAAAGAGCGTTTTTATGTGGTGTGGACAATGTTGGGGGAGGCGTTGCTGCTACTCTGCCATCTAAGTGTAATCTGTGCTATGGCGAATCTCTTTTTATGTTCACGAGCGAACCGTGACTAGTGTGCCTGCTTTATACCTGGTCCAGCATATACGACCCGACCCGACGCTCACATTTCGGTCCACTTTCTAGAAACACCATCACATTCAAAAACATACACAGAATATGCCGTAGGATGTTAAATCCGGGCAGGACAGCAGAGACGTTCCGGTGCAGGCATGGTCTAACTCTAGTTGCAATTGATATGTGCATAGAAGCAGACGTTGTGTAGATCTGTGGGATGTGGCGCAAGCGGCTAATGGTGCAGGCAGCTGTGGTGTAGCATGCAGTGGGTGCTGGCACAGGCAGTAATGATGCAACAGTTTGCGGCACAGCCATGCGGTGGGTGCAGGCAGATTTGAAACAAGCGGTCATGGTTCAGAAAGTCATGGATGGGGGCAGATATTCTAAGTGCTCGTATTGCTCTATTAACCTTCCTGCTTCCTCAAATTTGCTTGAAAATGCACCATTTATCCACTCTTTTTTTCAAAATTTTCTCGGGGGAGAACCCCCCGGAGCCACTGTTATTGTGCCCATCTGTGTCTTGCTCTAATTCCACCACTGTTTTTATTTTCTCGTGCCTGCCTGTTCCTTTTGCCGCTGCTGCCCCTGCGGCCCCTCCCCCCCAGAATTCCCCCACTCCCGCCTCCCAGCCTCTCCTACCTCCCACCTCCCCTACTTAATGGTGGCCGCTGCGGGGTCGCGCCGCCGGCGTGTCGAAGGCGTGCCAAAGGCAAGCCAGTCTGCGCCCGTCCGCGTCTTGACCGCGACCAGCGCCAGGAACTCTGGACCTCCCACTACCCATCGCTACGACACCACCACCCTCCTCGCACTCAACCCTGGAAGACTTAGAGAATGCCAACAGGCTTCGCCGAACACGACCCACGGCCAGTTCTCCTGCCTCCACTGCCGCCAGACCCTCACTGCCCCCTGGCCTCCAACACCGCCGACGCCAGCACCGGGGACACCCTAAAATGCATCCTCCTCAACATACGCTCCGTACACAAACACGCCATGGAAATCTGGAACCTACTCGACTCTCTCTCGCCCGACATCGCCTTCTTCACAGAGACCTGGACCAACGCATCCTCCTCCCCCGACATCAGCACCGCTATCCCAGACGGATACAAGATCCAGAGGAAAGACCACCCCAACCACCCAGGAGGGGGCCTCGCCATCGCCCACAAGAGCACCCTCCGCCTCACTACCTCCAGCGAAACATTCCCCTCCGCCGAACACCTGCACTTCCAGATCCAGACCACTCCCAAAGCCACACTCCGAGGAACCCTCATCTACAGACCCCCCAGCCCCCGAACACTCTTCGCCACCACCATCACCGACTTCATCGCACCCCACGCCATCGCCTCAGCAAACTACATACTCATTGGAGACCTGAACTTCCACCCCGACAACCCCAGCGACCCCAACTCCACTATCCTTCGTGACAACCTCGCCAGCATCGGACTTAAACAACTCGTCAACACACCGACCCACAGAGCAGGACACACCCTCGACCCCATCTTCGCGGCAGGAAACAGCGTCCAATTCAGCCACACAACGCAGCCGCCATGGACCAACCACCACTGCGTACACTTCGCCACCAACAAACCCAAGGCACCCAAACCAGCCCCACGCCCACCTCGAAGGAACTGGAGCAAGGTTACCGACGAGCAACTTAACTCCACCCTCACCCGAGACAACCACACCTGGGTACCCGACGCAAACAACGCAGCCAGAGAACTCCACACCTGGATCTTCAACTGCGCAGACGAGCTCGCCTCGCTACGCAACCCCAGAAAAGCCGCCTGGTTCACCACCGCTCTCCAAGAAGCCAGACGCACCTGCAGACGCCAGGAGAAGAACTGGAGAAGCACCAAGACAACCGAAAACCACACCACCTACAAGGACGCTTTGACGGACTACCATAACCAGATCAGAGCCACCAAGAGGAAATTCATCCACAACAAAATCCTGGCCAACTCCACCAACTCCAAGGAACTTTTCAGTGTCATTCAGGAATTCACCAACACACGCAGCGAAGCCACAGACATCACACCATCCCAAGACCTCTGCGACAAGCTTGGAACCTATTTCCACCTCAAGATCAAAAACTTCTATGACAACTTCATCGACCATCCACCAGGTGCCACAGACAGCTCCCGCCCCCCAGAAACACCAGCCAGCCCACCATCTCCAACTGGACACCGATCACGGCCGAAGACACCGCCTCGACCAAGAAAAGCATCCACTCGGGGGCCCCACCGACCCCTGCCCCCCTCACATCTACCACAGAGCTGCGGCCGCCATCGCACCCGAACTACAATGCACCATCAACACCGCCTTCAAAACAGGCACCTTCCCAGATGACTGGAAGTGCGCAGAAGTCAGACCTCTGCTCAAGAAGCCCACAGCTGACCCCACCGACCTCAAGAACTATCGGCACATCTCGCTCCTCCCCTTCGCAGCCAAAATTGCAGAGAAAACAGTCAACAGGAAACTGACACGATTCATTGAAGAGAACGCCGTCCTCGACCCGTCCCAATCCGGATTCCGAAGCAACCACAGCACAGAGACCGCCCTACTTGCCGCCACAGACGACATCCGCACCCTCCTGGACCAAGGCCACTCCGCAGCCCTCATCCTACTCGACCTATCAGCGGCCTTCGACACCGTCTCCCACCGCACACTAGTCGCCAGACTACACGACGTAGGCATACAAGGAACAGCCCTGGACTGGATCCGATCATTCCTCACCGGAAGAAGCCAAAGGATCAGACTCCCACCCTTCCTCTCCGACCCCACGAAAATCACCTGCGGAGTCCCACAGGGTTCATCACTGAGCCCCACCCTCTTCAACATCTACATGGCCCCCCTCGCAGCCATCTTCCGACAACACGGCCTCAACATCGTATCCTACGCCGACGACACCCAGCTCATCCTCTCCCTCACCAAAGACCCCACCACTGCCAAACTCAACTTCCAGAAAGGAATGCAAGACGTCGCAGTCTGGATGACCAACAGCTGCCTGAAGCTCAATGCCGAGAAGACAGAAGTCCTCGTCCTCGGTACCACCCCTTCTGCATGGGACAGCACCTGGTGGCCGACCGCCGTTGGAAGCCCACCTACCCCCTCAGACCACGCCAAGAACCTCGGCATCGTACTCAACTCATCACTCACCATGAACCGACAGGTCAACGCCGTCACCTCCAGCTGCTTCAACACCCTTCGCATCCTCCGCAAGACCTTCAAGTGGATCCCCCTGAGTCAAGGAAGACAGTCACCCACGCACTCATCACCAGCAGACTGGACTATGGAAACGCACTCTACGCCGGCATCAACAAGTCCCTACTCCGCAAACTCCAAACAATACAGAACACCGCCGCCAGACTGCGTCCTCGGCATCCCCCGACACGAACACATCAGCCAACACCTACGAAGTCTCCACTGGCTCCCCGTGGAGAAAAGAGTCACTTTCAAAATCCTCACTCACGCCTACAAATGCCTACACAACAACGGACCCAAATACCTCAACGACAGAATCAACTTCCACGTACCGAAAAGAAACCTCCGATCTTCCAACCTCGCACTGGCCGAAACCCCGCGCATCCACAGAGCCAGAGCAGGCGGAAGATCCTTCTCTCACATTGCAGCCAAGACCTGGAACGAGCTACCGGCAGACATCAGACGCGCCCCCTCCCTGAACACCTTCAGGAAGACCCTCAAGACCTGGCTCTTCAGCTAAACAGATCTGCAAACCCCTCCCCCCCCCCTCAGCGCCTTGAGACCCTCACGGGTGAGTAGCGCGCTTACAATTCCCTGATTGATTGATTGATTGAATCACCAGTGCCGATAGAGATACGGCAAAGCACATGCTGGTTTTATTCCTGTTATTTCCCAATGCTGTGTGTTCCCGAGGTAACGCAGGTGTCTCATGTGACTAAGATCAGCGGGAAGGGGTGGTGGCAAGGAGCAAGACAAAGGAATAGCAATAGCCACAACTGGGGACAAGCAATACCTAGGTCTGATTGTGAATTTGACAACTTTTTAATTCTCAGGAGAAGAGATACATGTCCTTAACAGTGGTCTAGCTTTGTGCCCGCCAAAAAGACAAACTAGTTCAGCCTGAGATGCGAACTGGCAGAATTTGTTAGGAAGATTAGGATCATCCCTGACACAACAGAGACCACTATACACACTACTTTGAGGCGAAAAATGATAATCCTCCTACAAATACAGTACCACCCAAAGGCAGTCATAAAAGATACTGAGGAGCTATACACTAATGTGGTCCGCACTACCATAATTTTACTGCCAATTAACAAAAAGCATTAAAAGATCTTAGGTCTAGGGAGGACCTAGTCATCAAGCCCGCTGACAAAGAGGGACCTATAGTGATCTAGACAGCAGAAAATTACAGAACAGCATGTATTGAACTTCTTAGCGAGAGAAGAAATTACATAATCCTTGCAGGTAATCCCACAAAGAAACTACAGAAGGAAATAAGAACCACTGTTGCAAATGCAAAAGAACAACAATGGATAAGTATGAAAAAGGCTGAATTCTTGATAAATGAGGAACCCAGAACCTCTTACTTTTACACCATTCTGAAATTCCATAAAAATTGGACTCCACCCCAGGACGTCCTGTAGTTTCAGTAATAGGGTCACTACTAGACTCTTTGTCTATATTTGTGGACTGGTTTGCAACACCACTATTGTCCGAAATGCCTAAATATATTAAGGACACAAAACACCTTTTGAACATCCTTAAGGATATACCACTTAATCCATCGGAAGAGAAGATGACAGGGCTGTAGGAGAGTAGGATCTGCTTCACATGGGTACCCCCACTTTTTGCTGATGCTTCACTGGTTTTCGACATTAGTCTGGCTGGGGCCCTGCTATTCAGAACCCCAGCCTAGCTGTTTCCTCTTTAAAAGGGTCTCCATGTGCCTTAGGCACATCACTGATTGGGATCTGGAGTGCCCTTATAAGTCCCTAGTATATGGTATACTATGTACCAAGGGCATAGGTACCTCAGAGGCCTGCCAGGGGCTGCAGCATATATTATGCCACCCCTGGAAGGCCATCCAAACTGACACCACAGGTCTGCTACTGCAGCCTGGGTAAGGTGGTGCATGCACCCCTTACTGTGGTATAGGTTACCTATATCACTAAAAGCATACACACATATAAACCTATAAGTCACTCCTAAGGCAGGCCTTATCAATCCTAAAGGCAGAGTGCATGGTTCCTATGTGAGAGGGTGCCCCTGCATGAGCAGGGCCCCTCTGCAGCGTTCGGAGACCATCTCTGATGCTGTTTGTAGTGCAGCCTGACCATATACTCTTAAGCGCATTATATCCTCGCGGTAAAATGCTAACTTTGGAATGGCTGCACCTAAACATGTCGTGTTTGGTGTCAAACATCTTGGAATACTACCCCCCGCCAATCCTGGCGGCGGGGGTAGCATTCCACCCTTCTAGAGGAAAGGCATGTTAACTCTGACGAGTCCGGTAACTTCTTTCCAGAGCCCTGGCATCACAAAATGGATGCTGCTGCCACAGACACGAGTCTGGCCTCCTGCTGCTGGACGAAACTCCGGCAGGGAGGCCTGGACAATAGGTTTCCTGTCCCAGGGAGGTGTGACCACCTCCCCAGACAGGACAATGTGTATTGGGGCTGGGCGGGAGCACTTTCGGGTGCTTTGAAGTCCTGCACTGGGGGCACATTTGGTGTCCCTGTGCATACCCCAGTTCAAACCGGATCAGGGGCTCGCAGCCCCTGCTTTGGCGCGAACTGGACAAAGGGAAAGGGGTGTAGCCACCCCTCTGCCCTGACCCACCCATAGGTGGGGCCACAGAGTAGTCCATCCCCTATTTTTAGAATAAAGGTAGGAACCCAGTCCTTAGGACTTTAGATTATACCTGGACGAAACTCTGACACTGAATCCTGGACCTTCGACGCTCTACGTCAAGATTAGAGGACTGAAGAATCTCCCTTGGGGTCAAGGAGTGACTCCCCTGCTTGGCAGGCACCAAAGAAGCATCTGTCCGGTTCGCATTACTGAAGCTCCCGTCGGACGCCGAAGTCATCGCATCACCAGAGGTGGATTCTCAGACTTCCCCGAGGCTACCCTGAGTCCCCAGCAAAGCTGAGGCCCGTGGCTATCGTGGGTGACTTGAGACCGTGACCCCTGGACACCGAGCACACTTGCAAGTGCACCATCTTCTGGGTCTCCCAAGAAGTCGTGCTTTGGGCTCCGAGTAGCCCTAGCCTCCAGCACCACCTGCACCGAAGATCACTGGCCCCCACTCCACGAGTGTCCTGTAAGCCAGCTCCACGTGCGGCGTCACGAGGCTCCTTCGCGGTCGCTAGCCCGTTGGCTAGTAGCCCTTAACGAAGGCCAATCTTTTCTTTACTTGGCATCCTGGTTGCTCCAGGCCTGCCCTCACTTACCCTCGCTGGGTGAGTTCCACAGACCTTGCTGGTCTGCACCATCGACGATCTACATCTTACTCGAGACTTGCCGTTGCCAAGGCTTGTTGGGTCCAATCCGGTCGCCGACACCTCAGCACTCGACAGACATCGAGCACCAGCCCGAATCCTGCTCCTGGTCGCCGACAACGCCTCCCGGACCTCGTGGCTGAAGAGTCAAGACGACCGTCAACGCACCTGAAGCACTCGACATCGGTGGGCATCTGTCCATCGCCTTCCTGGTCACTGGCTAGTGACCCAGACTCTGTCCCCTCTGCTTTCAGGTTCACCAGAACTCCGATCCACTCTTGGATCCACCCGGACACTTTTCTCCTGGCCGCCAGCAGCACTTTGCAGCAGATCGCCATTCGAATCGACGACGAAACCCGACCCCGAAAGGCACCTATGCACCCGGCTTCCCTGGGTGAGGTAACACGAGTACTCCGGTGCTCCCGTGGGTAGAGACTCTTCAAAGTCCTAGATCTCAAAGGGTTTTGTCCTAGTCCTCTTTTAAGTGTCCCTTTCCTCTATTTTCCCGATCCCGACTTTCTCCATAGAAGTTAACGGCGTATCGCGGTTGTGTATTTACACTGCACGCGTCTCCCGTGGGTCCCCTGTGTCACTACCTTGGGTGGTTCCTTGTGGTCCAAGCACTTCTAGAGGCTCTAGGCCTAGTGTCTAGTTCAGTCGTGGTTCGCATACCACTTTATTGGTATATGGTTTGAGTACGCCCCTAGGGCCCAAACGTGTATTTGTGCTATTACTGTGATTTAAGATCTTATAACCTATGTACTTCGAACTCTAGCCTCATAAAGAGACTAGAGGGGTGTGTTTAGTAATAAATACATATATTTTGAATATATACCTGGTGTGGTGCTCTTTCATTTGGTCACTCAAGAGATTATAGACTGGTAAAACAAGCTGCTTTACATTCCTTCAAGACTTAGCCTGAAGGCTGCTCTCCATAGCTACCACTAGGATAGCTTTCAATAAGGTTGTCTTTAACCTACCTACCATAAGAGTCGATTTGGACTGGTGCAAGGTGCCCACTATAATTAGTGGACAGCATATGCCAGGCCAACTTCTCACATTGGTGTGCAGCGTGTGGGATTCCAGCTTGCTATTGTTTTACCAGATAATCTCAATTGAATTGATCAACTGAAAACCACTAAAGGTACCTAAGGTACATATAATTTAAGCTTAGAATAACAGTAAGTTCTACTGAACTTAGAGTTGTGTGTTAAGGGATAGCACAACCCTTTCTACAACTCAAGAGAGTTTAGTAGGCCACACTAGAGTAGGTAGTGCATACACCACACCACACTAGTAATGTCTTTAAAAGCAGGATCCAAAGATTCCTTGCAGGAAGCCATTGAGCTTCCACCCTCCAAGTATGATACACTCCAATTCTTGGAATTGAGAGCTTTATGTAACGTGAGGAAATTAAGGACAGGCCAAAGTCCCACCACCCAACACCTCAAGGAGTTGTTGGTGGCTTATGATCTTAGTAAGTCCTCAGAGACTGAAGGGGTAGGAGCAGAGGGTGGGCCAGCAGATGAGGAAGGGGCCAGGGGTACCACTACCCCCAGCCCCCCTCTGAAACTGACCAGGAGGGTGACAATGACCCTGACCTGGAAAACCCAATCCCTTCTGGGGAAGATGAAGATGAGGATCTAGAAAACCACACCTTTGTCCCCCAGGAAGGATTATGAGTGTGCTCAGAAAGTCTAGGTCTCCTTCTCAGGAGTCTAACCACTCTGGCACCTCCATAGGGAGCTCTGTTTCTTCTCACAGGAGGGAATCCTCTCATGAGAGAAGAAAGAGACTGGTCCAGTATGAGGAAACTCAACTAGAGATCAGGAAGAAGCAATTGGCTTTAGATAGAGAATCCCTAGATCTCCTTAGAGAGAGAAGAAAGTTGGGACTAGAGTCCCATGGTGGCAACCATGTCCCTAGAGATAGGGAAAGGTCCTATGACCATAGGAACCTGAGCAAGATTGTCCCTCCCTACCAGAGTGGGGATGATATCCACAAATGGATAACTGCTTTAGAGAGGGCCTGTAAAGTACAGAAGGTCCCTCAGGAGCAGTGGGCAGCAATCTTGTGGCTCTCCTTTGCTGACAAAGGTAGAGACAAGCTCCTCACTGTTAGAGAGGAGGATGCTGACAATTACAAGGTCTTGAAGAGTGCTCTTATTGATGGGTTTGGCCTAACCACTGAACAGTACAGGTTGAAGTTCAGAGACACCCAAAAGCACAGACTCAAGACTGGGTAGACTATGTGGATTGTTCTGCCAAGGCTCTGGAAGGCTGGTTGATGGGCAGTAAGGTGTGTGACTTCTCAGGATTGTATAATCTGATAATGAGGGAGCAGATTCTTAATAACTGTCAAAATCAGCTGTTGCATCAATACCTGGTTGACTCTGATCTGACCTCTCCCCAAGAATTGGGAAAGAAGGCAGACAAATGGGTCAGAACCAGGGTGAAGCAGAAGGTACAGAACCAAGGTGGGGAAACCAAGAAGCAAGATGCTAAGAACTCTGACAAGGGTGGGGAGAAGGGTAAAGATCAAAAGTCTTCATCAGGCCCCCAAAAATCTTCTTCTGGTGGGGATTCCCAGTCTACCAAGGGTAAAGGCCAAAGAAAACCATGGTGCAAGGTCTGTAAGCAAAAGACCCACTGGACCAGTGATTGCACCAAGTCCAAAGACTCCAGTCCAGCACCCACCAATGCCCCTAAGGCACCTGTTCCCCCTAGTACAGTTGGTGGAAGTGCTCCAGCAAAGGGTTTAGTAGGGTTCACCCTGGGAACTGAGTTGGGCTCTGACCTAGTTAGAGAACTGACTCAGGCTGTGTTAGTCTGTGATGGAGGCATGGATGTGCCCTCCTCTATGAGTCCCAGTAATCTGGGCAAGTACAGACAACAGCCTTTAATCAATGGACGAGAGGCTTTGGCATTTAGGGACACAGGGGCAAGTGTCACAATGGTGACACAAGACCTTGTGCTACCTGGGCAAGTTATGCTTGGTGAGATGTACCAAGTGACCAATGCTAGCAATGTCAGAACAGACCATACTCTGGCAGTTGTTAACTTCTCCTGGGGAGGGGTAACTGGCCTTAAGAAGGTTGTGGTAAGTGCAAACCTACCAGTCGAATGCTTGCTTGGCAATGACTTAGAGACTTCTGCTTGGGCAGAAGTGGAGCTCAGGACCCATGCAGAAATGCTGGGGATCCCTGCAGATGTGTTTGCTGTGACCAGGTCACAAGCCAAAATGTCTAGCACTGAACAGGCCTTGGATTCTGGAAGAATGGACCAAGTGCCTTCCAAGAGGAGGAGTAGTAGGGTTAAGGCAGTGCCTTCCCCTTGGCTCAGGAGGAAGATCAGTCCCTTGAGGGGGATGATCTCAGCCCTGAAGAAGGAACTGTCCCAGAGGAACTTGAACCTGACCAGGTTGAGTTCTTGGGGACAGGGGGACCTTCTAGGGCAGATCTGAGCCAGGAGCAGCAGAGCTGCCCCTCCCTTGAACCCCTCAGACAGCAAGCTGCTGCTGAGGCTGCTGGGAAAGCTAGTGGTCCCCATACAGTGTATTGGGATGATGGACTCCTGTACTCAGAGAGTAGAGACCCCAAGCCTGGTGCTACCAGGAGGTTGGTAATACCTTTGAAGTTCAGGGGCTTCCTATTGACCCTAGCCCATGATATTCCCTTAGCAGGACACCTGGGCCAGAACAAGACTTGGGACAGAATTGTCCCTCACTTTCACTGGCCCCACATGTCTGAAGACAGTAAGGAGTTTTGTCGCTCCTGTGTAACCTGCCAAGCCAGTGGCAAAGCAGGTGGCACTACAAAGGCCCCCTGATACCACTACCTGTGGTGGGGGTGCCCTTTGAGAGGGTAGGGATTGACATTGTTGGTCCCATGGATCCCCAAACAGCCTCTGGGCACAGGTTTATCCTGGTGGTAGTGGATCATGCCACCAGGTACCCAGAAGCTATTCCCCTCAGGACCACTACAGCACCTGTGGTGGCAAGGGCCCTCCTGGGAATCTTCTCAAGAGTGGGCTTTCCTAAGGAGGTAGTATCAGACAGGGGTGCTAACTTCATGTCTGGGTACTTAAAAGCAATGTGGAAGGAGTGTGGAGTGACTTATAAGTTCACCACACCCTATCACCCACAATGCAATGGTTTAGTTGAGAGATTCAACAAAACCTTGAAGGGCATGATTAAAGGGCTCCCAGAAAAGCTTAGGCGTAGATGGGACATACTCTTGCCCTGCCTTTTATTCGCATATAGGGAGGTGCCTCAGAAGGGGGTTGGTTACAGCCCTTTTGAACTTCTGTTTGGCCACCCTGTGAGGAGTCCACTGTGCTTGGTGAAGGAAGGATGGGAGTTACCTCTCAAGCCCCCAAAGCAAGATATAGTGGACTATGTACTTGGTCTCCGCTCCAGGATGGCTGAGTACATGAAAAAGGCAACCAAAAACCTTGAGGCTAGCCAGGAACTTCAGAAGGCCTGGCATGACCAAAGAGCTGTTCTGACTGTGTACCAGCCAGGACAGAAGGTGTGGGTGTTGGAGCCAGTGGCCCCAGCAGCTCTCCAAGACAAATGGAGTGGACCCCACACTATTGTTGAGCAGAAGGGTGAGGTCACTTACTTAGTGGACCTGGGAACACCCAGGAGTCCCCAAAGGGTTCTCCATGTCAACAGACTAAAGCCATATGTGGACAGGGCAGACATGGGCTTGCTCATGGCTACTGATGAAGGGCAGGAGGAAGAGAGTGACCCACTCCTGACCTGCTCTCACAGAACCCTGACGATGGGTCAGTTGATGGTGTAGCCTTGGCAGGCAGCCTCACTACCCAGCAACAAACTGATTGCAGGCAAGTCCTCAATCAGTTTAGACATATGTTTTCACTGACACCCAGTCAGACCACCTGGTGCACTCATGAAGTGGACACTGGGGACAGTCTGCCTATTAAAAACAAGATTTATAGGCAACCTGACCATGTCAGGGACTGTATCAGGACTGAAGTCCAGAAAATGTTGGAGTTGGGAGTAATTGAACCCTCAGATAGCCCTTGGGCTAGTCCAGTAGTCCTGGTACCGAAACCTCACACCAGTGGTGGGAAAAGAGAGATGAGGTTTTGTGTAGACTACAGGGGTCTCAATGCAGTCACTAGGACTGATGCCCATCCCATACCCAGGGCAGATGAGCTCATAGATACTTTGGCCTCTGCCAAATATCTCAGCACATTTGACCTAACAGCTGGCTACTGGCAGATCAGACTAGCTGATACTGCAAAGCCCAAAACAGCATTTTCAACCCCTAGTGGGCATTATCAATTTGTGGTAATGCCCTTTGGTCTGAAAAATGCACCTGCCACTTTCCAGAGGTTGGTGAACACAGTTCTCACAGGACTGGAAGCCTATAGTGCAGCTTATCTAGATGATATTGCTGTCTTTAGCTCCACCTGGGAGGATCACCTGGTCCACCTCAGGAATGTTTTACAGGCCCTGCAAAAGGCAGGCCTGACTATCAAGGCCACTAAGTGCCAGATAGGGCAGAGTCAGGTTGTGTACCTGGGCCACCTTGTGGGTGGAGGCCAGGTTCAACCTTTGCAGAGCAAGATCCAGACCATCATGGACTGGACTGCTCCCACTACCCAGACTCAGGTGAGAGCCTTCTTAGGCCTGACTGGGTACTATAGGAGATTTGTCAAGGGGTATGGATCAATAGTGACACCCTTGAATGACTTAACTTCTAAGAAAATGCCCAAAAAGGTTCAGTGGACAGTTAGCTGTCAAAAGGCATTTGATGACCTCAAGCAGGCCATGTGCACTGCTCCAATTCTGCAGAGTCCTGATTACTCCAAGAAGTTCATTGTTCAAACAGATGCATCTGAATTGGGGGTAGGGGCTGTACTGTCACAATTGAATGAAGAAGGTCAGGATCAGCCAGTAGCTTTTATTAGCAGAAGGCTGACCCCTAGAGAGAAACGTTGGTCAGCCATAGAGAGGAGGCCTTTGCTGTGGTCTGGGCTCTGAAGAAGTTGAGGCCATACTTGTTTGGTACACACTTCCTGGTTCAGACAGACCATAAGCCCCTCTTATGGCTAAAACAAATGAAGGGTGAAAACCCCAAACTGCTTAGGTGGTCCATTTCCCTACAGGGGATGGACTTTACAGTGGAACATAGGCCTGGGAGTAACCATGCGAATGCAGATGGACTCTCTAGGTATTTCCACTTAGAACATGAAGACTTAACTGGGCAAGGTTAGTTTAATGTCCCTACGTTTGGGGGGGTTGTGTAGGAGAGTAGGATCTGCTTCACATGGGTACCCCCACTTTTTGCTGATGCTTCACTGGTTTTCGACATTAGTCTGGCTGGGGCCCTGCTATTCAGAACCCCAGCCTAGCTGTTTCCTCTTTAAAAGGGTCTCCATGTGCCTTAGGCACATCACTGATTGGGATCTGGAGTGCCCTTATAAGTCCCTAGTATATGGTATACTATGTACCAAGGGCATAGGTACCTCAGAGGCCTGCCAGGGGCTGCAGCATATATTATGCCACCCCTGGAAGGCCATCCAAACTGACACCACAGGTCTGCTACTGCAGCCTGGGTAAGGTGGTGCATGCACCCCTTACTGTGGTATAGGTTACCTATATCACTAAAAGCATACACACATATAAACCTATAAGTCACTCCTAAGGCAGGCCTTATCAATCCTAAAGGCAGAGTGCATGGTTCCTATGTGAGAGGGTGCCCCTGCATGAGCAGGGCCCCTCTGCAGCGTTCGGAGACCATCTCTGATGCTGTTTGTAGTGCAGCCTGACCATATACTCTTAAGCGCATTATATCCTCGCGGTAAAATGCTAACTTTGGAATGGCTGCACCTAAACATGTCGTGTTTGGTGTCAAACATCTTGGAATACTACCCCCCGCCAATCCTGGCGGCGGGGGTAGCATTCCACCCTTCTAGAGGAAAGGCATGTTAACTCTGACGAGTCCGGTAACTTCTTTCCAGAGCCCTGGCATCACAAAATGGATGCTGCTGCCACAGACACGAGTCTGGCCTCCTGCTGCTGGACGAAACTCCGGCAGGGGAGGCCTGGACAATAGGTTTCCTGTCCCAGGGAGGTGTGACCACCTCCCCAGACAGGACAATGTGTATTGGGGCTGGGCGGGAGCACTTTCGGGTGCTTTGAAGTCCTGCACTGGGGGCACATTTGGTGTCCCTGTGCATACCCCAGTTCAAACCGGATCAGGGGCTCGCAGCCCCTGCTTTGGCGCGAACTGGACAAAGGGAAAGGGGTGTAGCCACCCCTCTGCCCTGACCCACCCATAGGTGGGGCCACAGAGTAGTCCATCCCCTATTTTTAGAATAAAGGTAGGAACCCAGTCCTTAGGACTTTAGATTTACCTGGACGAAACTCTGACACAGAATCCTGGACCTTCGACGCTCTACTTCAAGATTAGAGGACTGAAGAATCTCCCTTGGGGTCAAGGAGTGACTCCCCTGCTTGGCAGGCACCAAAGAAGCATCTGTCCGGTTCGCATTACTGAAGCTCCCGTCGGACGCCGAAGTCATCGCATCACCAGAGGTGGATTCTCAGACTTCCCCGAGGCTACCCTGAGTCCCCAGCAAAGCTGAGGCCCGTGGCTATCGTGGGTGACTTGAGACCGTGACCCCTGGACACCGAGCACACTTGCAAGTGCACCATCTTCTGGGTCTCCCAAGAAGTCATGCTTTGGGCTCCGAGTAGCCCTAGCCTCCAGCACCACCTGCACCGAAGATCACTGGCCCCCACTCCACGAGTGTCCTGTAAGCCAGCTCCACGTGCGGCGTCACGAGGCTCCTTCGCGGTCGCTAGCCCGTTGGCTAGTAGCCCTTAACGAAGGCCAATCTTTTCTTTACTTGGCATCCTGGTTGCTCCAGGCCTGCCCTCACTTACCCTCGCTGGGTGAGTTCCACAGACCTTGCTGGTCTGCACCATCGACGATCTACATCTTACTCGAGACTTGCCGTTGCCAAGGCTTGTTGGGTCCAATCCGGTCGCCGACACCTCAGCACTCGACAGACATCGAGCACCAGCCCGAATCCTGCTCCTGGTCGCCGACAACGCCTCCCGGACCTCGTGGCTGAAGAGTCAAGACGACCGTCAACGCACCTGAAGCACTCGACATCGGTGGGCATCTGTCCATCGCCTTCCTGGTCACTGGCTAGTGACCCAGACTCTGTCCCCTCTGCTTTCAGGTTCACTCAGAACTCCGATCCACTCTTGGATCCACCCGGACACTTTTCTCTTGGCCGCCAGCAGCACTTTGCAGCAGATCGCCATTCGAATCGACGACGAAACCCGACCCCGAAAGGCACCTATGCACCCGGCTTCCCTGGGTGAGGTAACACGAGTACTCCGGTGCTCCCGTGGGTAGAGACTCTTCAAAGTCCTAGATCTCAAAGGGTTTTGTCCTAGTCCTCTTTTAAGTGTCCCTTTCCTCTATTTTCCCGATCCCGACTTTCTCCATAGAAGTTAACGGCGTATCGCGGTTGTGTATTTACACTGCACGCGTCTCCCGTGGGTCCCCTGTGTCACTACCTTGGGTGGTTCCTTGTGGTCCAAGCACTTCTAGAGGCTCTAGGCCTAGTGTCTAGTTCAGTCGTGGTTCGCATACCACTTTATTGGTATATGGTTTGGTACGCCCCTAGGGCCCAAACGTGTATTTGTGCTATTACTGTGATTTAAGATCTTATAACCTATGTACTTCGAACTCTAGCCTCATAAAGAGACTAGAGGGGTGTGTTTAGTAATAAATACATATATTTTGAATATATACCTGGTGTGGTGCTCTTTCATTTGGTCACTCAAGAGATTATAGACTGGTAAAACAAGCTGCTTTACATTCCTTCAAGACTTAGCCTGAAGGCTGCTCTCCATAGCTACCACTAGGATAGCTTTCAATAAGGTTGTCTTTAACCTATCTACCATAAGAGTCGATTTGGACTGGTGCAAGGTGCCCACTATAATTAGTGGACAGCATATGCCAGGCCAACTTCTCACAAGGGCTAGACGTAGAGGCCCTCTACACTAGCATACCACAAGATAAGTGCTTGAGGGCTAGAGAGGACTTGTTGAGACACAGGACATGGGAGTGGGCAGCAGCAATCGTGTTCATCATTACTTTGACTAGGATGGTACTAAAGAAAAACTAATTTGAAGTTGAAGGTACCATATACAAACAAAAACATGGAACATCAATGGGACGCACCTTCGCCCCTAGTATAGCCTGCATGTATGTTCACCTTTTTGAACAGGAGAACATCAGGGAGAACAACCCATTCCAAGTGGAAATTAAGCTTTGGCAACTGTACACAGACAATGTCTTTGTTATTTGGCACGGCACAACAACAAAAGCAGAGGATTTTTTGCCCTGGATTAATACACGGAACCAGATTTGAAGTTCACAATGACAATAAGTAACCATGAACTCCTGTTCCTAGACCTAATAAGAGCATCGGACGGGGTTTGGACCACAAAAGTATACACCAAACCAACAAATAGATACAGAGTCCTCTAATTTGACAGTGCACATCCAAGAACATTAAGGGAAAATTTACCAATAGGTCAGTTCTTATGTATAAGGAGAAATTGTTCCAACCTGGATAAATACAAAATTAAGGTAAAACTACTTACTGACAAATTGAAACATAGGAACTACCCACAACACCTGGTAAAAAAAAGCAAAGAAACGAGCCAGATACAGCAATAGGTAACACCGCCTAATGGATAAAAAAACACGCGGCCAACCAGCAACTCATTTGTGTTAGTACATACAGTAACAACTCTAACCAAGAGAAAAAATTGTCTGCAAACATTGAGGATACTTAACAGCAATACCCTGAAATTGGAAAAACCCATTTTCTCTTTCAAAATAAACACTAGTTTGAGGGACATATTAGTTCACACACGCCAAAGGAAGGTGGGAAGGAAAGAGAAAAATACACTTTGGGTTCTCCCTCCAGTCAAGGGCCACTTCCCGTGTAGCCACTGTTCAGTCTGCGCATACACAATCCAATAACCAACACCATCGATCTAGGTCTTCAATGCCCTTGAGAACAGAAAACCCACACCAATTGCAATTCAAACAATGTGCTTTACCTACTCACGTGTCCATGTGACCTAATATACGTTGGCATGCTGAGTAGGAAGATAAGGCTATGAATTATTGAACACCGTAGCACGATCAAATGCAGACGTAGCACAACAAAAATGGCTAAACATTTTTTGTCCAGTGGTCATGGTGAAAATGACATATCATGGACAATAATTGAGAAAGTGACAGTGACAACAAATGTAACCAAGGACCAGATGTACAAAGGATTTTTTTACCGTCTCAAACGGTCCAATTCGGGCAATTTGCGACCAGAAAATGCTTTTTCTAATGTTCAACATGCAAAATGTGATTCTGTAACTTGTTACCGAATCCAATTTTGTATTCGCGATTCGGTATTTGGAAGGGGCGTGTTTAGGTGTCCCTTCCAAATACCGAATCTGTATGGTATGTATTACTGTTTTGCGACCGAATTTTGGTCATAAAACAGTAATACTTTACCATCAGTTTAAAACTGGTGGTAACCCATTCACAAAGGGCAATGGGTCCATTAGGGACCCCTTCCCCATCCTTTAAGAATCTAAAAAAATATTTTTTAAATTATACTTTTCAAACGCATCCCGTTTTCCTTTAAGGAAAACAGGCTACATTTAAAAAATAAAATTTAAAAAAAAGATTGCTTTATTACAAAACAATCACAGACATTGTGGTCTGCTGACCTCAGGAGGCCACCATCCCTGTGATGGTTGTGATTCCTAATGGGTCGCAAATTGTGAACTACCTCATTAATATGCATGATTCCTCATGTTTGTACATCTGGCCCCAAGATATTAACTGAGCGGGAACAGAGATGGGTGTATAGACTTACGACCCATGTCAATGTAATAAATTATGAGATCTCGTGGAATCTGATTCACTCCCTGCAAAAATAATAGGCCCGTTTGCTGCCATCAACCACATAGGAAGTATGATAATGTGCACCTTGATATACCATCACATTTGAGAAAAGTGAAATTGCCATGCGATAAGGAATGGAAACGACCGTTTTGTCAACACAACTGCAAGGAACCTACATATACCATGATTCCTGTTACTCACATGACACACCTGTGTCACGTCAGGACGTACACATGCCCACGTGCCTCCACCAACCCATATATGGTGCTAATAGACACCATTAAGGGTAAGACTCCAATAACTACAACTATGCAAATGTGCATCGGGTGCGCTAGCACATTCTCACGTGTGCAGTGATTCACTTCAAGCGTTGCAGTATATCTCACAACCTCACAGATACGCATTCGTTTGTCGTATTTATATTCTACCCACGGATGCAGAGGAAGCTTGTCTCCTTGTATTATGCAGCATGCAATAGTGTGCAATAAGTATTGAGTGTATATGTCTAATCTGAGTCTGTTTGGCTCATGTGTACCTGTTTTCAACCTGGTACGTACTAATGAAACCTGGTACGTACTAATTTTTTACGTTTGTTTCTCCCCGTTGATTGAAATACATTGCATTTGATAAAAACAAGCGTTAATACACGCCAGAAAAACCTTGAGACAGGCAATTAGTCTTGCCTGGATGTATGTTTAGTGAAATATGTATGTCCACTGACTGACATAAGTAGACTTTATAAAATGAAGATTTAACCAATACTAGTACGGGCATCAACATAGAGTTAGTCCTAATGAAAGCCCGGGACCTTTGACATGTCATTCAGAGGGCTGAAACATGTTGATGAGAAGTTGGGGTGGAAGTGTAGTAACCCCCGTAAGAACAATCACATATATAGATTTTAACTACACCAAAGGCACCCAAGAATATAGGGGAAACCAAGGTGTCCTTTAGGTATTTTTAATCTTTTAGACCCCGTTAGGAATAATATTCAAACAGCTCCCTGGAAGATGGTTGAGCCCACCCAGGTTTAAAGGGACCAGGGTGAGACCAGATGATGAAGCATGACACCAACAGGGTATGTGAGGGTCCATAACAACCTTTTTGGGTTGTCCTATCTTCTGGAGAAACAAGTTCGAACTGAGTCGTGCAGGTGGTAGGATCCCTTTGTGATGAGCTAATGAGATAGGGAGCCAGTATTCTATGATTCCCATATATATATATAGCCAAAGCAAACGGTGGACCTCTGCATTGCACAGCGGGATTCGAGTCGATTGACCTGAGGACGCTGGAAAGCACGGACTATTAGAAAGCAAGAGGTACGATCCAGATTTAAAGATTTTTTTCAGGTGGGGAGGTGTGCTATGACTAAGCCCGGTAGATCTTATTATATTTCACGGACTTATCGGACTAATATAAATTGAGGGAAAATGTCTGCTGACACGCTGCACGATCGAAAGGCAGCAGCAGAGATGTTTCAAAACTCTCCCACACAGGAAATACGACTGACCAGTGGAGCAACAAGGGATAATCCTAGTAATATCAAGGAAACATTCCGGGTGCTAGAAAAACTAATGAAACAAGAACAGTCTAAGTGGTGGGAGCAGTAGTCCCTTCAGCGTTACCTTGATGTGGGGAGAATCCCGAGAGGTCTGAGAATAATGATAGCCCCTAGCTATGAAACCCCTAATCCTCAAATGATGGCGGAGTGGGCGGAATGTAATTTAGAATCATCGAGAAAATTGGTCCAAATTCTGGTGAAATATGCGGAAACAGACCGATTGGAATTTCAGAAGCGAATAGATGCCCTCAATGAAGAAATTGACAAATTTGGGGTGACACAACCACTATTAAAACAACGAGAGGAGATGTTGGGCAGACTACCGGAGGAGGACAAAATCAAGGCAAGAAAAACAAATTCCAACATGACAAAGCGGATTATGAGAACGGACAAATATTCACGTTTTCACGCAAATATGATTCACTAAGGAATTCTAAATCCAGCAGCCGCACGGAAAAGACACATCAAATCGGACACAGCACAGGCCCTGATGCCACCACATCTGCATCAGACTTGAGCTCAGCGCTAGAAAGCGAATCGGAGCTGGAGACAAATGCTGGAAGATCAAGCCAATGCAAAGTAAAATTGTCCCTAGCTGAAGAATTGGATTTTTTACGGCAAAGCAGAAGAGAAACCCTACGCCCGTGAAACAGCAGACCAGGAAGGAGCACAACAACAAAAGAAGACGGGAAAGGAGAAAAGCAAGCCAAAAACGTAGGAAACAAGAAACCGATGAGCGGACGCTGGAAACGTAAGGAACAAGAAAACAACAACATCAAACTGCGAATACAATAATCAAATTGGCGGAAGTGGATTTGAACACAGCTGAAACACAGCTTCTTACCTTGGGTATGTCATACTGCCCGGAGAGCAATTCAATTATGCACAGACTAGAACTGATGTATACAAATTTATATGAAAATTGAAGTTAAAAAAATACCATCCACTTCAAAAAACTAAACAGGATATAAATAGCAATATGGCAACAACTATAGCTCCAAACATAATGGATTTGACAATGGGGGACCCCTCTTTGCTCCAAGATCTCCATGACTTGCAAAATGAAAATTCAAGTCAAATAAGCGAAGAAGAGGAAAATATAAAAACAAGTGCCCACAGTACACCATCACAAGTGACGTTTGTAAAACCATACACCCCGTTTAAAATGAAATCAAAGTTTAATCCAATTATGCCTCGTGACTCTTTGGACATCTTCAATGAACAAGTGGTAGTGCAAATAAAGAAGCTGAATTTTAGTCTCCAAAAAACTGAACCAAGGTATACGAACCAGGAGTGGAAATATCATCAACTAATAGCGAAACTTCTAAATGAGAAGCAAGTGGTGGTCAGAAATTCTGAGAAAGGTGGAAATATTGTCCTCTGGCCACTGAAAGATTACATGGAAGAGGCTCTATTGCAACTCAACGATTTTGAGTGCTACAGAAAAAGCTCAATGCAAGCGGTCAGAAGTACTCACAACGAATTTTGCACCAAACTCCTTGTATGGAAAAGTGCCGGTTTGCTGAGTTTAGAGGAATACAAATTTCAAAAGAAAGAACATTCAATCATGCCAGTTATTTATTTTATTCCCAAAGTGCATAAGAACTTGCAGAAACCGCCTGGCAGGCCCATTATATCAGAGTGTGATGGTCCCATTGAAAACATATCTTGTTATATAGACTACTTCTTACAGGATCATGTTACAAATCTTCAATCCTATATACAGGAAACTGGTGACTTTCTACGCAAAATACAAGATATAAAGTGGCATAACAGATACATCCTAATGACTCTGGATGTTACATCGTTATATACGAGTATTAGGCATAAAGATGGTATCCGGGCATTGGAGTATTTTCTCAACAACCGACCCATGAAGTTTATACAGCATAGCAAGATGCCGATCAATATGATTTTGTTTTGCCTAGAGAATAATTTATTCATGTTTCAGAACCAGATCTATCAACAACTTTGAGGGCTGGCTATGGGGGCCAGCTTCTCTCCCAGTTATGCATGTTTACATATGGGCTGTTGGGAGGAGCTGGTCCTCAAGAAGCAATTCAGCCACCAAGTTCAAGAGCATGTAGTTACCTGGCTCAAATTCATTGATGATTTATTTATAATCTGGCGTAGGACAGAACAAAGTGCCTTGGATTTTGTTTCACAAATTAATGAAAATTATATTAACCTTAACTATACAGCTAGCACTAGCCCTGAGATGGTTACCTTTTTAGATGTTCAAGTTCGAATTGTCAATAACAAACTTGAAACATCTCTACATCGAAAGGAAACAGCAGGGAACTCTGAGTTACACGCCACCAGTTCAAATCCTGCACATTTAATACAGAGCATCCCCTATGGCGAGATGCTAAGGTTAAGGAGAATCTGCAGCAATGCGGCTGATCTAATAGTGAAGCAAAACGAAAGTAAAGAGAGATTTTTAGCAAGGGGCTACCAAACAAAAACAATTGATGCAGCTATAGCCAAATCTAGTTCACGGATTAGCTCTGACCTATTATCTAGGAATAAGAAAGGCATGCACACGCACATAGACATTGAGGCTAATCAGGAAATGGAACCCACTCGACTAATCTTAACTTATACCAAACAAGAAAAACAGTGGAGGGCCATTGTAAAACGCAACTGGCCAATTATTTTGGATGATCCCATCATATGCCACCTCCTGCCCAAAACACCTTCAATCACATATAGAAAGACGGCGTCCATGAGTAATGCTCTGGTTAAGAGCAGTCCAGAAGTCATTGAAGCAGGGACCTGGCTTTCGGCAAGAAAAGTTTTTTTTAAATGTGCGTCTTGTAAAGCCTGCAAATATGGCATTAACAAAACTACATATTTAACACCATTTAGTGATAAAGTGCAGACAATTGGTAAACATCTTACGTGCAAAACGGATTTTGTCATCTATATATTAGAATGCACATGTGGACTCCAATATGTCGGGAGTACAAAACTACAAGCGCACAAACGAATACTCCAGCATACCAGGGCTATAACTAATCAAGATCCTAACTACCCTGTAGCACGACATTTTAAAGAAACCCATAACCGTGATCTTAAACATCTGAAATACTTTTTAATTGACGCTGTCCCTATACATAAAAGAGGAGGAAACAGGGAAGCAAAACTCAGGAGGTTGGAAACACGTTTCATTTTAGATCTAGACACCAAAGTTCCGGGAGGTTTAAATACTAGTGAGGACCTTGTTTATGATCACACTGTAACAAAGTAAATATTCAAGAGTTATTACCGGTGATCAGATATACAATATTTATGCATTGAGGCCTTTTAATATTTTTAGTGATTAAATCATTTTAGATAGACTAGTTTTATCTGGAAGAATTGCACTTTATTCAGTTGAAAACCTAGTAATGAATTTATTCTAGGATTTGGCTCAGAAATGCAAATATTTGAACAACTGATTTTAAGGTTTTCTCCTTTTGGGGCCAAAGAATTGATCTCTTTTGTTCTGCTGCTATAATTCAAACAAACACTGTCATGCATTTATACACTTTATTAGTAAAAGCATAGCTTTTTAGGAGGTTTTACGTACATAGCACTTTATTCACACATTTTTCTTCTGCACTAATAAATCAATATGGATAAAATAGACGAAAATTGTATTTTACCTCAATCCATGACAATTGGAACACATTATATTTTGTGTTTTTACATTGATGTATACATTAAATTCCAAACGTCTGGGATGGCGGAGAGTTACATGCAAAGTACTATATTCTGTATATGTACAGGCATAGTTACCAGCATCTCCCATGAAAAGTCTTTTATCTGTATTTATGATTTGCACAGCATGCGTCACTTTAAAAGAGCTGATCTTAGAGCACAGCGTTGTCATGTGATCAAAGCTGTTTTTTTCTCATCCAGAAGGAGCAAGTAACAGAGTTTTAAAGAGGCTTGACTGCTGCTCTATTCCAAACGGATACATGGTGGCAGTAGTTAGGGAATGATTAAAAAGATCTGTAGGAGCAGGACTGAGAACATCAAAAAACACATTTAAAATTCGTGGGGGACAAGACTCAAAAGGAGAAACTGACTTGCTTGGTTTTAAAGCTGATGTGGTTTCTGTAACTGTGATGGGAGAAAACAATGAAAGAGCTGGTCCTAAAGGGGCAGAGGAGGACACAGTGACTTCTATCTTCCAAGTCTGGCGGCGCTGCCAACAGGTGTACATTTTCTCTCTTTTATCCAGTGGCGGTGCGTCCATTAGGGCGCTGGGGCGTTGACCCACAAGCCGCCCACGCCCGCAGCTCCCTCGGCGGCTCCGACTGAGGTAAACTGACAACGCATGTCAGTCAGCATGCCGGACCGCCCACCCCTTCAGAGTCTGGAAGGGGTGGGCGGTCCGGCGTCATGCTGACTGACATGCATTGTCAGGCCAGGGGGTGGCGCGGAGCGCACAGCAGGCAGCAGCACAAGTGCGCATGCTGGGTTTAGGTCGGAGAATTTTTCCGACCAGCCCAGTCATGTGCACTAGTGTTGAGTCTGGCTGGCGGCTGCGCATTAGGAGAGCGAGGGTTCATCAATGCCGCAACCCTCGGTCTCCTAATGAGCAGGCGGGCGGCGAGTATCCCTGCTAAGCCAATCCTGGCGCTGCTGGAGTAGCGTCAGTATTGGCTGAGAGGGGTTGTGACGTGGCTGTTCCTGTACGCGCCAACGTGGGATCCCGGCCCAGGAGCAGTCGCAGAGGCGGCGCGGAGTGTCAGGTAAGTTAGTTTTCTTTTTCTTTTAATTTTAAACGCTCCCCCTTGCACGATCCAAACCTTCCCCACTCCCCCAGTATTGCGAGCTACGAATGCCTTGTAGTTCATCGACGTACACGAAGAAGGCTGCGCCGCACTAAAGGCCAATGTGCTACGTTTTGGGGTCAGGATGGGTGTTAAAGATTTGGGGGCGCCTAGAGACATGATACTAGATCCCAGCGTACAAAGAGCGGCTCAGAGTGATAGGCACTGGTGCACTAAGGGGCAGGTTGTATATCCTTGGGTACAGAGAGGACTAAGGTACGAGAGCCTATGGTACCCTCGCAGACGTGTTTTAGGACACAGTGTACCCCTTGGAGAGGGGAGCAGTGCTAGAGCCAAAGGTGCGCTAGAGGCGGAATGCTCTAGAGATGCGCACCTAGGATGGGGGTACAAGCCCAGGACACACCAAGGGGCAGGCTGTCAGAATCTGGCGTGAAATAGTGAAAAGAGTGCTAGCTTTTTAATGTGCAATTATAGAGTGCTCGTCCTTTGGTATACTGATGGGCTGAGCTGAGCGCTGGAACCACGATTTGCACAAGGGTGCATGGTGAAGTAGCGCTAGAGCCGAGATTTGCACAAGGGCGCATGGTGATGGAACGCTAGAGCCGAGATTGCCCTCGGACTGGAACTGAAGCCGGAGAGTGCTATGGCCGGGGTGTTGAAGAGGTAGAGTCAGTTAATGCTTTAGTGTGCCCTGTAGATGTGGTGTGCTGTAGGCTGGGTACCCCCCTGTGTGTGCCCTAAAGATCAGGCGTGCATAGATGCTGTCCTCAAGACTTTCGTGCCTCCGGTCAGTTTTGGTGGGTGCGCGCAGTCCTTTTGCTTATATCTTGTGTCTTTGGCGGGTCCTGCCTCTGAAAGGTGAAAGCACTAAATATATCTGATTTCAAAAGACAGCAAAACCTCCACAGTTTAACTGTGTACGTTGAGGTGCGTGTGATTGTGTATTGTAGGGGTGCGTGAATGAGTACGTGTAATGATGCTCAGTGTGTCCTGTGGTTAGTGCGGTGCTGTTTTCGGGAGTATGTACGTTTTTTATGAGGCGTTCCTGTGGTAATCAGGGGTACTTTGAGTGTTACATTTTGCATGTTTTTAGCGGCATTTGATGCATTTTTCCGGACGTGGAGCCGTGGGTGTTTGCTGGTAGTGCTGACGTGTGTGGCCGCCTCTGTGTTTATGTACGCATTTATCGCTGTTTCTGGATTGGAATTTACAGATCAGCAGCGGGCTGACAGTTTGTCGGCATCTAAGTGCATTTATGTGTACCACCAAGTGACGTATATCATAACAACTAGTTTAAATGTACCCTATATGTCTATCTGAAGGTATGTAGCTATGAGGTGTGTGTGGAGGGTTCTGTTAGAGTGGCAATGTGTGGGGCGTGAAGCGTGCATTCATACACGTGTGGCAGCTGACTGTTTACCAGGGATGTACCAGTTAGCATAACCCCAGGAGTTTAGCTACCAATGGTGCAGCAGGTGCAGTGGCACCGGGGCCCATTGAACCCTGGCAATTGCTGTATTTTAAGGTAAGGTATTCCATGCCAGTGATTTAATTCCTGTTTATGTTTGAAATGTTTTGCGTAATCGTATACTTAATCTAACAATCCCTAAGAGCGTTAGCTATGTCCAGGATGCTGTGTTTCTGTATTTTTTTCGTGTAGCATATTACTCTTGTATATGTATACTTTAAACTTAGTCTAACACAGGGTGAACATAACAGGAATGATTGAGACATTTGCAATATTAATTATTTACTACAAAATCAATACTGGCAAAGCCAATAGTCCTTGCTGGACAGAACTCTATATTGTAGCCATATGTATGTATATAACATTGACCAATTGTACGCACAGTTCATACATTGTGGTGACAAGTCTTAGATGGCTGCTGGAATATTTATATGGCCAGGACAATTGTTACGCGGTGGGACATTTCTTAAGTCTTGCTAGTTCATACATGAAGGGAAGAGGTCATAGAAGCCGGGAAAAGTCCTTATACTATCTGGATAGTTTTTAAATACCACGGGCGGTTTATACCCGGCATGAGAGTTCTTATTTGACATGCAGAGTGAGTGAATGTATAGGCAGTGCTTATATGGCAATGGCATGGAGGATGCTTGTATGTATAGGACGTTCTAACGAGATGGAGAATACAAGTATGCACAGGGAGTGGTTATGTGGCACGGGGAATGCTTGTAGTTCTGAAGAGGTGGTTATTATATGGCAAGGAAAACGCTTCCAGTTATAGGGAGTTCTTACGTGGTATGAAGAATATTGTATCTATGGGGAATTGTTATATGGCAAGGAGAATGCATGTATGCATAGGGAGTTCTTATACTGTACAATCAGCGAGTGCATGGTGTAGAGAATTCTTCTATGAGAGCGCACTTGTGCGGCAACGGCTCTTCTGAGGAGCGGAGACAGTGTTTACATGGCATGGATACTTCTTATGTGATAAAGAGCGTTTTTATGTGGTGTGGACAATGTTGGGGAGGCGTTGCTGCTACTCTGCCATCTAAGTGTAATCTGTGCTATGGCGAATCTCTTTTATGTTCACGAGCAAACCGTGACTAGTGTGCCTGGTTTATACCTGGTCCACCATAAACGACCCGACCCGACGCTCACATTTCGGTCCACTTTTAGAAACACCATCACATTAAAAAATATACACAGAATATGCCGTAGGATGTTAAAACCGGGCAGGACAGCAGAGACGTTCCGGTGGAGGCATGGTCAAACTCTAGTTGCAATTGATATGTGCATAGAAGCAGACTTTGTGTAGATCTGTGGGATGTGGCGCAAGCGGCTAATGGTGCAGGCAGCTGTGGTGTAGCATGCAGTGGGTGCCGGCACAGGCAGTAATGATGCAACAGTTTGCGGCACAGCCATGTGGTGGGTGCAGGCAGATTTGAAACAAGCTGTCATGGTTCAGAAAGTCATGGATGGGGGCAGATATTCTAAGTGCTCGTATTGCTCTATTAACCTTCCTGCTTCCTCAAATTTGCTTGAAAATGCACCATTTATCCACTCTTTTTTTCAAAATTTTCTCGGGGGGAGAACCCCCCCAAACCCCATGTAGGTTGTTCGGGCTCGCTCGCTGCGCTCGCTCGCCACGGTGCAGTACGCCAATAATTTTGCATTACGCCAATAATTTTACAGTCCACCACTTTCAAATGTCACCAGCCGTCACTGCTTTTATCCTGAAAGAAAGCTGTCCACCTGCCCCGCCAATCAGAAAAATATAATGCAGACTTACCTTGTCTTTGAGATGAAAGCTGCCTACATCTGGCAATGAATATTTTAATATTTCCACTTGAAATTATTCTCAGCAGAAGTGATGACTTCAACATAGCCAAAGCAAAAGGCTTCTTCCAAAAGGTTCCGTAATGTACATAAATGTGCTTTCAGAAACCTTGCAGGATAATACACAACTTACCACAGTGAGAGAAAACCTTTGTATTAACTGCAGCTGCAAGGTCAGAATGTAGGTTCTGTGCACACAGGAAAAAATAATCAGTGCTTATGAATATTATGACAAGAAGCCTACTTGGAATTATACCTGTGGCCTTTTGGTATCACAAGTGTTACATATTTCTGGTTGCAGTCACCAGTTGGTCTCAACCAGTTCATAACATTAACAAAGCCTTAAAGGTCTGACTCGGCTAAGGATGAAATGGCATCTCAGGGACCTGACTGGTCAAGAGAGGTGCCAATCATTAAGGCAGTCACATACAGAACCAAAAACTAGGGAGCGCCATGCAACACCCCCATTTTCTAGAAGTTCCATGAATCTGCAGGTTTGATTTTTTTCTAAGTCCCAGATGTCACAATGCTTTAATTTCATGCAGGATGCCCACGTATCTGGCCAACCAGGCAGGAGAACAGGACTGGATGTGCCTGTTCGTGGCAATGGGAATAAAGTGTTCACAGATTCCACGATGCAGTCAGGCTACTGACTTCTGGTGAATGATAACGTGCTTATCATTGTGTCTCCTGCTGCATTGCCCCATGACCTATGTTGCTGGCCAGGTAGCATTAATTTCTTCAGGCCTGAAAAGAAAGTAAGGAGTTAATGGAAGCTGATGGGCATGTGAAGGAAATGTAGCTGGGCCTTCACATACACATGTGTTTCAAAGTTGGAAATGTGTTTGGTTCTGTGGAAAAGTTTGGACCCCTCTTATTCCAGGAGGACATACCCTTTGTCTGAAGGAAGGCGTCCTGAGACAAATTATCATCACTAGAATTAAAAAGTGACTTGTGGCAAAACTTATAAAAGCCCCAGGCACCTATTCTCTCTGTCAAACACAGACAAAACACACACATTGTTTTTCAATACCTTGGTACGCAAATTACACTTTTACACCATCATAAAAAACATGTCATAACATAAACAAAATAACTGGCATGCTGGCTTTTCAATGCTCATTTTCCTACTAGACTTAGTGCCTTGTTTAGAGTTTGCGGGATGGCATACTGCATCGAAATGTAACAGATATCCTGTAGTCGCATTTCAAGAGCCGTAGGCTGTAATGCATTTATAAGAGGGTGGACGGGACATTTGCCACGTTAGTGATGGGGTATACCGTCCACCAAACTCTAAGGCCTTCTTTGACTTAAATGCGCACCCACAACACATCCCTGAGATGGTTTCATTTGTGAGAAGGTGTTTGCTGCTAATGCAGATGGGAGGAATCTTTTAATCGCTACTTGTCAGTGCTGTGTCAGCTTGGTCATGAAGCTCATCTACAAAATTGTCCATGTGATAATCACAAATCTATTTCATTGGACCAGGCAAGTTTTGCAGACATGAAGTAATATGTCATATTTAATGCTCATTTCAAGTTGTTGATTGATAGCTGGCTGAACGTCTGAAGTAATAATGCCTGAGGAACGCAGTTTTGATCAGTAACAGCATGTAAAGTCCCAGTTGTCTTTGATTGACAGAATGAAACCTTGTGTTTGTGGAGACTATCTAGAAGTTGGGAGCATCCTGCAGCTGTAAACTGTTGCCCAAACCTTTCTAAGCATTGTCAAAGCCAATTCGTCTTGCCTATCAGACCAATTGGCTTTGCCAATGACTTTTATGTGAACACAAGGAGTATTTAGTTCCTTTCAGGGTAAGAGGAAGCAAGTAGGTCAGTAGGGAACTAAGCGGATCCGAGAGGTCTGATTGCTCAGAAGCAAGTGCCCTTACACACCCTGATGGGTGTCATGCTTCAGCATCGGGCAGCTCCTCGGTAGGCCGGCACTGCAATGCCCAACAGGCCCCTCGATGGGGCTCTTTGCTGGAGGTCTTTAGAATGAGAAGCTGATGTGCAGGGTGGAGGTGCTTTATATGTAGATTGGTGCGAAGTGGTAAAAAAAATATCTAAGAGGCACCAGGAAACTATTTAATGTGGGGATCCTCTGGTTATGAATAAAAACAGTTCCGTTCAGGGGGGGGCGCTAGAGGGCGCCAAGCAAGATGGGCGCACTTGCGTGAGGCTCTTGCGGCTCGGGAGGATATCCGACAATAATCCTCTTCATCTCCGGACTATCCTGCCAGTAAAAGCTATCGCCTGCAAGCTGAAACGCCGGGGCCCCCACAGAACCCGATTGCTGCCCACCAACCAGCCCGGATCCAGAGAAAACGGGAGCCGATTTCTTCTGACGGGGCGCGCAAGATGGCGACAGCGCTGACCGGGTGAGCGAGCTGGGACGCCTTTACCCCTTGCCGCGGGCTGGTCGTGCCCGTCCTCGGTGCTGCCGATCCAGCTGCTGTACCGAGAGCCCCGCATAGGGTACCTGAGGATTGCGGACCCGCCGTTCGCCCTCAACGCTTCTGGAAGAATCGCTGTCTAGTGGAGCGCCCCGAGCTGCCGAGCTACGAGGCCTATACCGGCGCCGGCGCCAAGACGCAGCGACTTCCTGGAGGCCCACGACGGGCGAGGGCGGTGAGTGCGTGATGCTGGTCGCTGACCCCCCCTGCTGCCACTGAGACCTTCTTTTGCTGATACCGAGACTGGGCCATCCGCCTCTGTCTCACGCCTCTGCGTGATACCCCCTCATACGGCCTGACTGCATCGCGCTCCGAGAGGGCGGCGGAGACTGTACCGCTGCGGCCCTGAGCGGTGCGGGGGGCTCGGGCGGCTACATCCTTACCGCGATACCCAGGCCCGCTCCCCCCCCCGCTATACCAGCTTGACCCTCTCTGCTGGTTCCGAGAGGTGCGGGGTAGCGGGCGGGCCCGGAGCAGACTACACTACGCTCCTGCCCAGGTGGTGGAATCCCGGTTTGGCGGCGCTCCGGGGGGGGCGACTGCGAGCCCGCATATTTCGTCGTGGAGATCTGCTCCCCCCCCATCCACTGGAGACTGCCCCCTGCTCTACTGGCATCTGCAGAGGACCCGGGTGCGCGGCCTTGGGCGGCACTTACCGCTAGATTGACCAGGAGAAGGTCACCTAAAGCACCAGAAGACATGGATTCTCTGCGGCCTCCGGAATAACTCACCACCCAAAATCCTTGCCCACCGGCTTGCCCTGTCGGGGCTCTGGCTTTGCCGCCCAGGATCTGCATGTCTGCGCTGCGCCCTTGTCGGCCTGGCGCTTGGAGAGAGCGGGCCGAGACCCGAACTCACTTACGAGACCCTGGCTCTTCCTCACTCTTCACCGTGAACCGGGATCCTAGCCCAGGGAAAGAGGGCGTATCTAGAGACATTGAGGATTGGCCCCCACCCGAGATTCCACTACACCGCCATACCCCCCGTCCCGACACCATGGGGAAAACGGATGGCCGTCAGCCGAAATTAAACTTTGATACACGTAAGAACGCCAGATCCCAGCCGGAGCCTGATGAGGATCAGGCCGACGCTCCGGCCCCATCTACCACGGATCTAAAAGACCTCTTACTAATAATGCAGTCGAACCTAACATCCATTGAAACGAAAATGGACACCATGAACGCCAGGCTGGATGGCCTCACTCACAGAGTGGAGCAGCACGACGAGCGCTTGACGGAGACGGAGCTGCGAATATCAGACCTGGAAGACACCTCCAACGCCACTACCAGCCGTACACTTGAGATGGAGAAGGTCCTGAAGGTGATCGCTGCCAAAAATGAAGACTTAGAATCTCGCTCCAGGCGAAATAATTTACGCATTCTTGGGGTGCCGGAATCAACAGCCACCGGGAAGAGTATGTCGAGCACCTCCTCATAACGCTCTTTGGTAGGGAGCCCTTCTCGCCAGTCCTCGTGGTCGAGCGGGCACACCGTTCGCTGGCAAGTCGATCCGCGCCCGGTGCCCCGCCCCGTCCCATAATAGCTAAACTGCTCAACTACCGAGACCGGGACACTGCCCTCCGCCTCTCTAGAGAAACAGGTCAACTCCGACACGAGGGAATGGAGATATCCATTTATCCCGATTTCACCATGGCCGTTCAGGAACAAAGGCGAAAGTTCCTTCAGGTCAAGAAAAGACTACAACAACTCAGCCTGCCCTACGCTATGCTGTTCCCGGCCCGCCTCAAAGTCACATATCAAGGGAAACAACATTTTTTCACTAACTCGCAACATGCCCAAGACTTCCTCAAGACCCTGCCTAAACCGCCCCCGGGCCGGTCGTCCCCTACGCTCCGCCCGGAGGGCAATGGCAATGCCTCCGACATAGAATGACCTTGCGGGGAGGTGGCCCGACGTCAGGAAACTTGATCTTGCACCACTACTCAATAACTCAGACCCCTACGACCTCTGCGGAACTGACACTGTTGCAGATACCGCCGACCACACTACAGAACTGGTTGGGTTCGTAACACCCAATACACAATCTCCAAGGCGGAGTCGGCAGAGATCCGATAGTCTGCACACATAGGGACAGAGGGGGGTCTACCCCTTGAATACTACTAGTAACACCGCCCTACGGGCCCTTCTCTTTTACCTTTAACAATGCCAGATGCAAGACATGAACTGCTATCCTGCCTTCGCTACAACTTCTCTACATATTGCTTTCGACGCTTAATGTCAGTGCCTGAGACACCAATCATGCGCTGCCCTGCGTCATCAGATAATCTCCAGCAGCTGCAGAACTGTAGTAGATAATGTGGCGAGATGACGCTGTACAACTCTACCCGAGCACCCTCGCCGCTGCGAGGAGAGACTGGTCGCCCTCTAGATTCCACCCGACAGGTGAACCCTTTGTATCGACTTTTGTATAATTATGGTATTAGTTAGTCCGGTCTCCCCCGTTGGGAATCGGGTGCACAGGGATATTTGGGAGGGGGGGAGGGGTATAGGCCACGGCAGGTTTGGGCTGCTGATGTGGGAGGAGAGAGGGGGTACCCGGTTCCATGCTCTATCTGGAACTGGAGATTCTTATGTTAAGCCACATACCGTTTTATTGACACATGGTTCTCGGACTCACCGACGGTGTCTAACCACACCATGCTTGTGCCCTGTATTCTATGCTCCATATTCACAACATGGAAGACTGCCCTAGCCCTGCCATATACAACTTCCTAACATGGAATGTTCGCGGACTGGGAGACCCCCGCAAACGCCGACACATCCTGGCATACTTAGACCGCCACAATATCCACTGTGCGTTCCTGCAGGAAACACACTTTAGCCCCACCTCAGCTATCTCGTTTGCATCGCGATGGGCAACACATGCACACTTCTCTTCCTACTCCTCCTATGCCAGAGGTACCGCCATCCTGATAAAACGATCTCTCCCCTACACGCACATAGGCTCTCAGGTGGACCCCCAAGGCCGCTACGTAATTATCTGGGGTAGACTGGCAGCTCAGTCCATAACTCTTGTCTCTTGTTATGGACCCAACACTGATGACCCGGAATTCTTCCGGATACTCTGGGGGAAGATTCTGGACATTGGTTCCACACATTTAATGTGGGGGGGGACTTTAATGTGACCTTAGACCCCGCACTGGACCGTTCACACCCGCAACCGCACCACTATTCAAAAGCACACCACACTCTAAAAGCAATTGTTGAAGACTATGAACTGCTTGATGCTTGGCGCCACCTATACCCACAGCGCCGGGAAGGCTCCTGCTACACAACTGCCCGTGCCTCTTGGTCGAGAATAGATGGGTGGCTAATTACTAAAGGTCTTGCCCCCTGGCTGCGGGGCACATCCTATTTACCTCGCACACACTCTGACCACTCCCCTGCACTTGTCACACTTGCCCCACCTCTGATGGAATCACCGTTCCTCTCCTGGCACCTCAACCCGCAACACTTACTGGACCCGGTATTCAAACAGGAGCTGGAACAGGAAATCACTGACTTTTTCCCACGAAATGAGGGCTCGGTAGTCCAATACTCTACAATATGGGAGGCCTTTAAAGTCACCATCCGGGGGATATGCATTGCAAAGGGCGGGGGTGTTCTCAGAGATCTGCGCTCCACACTCCGTAAACTAGAAACTGAACTCAAACGGACGGAAAACGCGATACACACAACCCCCACACCGGCACTGCAGGCTCAGCTGCGAAGCTTAATCACTGAATATCAAACATCAGCTGAACGAGAATGCAAATTTAGAGGAAAATATCACACAGCGCGCCGCTATGGAGAGGGGGACAGACCGGGAAAAACACTAGCTTCCCTAATTCGCCCCCCCCCGTTTTGCTAATACGGTCCTGGAGGTTGAAGATGCAGACGGACAACGGCACAGAAACACTTCTGACATAGTGGATACTTTTCACAGCTTCTATAGAAGCTTGTATAAAACTCAAAGAACCCGCCCGATAGATTTTACCCCCCTTTTTCGAAGACACTGCAATAGCCTGGCTGGGAAACGGACAGCGGGACTCTCTTCTAGCTCACTATGAAGATGACGAAATTGTTGCTGCAATAATGCAGCTGCAATCACGGAAAACCCCGGGGCCGGATGGCCTTCCGGCCGAATTCTACAAGTCGTTCCGCCAATTACTCATCCCTGTGCTGAGACATGTTTTTGAGGAGGCCCGGGAAACGGGCATATTACCTCCAACAATGCGTGAGGCATGCATTATCTCTTTACCTAAGCCTGGCAAATCGTCCCTGCACTGCGACTCATACAGACCCCTCATTAATTAATGTCGATGCCAAAATTTTAGCAAAATTGATTGCCAATCGCATTAGTCCCCACATGACTGTTCTGGTACTCAAAGACCAATCGGGCTTTGTACCCACCAGAGGTACGTCCCACAACCTGCGCACCTTGTTTGCGATCCTCCAAGACATTGAGCCTAGCCTGAACGCCGCGGCGGTGTTTCTCGACGCTACAAAAGCGTTCGATTCATTAGAATGGGACTACCTTGTCTTTGTTTTGCAGCGTATGGGATTTCCTGCGCCCTTCCTGGACTGGATAAACTTACTATACACAGGCCTGCAGGCTAGAGTCCAAATTAACGGTGCCCAGTCCCCCCCTTTCACAATCACCAGAGGCACCCGCCAGGGATGTCCTTTATCACCTCTCCTCTTTGCTTTTGCGATTGAACCCTTGGCGGCCAAAGTTCGCCAACACTTCCGAGATCATGCGCTGATATACCCAGAGCGGCAGATTTTAATCTCCCTATACGCTGATGACATCACCCTGTATCTGCGCAATCCGGAAGAAAGCCTCAACCCCATTCTTCGGCTTTTTATCCATTTTGGTCAGCTATCCGGAGTTCACATTAATTGGGGGAAATCTCAGATCTTTCCCATTACTGAGACTACCAAACGTTTCGAACCGGACTATCCCCTCACGTGGTGCGAGGACACAGTCAAGTACCTCGGATAGACGTCTCTCGGAGCAGGGACGCACTGATGCTGTCCAACTATGGGCGGGCACTTGATCTGATAACAGAAAACATTACCCGATGGATAGCTTTGCCCCTCTCCATGGCGGGCAGGGCTTCCCTGATCAAGATGGTGATACTGCCCAAACTGCTCTACCTCTTTACAAACATCCCCTATGCCCCAAGCCGTCACTTTTTTAAGGACATCAAAACCCAGATGCTCCGGCTTGTGTGGGGCGGGAAACAGGCCAGGATTAAGTGGGATACCCTCATGCTTCCCTTTGAGGCCGGGGGGTTCGAAATACCCGATCTGGAACTTTATCTACTCTGCGCTCAGGCCCATTTTGCGGCCTATTGGATAAATCCTCCCCCTTACATGCCTCATCTCACGATAGAGGACGGATATATGACCCCCACGCCACGCTCTGCCTATCTGAGCGCTCCGGTGGTCCCCAGACGGCGGGCATCTACCACTGTACAGTGCACGACTAGTGCCTGGACCGATCTAGCCTGCCGGACTCAACATTCCCTAATATATTCACCCCTACTCCCACTGCAGGGGAGACATGATCTCCCGGTTACACAAGAAGGAGGATGCCGCCGCCTGCTACGCAGGCTCTCCATTCTCACTTGGGGGCAACTCTATACGAAGGGAAATTCTGCTCGAGCGATGAATTTTTCGGAGCCTCCTCTCCTACCCCGCTAGAACGATTTTATTACATTCGGCTCAGACAAGACATGCGGTCTCTCACCCCCAGTTTCCCGCTCGAACCTTCTCTTATGCCCCCCTTGCACGCACTCCTGCAACAAACGACTCCCATACATGTGGTCTCACTATTATACCGCACCACTCAACACAGCGGCGTACACACCCCATCCCCAGCAAAGATCAAGTGGGAGGACGAACTGGGGCACCCCATTAATGAAAAACAATGGACCTTCTGCTGCCGTCAAACGGGGGAAGTCTCCGCCAGTAGCAGACTGCGCCTAATACATTATAGATATCTCCATCGAATGTACTACTCACCTGCGCGACTATGTCGCCTTCACTTACGGGACGACGATCGCTGTGATCGCTGTGGAGCTGAGGGAGCCGACTTCAAACACTTGGCCTGGGATTGCGCACCTGTGCGCCGCTACTGGGGGGAAGTTCTGCTTGCTTTGAACCATATGACAGGATCACACATCCCGGACGACCCCCTCACTACACTCCTAGGATACACTGAACTAATACCCATCACGGTACGGCGATATGTCTCATTAGCACTCCTCCTAGCTAAACGGCGTATCGCATGTAAATGGGGCAGGGGCAGAGCCCCCAAATTCAAGGAATGGCTTCACGATCTCATATATTGTCAAGAACAATTACATACTTACGCTGACCTGTTGCCGCCCTCCTCTCGCTCACGAGACATCTGGGGCCCTCTCCAGACTTACCTCCTGGAACATGCCTTATCAGACGACACGGGTACCAACTCCCACGCTGACAGGGGCAACACATACGACAGAGACGGAAACTGATACCTGAGAGCCACCACACGGGCGGTCCCGTGGACACCATAAGGGAACTCTGGGTGACTGGGCGAACCATGTCTGTGCATGACCGTGAGACACGACGCAGGCAGGCACGCAAGCAACTGCGCTACTTAGGACGGACAGTGGCACTGTTATTATGTTTTAGTTTATATTGGTTCACAATTGTTTGTAACTCCTTTCTAGTGGATCCACATCATTCTAACTGCCCACCTGACGCGGCCGGCCCATAGTGGTTGTAGGCGGCATGCTGTGTACACTGCTCCCCGCCCCACTCTTCTAAAATGTGTAAACTCGCAGTGCCGGCCCGCCTGGGATGTAGGCATCATGCTGTGTGTGGAGTTACTTGGTACCAATAAAGGTACTTAAAATAAAAAAATAAAAAAACAGTTCCGTTCAGCCTGGAACGGGTCTCAATTCCTGCAATAACGTCCGTATAGATGCGGAGCCTGAAGAGACCCCGTAACTCGAGAGGGTCGAAACGCCATTGGCTACAAAAGGAGGGAGAGTCCTAGAACATTAAAAATAATTTCTACAAAGTGAATTGAACCTTATCCCATAAGGGACCTCCCTGACTACTCCAATAACCAACTGCTTCTTTTTACTAGTCACTGTATAATACGTCACTGTTGGTTATGGTCACTACACTGGGGCACATAAGTCACTTGAGTCACTTTTTTATCGTGTATATGGTGTGTATACACAGTAAATGTTTTACTCCTTTTTCTTATGATTATCTTTTGCAAAATAAAAAGTTACGCCCATGTTCGGCTGAAGTGGACACAACAGAAATTCTGTTGTATGTGGGCTTCAATTTCAAACTTTGATTTATTCATTATCTTAACCAATGATATAACAATGTTAGAAGGATATAATCCGCACGCTCTAACTATAACTCTAATTTGGATGCAAGGAACTAACACTCCTTGTGTAATTTTCACATCTGTTTTGTTTAAATGAGTTCCTTGTGAACAATTGTATGTTGGCTGATTAATTTGACTTGGTAAGTCTGGTTCTGCAGGAAGAAAGTGAAACATGATAACAGTCTTACACTGATACTGGCCACTGTAGACAGACTTATGATGATAGATGGTGTCAAAGGCAGCCGAGTGGTCAAGTAGGGTCAGTGCATAGGTGTGGCTCAACCAGGAAATTAGAAGAGACTATTGTCTCTTCTGTGCTTCTAAGGGGTAAGAAGTCTAACTAAAGGGCATTATAGGGTTGTTGGACCTTTGGCGTAACCCCATGAAGGGTTTAGGGCCCCCTGAAGGGCTTTGGACCCCCTGGAGGATTGAGGACCCCTCCAACGCAGGGGCCTGTGTTATACCCCAGTGTTAGACTCCAAGTGAGAACACAATTGGCGAGTTATAAAAGTATCAAGTCCTTTGTGATGCAAGGAAGCCCCGAGTTTGGTAAGTAACTGGCTAGGTTGTGGGAATCTTCAAGAAGGGTGCACGCAGGGTCGGATTGGGAAGGCGGGCAGTCGGGCATTGGGCGAAGGGCCGGTGCCTCAGGGTCACTTGGGGGCCGTTTTTTTGGGGCCTCTGTAAACCGGCCCAGAGACTTAATTTCTTCCCCAGGCCACTATAATGTGGCACCAGTATCACAGGGCACACCCCTGCGATGCTGTAAACTGAGGCGGGGGTTCAGGTGTTGCTTTGGCCCTTGGGGCATTCTCACCTCGGCCCCCCTGCCTCGTGTGACCTGCCCAGCCCAAACTCAATATTATACCCCGAGGGCCCTAGCGTTTAGGCCATGATGGGTGTGGAGAGGATGGTAGTATGCAGGGGCCTTGCTGGGGAGGCAGGTGATTTTGCACCATTTGGCCGGCAGTGTGCTTTGCTTGATCCCTCCCCTGCCAGGTCATCGCCCTGAGGCTATAGTCAGCTGGGGAGGGGGCGAGAAAGAGAAGTGGTCTCTCTCTAGGGGCCAGGTGTTGTCACCTCGACCCAAGTGTCTTTTAGGCCTTGTAGGGAAGAGGAGAGGGGAGTTGCACAAAACTGGATGCGGCATTGTGGTTAGAGCTGCCGACATTGGAACCAGGTTCGAGTCTCAGCGTCAGCTCAACAACTTGTGATTCTGAGAAAATCACTTAATCTCCATACCTAAAATAGGAATGAATTGTGTAATGTAAGTGGTGCTCATGTACATTGCTCTAATGCCTTAGAGCCGTGTTAACATTATATGAAACTACAAAAAATGAATTTACAAAAAATAACTGCCCAGATTCCAAGAGACTAATAGATGGTGATCCATGAAAGGGACGATCTGCGAATGTGGGCCCTTTTCTGGGAGTGCCCGGGCCTAATTGTGATCCCAATCCGACCCTGGTGTCACGATTACATGTTCAAACGCCTGGGGAATGACTCTACTGGATAGGGAGATATTTATTAGGTTGGTGATAATTGGTGTTAGTACTCTGGGAGCGAGGCGGATGACTTCATCCAAACCGATGTTCCAAGGATAAAGGGATTTTTTTTTTTTTTAAATGCCAAGATATTACTTCTGTCAGATTTGGCGACCGGCACAAATTCGCAGCGCGGGCTGGATCTCTTTAACAGTCTTGTGCGGTTGCCTCAGTCACCCACAGGCCATGGAACCATGCCAAAAGGGCATGGTTCCATGGCCTGTGGGGTGACTGAGGCAACCGCACAAGACTGTTAAAGAGATCCAAGGGGGGGAACTGGCATGCTAGTGACTTCCCTCTCTTACCCGATCCTTAAACTGGGGGCGTGGCTTAAAAACACCTACGCTAAAAATCTGTGCTTAGCATAGTGTCTTGCTAGACTGGTATGTTGCTGTTTCTGTCATTGCATCCAGCTATATAATTAAAGTAACATTATACCTACAACAATCCATGACTACTGGCTTTGTGGATTGTTGTTAGTTGCATAAGATAAATAAGCAACAACTATGGCTTTGTTGTATATATTATTGAAAATGCTTCAGTTCTGAAATGATGAGACTGTGAAAGAACTAAAACGAGTCTCTTCGACGTTACATCAAAGGCAGTGAAGGGTGGTACTGCTGATTTTTCTTTTCTTCACCCTGAGGGTGAGGGCAACAATGGAGAGCCCGATAGGGACCCGACTCAGCACTTGCTTTTTAGAACTGCCGGTGCTGAGCACTGGCAGGACCCGGCCCACTTAAAGCCCTGCTCTGCTCCCGCCTTCACTCTCTTGCTCCATTCTTACCTCTCCGTATTTTGCTAATGTTGAATACCTCTTTGCACTATTACTCCATCCAGTTCAGATAAGAGGAGTGACATAAAAACACTAGTTAGTCAGCGGCTGGCATGGGTACATAATTCACATTTGTCATAAGATTATGGAAGTGTTTATTAAACTAAGGTATCATTTTTTTCTCGTGGGGTCGTCGTGGAATTATACTCTCATATACTTGGACCCAGGTGTGCAACGCCCATTGCGTGCAACGCCCATTGGGCTCAAAGGGCTTCAGCCCACCCCCCCACCCTATACAGAAAAACACTAAACGCAGTATTGCAGCATGGGCCAAGACCTCGAGCGGTCATGCACCCGTTTATTTATCCCCTCGGGCGAGCCCGCCCTCGAGGTGATACAGGCTGCAACACTGTAGTGTGCGGGCCGGGTGGCTCCCACACTACACACAGGTCTTTAAAAGACCATTTCCTTGATAACGAGGCTTTATTGTTTTTCACCCCTTCTTAGAGCCCCTGCATCTTCACTCTGCCAATTGCTGGAAGAATTAGCCCCCCCACCCCGAAATTTGTATTCAGGCCTGCCAAGTGTCACGCATCAGGCGTGACACTAACGCATTTCAGTGTGGTGTTCCGCATCACCGCACTGAAATGCATTGTCACGCATTTTAATGCTCTCTCACCAGCGCTGAAACTGCCTTGCTAAGCCAGGCTGCTAGCGCGCACCCCGGCGCCTGTGATACCTGTGCGCAGGTTGAGCTCTGCAGCGCCCGCAGACTTGCCATTAGGCTCAGTAGAGTAAGTTGGGTAACAAGTAAGGAACTTGTCTTCAGCAGCTGCTGAGTGCTACACTGATACATCTCTTAACCTGGCTGCTGCCGATTGAAATTACCGCCCGCGGCGCTACTTTCAATTCACACAGAGTGAGCCACTGAACTGCCCAATACTGAGACCCAGGGCGGGGCCTCCCTCCGCAGTGGTTGCGTAACTGGCTGTCACAGCGTGGGGTGTGACCTCACGTCCTGAAGGAAGTGAGGTCAGATTCAGGAGCGGCGGGGGATTCGACTCACTGCCATTGGAGTTGTGCTGTCCACGTCCCGGCCGGCGTTCGCTGCCGCATTAACTCTCTCAGCAACACAGCCGCGGCGCATGAGAGGCCTCGGGCGCTGCGGGGAGCTGAAGTGCTATGCGGCCGTGAGTGACCCCTGGTGCAGGCTCACCGCCCGCACGTGCCGGGACCAGACACATGCTCAGAGACAGAGTGCCAAAGGACTGTGACTGACTACAGAACAAGTAAGTTGTACTAGTACTTTGGCCAGGCAGCCTGCCCTTTGGCTGCCACACTGACTTTAGTTCAACTTCAAATCAGAGCCGGTCGAGTCTCACGCAGTAACACACTAGTGCTCCGTGAATAACCGTGGCATAGATGATTATTGATGCAGACCCAGCCGCGCGTTTGGTAGTTAATTATATTTATGCAGTTTGCCGGCTCAGGCTGCGGCATCGCCGGGCATCCGCATCGGACGGTGGAGCCTGCTCTGCTGCTCAGCAAGCACTCACTGCAAGATCATCTGATGCTTTCATTTATTTCAGACAGTTCTGCAGGCAGGGCTGCTCTGTCTCGTCTTGCACCATTATTCATAAAGAACTAGTAGCCGGCCCGTGACCCACTCTGTCTGTAATTAACTTACTTATGCTTATAATGGACAATTATGATTCAATGAGTCAGTGAGTGAGTCTGTAGCTAAGCTAAATCAAATAATCTAACTAATTAAATGTTTACTTGAGTTGAGTTCGTTACGTGATTAGATGTCACATTATACATTATAATTTTACACACTGTGCTTAATGTATAAAATGGTGCAAGTACTAATCATGTACAGAGGGTTTATCTTCAGTGAGACTTACGGGTGGTGCGTGTTTTGCAGCAGCCAGGGCGGTAGATACTCTCATCAGGCAAGGACCTCAGCAGCTGTCTTATTTTATATTTTTCCCAATCCCCTAGGTGCAGCAGTAGTACAATCAGGTTACAGGAGGGAGCACGAGGGTTAGTGTCCTTCCATTTCTGGTGCTCTGCAGCAGTTTCAAGAACTTTTTGGAGTTTCTTGTTGCTTAAATGACTGAAATTTCTGATATTTAGAAGTTTCCTCGTCTTCATTGCATGATTTTTGCTCGCAAGAAGGTGTCACTCATAGTCGTTGAAATGTCACTCATAATTTCACTGAAATTATGAAAATGTCACACATGGCAATCTGAAACCTTGGCAGCTATGTGTATTAGTCCCGCCACACCCCCTCCCCCACCTCTACTTGGACCTCCTTCCTCCAGACACATCCACTAACTTCAGGACCCATGCACACATTATCAGAGGCCCAAAATAAGACACTGAGAATGAGGTGCATGAAGCCCCCTCCCTGGTTCACGGCTTTCTCTCCATGAGCACTCTCCGAGCTCATCTACTCTTGCCCATCTTTCGTCGGATTTATTCTTACCACGTACCTCCCTCGCAAATCAAGACGTGACAGAGGAGATGCGCAGCTACAGGCCGTGCGGCCTTGCTGATACCCGACTGTTTGATCAAGAAAAATCAGATAAAAGGTGCTCCTAACCCGTCCGCGCCTCACGCCTCCTCTTGAGACCTGGCTCTCCTCAGAAACTTCAAGTTCCGCTCGCTGCTCTCCTCGCCCTTCCGAACTACTGCTGCACAGGAGGCGTCTGTCTGCCTTGCACTGCCATCTGCTGGTCGGAGAAGAAATCGTTTTATACAAACCTGCCCAGCCCTCTTCTTGGTTTGAAAATGATGCCCTAAAGAGCAGATAAGTAACATACATACAGCCTTAATTTAAGTACACTGGTCGCAGAAAAGAAATCTGTGTGTTTATACCTACAGCACAGAAAGAGGCAGAGTACATCAATCTTATGAACAATAGCCAGTTAAATGCTGTAAAAAGCAATGTTTAAATCGAAGGCAGATGTGTAGTAGTGGTACAATGCTTCCCGTAACATGGCCCTTAGTTTACGTTTTTGGTTATATTCTGAACTCTGTGTAAACACGAGTTGGCAGAGGAATCGAAATTAAGAGTTGTGTGGTATTGATCCCACCCTCACAATTTATCCCTGGCCAGGACAGGTCACACCTGTCAAAATTTATTGGGGCAAAGGCAAAACATGTGAATTTGGTGCACTAAAACCCAGTTCTGCATGTCCTCATTTTCTTTTCCCAAACTCAGGATAAGACGGAGTTTCCACACCTGGCTTATACCCCACCCAGGGGCATTACTGCATGCTATTCCATCCAACTTATAACGAGGGGCTTTCATACGTTACTTATTCTTTGAGCAGGTGTATTAGTATGGTGAAAGCTTTAGGGAAGCAACACAATATTTACAAGTATTTTTCAGTGCTGAAGTACACATTACTTGCCGGTTTGGCCTGTACAATGGTAGTCCATAATACCATAGCTATGGCTATTAGCGTGAGTAACTCAGGCCCCATGCAGTGAATTCGTCTATTTTATGAAATGTATCCCCGACTCAAGAATGGTATACTTGGGGGCTATGGATTGGCAGAGGATGTCAAGCTCTCTTCCTGCCGTTTGAAGTGAGTTGGTTGCACTGATGGGGTTGGAAAGAAAGCGATTTTGGTGGGAACACCACTGAGACTTCCTTTAAATATCTTGCAGGCAGGTGAAGGGATTATTGGACCATGGTCCCTGCTGCTGTGCTCGACCCCCTCTCTGCAGCATGAACTTCAAATATGGCCCTGGCCGTGCATAAAGTTTCAGTGTAAGAGGTGGATGCACAAAATGGCTATACCAGAGTCTTGCACTGCTGTTATTAAGTTTATGTAACAGAGGGACGAGTGACTAAACTATGCCCCAGCCAGACCAATGGGTGTGAGGGGTCCTTGTTCTCTCAGAGAAGTGGCACAGGGGAGTGCTGTGAAGAGGTCTCAAAGTCAAGTTGCATCTCACGGAAGGTGACCTCGGAAGGGCTCTTCCTCGTTGTAGAGGCAGTGGTACTGTTGTATTCCTCTTAGGGTGTCCGTATATAGGTTTTCCTGTATCATGTCCTTATATAGGCACAATTCGCCCTGCCTTTATATAGGCATAAAATCCCAGTCCTTATTTAGGCATTAAACCGTGGACTCCAAATACAGGCATGGTCTCCGACATCCGTCCACCCTAACGTCACAACGAGTTCTTGAAGAACAGACCCTTAGGCTTCGGGAGTTTCCCTAGCACAGGACTATTGATTTCTTCAAGGACTCATCTATTATGCATGAACCGTTATACCTTAGGGGTTCATTCATGACGTCTTCCGCTGTCCAATTCACGTCAATGCTAACATTCTGAGGTACCTCTCAGGTATAAATATACCTTCCCTAGCCCCTGTAAATCAGAGGAGACCTCGACTTCAGAGGAGCCCGTTTCCCGGCCTGACGCACTGAGAAGACGCTGTCATCCCTGCACGCAGAGAGTCCAGCTTCCAGTGATCTGACTTCTCTCGCGGGGTGTTGGTGTTGGAGTTAGAGTCTGGCAAGAGATTCCCACCTCTCTCATTCTCAAGGTATGGAGCTTGACTAGAAACCTAGAGGGACTCTTGGCATACTAGGCATACTGAGCTTAACATACTCTTAGTATACCATAGTAAGGAATACTTCACCTACTTCATACCTCTCCCTACACCTAGGTTAGGTTAGGTACATCGGGGTAGAACTAGCTTAGAACGCATCGTATGAGTACTCGCATTTTTAGTCTGTTATTTATGTAAGTGAATATCTACTAAAGATCATGCTAGCACAGTATTATTTATTTCTACTGCTTACGCTGTACATTATTTATCTTGCATACTGTCTTGTTATCGTAACAGCACATTTAACTTACACGAGAAAGAAGACTGTTCAATAAATCTTTTATTGAAACGCCCGTCTATTCTTTCTGTGTAACTTTGAGGAAAACTAAGTAAGCACGATTGAGCTGAGTGAAATAGTTATCTATTGTTTCCACGACTCTGGGACACGTTCTGATTCTACAGGGAAACAAAGTGTTCATGTTTTGCCAGAAACCGGTCCCAGGATGCTTGTTTCCAGTCCAGGGAAGACATGGCTTGGCAGTTCGGGCTGGACTGTCCCCAGTAGGCACAGGGTCAGACTGATTTGCATATGGCCATGTCTGAACCGGGGTGGTGGAGTGAGCTAAAGAATGATGATGGATTAAACCCAGATCAGTTGACTGGGGGTGAGTGTTTGATTTGCTCAAGCGCTCCGTCCATCATCCCCTTTCGTATCGCTTTGTTTGCCCTAAGTTGGCAGGGTATGCCCAGACGTGGGTCCCTTGCTCACTCTGCCACTGGATTCAAGCTAGCCTGGCTAATGACGGCTGATTAGCCAGAAACCAGTCACAGGATGCTTGTTTCCAGTCCAGGGAAGACATGGCTTGGCAGTTCGGGCTGGACTGTTCCCATGAGGCACAGGGTCAGACTGATTTGCATATGGCCATGTCTGAACCGGTGTGGTGGAGTGAGCTAAAGAATGATGATGGATTAAACCCAGATCAGTTGACTGGGGGTGAGTGTTTGATTTGCTCAAGTGCTCCGTCCATCATCCCCTTTCGTATCGCTTTGTTTGCCCTAAGTTGGCATGGTATGCCCAGACGTGGGTCCCTTGCTCACTCTGCCACTGGATTCAAGCTAGCCTGGCTGATGACGGCTGATTAGCCAGAAACCGGTCCCAGGATGCTTGTTTCCAGTCCAGGGAAGACATGGCTTGGTAGTTTGGGCTGGACTGTTCCCATGAGGCACAGGGTCAGACTGATTTGCATATGGCCATCTCTGAACCGGGGTGGTGGAGTGAGCTAAAGAATGATGATGGATTAAACCCAGATAAGTTGACTGGGGGTGAGTGTTTGATTTGCTCAAGCGCTCCGTCCATCATCCCCTTTCGTATCGCTTTGTTTGCCCTAAGTTGGCAGGGTATGCCCAGACGTGGGTCCCGTGCTCAATCTGCCACTGGATTCAAGCTAGCCTGGCTGATGACGGCTGATTAGCCAGAAACCGGTCCCAGGATGCTTGTTTCCAGTCCAGGGAAGACATGGCTTGGCAGTTCGGGCTGGACTGTTCCCATGAGGCACAGGGTCAGACTGATTTGCATATGGCCATGTCTTATCCGGTGTGGTGGAGTGAGCTAAAGAATGATGATGGATTAAACCCAGATCAGTTGACTGGGGGTGAGTGTTTGATTTGCTCAAGCGCTCCGTCCATCATCCCCTTTCGTATCGCTTTGTTTGCCCTAAGTTGGCAGGGTATGCCCAGACGTGGGTCCCTTGCTCACTCTGCCACTGGATTCAAGCTAGCCTGGCTGATGACGGCTGATTAGCCAGAAACCGGTCCCAGGATGCTTGTTTCCAGTCCAGGGAAGACATCAATCAATCACAGAATTTGTAAAGCGCGCTACTTACCCGCGAGGGTCTCAAGGCGCTGGGGAGAAAAAAAGGGGGGGGGGGGGTGCTGCTACTGGTCGAACAACCAGGTCTTGTGTAGCCTCCTGAAGGTCAGCAGGTCTTGGGTCTGTCGTAGGCTTAGTGGAAGGGTGTTCCAGGTCTTGGCGGCGAGGTGGGAGAAGGATCTGCCGCCGGTGGTAGTTCTTCGAATGCGAGGGACGGTGGCGAGGGAGAGGTCGGCGGAGCGGAGTTGGCGGTTGGGGACGTAGAAGAGGAGTCGTCTGTTGAGGTAGGCTGGGCCAGTCTTGTGGAGTGCCTTGTGTGCGTGGATGAGGAGTTTGAAGGAGATTCTCCTGTCGACGGGGAGCCAGTGCAGGTTCCTCAGGTGGGGGGTGATGTGGCTGTGGCGTGGTACATCGAGGTTCAGGCGTGCGGAGGCGTTTTGTATGCGTTGCAGTCGCTTGATGAGCTTGGCCGGGCTCCTGCGTAGAGGGCGTTCCCATAGTCAAGTCTGCTACTGACGAGGGCCTGGGTGACTGTTCTTCTTGTGTCTGTCGGGATCCACCTGTAGATCTTGCGAAGCATGCGGAGGGTGTTGAAGCAGGAGGATGAGACTGCGCTGACTTGCCTGGCCATGGAGAGCGTTGAGTCGAGGATGACTCCCAGGTTGCGTGCGTGGTCGGTGGGTGTCGGGGCTGCTCCCAGCGTCGTTGGCCACCAGGAGTCGTCCCAGGCTGAGGGGTTGGAGCCGAGGATGAGGACCTCTGTCTTCTCCGTGTTCAGTTTTAGTCGGCTGATCTTCATCCAATCGGCGACGGCCTTCATTCCTTCATGGAGGTTGGATTTGGCGGCGAGGGGGTCCTTGGTGAGGGAGAGGATCAGTTGAGTGTCGTCGGCGTAGGAGATTATGTTGAGGTCGTGCTGTCTGGCGATGCGTGCGAGCGGGCCATGTAGATGTTGAACAGTGTTGGGCTGAGGGACGATCCCTGGGGTACGCCGCAGATGATCTCGGAGGCTTCGGATCGGAATGGTGGGAGGCGGACTCTCTGGGTTCTGCCGGTGAGGAAGGAGGTGGCCCATTACAGGGCCTTGTCTCGGATCCCTGCGTCGTGGAGGCGTGCGCGTAGAGTGCGGTGGCAGACAGTGTCGAAGGCGGCGGAGAGGTCCAGCAGGATGAGGGCTGCGGTCTCACCGTTGTCCAGCAGGATCCTGATGTCGGTGGCGGCGATGAGGGCAGTCTCAGTGCTGTGGTTGCTGCGGAACCCCGATTGGGATGGGTCCAGGATGCTGTTTTCTTCGAGGTATCGGGTTAGCTGTTTGTTGACGATCTTCTCGATGACCTTGGCTGGGAACGGAAGCAGGGAGATGGGCCGGAAGTTCTTGAGGTCTCTCGGGTCTGCCTTGGGTTTTTTGAGTAGGGCGTTGATCTCTGCGTGTTTCCAGCTCTCTGGGAAGGTCGCAGTCTCGAAGGAGAGATTGATGATGTTGCACAGGTGGGGTGCGAAGGAGCTGCTGGCTTTGTTGAAGATGTGGTGCGGGAAAGGGTCTGACGGGGAGCCGGAGTGTATTGTGCTCATGGTCTTGATGGTGTCCTCAATGTTCACGCTGGCCCAGGCTGGCAGGGGGTCGTGGTCGATGGTGTGCGGCGGGTCTGGTGCATCGATCTTAGTTGGGGCTGTCTGGGTGTTGAAGCCGTCGTGTATGTCGGCGATCTTGCGGTGGAAGAAGGTGGCGAGGGAATCGCACAGGGGTTGCGACGGCGGGATGTCGTTGGTGTTGGAGCTGGGGTTGGAGAGTTCCTTCACGATGTTGAAAAGCTCCTTGCTGTTGTGTGCGTTGTTGTCGAGGCGGTCTTTGAAGGAGATTCTCTTGGCGGACTTGATGAGGTGGTGGTGGTTACGGATGGCGTCTTTGTGGGCTGCGTGGCTGTCCGGTGTCTTATCACTGTTCCATTTTTTCTCTAGTTTCCGGCAGGTGCGCTTGGAGGCTAGGAGTTCCGAGGTGAACCAGCTGGCTCTTTTGGTGGTGTCACTGTAGGTGAGTTTTTTCAGCGGGGCGAGGGTGTTGGCACAGTCGTCCATCCATCGTCTGAGGTTGCAGGCGGCGTCGTCGGTGTTGGATGGGTCGGAGGGAGGGCTGAGAGCGAGGGTTGCCCGTAGTTGGTCTTCGGTGACTTTGCTCCAGCAGCGGCGTGGGATCTGTTGGATGCGGTGGTGTGTGGTGGGTTTCTGGAAGGTGAAATGGATGCAGCGGTGGTCGGTCCAGAGGAGTTCCGTGGTGTGGCTGAAGGAGACGTGGGAGCTTGAGGAGAAGATGGGGTCAAGCGTGTGGCCGGCGGAATGGGTCGGTGTTGTGATGAGCTGGCTCAGACCGAGGTTGGCGAGGTTGTCGATCAGGGTGGTGGAGTTGCTGTCGTTGTTGTTCTCCAGGTGAAAGTTCAGGTCTCCGAGGAGGATGTAGTCGGTAGAGGTCAGGGCGTGCGTGCTGATGAAGTCGGCGATGGAGTCGCTGAACTGGGGTCGGTGTGAGAAGTTGGCCTGGCATATGCTGTCCACTAATTATAGTGGGCACCTTGCACCAGTCCAAATCGACTCTTATGGTAGGTAGGTTAAAGACAACCTTATTGAAAGCTATCCTAGTGGTAGCTATGGAGAGCAGCCTTCAGGCTAAGTCTTGAAGGAATGTAAAGCAGCTTGTTTTACCAGTCTATAATCTCTTGAGTGATCAAATGAAAGAGCACCACACCAGGTATATATTCAAAATATATGTATTTATTACTAAACACACCCCTCTAGTCTCTTTATGAGGCTAGAGTTCGAAGTACATAGGTTATAAGATCTTAAATCACAGTAATAGCACAAATACACGTTTGGGCCCTAGGGGCGTACCAAACCATATACCAATAAAGTGGTATGCGAACCACGACTGAACTAGACACTAGGCCTAGAGCCTCTAGAAGTGCTTGGACCACAAGGAACCACCCAAGGTAGTGACACAGGGGACCCACGGGAGACGCGTGCAGTGTAAATACACAACCGCGATACGCCGTTTACTTCTATGGAGAAAGTCGGGATCGGGAAAATAGAGGAAAGGGACACTTTAAAAAGGACTAGGACAAAACCCTTTGAGATCTAGGACTTTGAAGAGTCTCTACCCACGGGAGCACCGGAGTACTCGTGTTACCTCACCCAGGGAAGCCGGGTGCATAGGTGCCTTTCGGGGTCGGGTTTCGTCGTCGTTTCTTATGGCGATCTGCTGCAAAGTGCTGCTGGCGACCAGGAGAAAAGTGTCCGGGTGGATCCAAGAGTGGATCGGAGTTCTGAAGAACCTGAAAGCAGAGGGGACAGAGTCTGGGTCACTAGCCAGTGACCAGGAGGGCGATGGACAGATGCCCACCGATGTCGAGTGCTTCAAGTTCGTTGACGGTCGTCTTGACTCTTCAGCCACGAGGTCCGGGAGGCGTTGTCGGCGACCAGGAGCAGGATTCGGGCTGTTGCTCGATGTCTGTCGAGTGCAGAGGTGTCGGCGACCAGATTGGACCCAACAGGCCTTGGCAACGGCAAGTCTCGAGTAAGATGTAGATCGTCGATGATGCAGACCAGCAAGGTCTGGGGAACTCACCCAGCAAGGGTAAGTGAGGGCAGGCCTGGAGCAACCAGACTGCCAAGTAAAGAAAAGATTGGCCTTCGGTAAGGGCTACTAGCCAACGGGCTAGCGACCGCGAAGGAGCCTCGTGACGCCGCACGTGGAGCTGGCTTACAGGACACTCGTGGAGTGGGGGCCAGTGATCTTCGGTGCAGGTGGTGCTGGAGGCTAGGGCTACTCGGAGCCCAAAGCACGACTTCTTGGGAGACCCAGAAGATGGTGCACTTGCAAATGTGCTCGGTGTCCAGGGGTCACGGTCTCAAGTCACCCACGATAGCCACGGGCCTCAGCTTTGCTGGGGACTCAGGGTAGCCTCGGGGAAGTCTGAGAATCCACCTCTGGTGATGCGATGACTTCGGCGTCCGACGGGAGCTTCAGTGATGCGAACCGGACAGATGCTTCTTTGGTGCCTGCCAAGCAGGGGAGTCACTCCTTGACCCCAAGGGAGATTCTTCAGTCCTCTAATCTTGTCGTAGAGCGTCGAAGGTCCAGGATTCCGTGTCAGAGTTTCGTCCAGGTATAATCTAAAGTCCTAAGGACTGGGTTCCTACCTTTATTCTAAAAATAGGGGATGGACTACTCTGTGGCCCCACCTATGGGTGGGTCAGGGCAGAGGGGTGGCTACACCCCTTTCCCTTTGTCCAGTTCGCGCCAAAGCAGGGGCTGCAAGCCCCTGATCCGGTTTGAACTGGGGTATGCACAGGGACACCAAATGTGCCCCCAGTGCAGGACTTCAAAGCACCCGAAAGTGCTCCCGCCCAGCCCCAATACACATTGTCCTGTCTGGGGAGGTGGTCACACCTCCCTGGGACAGGAAACCTATTGTCCAGGCCTCCCCTGCCGGAGTTTCGTCCAGCAGCAGGAGGCCAGACTCGTGTCTGTGGCAGCAGCATCCATTTTGTGATGCCAGGGCTCTGGAAAGAAGTTACCGGACTCGTCAGAGTTAACATGCCTTTCCCTCTAGAAGGGTGGAATGCTACCCCCGCCGCCAGAATTGGCGGGGGGTAGTATTCCAAGATGTTTGACACCAAACACGACATGTTTCGGTGCAGCCATTCCATAGTTAGCATTTTACCGCGAGGATATAATGCGTTTAAGAGTATATGGTCAGGCTGCACTACAAACAGCATCAGAGATGGTCTCCGAACGCTGCAGAGGGGCCCTGCTCATGCAGGGGCACCCTCTCACATAGGAACCATGCACTCTGCCTTTAGGATTGATAAGGCCTGCCTTAGGAGTGACTTATAGGTTTATATGTGTGTATGCATTTAGTGATATAGGTAACCTATACCACAGCAAGGGGTGCATGCACCACCTTACCCAGGCTGCTGTAGCAGACCTGTGGTGTCAGTTTGGATGGCCTACCAGGGGTGGCATAATATATGCTGCAGCCCCTGGCAGGCCTCTGAGGTACCTATGCCCTTGGTACATAGTATACCATATACTAGGGACTTACAAGGGCACTCCAGATCCCAATCAGAGATGTGCCTAAGGCACATGGAGACCCTTTTAAAGAGGAAACAGCTAGGCTGGGGTTCTGAATAGCAGGGCCCCAGCCAGACTAATGTCGAAAACCAGTGAAGTATCAGCAAAAAGTGGGGGTACCCCTGTGAAGCAGATCCTACTCTCCTACACAACCCCCCCCCAAACGTAGGGACATTAAACTAACCTTGCCCAGTTAAGTCTTCATGTTCTAAGTGGAAATACCTAGAGAGTCCATCTGCATTCGCATGGTTACTCCCAGGCCTATGTTCCACTGTAAAGTCCATCCCCTGTAGGGAAATGGACCACCTAAGCAGTTTGGGGTTTTCACCCTTCATTTGTTTTAGCCATAAGAGGGGCTTATGGTCTGTCTGAACCAGGAAGTGTGTACCAAACAAGTATGGCCTCAACTTCTTCAGAGCCCAGACCACAGCAAAGGCCTCCTCTCTATGGCTGACCAACGTTTCTCTCTAGGGGTCAGCCTTCTGCTAATAAAAGCTACTGGCTGATCCTGACCTTCTTCATTCAATTGTGACAGTACAGCCCCTACCCCCAATTCAGATGCATCTGTTTGGACAATGAACTTCTTGGAGTAATCAGGACTCTGCAGAATTGGAGCAGTGCACATGGCCTGCTTGAGGTCATCAAATGCCTTTTGACAGCTAACTGTCCACTGAACCTTTTTGGGCATTTTCTTAGAAGTTAAGTCATTCAAGGGTGTCACTATTGATCCATACCCCTTGACAAATCTCCTATAGTACCCAGTCAGGCCTAAGAAGGCTCTCACCTGAGTCTGGGTAGTTGGAGCAGTCCAGTCCATGATGGTCTGGATCTTGCTCTGCAAAGGTTGAACCTGGCCTCCACCCACAAGGTGGCCCAGGTACACAACCTGACTCTGCCCTATCTGGCACTTAGTGGCCTTGATAGTCAGGCCTGCCTTTTGCAGGGCCTGTAAAACATTCCTGAGGTGGACCAGGTGATCCTCCCAGGTGGAGCTAAAGACAGCAATATCATCTAGATAAGCTGCACTATAGGCCTCCAGTCCTGTGAGAACTGTGTTCACCAACCTCTGGAAAGTGGCAGGTGCATTTTTCAGACCAAAGGGCATCACCACAAATTGATAATGCCCACTAGGGGTTGAAAATGCTGTTTTGGGCTTTGCAGCATCAGCTAGTCTGATCTGCCAGTAGCCAGCTGTTAGGTCAAATGTGCTGAGATATTTGGCAGAGGCCAAAGTATCTATGAGCTCATCTGCCCTGGGTATTGGATGGGCATCAGTCCTAGTGACTGCATTGAGGCCCCTGTAGTCTACACAAAACCTCATCTCTCTTTTCCCACCACTGGTGTGAGGTTTAGGTACTAGGACTACTGGACTAGCCCAAGGGCTATCTGAGGGCTCAATCACTCCCAATTCCAACATCTTCTGGACTTCAGTCCTGATACAGTCCCTGACATGGTCAGGTTGCCTATAAATCTTGTTTTTAATAGGCAGACTGTCCCCAGTGTCCACTTCATGAGTGCACCAGGTGGTCTGACTGGGTGTCAGAGAAAACATATGTCTAAACTGATTGAGGACTTGCCTGCAATCAGTTTGTTGCTGGGTAGTGAGGCTGCCTGCCAAGGCTACACCATCAACTGACCCATCGTCAGGGTTCTGTGAGAGCAGGTCAGGGAGTGGGTCACTCTCTTCCTCCTGCCCTTCATCAGTAGCCATGAGCAAGCCCATGTCTGCCCTGTCCACATATGGCTTAAGTCTGTTGACATGGAGAACCCTGTGGGGACTCCTGGGTGTTCCCAGGTCTACTAAGTAAGTGACCTCACCCTTCTGCTCAACAATAGTGTGGGGTCCACTCCATTTGTCTTGGAGAGCTGCTGGGGCCACTGGCTCCAACACCCACACCTTCTGTCCTGGCTGGTAAACAGTTAGGACAGCTCTTTGGTCATGCCAGGCCTTTTGAAGTTCCTGGCTAGCCTCAAGGTTTTTGGTTGCCTTTTTCATGTACTCAGCCATCCTGGAGCGGAGACCAAGTACATAGTCCACTATATCTTGCTTTGGGGGCTTGAGAGGTAACTCCCATCCTTCCTTCACCAAGCACAGTGGACCCCTCACAGGGTGGCCAAACAGAAGTTCAAAAGGGCTGTAACCAACCCCCTTCTGAGGCACCTCCCTATATGCGAATAAAAGGCAGGGCAAGAGTATGTCCCATCTACGCCTAAGCTTTTCTGGGAGCCCTTTAATCATGCCCTTTAAGGTTTTGTTGAATCTCTCAACTAAACCATTGCATTGTGGGTGATAGGGTGTGGTGAACTTATAAGTAACTCCACACTCCTTCCACATTGCCTTTAAGTACCCAGACATGAAGTTTGCACCCCTGTCTGATACCACCTCCTTAGGAAAGCCCACTCTTGAGAAAATTCCCAGGAGGGCCCTTGCCACCACAGGTGCTGTAGTGGTCCTAAGGGGTATAGCCTCTGGATACCTGGTGGCATGATCCACTACCACCAGTATAAATCTGTGCCCAGATGCTGTTTGGGGATCCATGGGACCAACAATGTCAATCCCCACCCTCTCAAAGGGCACCCCCACCACAGGTAGTGGTATCAGGGGGCCTTTGTAGTGCCACCTGCTTTGCCACTGGCTTGGCAGGTTACACAGGAGCGACAAAACTCCTTACTGTCTTCAGACATGTGGGGCCAGTGAAAGTGAGGGACAATTCTGTCCCAAGTCTTGTTCTGGCCCAGGTGTCCTGCTAAGGGAATATCATGGGCTAGGGTCAATAGGAAGCCCCTGAACTTCAAAGGTATTACCAACCTCCTGGTAGCACCAGGCTTGGGGTCTCTACTCTCTGAGTACAGGAGTCCATCATCCCAATACACTGTATGGGGACCACTAGCTTTCCCAGCAGCCTCAGCAGCAGCTTGCTGTCTGAGGGGTTCAAGGGAGGGGCAGCTCTGCTGCTCCTGGCTCAGATCTGCCCTAGAAGGTCCCCCTGTCCCCAAGAACTCAACCTGGTCAGGCTCAAGTTCCTCTGGGACAGTTCCTTCTTCAGGGCTGAGATCATCCCCTCAAGGGACTGATCTTCCTCCTGAGCCAAGGGGGAAGGCACTGCCTTAACCCTACTACTCCTCCTCTTGGAAGGCACTTGGTCCATTCTTCCAGAATCCAAGGCCTGTTCAGTTTTAGACAGTTTAGCTTGTGACCTGGTCACAGCAAACACATCTGCAGGGATCCCCAGCATTTCTGCATGGGTCCTGAGCTCCACTTCTGCCCAAGCAGAAGTCTCTAAGTCATTGCCAAGCAAGCATTCGACTGGTAGGTTTGCACTTACCACAACCTTCTTAAGGCCAGTTACCCCTCCCCAGGAGAAGTTAACAACTGCCAGAGTATGGTCTGTTCTGACATTGCTAGCATTGGTCACTTGGTACATTTCACCAAGTATAACTTGCCCAGGTAGCACAAGGTCTTGTGTCACCATTGTGACACTTGCCCCTGTGTCCCTAAATGCCAAAGCCTCTCGTCCATTGATTAAAGGCTGTTGTCTGTACTTGCCCAGATTACTGGGACTCACAGTGGAGGTCACATCCATGCCTCCATCACAGACTAACACAGCCTGAGTCAGCTCCCTGACTAAGTCAGAGCCCAACTCAGTTCCCAGGGTGAACCCTACTAAACCCTTTGCTGGAGCACTTCCACCAACTGTACTAGGGGGAACAGGTGCCTTAGGGGCATTGGTGGATGCTGGACTGGAGTCTTTGGACTTGGTGCAATCACTGGTCCAGTGGGTCTTTTGCTTACAGACCTTGCACCATGGTTTTCTTTGGCCTTTACCCTTGGTAGACTGGGAATCCCCACCAGAAGAAGATTTTTGGGGGCCTGATGAAGACTTTTGATCTTTACCCTTCTCCCCACCCTTGTCAGAGTTCTTAGCATCTTGCTTCTTGGTTTCCCCACCTTGGTTCTGTACCTTCTGCTTCACCCTGGTTCTGACCCATTTGTCTGCCTTCTTTCCCAATTCTTGGGGAGAGGTCAGATCAGAGTCAACCAGGTACTGATGCAACAGCTGGTTTTGACAGTTATTAAGAATCTGCTCCCTCATTATCAGATTATACAATCCTGAGAAGTCACACACCTTACTGCCCATCAACCAGCCTTCCAGAGCCTTGGCAGAACAATCCACATAGTCTACCCAGTCTTGAGTCTGTGCTTTTTGGGTGTCTCTGAACTTCAACCTGTACTGTTCAGTGGTTAGGCCAAACCCATCAATAAGAGCACTCTTCAAGACCTTGTAATTGTCAGCATCCTCCTCTCTAACAGTGAGGAGCTTGTCTCTACCTTTGTCAGCAAAGGAGAGCCACAAGATTGCTGCCCACTGCTCCTGAGGGACCTTCTGTACTTTACAGGCCCTCTCTAAAGCAGTTATCCATTTGTGGATATCATCCCCACTCTGGTAGGGAGGGACAATCTTGCTCAGGTTCCTATGGTCATAGGACCTTTCCCTATCTCTAGGGATATGGCTGCCACCATGGGACTCTAGTCCCAACTTTCTTCTCTCTTTAAGGAGATCTAGGGATTCTCTATCTAAAGCCAATTGCTTCTTCCTGATCTCCAGTTGAGTTTCCTCATACTGGACCAGTCTCTTTCTTCTCTCATGAGAGGATTCCCTCCTGTGAGAAGAAACAGAGCTCCCTATTGAGGTGCCAGAGTGGTTAGACTCCTGAGAAGGAGACCTAGACTTTCTGAGCACACTCATAATCCTTCCTGGGGGGACAAAGGTGTGGTTCTCTAGATCCTCATCTTCATCTTCCCCAGAAGGGATTGGGTTTTCCAGGTCAGGGTCATTGTCACCCTCCTGGTCAGTTTCAGAGGGGGGCTGGGGGTAGTAGTACCCCTGGCCCCTTCCTCATCTGCTGGCCCACCCTCTGCTCCTGCCCCTTCAGTCTCTGAGGACTTACTAAGATCATAAGCCACCAACATCTCCTGGAGGTGTTGGGTGGTGGGACTTTGGCCTGTCCTTAATTTCCTCACGTTACACAAAGCTCTCAGTTCCAAGAATGGGAGTGTGTCATACTTGGAGGGGGAAGCTCAATGGCTTCCTGCAGGGCATCTCTAGATCCTGCTTTTAAAGACATTACTAGTGTGGTGTGGTGTATGCACTACCTACTCTAGTGTGGCCTACTAAACTCTCTTGAGTTGTAGAAAGGGTTGTGCTATCCCTTAACACACAACTCTAAGTTCAGTAGAACTTACTGATATTCTAAGCTTAAATTATATGTACCTTAGGTACCTTTAGTGGTTTTCAGTTGATCAATTCAATTGAGATTATCTGGTAAAACAATAGCAAGCTGGAATCCCACACGCTGCACACCAATGTGAGAAGTTGGCCTGGCATATGCTGTCCACTAATTATAGTGGGCACCTTGCACCAGTCCAAATCGACTCTTATGGTAGGTAGGTTAAAGACAACCTTATTGAAAGCTATCCTAGTGGTAGCTATGGAGAGCAGCCTTCAGGCTAAGTCTTGAAGGAATGTAAAGCAGCTTGTTTTACCAGTCTATAATCTCTTGAGTGATCAAATGAAAGAGCACCACACCAGGTATATATTCAAAATATATGTATTTATTACTAAACACACCCCTCTAGTCTCTTTATGAGGCTAGAGTTCGAAGTACATAGGTTATAAGATCTTAAATCACAGTAATAGCACAAATACACGTTTGGGCCCTAGGGGCGTACCAAACCATATACCAATAAAGTGGTATGCGAACCACGACTGAACTAGACACTAGGCCTAGAGCCTCTAGAAGTGCTTGGACCACAAGGAACCACCCAAGGTAGTGACACAGGGGACCCACGGGAGACGCGTGCAGTGTAAATACACAACCGCGATACGCCGTTTACTTCTATGGAGAAAGTCGGGATCGGGAAAATAGAGGAAAGGGACACTTTAAAAAGGACTAGGACAAAACCCTTTGAGATCTAGGACTTTGAAGAGTCTCTACCCACGGGAGCACCGGAGTACTCGTGTTACCTCACCCAGGGAAGCCGGGTGCATAGGTGCCTTTCGGGGTCGGGTTTCGTCGTCGTTTCTTATGGCGATCTGCTGCAAAGTGCTGCTGGCGACCAGGAGAAAAGTGTCCGGGTGGATCCAAGAGTGGATCGGAGTTCTGAAGAACCTGAAAGCAGAGGGGACAGAGTCTGGGTCACTAGCCAGTGACCAGGAGGGCGATGGACAGATGCCCACCGATGTCGAGTGCTTCAAGTTCGTTGACGGTCGTCTTGACTCTTCAGCCACGAGGTCCGGGAGGCGTTGTCGGCGACCAGGAGCAGGATTCGGGCTGTTGCTCGATGTCTGTCGAGTGCAGAGGTGTCGGCGACCAGATTGGACCCAACAGGCCTTGGCAACGGCAAGTCTCGAGTAAGATGTAGATCGTCGATGATGCAGACCAGCAAGGTCTGGGGAACTCACCCAGCAAGGGTAAGTGAGGGCAGGCCTGGAGCAACCAGACTGCCAAGTAAAGAAAAGATTGGCCTTCGGTAAGGGCTACTAGCCAACGGGCTAGCGACCGCGAAGGAGCCTCGTGACGCCGCACGTGGAGCTGGCTTACAGGACACTCGTGGAGTGGGGGCCAGTGATCTTCGGTGCAGGTGGTGCTGGAGGCTAGGGCTACTCGGAGCCCAAAGCACGACTTCTTGGGAGACCCAGAAGATGGTGCACTTGCAAATGTGCTCGGTGTCCAGGGGTCACGGTCTCAAGTCACCCACGATAGCCACGGGCCTCAGCTTTGCTGGGGACTCAGGGTAGCCTCGGGGAAGTCTGAGAATCCACCTCTGGTGATGCGATGACTTCGGCGTCCGACGGGAGCTTCAGTGATGCGAACCGGACAGATGCTTCTTTGGTGCCTGCCAAGCAGGGGAGTCACTCCTTGACCCCAAGGGAGATTCTTCAGTCCTCTAATCTTGTCGTAGAGCGTCGAAGGTCCAGGATTCCGTGTCAGAGTTTCGTCCAGGTATAATCTAAAGTCCTAAGGACTGGGTTCCTACCTTTATTCTAAAAATAGGGGATGGACTACTCTGTGGCCCCACCTATGGGTGGGTCAGGGCAGAGGGGTGGCTACACCCCTTTCCCTTTGTCCAGTTCGCGCCAAAGCAGGGGCTGCAAGCCCCTGATCCGGTTTGAACTGGGGTATGCACAGGGACACCAAATGTGCCCCCAGTGCAGGACTTCAAAGCACCCGAAAGTGCTCCCGCCCAGCCCCAATACACATTGTCCTGTCTGGGGAGGTGGTCACACCTCCCTGGGACAGGAAACCTATTGTCCAGGCCTCCCCTGCCGGAGTTTCGTCCAGCAGCAGGAGGCCAGACTCGTGTCTGTGGCAGCAGCATCCATTTTGTGATGCCAGGGCTCTGGAAAGAAGTTACCGGACTCGTCAGAGTTAACATGCCTTTCCCTCTAGAAGGGTGGAATGCTACCCCCGCCGCCAGAATTGGCGGGGGGTAGTATTCCAAGATGTTTGACACCAAACACGACATGTTTCGGTGCAGCCATTCCATAGTTAGCATTTTACCGCGAGGATATAATGCGTTTAAGAGTATATGGTCAGGCTGCACTACAAACAGCATCAGAGATGGTCTCCGAACGCTGCAGAGGGGCCCTGCTCATGCAGGGGCACCCTCTCACATAGGAACCATGCACTCTGCCTTTAGGATTGATAAGGCCTGCCTTAGGAGTGACTTATAGGTTTATATGTGTGTATGCATTTAGTGATATAGGTAACCTATACCACAGCAAGGGGTGCATGCACCACCTTACCCAGGCTGCTGTAGCAGACCTGTGGTGTCAGTTTGGATGGCCTACCAGGGGTGGCATAATATATGCTGCAGCCCCTGGCAGGCCTCTGAGGTACCTATGCCCTTGGTACATAGTATACCATATACTAGGGACTTACAAGGGCACTCCAGATCCCAATCAGAGATGTGCCTAAGGCACATGGAGACCCTTTTAAAGAGGAAACAGCTAGGCTGGGGTTCTGAATAGCAGGGCCCCAGCCAGACTAATGTCGAAAACCAGTGAAGTATCAGCAAAAAGTGGGGGTACCCCTGTGAAGCAGATCCTACTCTCCTACAGTCGGGGCCCAGGGGGTCTGAAGACAAGGGTGCCTCTAAGGGTGGTGTTGGGGTCCATGTGGATCTGGAAGTGCATGTGTTCAGCGGTGCTGAGAGTGTCGTCGGTGCTGGTCGAGACCCTGATGGTGTTCTTGTGGACGATGGCGATTCCTCCTCCTACTGCGTTGACGCGGTCTCTGCGGGTGATCTTATAGCCGTCTGGGATGGCTATGGCGATGTCGGGGGCGGAGGAGTCGTTCATCCAGGTCTCAGTCAGGAAGGCGACGTCTGGTGATGATGTGTCGAGCAGGTCCCAGAGCTCGACGGCGTGTTTGCGTGCGGAGCGGGTGTTCAGTAGGATGCACCGGAGGTGGTTGAGGTCCTTCTTGGCGGGCGTTTCGGTGGCTCTGAGGCTGGTGTAGCTGCAGTTCCGGCAGGTGAAGGGACCATGCGTGCGTTTCGGGGCGGCCTTGAAGCAGTTGTGCGTCCGTCCAGGGTTGAGAGCGTGGAGTGTGGTGGCATCGTAGCGGCGTCGGTCCTCGAGGCTGGTGCGGGGGGCGCACGGCCCAGGGGTTCTGGCGCTGGGCGCGGTCCAGGCGCGGACAGGCGCAGACGGGCTTGCCTTAGGCGCGGCCGCACAGCGGCCGCCATATTTGGGGAGGTGGGAGGGAGGAGCAGCTGGGAGGCGGGAGGCAGGGGCAGCGAATGGGCAGTCAGGGGGGCGGGGACGCAGCGGCGGGAGTGGAGAGAGGCAGCGAGGGGTACAGAAGGAAAATGGACACAGGGAAAATGGGGGCAGCGAGGGGAAACAGAAGGAAAAAAGGACACAATTCAATGGGGGCAGCGAGGGGTACAGAAGGAAAATGGACACAGTGAAAATGGGGGTAGCAAGGGGAAACAGAAGGAAAAAAGGACACAATTCAATGGGGGCAGCGAGGGGTACAGAAGGAAAATGGACACAATTCAGTGGGGGCAGCGAGGGGTACAGAAGGAAAATGGGCACAGTGAAAATGGGGGCAGCGAGGGGAAACAGAAGGAAAAAAAGGACACAGTTCAGTGGGGGCAGGGAGGGGTACAGAAGGAAAATGGACAGTGAAAATGGGGGCAGCGAGGGGAAACAGAAGGAAAAAAGGACACAATTCAATGGGGGCAGCGAGGGGTACAGAAGGAAAATGGACACAGTGAAAATGGGGGCAGCGAGGGGAAACAGAAGGAAAAAAGGACAATTCAGTGGGGGCAGCGAGGGGTACAGAAGGAAAAAAGGACAATTCAGTGGGGGCAGCGAGGGGTACAGAAGGAAAATGGGCACAGTGAAAATGGGGGCAGCGAGGGGAAACAGAAGGAAAAAAAGGACACAGTTCAGTGAGGGCAGCGAGGGGTACAGAAGGAAAATGGGCACAGTGAAAATGGGGGCAGCGAGGGGAAACAGAAGGAAACCGGGCACCGAGGCCACAGGCAGAGGGGCGAGCTTACCAGCAGCAGCAGCGGGCAGGACACCACAGGCGGAGCTGTGTGGCGGGGGAGCGACCTACCTGGCAAGGTCAAGGGTCGCTCAAGACATGGCTTGGCAGTTCGGGCTGGACTGTTCCCATGAGGCACAGGGTCAGACTGATTTGCATATGGCCATGTCTGAACCGGGGTGGTGGAGTGAGCTAAAGAATGATGATGGATTAAACCCAGATCAGTTGACTGGGGGTGAGTGTTTGATTTGCTCAAGCGCTCCGTCCTTCATCCCCTTTCGTATCGCTTTGTTTGCCCTAAGTTTGCAGGGTATGCCCAGACGTGGGTCCCTTGCTCACTCTGCCACTGGATTCAAGCTAGCCTGGCTGATGACGGCTGATTAGCCAGAAACCGGTCCCAGGATGCTTGTTTCCAGTCCAGGGAAGACATGGCTTGGCAATTCGGGCTGGACTGTTCCCATGAGGCACAGGGTCAGACTGATTTGCATATGGCCATGTCTGAACCGGGGTGGTGGAGTGAGCTAAAGAATGATGATGGATTAAACCCAGATCAGTTGACTAGGGGTGAGTGTTTGATTTGCTCAAGCGCTCCGTCCATCATCCCCTTTCGTATCGCCATGTTTTGCGGCTGCCAGAAACTACACCCTTCTCGTTAATCAAGGAGTTTCTAGTGGCCTCTGAGCTAGCTGGCACAAGTAATTAAGTTTAATATACTCGATAGGGACATACCGACCTTAGTCCTATGTCAAACCTATAGGGTATATTATTCCAATGCGCAGAGCCTATTAGGGAAATAGGAGCTACACTACATGGCGCCCAACGTTTGGTAAGGCAGTAATTCAACGCTAGATACCGAGTAACTCAGCCGTGCTTTTTCTCTCAGAGACCCCTACCCATATACTCCAAAAGACGTCTGGAGTGGGCAGGGTTAAGTATCCGCCACGGCACCATAGGGAAGCACCCTATATATTAGCGGATTGGTTTGCTCAACGTTGAAGGATACAGTGTTCCAAAATATTGTGCACCTTATCTTTGTTTCCTTGAAACTTGTTCTACATTTTTCAGAAAAACAAAATGTCCTTAAACGGGGACAGAGCCACCAGAAACGGTGGAGCTGCGGCTGACCCAGCCCAAGCAGCAGGTTTTAACATTACCGGTTTAAATGAAACCGAGGAGGGTGTTATAGACATCCATCCAAACTTAAGAAGACCCATCACTCTAAAACTCATAAAACACGGCCTACCACCAAGAGGAGGTAGAGCAGTTTTCGTGATAGAGGCACACGAATCCTTTCAGACAGAGGTATTCTATTCATGGGTAATATTTCCTGAATCCAATCCAGTAACAAAACTGTTTCACTTCTACAAAGAAGATGATCCACCAGAGGAATACATTCCTTTCGAGGATATAGAAATTCCATTAACATACCAGGAGCATCAGCTCTGGTTTAAAAGCGCCCTAAAACATCACAGAAACATTACCAGGCTCGGTCCACTAGGTAGACCAGGAGCAACATGGCCGATCCTAGCTGGCTACACACCTCATCCTGACCTGGATATAATGTCAGATGAGGAACTACTTGTTCAACTACAAGAATTAATAAAAATCTACAGACAATTGGTCCAATATGTCATGCGGACTTTCACAGTCCAACCACCATTGACCCTTCCAAATCAAATTCCTCAAACAGGGAATACACTAAAAATTACACCACAGACTATATATGCAGTCATGGGAAAAATGCCCACAAAACGTGAGCAAGTTCCATTTTGGATAGCTCAAAAAATTACTCAAATCGAAGCAGTATTTCCAAATACTAGCCCGTATGAGAAACACAGAATCCTAACAATCAGTTTACCAATGGGGATCACACCACAACTGGAAGACTGCACCACTTGGGGCTCAGTCTTTGCTGCCATCTATACTAAAACACATGGCATTCCGTCAATTGCGGTAATACCTGATGTCCTGAAACAAATTCAAAATGAATACGGGGCAGAGCCTGCTCTAAATTTAGGTATGAAATTACTGAAAAATTTCGACCAGGTCTCAACAATAATATTATTTAATATTAAAGGGGAGGCAGCAGCAGTGGCGATCCGCCAAAATTAAGGGAATTTGATGTTACAGAACATCAAACTGAGCTACCCAGAATAATTGAACAATCTTATGTTGAATTAGGCACAGATAGTTTGGGTGGAAGACCAGTGAAGCCGAAACTATCTGAAAGTCCTGAGAAGGACTCTATTAAACAAACTCCTACATCTTCTAAAAAGAAGTGGGAGACTAATAAACAAAATTCAAACGAGAAACGTTCTCAATCTCGAGGTAGGTCTCCTCAAAAGGAGCCCTCTGAAAGGAGGTATAACCTCAGGAATAGGGATAATTTGAGAAAGCCTGACAGGTATCAAGATACTGATACATGTTCCTCTCGTACCTTTCAGATCTCAGCACAGACTTCGGAGAGAAGAGGACGGTCAGAACATAGAGAAGAACGCGTGAAATCGAAAGACGACAAACACGTTCCGAAAAATAAAACAAAACCTCAATTCTCCAAAAAGAAAGTAGCAGGTCTGAAGATCAGACATGCCGAGAATACTGAGAACACAACTCAAGAACGGAGAATGGGCTCAGACAATGCTGGACAGTGCAGCAGAAGTCACAATAGCTCGCCAGAACCTGAAGGAACTTCTGGAGATAGTGGACTTGAATGAATACATTACAGTTGAGACTGTAGACACCAGGGTTAGTACTCCACAAAAGTTATATGAAATAACACTCCGGAAGGAGGGAGACAAACCTAGACAGGTGAAAGCACTCTTTTGGGAAAAACTTTCAATGGGCTATGACATACTTCTAGCAGAACAAGACTGGCCACCACAATTTGTCAGGGAGTGCCCACACCGCGAGGACATTATTATGCCCGCCTTCTCCAACCATATTCCAATTCATCTAAAATATACATATGCCAGGAAATGGGCAGTAGCCCAGGCACCAGCATTATATAAAAATAATGTAGGATGGGATGAGGACTCACCTCACCATAAAATACATCTGAAACATGAGCCAACTGCACAGAGGCAGTATCCAGTAAAGCAAGAAGCTAAAAAACAGGTCAGGGAGATCTTAGATCAACTTGAATACCAAGGGGTGATTGAAACATGCACCTCCTCAATGAACAATCCTTTGTTTCCTGTCTCCAAACCAGACAATACATATCGTCTAGTTTTGGATTACAGACACCTAAACACTTGTTCTAAAACTTTTGCAGTGCAAAATGCACATAGCACAGCATTAATGAATAACATTGTGCGTAAAAAATATAAAACCACACTAGACATCTCAAATGGTTTCTTTTGTCAAAACATAGCACCTGAAAGCAGGTACTTAACAGCATTCTCCATAATGGGGACCCAGCGTCAATTTTGTCGACTCCCACAAGGGTTCAAGAACAGCCCAGGTTTATTCTCAGCGAGGGTAACGGATGTTACTACAAATTTATGACAATGAGGCATTGTCCTATGTCGATGACATTTATCTGACAGACGATGACTTGGAAAAACACTTGAACAGGGTGAATACCATTATATTGGGCTTCGCCTCTGAGGGCTACAAATTCAACTTCAAAAAGTCCAGAATTGCCCATCTCAATGTCCTATTTTTAGGATATGAGCTTTCAAGTGAAGGCAAGAGCTTGGCAGCTAACTTCCTAGAGAAATGTGCGCTGCTCCAACCTCCAAAAACGCTAAAAAACTTACAATCCATCCTGGGTTTCCTAAATTTTGGAAGAACATACATTGTAAACTACGCAGAAAGGGTTAAACCACTCTACGCATTAATCAAACCTGATTTTTCAATCAAAAACTGGACACAGGAACACACAGAAATCGTGCATTCACTCCAGGCTAACATGTTAGCAACAAATCACTTACAAACACGCGTAAGTCAACGCAACCTGGTGATCCGAATAATTTCGGGTCAATGCGGATTCACCTACTTAACATTTAATGAGGGTGAAAAAATACCAATCGCATACAAATCTCATTTGTATACACAAGCGGAAATGCGCTTCACTTCAACTGAAGAAATTCTGACAGCAGTTCAAACCGCTGTAGCAAAAGAAAGAGCCTTAGCCCAAGGGAAACGCATTATTGTCGTAACCCCAGTACCCGCTTTAGAAGCGGTCACAAAAGCAAGCATTCCAAATGCTAAAGCATTACATCCAAGATGGATACAATGGGTTAATTCTCTTGCTGCAACAGATGTTGACTATGTTTTTGATCCCGATTTAAAAACACAAGCGTTCCTGCAATATGAACAAGAATGTCCTCTGCCCACTGAAATTCTGCCTCTCGATCAGTACGAATTCCTAATTTACACTGACGGATCCGCACAGCCCGCAACAGGGAGTAAGCAAGCTTACAGTGCAGCATGTCCAATCGTTAAAGGTCGTATGCGAGATGGCATCTTCCGACCTATGGTCACAAAAACCCAGTCTCTAGGAGATTGTACAGCTCAGCGAGCTGAACTACAAGCATTCAAACTGGCACTTGAAAGTACAGATCGAGAATTCCCCACACTAATAGTGTGCGATTCCTTTTACTGTGTTCAGTCGTATAATGAATATATACAAAACTGGCTTGAAAATGGTTTCAAAGATGCGAAAGGTGGCACAATAAAGCACAAAACGCTTTGGGAACAAGTAGTTCAGTTAAAAAACAAACTACCAAAGGCTCACGTGATCCACACACTGAGTCATCAACGTGATGGCGTTCACGTTGCAGGGAATTCATTGGCTGACGAAGCCGCAAAGGGGCTGTTCAGACGGCTTCCGTAGCTGTGATCACTCGTTCAAAAACAAAAATAGACAGTGAGATAATGTTGGCTGTCAATGCTACAAGCACAGGCAGTGGTGCAGCGTTACCAAAAAAGTTTCCACTCAAGTACTCTTATGTAATTGATGCGAACAGCGTTCCTTTGCTCGAATCCCTGGAGTGGGGGATAGGGTAATTCCAAACATGGAACGTAGAGCAGCTTTGATTTATGAGGCACATTTGGGGGAGGGTCTGTCACATCAAGGGATCTCTAAAACAATTTTGACGTTAAAAGAGATGTACTGGTGGCCTGGGATGAATACAGAAATCCACATCTTCATCAATAACTGCATAGACTGTAAATTACAGCGCGAAAGCCACCAGACACCATGCTACAAATGTAGATGCCCAGTACAGACACCATTATTAGACAGCATTAGACTATCTACGCGCATGCGCCCTTCTGGACAAATGCAATCCCACAAATACTGAATCAAGGTCCCTATGGATATGGCCTCAGCACTCGGCTGACGCTCGAACTGTTATAAAAGATTTGCGAGTCTTTATCAGCACATACACAATAGGCATGCTACATTCTGACCAGGGCCCTGCGTTTAGCTCTCGGGCTTACAAAGAAGCCATGGCCAGTCTGGGCGTTGCATTGCAGTACTCCTCTCCATTCCATCCTGAGGGAAATTCGGTTGTGGAAAGGAAAAACCGGGACATAAAGCAGTCTATAACAGCTAGGGTATTAGGTTCGGGTGATGGGTGGGTCAAACATCTTTATGGGGTCCAACGCTCATTAAATAACCTGCCAAGAAGTTCTCTAGGGGGAGTCACTTCATATGAGGTCCTATTTGGGACAAGAATGTGGGTACCAGATCTCGATCAAGTAGGCACAGTGGTGGAAAATAAACCGTTTGATATCAAAGAACGTTTGGCTGTTTTACAGGAACTCAATGAACTGAGATCAAGACAAAGTAACGAATTCCTGCAGCCAACCACCACTGGGGGAAAACCGGCTGTCCCAGCAAGACCGGTCTGGATTCCAAAAGTTGGGGATCTAGTCAGAGAAAAGATTGCGGACAAGAAGGAATTTGGACCTTCTTACAGACAACCAGTACCTGTCCTAGCAGTTCAAGGAACAAGAACAGTACTTCTGCCGCCCCTTGCTGGAAGAAAGGAGAAAAGATTTGTGTCCATCGACCTCATCAAACCACAGTATGTGGCCAATACTAAATAGTAGGCCTCGTGGACTCCGACCTAGTAGCAGACGCACTCCTCTCGCTACTATCCAAGAGGTTCAGACTGAACGACTGATAACAATCGAGAATTCAGCTGTAACAGATGAAGGACTAGGCAACAATGCAATGGAACTCATCCCTCTGGACAATCAAGTAACAGTTCGTCCAAATACACCTGTCTACACCAATGTAGCAAGTGATCAACTGGTTCCAGCGATTTCGACAAATCCTGATGCAATTCCAACAATTGACAGAACTGCTTCTGGCTATTTCATTAACTTTGATACGTTCTCAGAAGATCCGAGTGAACCTGAAACGACGCCAGCAACATTCAAACTCAAGCAGCAAGTACAAGACTTTCTTCACTTTCTGAAAAAGACTTATCTGGTTTCCCCATGGATTGAACTCTGGGTAATATCTGGACTATTTGTTTTTCTGCTCTGGCTAGCTTTGGTTGCAACTATGAGCGTGCTTATAAGTGGCAGATACATCCATGTGGACACTGAAGGAAAAGATGTGAACATACTTTTGAAACCACATAAGTCCTCCCATCGTGAAGCAAGAGACTTGTCATCAGTGAACATCACAGCCGTTCCTATACAGGATGGTATAGTGTGGGACAAAACAGAATTTGATATTTTTGGCCCCGACAAACAAACTGAACATTCTACATTTGTTTAAAATTTCACTGAGTGATCTCATTTCGTCCAGTACCTATTCAGATGATTGGGACTTTGGGACTGTAAACGACAATAATGTTTGACCTAGAAAAGTCTGCTGCATTTTCTAATAATGAATATTTAGAGGGTTCATCAGACTATGAACAGCTGTATTGCTATAACCACTATCGTCATCATTATTTGCATAAATCTGCATACCCTAGAAATGTGTTTATGTTTAACCAATGGGAGCATTGTCCTACACCACCACAAGGTAGTTCAAAAACATTTGCCAGCAAGTTTCCATATTTTTCAGGTTACAATACATCTGATCCAGAAACGTTTTACTATAAAAATGTAAACAAAGCAGGACTGAAAATTATGTTAACAAATACAAAACAGATTTACTTCTGCAACATTTATTGCCCAACTGTCTAGACAGGGTTTCGACTTATGGAAAGACACAATAGACACAAAAACTGTCTGGGGTACTAAAGATTGGCAAGTGCAGGGGATAGAAGCGTTATTTAGAGCCTGTATCATCCCTGAACAAATAATGTTTTTGAATGAAACCGTCCAACAAACATCTTGTCTTGGACTAGCCAAGATCAAAGAGATGAAAACACCTTCTGTACCAACACCTGCCAGTGATAACAATACACAGGCAGTGGTGACAGTTGACCAAATACTACAACTCAACAGATCTAATCCGGATTGGAATAAATGGTTGATATGGCCCACAGACACGAACAACTGTCAGGAAAGATTCCTGAATAAAACTCAGGGTTTTACTATTCATAGGCCAGACCCAAGATACGTCCAAAGACAGCATCCGGGGGTAGTAACAACATACAGTGTAGGAAAATAATGCCTCGATTGGCTGCAGAAATCTACACTACAGGATGTGAAACAACACTTATCCTTACTTAAAGAAGACGCAGACCTTAGGGAATTCTTGCTTGGACCAAGCAAACCGCGTCAAAAACGTTTCATATATGCCGGCATCTATGCTGCTTATAATGAAGCTTGGAAAGTGTCACAAATGGAGGCCGCAGAACGAATACGTGAACTTGATCGTATTAATTTAGAGAAAACACTTACTGTGGTCGACAATGGGTTAACAACTTTGTCCTCCAGAATATATTCACTGGACAGCATTCTATCCTCTGCTATCGACATACTAGAACAAGATTTGGCGATGTTACAACAAGGCCAATCTCAATTACGTTCTATTGTGTTATTAAGCTGGACGCTGCAATCTTTGCGTGCGGGCCATGTGCCTTAGCGTTTCATCAACACGTCGGCTCTGTTTGCAGAATACAATCTAACTGATAAACAGATCGAACTGGCACAAAGAGGGGCAAAGTATACAGTGCTGAGCATTGAAAAAATGGAAAAGTTACCATTCACAGTGGCAGAAAAACCAGCTACAGAATGGCTCATCCATGGCAAAATAACGCTACCTGTGAGTACTTTTCAGTTTCAGTATTTCCTCAAACAGATGCAAGCAGGCAAATATGAAAGGTTGGCTAAGGAATACATTAAGACATCTTGGAATTTACCGTATACATATAGATGTTGGAGTGGGGATCGTGAAGTGTTTTTGAGCGGTACACACTGTAAAAGTGCACTGGGCGGTTCACTTATATGTCAGGACATTTCTTTACACGGGGCTTGCAATGGTTCTGTGGCAAATTTGTCTTGCCATCAGCAGGGTACACCAGCTGCTGTGATTAATCCAACGTTTGGACAACTTTCTAATGGGAGTTACCTCATGTTGAATGATCAGAGTTGCTGCGGCATGTTGCCAGGCATCCCATATCTAGTAACGGTCAACTCCAGGGTCACTTGCTGTATGCAAGTATTGTTTGCCCCAATAGACACAGTCAGGGAGTCGCCTTTGTGGCCTTCGCTGAACGTCTCTTTTATAAGATTTGATACTTTAGGCAGAATGAAAGCCATGCTTTTGCAACAATCAGTGCCTTTAACCTCGGCCAAAGAAACCTATGATCTACAAGTAGCAAGGACTTCGGCTGAGATACAGACTTTAATATGTACAAACTGCCCTATACATTTCGTGGAAATGATAGGACGTATCTTAAACATGTCTGATACAAGCGGAATTGTACATGTATTTAAGAGCATCTGCTCCGGTCCGTTAGCACCTTTCCAGGCAATACTCGGAATCATCCCGAACTTTGCACATTCGGTGTTTGGTGGCATACCATTAATTCTAGCACTTGTTGCCGGAATTCTATTTCTCTTCCTGCTATTACGCTATGGCCAGCCTATTCGCAGACATCACTCCGAGCGAAATGGAGAAAGCTCTCCTTGAATGAAAGTGCTGTGAGCGAATAGTACAGCTTTTGGGCATGACTCGTCTACGGGACCTGAATACCACGTGGTTCCTGTCATTCAGACCAATCTGGCAAGATTGCATCTTACCTGTCCTACGATGCCTGCTATGCAGTGAAGAATGCGTGTTAGACACCTGTCTAACATTTCCATCAGCAAAGCCAACGGATGTCGATACTCTGCTGGACCCGATAACGGCCCATGCTCTGTGTTGTCCCCAGAGGCTACCGATCCTGATGACAGCATTCATTGAGATCTCACAGACGCTTCCAGCTGCTGCTGAGGTACGAGATGGATCTACAGGCACACAGGTAACAACGGACGCGAACATTGCTGCGGCATCCTATGCTGAGAGCGATGCTTCACATCTCTGTGCAATTAATCTACTACATGAGGTGTTCCAGTTGACACCAACTTCAGTGGACGATATTTTGTCTACAGAAATAGATGATCTAATGTTTACACCAGACCCGTACACTGACTCTGATTCAACTCGCAGTGTACCAGAGACTCAGTAAAATTTGGCCTTCATATTTCAAAACTTGGAACTCTTCCCAAATTGAACTTTTTTCCATTTTTCGAACTAAATGGCAATTCGATCTGCTTGAAGTAGAACTAGCCTTATAATACAGACTTCGCGGTACTTCCTCAGACTCTTTGTCATCTTATTTGTCTAAAAAGTTCATTAATTTCCATGACATGAAAAGACTTTGATTTTGAACAACTTATCGATCATTTTCTGTCAAGTGTAAATATTACTGCTTATTTTCATTTAAATTGCATTTTCTTACCGAATATATGCCTGAAATGAAAAGCAATGCTTAGTATGTACAGTACCTTTTGCATTTTAATATGTTTTTTAATGCTTTTAAGAAATATTTTTTAAATATGCGGTACTCCATTTAATGTTTAGCATTTTATTATTATGAGCACACGAAAGTGGAGTGGGTGTTGTATTCATCTTAGGGTGTCCGTATATAGGTTTTCCTGTATCATGTCCTTATAGAGGCACAATTCGCCCCACCCTTATATAGGCATAAAATCCCAGTCCTTATTTAGGCATTAAACCGTGCACTCCAAATACAGGCATGGTCACCGACATCCGTCCACCCTAACGTCACAACGAGTTCTTGAAGAACAGACCCTTAGGCTTCGGGAGTTTCCCTAGCACAGGACTATTGATTTCTTCAAGGACTCATCTATTATGCATGAACCGTTATACCTTAGGGGTTCATTCATGACGTCTTCCGCTGTCCAATTCACGTCAATGCTAACATTCTGAGGTACCTCTCAGGTATAAATATACCTTCCCTAGCCCCTGTAAATCAGAGGAGACCTCGACTTCAGAGGAGCCCGTTTCCCGGCCTGACGCACTGAGAAGACGCTGTCATCCCTGCACGCAGAGAGTCCAGCTTCCAGTGATCTGACTTCCCTCGCGGGGTGTTGGAGTTCGAGTCTGGCAAGAGATTCCCACCTCTCTCATTCTCAAGGTATGGAGCTTGACTAGAAACCTAGAGGGACTCTTGGCATACTAGGCATACTGAGCTTAACATACTCTTAGTATACCATAGTAAGGAATACTTCACCTACTTCATACCTCTCCCTACACCTAGGTTAGGTTAGGTACATCGGGGTAGAACTAGCTTAGAAACGCATCGTATGAGTACTCGCATTTTTAGTCTATGTTATTTATGTAAATGAATATCTACTAAAGATCATGCTAGCGCAGTATTATTTATTTCTACTGCTTACGCTGTACATTATTTATCTTGCATACTGTCTTGTGATCGTAACAGCACATTTAACTTACACGAGAAACAAGACTGTTCAATAAATCTTTTATTGAAACGCCCGTCTATTCTTTCTGTGTAACTTTGAGGAAAACTAAGTATGCACGATTGAGCTGAGTGAAATAGTTATCTATTGTTTCCACGACTCTGGGACACGTTCTGATTCTACAGGGAAACAAAGTGGTCATGTTTTGCAGCTGCCAGAAACTACTCCCTTCTTGTTAATCAAGGAGTTTCTAGTGGCCTCTGAGCTAGCTGGCACAAGTAATTAAGTTTAATATACTCGATAGGGACATACCGACCTTAGTCCTATGTCAAACCTATAGGGTATATTATTCCAATGCGCAGAGCCTATTAGGGAAATAGGAGCTACACTACAGTACAGGGTAAATGATGGTTGGTGGTGCGCTTGGATGAAGACGCCTCTGGTGGTTATGATTTGTGATACAATGAGCAAGGATAATAAAAGGAGGATTAAAACACGTGATTTCTTTGGCCAACGACTTACCAGTAGTAGTGAAGATTCCGCAAAAACCAGAAATGGCTGCAGTTGATATATTAGCATTAAAACTGAAACATGAATCCCTGGATATGGCTTCTTCAAACTACTCTCTTAACACTGAAGCAAAGTAACTTCCATGGAGGGTAAACTGAAGCCCTCGCACCATGCTTACGTCAAATGAAAAAGGCGCAGGAATAGAAGAATAGTATTGGAGAATTTGCATTTAAACGTCTGACCTGAGCAGATAAAGTGGACACTCCCATCCAAAGGGGGTGTCCTTCCTATTCCTAGGACAAAGATGCTCAGAGAGCCTCATGAATTGAGATTGAGGATTGCAATCAAACTGCCAAAAAGATGCTACTTCAGAAGATCGAAAAGGAAAGGCACCTTTGTAGTAGAGAAGGAAAACAACAGTGAAATAATTTTGGTACTAAATTCCGTAATTAGCAAAACTCAATCAAGTCACTGTCACGGAAAACAGACAAACCCTGGACAGAGACTTATTGTTGCTGACTGTATTTGTCGTAAGTGAAAAACAATTATTACAACACAACTATCAGGTGCTATGGTGATATAGTGAGGTGAAGGAGCAATGCTCAAAAGAGTGAAGATCTCCTGAGGGATTTAAATTGAGGTAGCAGTCAGAGTAGGATTGTCTGGTTCACAGTCCAAAAAATGCCTACTAAGCAGTCCAGAACAGGTTGTAGCTAATGTTTCAACTCACAACTGGACAGGGAGGTCAAGTGAAACACAAGGACCTTCATCAGGAGAAGGTGGTCAGGAGACACTTGATGGAGCACCTTAAAATCAAATTGTTGGGTCGAAAAATCCCCTATATGGCTCTAGGGAGCATGCATCCCTGCCCAGTGTACCACTTTAACAAGACTCTGGGAGCTCTTCATATTACGGTTCAGAAAACACAACAATCATGCATATTCGTTGAGGGCCTCTCCTGCAACAATATGAGACTTCAGATTGCGACTCCAAGTGCAGTCTGGACACCTCAAGTATACCCCTCCTTTGGAAAGTCCTTTCACTGAGTTGCAATATACTTGTGATGGTGTACCAGCCTACAACAATGCTGTGAGACTCAGGAGGAGAAGATGTTCTACAATGACTGTGGTCTTACCCAACAAACCATGTCTTAAAATGTTTAGTGGGTGAAAAGAGACATTTTGAGCCCCATGGTGTGGAGTCACCATACTGCCGACAGCAACATGTGACTCTACGGGTTACCTGCAGCACAGGAAAACTTTCCAGGGATTCGGTAGTGCAGAGCTCCCAAACAACTTCCAAGGTAGGGCAAAGTGAATTGCAATCCTAGCTTCTCTGTTGGGTTGTATGGAATGTGTGTGTGGAATGTAGGAATGTGAGTGTGGAATGCGGGGGCGTGGGAGTTCCCTGCGTGGAACTGGGGAGTGGGGCTGGACGGCAGTTGCTGCCGGACGTGGGTCGTGACGGATGAAATAAAGAGAAGCTCTTACCTGCCCTGCGTGTTGGCTTCTTTTCACTGGCTACAAGCTGGTCCGTTCGTTCCTGCGTCCCTGCTCACCAGCTCCATCCTGTCTGCACCCCCGGTTCCCCTGGCAAGCTGCGACTGGCGTACTATTACTGTGTGGCAGTTCCTGGCTGTATGCGGCTGAACTGTGCCCAAACAGAATGATTTACGGCACATCGAGGTTCAGCCGAGGATGACTGTTGGCGCCTTGAGGGTGAAGTGCGCAGGGACAGCGCCGTGAGGTGCGGCTTGGGCTGAAGGCCTTAACAGTCAGTTGACACGTGCTGCAATTTCTGCCTAGTGACGGCATGCTCGCGTCCCCACCTGCCCTGCGCCCGACTTCCCAACGAAACACACGTAACGTGTGCAACGCGGCCGCCATCTTGGATTGGGGCAGAATGCTTAATACAGTGTTTCTGAGGAAATCAACATACAACCTTGTGAAACTCTGTGACAGGCACACCATCCTTATTAAGCCTGCACCTTTGCTTAATGCTTAATACAGTGTTTTCGAAGCATTCAACATTCAACCTTGTGAAACTCTGTGACAGACACACCATCCTTATTAAGTCTGCACCTTTATTCTCGCGACAAAGGTGACAGGCACACCTTATTTCACGTATTTGCACCTCATACCCAGTACGTGTTTTTGTGCAATTGACATCTGTGATCTACATTATAATGCACAAATCCGTGATTTATTGAACCTTGGCATAGTGTTTGCGCCTGAAACAATAAACAAACGTTATAAGCAAACGTTATTGTGTGGCAGCAACTCACCCACGCAAATTACAAAATGGATCGAATTCTGGCACCTCCACCCTTTCTGCAAACTGCTGGCACCCCTCCAATGATCTGGCAGCATTGGAAAGACACATTTCAGGCATATTTAGAAGCCATTGAAGGTGATACTTTCACTTCTAAAAAAAAAAGAAAGCACTTTTAGTTTACAATTTGGGTTCCGAAGTAAGGAATATTTTGAAGACCCTACCCTTAGAGGTTGTTAGCACTCATGTCAGTGGTGGTGACGACGGTGATTCCATGTTAATTGATGATTGTGCGTCTATCATCAAAACACTCGACAAGAGGTTTAACCCCAAGAAAAATGTTTTACTGGAACGCCACAAATTTTTGCAACAAGCACAGATTCCTGGCACCCTAAGAACTTTGGCCACCACATGTAACTACAGAGAGTTCATAGATGAAATCATCCGTGATCAGTTAATTGAAAGAACGATCAACAAAAAGGTGCAAGAGAAACTACTTTCCACTGAGGATCCCGATCTCGAAATCGCCCTTAGACTTGCCAGGAGCATTGAACATTCCCAACTGTGTATGCGAGAAATGACCGAAACTACCAAGTTCGGAGATGCTAAACAATTAAGTGTCAAACATGTTGCCAAAGCTGCCAAGGGTGTTAATTCTAGCCCAAGTCAGAATCTTTTAACTATGTCCAGTAAAGCACGGAATCCTGAAACTGTATCCAGTAAGGCAAAATTCAACAAATCAGAGCTTGTATGTTATAGGTGTGGTAGTAAGTCGTGTCTGGGGAACGCCAAATTCTGTTTTGCCCTAAATCATACTTGTTTCAGGTGCAGTAGAAAAGGACACCTTGCATGGATGTGCAAAGCAACATCGACCCCGAAAACTCCCATGCACACTGTCAAGGCTATTGAAGATAGTTTGGACAGTTCGGACGAGGAGAACAACATATTATTAATGCTGTCCTCTTCGACTGTGCAAACTGATGGGGAAGTAGAGATATCTGCCTTGCTGGAATCACGCAAAAAGAAAAGCTACTGCTTGCATGGTTGTGGTGAACAACAGAAAGATTAACTTCTTGGCTGATTCTGGCTCTCCTTTCACACTCATAAACCAGGAGGATTTTGGAGAGTTGGAGGACATTCAGTTACAGCAATCTAGTATAAAGATTTTTGCCTATGGAGGTAGAAGGGTGGCTGTTTAAGGGAAATTTGAGGGAAGTTTGGAGTTTGACAGAAATTCTGCCGCTGGACCAATTTATGTTGTGAAAGAGGGTGCGAATCTGCTGCGGTGGGGAGAGGATGTGGTCTCAAGGCTAGACTGCCGACCTTGGAGCTGGGAAACCAAGGTTCGAGCCTTGGGGTCGACTCCACATCCTGTGATTCTGGGCAAATCACTTAATCTCCCTGTGCCTACCAAAAAAATTAATGTGTCCTTGTGTAACATAACTGGTGCTCATGTAAAGCGCTCCAATACCTTCGGTTCAAGTTCGCGCTATATAAATCTGCAAAAAAAAAAAAAAAGAACAAGGGGAGTTAGGGATACTCTTAGACCCTAATCAGCCGGACACGGTGTTATCCAGTCGTAAAATTAATGGATCTAGTAGTGTGTCCCTGTCAACTACTTCGCCCAGTACTGGTGTGGTTGGGCATTTGATAGCTGATAAATGGGTCCGAACCTATCCTGAGGTGTTTGGTGAACGTTTAGGCAAGCTGAAGGGTTTTCAGCACAAAATAATTCTCAAGGAAAGTGCACAAGCGGTTGCCCATAGAGTGCGCAAAGTACCACTGAGTTTGCGAAATAATTTACATGTGGAGTTGAAAAGGTTGTGTGACATGGGCGTAATTGAATCCATCGAGGGGTCTGAGTGGTTGGCACCCATAGTTTTGGCGCGCAAGGCTGACAAGTCCATGAGACTTTGTGTGGACTTGCGTGATATTAACTCCAGCATTTTTCTTTAGGCATCTCGTCAGCTTACCATCAGGTTGAGTTGAGTAAGGATTCCAGGCACCTCACGTCTTTTGTCATGCCCGAAGGAGCTTAGGGCTATGTCCGCATGCCTTTTTTGGTTTGGCGTCGGCATCAGTGGTATTCCAATGCCTGATGGGCAATTTATTTGGAAATACTGAAGGGGTTATATTTTTCCAAGATGATATACTGATTTATAGGAAGACTCAATCCGAACATGATGCAAGAGTGAAAGAGGTTTTGGATATAGTGAGATCAAGTGGATTAACCCTGAGAAGGGACAAGAGCAAGTTTTTCCAAGAAGGTGTGGACTGTTTGGGCCACTACATTTCAGCTAAGGGTGTGGAGCCTAAAATGAAGATCTTGGAAGCCATTCAAAATGCACCTAGATCTACTGACAAGGACCAATTGTGTTCCTTTCTTGGGTTGGTGGAGTATTATGCCAAATTTGTAGGAAATTTCTCTGATAAGATTGTGTGTTTGCACAATTTATTGAAGAAGAACAACAGATTTGTGTGGAGCGAGGAGTGAGAGGACAATTTTGTACGTATTAAAAAGGAAATTGTGTTGGCCCGACCACTAAGACCATTCAACATTAATGATGTGACTATTGTGTCTGCTGATGCAAGCAATGTGGGTCTTGGTGCTGTCCTCATGCAGAAGAGGCATGACGGTTCTGAGGAAACCACTGTTTGCATCACGCATGTTGCAAGGGGCGAAAGGCACTTATTCCACCATCGAAAGAGAGGCTTTGGAGTTGTGGTGGGGTGTGCAACATTTCAGGAATTTCCTTTGGGGAAATATGTTTGTTCTCAGAACTGATCATAAGGCACTGGTGATTCTTTTCACCACTAAAGGGGGCGGCAGAGCCACTCCGCGCATTTCCAAGTGGCAGTACAGGTTGCAGGAGTTTCAGTGCAAACTTGAGTACGTGGCTGGTGCAAAGAACTTCGTGGCTGATTGTCCATCGAGGTTGCCCCAAACAGACATTGCTGAAGGGGAGGAATCTATTGATGATTTGGAGATCGTGTGTTTGGTATCTTCTGTGAATGAGGTGTCGAAAGGTGCATTGTCAGAACAAGAATGGTTGAGTGCAGTGTCGGAGGATGTGGTACTCAAGGCAGTGGAAAATTTTATTTCTGTAGGTTGGCCCAATTCTAAGGCTACACCCACGGAGTTAATTCCGTACAGGAGAGTTGGTGAGGAATTGTCCGTGGTGAAGGGAATCTTGCGCAGGTGTGGTCAGTTAGTGGTCCCTAGTTGCATGCGCAAGAAAATTTTAGACCTAGCCCACGAGGGCCATCTGGGCATCCGGGCCATGAAACAGAGGGGAAGGGAAGATTTTTGGTGGCCAGGAGTGGATAGGGCTATCAAACACTACGTTCGTGATTGTTGCATGTGTGTACTTGGCGACAAGATCCAGGTTACGTGCCCTTCCTCTATTGATCCTGTTGTTGTTAAGAATACCCCTTGGTGCAAGCTTGCCTTCGACATTGCCGGACCTTTTGGGGACACGGGTTGTTCACCTAAGTATGTTTTAGTGTTAGTGGACTACATGACGAAATGGCCTGAAGTAAAGTTTGTGGACAGTGTGAATGCTGAAGTGGTGATCAAGTTTTTTAAGGAGGTGTTTCTCAGGGAGGGATTTCTGGAGTTGGTGACGGATAATGGGACACAATTGGTGTCCAGGGAGATGGAAAGCTTTCTAGTGGAGAACGGCTTCAGACATGTTCTCACGTCCCTTTACCACCCGCGTAGCAATGGCTTAGTGGAGCGCTTGAACCGTGTGATCAAGGATCCGTTGCAACTGGCTCTTGTGAATGGTTTGCATTGGAGGAAAGCTGTAGAGGACATGTTGTGGGCGTTGAGGACTACACATCACGTCAGCACTGGAGTTTCTCCTCTTACGCTATTGAGAGGTAGAGTTGCTGGATCTAATTTGAACAAGGACTGGATGTCCAGGAAGTCTATCGAAATTAACCCCGGGCGGAGCAGGCGTAGTGCTTCAACGCAGAGTTCCACGGAGTTGGAAAGAAACTCTGTGGAACTCCGCTCCGCTCCCTCCCCCCTCCCAAATAATTATAAAGTAAGAAAAAAGGCACTTACCTGCCGTGGCTGCCTCCTCCTTGTCGTGTCCGCTCTCCTTCCTCGTCGTCCTTCTTCTCTGATAACCCCTACATTGTACGTTTTGCACTTGCAAGATGTACAACATAGGGGTTATCAGAGAAGAAGGACGGCGAGGACAGGAAGTAGAGCGGCCATGGCGAGGAGGAGGCAACCCCGGCAGGTAAGTTCCTTTTTTCTTACTTTATAATTATTTGGGAGGGTGGAGGGACCTGCTAACTACGCTCCGCCACAGAATCGTAGTTTTGCCTAAACTTCGCGTTCGTAATGGAACGCTGAGTATGCAAAACTACGTAAACTACACTGGCGGCGCGTAGGTACCCGCCCGGGCTTAATCAAAATGGGGAAATTGGAAGGTGTGGTGAACATGAGAGCTGCTGTGCAGAGGAAGTACGGCACCAGAGACGAGTGTTGCAGGGCGTCGCCTGTTTGTGTTGGTGACTGGGTGAGAGTCAAAAAACCTGGTTTCATTCGTAAGGGGCTTGCACGGTTTTCTGCACCCGTTCAGATGAGAGAGGCGAAGGATTGTGTGGTTGTCCTGGAGAATGGTAAGGTGTGGAATAAGAGTGCTGTTTCAGTGGTGCCTGAATCCAAAGCTGCATATGTGAATCATAAATTGGATGTACAGGGGGACACCAGCCCTGCGCATCGCGTGTGTTTCTTCCAAAGATCATGTGCGCGCAGACCCCCGTGTGCACCAGAGCAGAGTGTCTTCCAGGGCTAAGTCAGCTCCTGTCAGATTCAAGGATTACTGCAGAGTCTAACTTTCGTTCTTATTATCTTTTATGTGTATTGTTGTTTTTCCTTTGGTTTTGTTCTCTGTTTCTTTTCTCTTGTTTTGTGAAGGAAGGGGGGGTGTTGGGTTGTATGGAATGTGAGTGTGGAATGTAGGAATGTGTGTGTGGAATGCGGGGGGAGTGGGAGATGCGGGGTGCGTGGGAGTTCCCTGCGTGTTAGACTGATAATTTAATTAAATGGGGACAGGTCGGATAAAAGCACCATATTTTTCAAGTGATCTGGATTGCTAACACTTAAGATTTTTGGTAGGATCCACGTGATCAAGACAATGGATCATGAATTATGAGTTATGTTGCAAGTGAACATTTCAAACAGAGCATACAGCTCTCGGATAGTGCTGCATTACAAATAACAATACCTGGATCACCACAGACTACTCTTATGTTATTTGTTATTCATGTGTTATTTAAGTAAAGTGCATATTAGGGGGTCAAGTGGGTGTATGTTTATATGTGTGTGTATATATATATATATATATATATATATATATATATATATATATATATATATATATATATATATCCTCCAAGTCGGTTCAGCTTTGCCGGCTTGTAGCAGCGCTCCTCATGGGTGCATAACCCCGTGGCAGAACCACGCCGCTTCCAATTCTCACACAATCCTTCCCCAACTGAGAAGGACAAACGGGTCGCACTCCCGTAGAGATTTGGAATTTTTAGTTTATTTTCTCCGTTTCATAGATGGGAACACAGGCAAAAAGATCAACGCGTTTCGGTATTACTCAATACCTTGATCACGATCTCAACCTGTGTTCCCATCAATGAAACAGAGAAAAAAAACGAAAAATTGCAAATCTTTACGGGAGTGCGACCCGTTTGTCCTTCTCAGTCGGGGAAAGATTGTGTGAGAAAAAAAAATATATATATATATATATATATATATAGTTAGAACTGGGGGTCTCTAGTTGGCTGAGGCAGTTACCTTAGTCCAAATAGGGACCCTTGCTTCTAGTCAGGTGTTATATCCTTTCTCTACCTTAGGTTTGCTGCAGCCTTAAGCTGTAGTTCCTTGCCCTGTGTTCTATCCTTGGTGACATCTAGTAGAATGGTCAGGGGTTGCCTAGCTGCTGGTTTGTTAGGTTCATTTGTATTTGAAAAGGGTTGGTGGAGCGGTTGGAGACTGATGCAGATCTGCCTCGATGTCTTTATGCTGTGTAGTTATTCTACTAATTAAACTCGACTGAACTCTTCATCCTGTCACAGCGTCTTCACTACAATTTGTGGCGACGATTCTACTACACAGCCATACTCAGGACCCTGCGTGCATCTGTTCGTATCCCTATACGAGAGAAGCTCTTCATGCGGTAAGACTGTTCATATTTTTGTGTTCAGCGACGCACCTCCACGTTTCACTCAAACATCGAGCGACAGATCACATCGCCATCTCTCTACAAGTTTCTGACACGGACTTATATTCCGTCACAAACGTATCCAGAGACTTTCCATTAATCGGTTGCGAGAAAACTCACCGGTTATTGACTCCTCCTCGAGTGTCTTCTGAGAGGTGCTCCTCCTGATTTCTCCACATTGCGCATTTCCCGGCTGCACCTTTTCTGCTTTTGCAGCCCGCCAACGCTCAGGCCTGACGTTCCGTGAGCATGCGCAATAGTAGGCCTCATCTTGCCTGACCTGCCTGTCCTCCACGCTTCACGCAACGCCGTATTCGTCGCTTAGCAACTCCTCAAGCTTCCTTTTTACCAAGGCATTTTTTCCGATCAGACGATCGGCACATCTGGAGCCTGGTTCGGCGCTTCAATTGTTTGGCTAATCATTTTTTTTTCTTTTTCATTTTTTTCTTGGTACCTCTCGTGACTCTGTTTACAGCTTGGGCCAACAGGATTTATCTTTAAAGTCATCCATTTTCGGCGTTCTCATTCTGGACATCGCCTTGCTGCATCAGCTCTTTCTTGTCTTCACGGTGATTCGCACACCTGCTTTGTGCGGATGGTTAAACGGTGATTCGCACACCAGTCTTATTTTTTATGCATAGTGTGCGGATGAATTTACGGTGATTCGCACACCACTTCAAATTCCTTTTTCTATTATTTTTTATGCATTTTGTGCGGATGAATTTACGGTGATTCGCACACCAGTTACAATACCTTTTTCTCTCTAATCTTTTCCCACCTGGGTTTCAACTCTCCTTTCTCTTTTTTATCTTCTAAGCTCTTTATACGCTATTCTTTACCTTGTCTCCTCCTCTATTCTTTCCTCTTTGTTATCTCTCAGACCATGCAGTCTGTGACACCTCCTCCCTCTTTTCTTGAATCTCCAGGTGAACCTCCCGTCCGGTGGGAGATATGGTTTGATGCTTTTCAAACCTACCTCAGTGCCATTGGCGCTTCCAGATTTAGTAACGAGCGTAAGAAATTCCTCCTACTTCATTCCTTGGGTTTTGAGGGAAGATCGATTTTTAAGCATCTCCCTGAAATTAATCATCTTCCAGAAGATGTCGTTGACGTCTTCCAAGACACCATCATGAAACTCAAAACAAGGTTTGATAAACAACCTAGCTTGATGGTTCTGCGCCACAAGTTTCTAAAGAGACAACAGAGTGAAAGTGAGGATGTTGATTCCTACATTTCTGCCTTACGTATGCTAGCCTCCGTCTGTCAATTTGACACTTTCACGGACCAGTTGATCAGGGATCAATTTGTGTGCCACTGCAGAGACAAACAGATTCGTCAAAAATTGTTGTCTTTAGCTAATCCTTCTTTGGAAGATACTATTAAAATTGCTAAGAGCATCGAGACTTCTCAGGTTTCACTAAAGGAGCTAGAAGTTAAGCCTGTGGATTCTGTCAATAGTGTTGCTGAAAATAATAAGAGCAGATATTCGGCATCTCAACAAGGTCCTTCGAAATACAGTTCTTCAAAGAACCCTAATGTGGTTAAAGGTGTTTCAAGCTTCAAGTCAGAAATCCAGAATGTCAAGCAGATGTGTTACCGATGTGGGAACCCACCTCATCAAAAAGGGGGAAGGTGTCCTGGGGCCAATGCTGTCTGCAATTATTGCAAAAAAACAGGACATTTCGAAAAAGTTTGCTTGAAAAAGAAAAATCGTAGAAGGACTGTAGCATGTGTATTAGAATCAGACCAAGAATCTGATTCTGATGTAGTTTCAGTGGTTGTTGATTCTCATGATGTTATCTCTAATGTACATGAATCCTCTGAGTGCGTTGATCCTATTGTCGAGATTTGTGTAGGAGGTAAACCTCTAAATCTTCTCGTTGATTCAGGAGCTAGGATTACCATGCTAACACAGAGATTGTTCTATGAGACTTGGGGAGATAGGGCACTCCAACCTCCTGATCGCTCTCCTGTCTCGTATGAGGGACGTAAAATTGACCTTCTTGGGTTCTTCGAGGATGAACTGATTTTCAAGGGGAGGAAAATTTGGGGAAAGATCTATGTTGCAATCAAGGGTTTGAATATTCTGGGCTGGTATCATCAGGGCCTATTCAAAATGATCCACAGACCAGGTACGTCTGAACAAGTTCTTGTAGTTTCAGATTAACAAGATTTAAGAGGTTGGAATGAACGGTTTCCATCTGTCTTTTCAGGGAATCTTGGAACCATACGAGGCTTCAGACATAAAATTGTGGTAAAGGATGGAGCTGTTCCGATAAAACATAAATTGAGGGGTGTACCTTTCAGTGTGAGAGATGATCTAGAGTCTGAACTCAAGTCTTTGTGCGACCAAGGGATCATCGAACCTACGGAGTCATCACTCTGGCTTTCACCCTTGGTCGTGGCGCGCAAGAAATGTGGGAGGTTGCGCGTCTGTGTGGACTTGAGGTCTCTCAACAGAGAGATCTGGGTCGACTCTCACCCTTTGCCTAAAATTGCTGATTTATTTGCATGTGTCAGGGGGTCGCGTTATTTCTCCAAACTGGATCTAGCCAGTGCGTATCATGCAGAACATGTTAGGAGGTATTAATGGAGTCCTAGTTTTTCAGGATGACGTGTTAGTACACTCTAAAGATGTTTTTTCGCACGAAATTGTACTTAGAGAGGTTCTTGAAATTTTCAAGAACCATGGGGTAGTGGTGAAATCGGATAAGTGTAAATTTCTTTGTGATGAAATTGAATACTTAGGTCACCTTATTTCTGGAGAAGGAATCAGGCCTAGGCAGGGATTGTTAGATGCTATCACTCACGCTCCTGCCCCAGTTGATAAGACAGGAGTCAAGTCCTTGCTCGGGCTTCTGGAGTACTATTCTAAGTTCATCCCCAATTATGCCACTCTCGGTCGACCTATCAGTTCTCTCCTCAGAAGGGGAGAAGGTTTTATGTGGGGAAATGAATGCGCTTCCGCCTTGAGCTCTGTTAAAGATTGTTTAAAAAATAGTTCTGCCCTCAAACCTTTCGACCCGAGTTTACCATCATGTATAACGGTTGATGCGAGTCAGGTGGGGTTGGGGGCAGTGCTAACCCAGGATGTGTACACTACTGAGTATACTGTTGCTTTTGCTTCTAGGGTTCTAAGAAACAGTGAACTTCAATACTCAGTTATTGAGAAGGAACTCTTATCCTGCTTGTGGGCCATTGAAAAGTTCCGTCCCTATGTCTGGGGAAGGCGTTTTCTGTTGAGAACCGATCACAAGCCCTTGGTCAATATTCTTGGTGCAGGAACTGGTAAATGCTGTTCTCCTAGAATCCTTCGTATGGTGTCACGCCTTATGCAGTACCAGTTCGATGTTGTCCATATCTCTGGTGGCAGGAACGTCAGAGCTGACTTTTTGTCTCGTTTTCCCATCGATGATGGAGAAAGGGATCCTGTCTTGACTGATTGTGGGGAGGAAGATTCTGATGATTGTCTAATAGCCTCAATTGATTTACTAGAGCATGGTGTTGGCACAGAAGAGGAGTGGTTGAAGGGCCTTGCTGATGATGACATTCTGCAACAAGTCTGTGAGTTTGTTAAGACGGGATGGCCCAGAGAGCGTGCCCTTCCTCAAAGTATACAACCTTTTTGGAAGGTTGAGTCGGAAATTTCCCTGGAGGGTGGAATTTTGTTTCATGCCGACAAACTCATTCCTCCACAGAATCTTAGGAGAGGTATTATCTCTGGTGCCCACGATGGTCATTTAGGGTCCACGCTCACTAGGAGGCGAATCCGGGAATGTTTCTGGTGGCCCTCTATGGACAGTGAAATCAATGAGATTGTTGATATGTGCTCTATTTGCCGGTCGGCTGATAAAGGTTTGAAAGTAGTTACACCGCCGCTGATTCCCATTGAATGTCCTGCTGGACCGTGGTCCAAAGTGGGTTTGGACATCATGGGACCTCTTGATATAATACCTGGTGGGTGTCGTTTTGTTCTGGTTCTTATTGATTATGCCTCAAAGTGGCCAGAAGTAAAAATTGTCAAGGAGGCCTCCACTAATGTCATCATTTCTTTTCTCAAGGACGTTTTCATGCGGGAGGGGTTTCCAGAGACCATAGTAACGGATAATGGTACTCAATTCACCAGTTTAAACTTTGGGAATTTTCTACAGTCATGCTGTATCAAACATGTAAAGAGTTCACTTTACCATCCCCAATCCAATGGGCTTGTTGAGCGTATGAATAGAGTGGTGGGGGACTGCTTTAGGTGGGCTAAATCTGGAAATTGTAATATTATCAATTCTCTGGAAAGCATGCTATGGTTCTACAGGACAACTCCCCACTCTACAACAAAAGTTTCTCCTTTTGAGCTCCTAAGGGGAAGAAAGGCGAATACTAACTTCAAACCTGCCTGGATGTACAGGTGGATTAAAGCTGTGCCTGATATTGATTCTCTTATGGAGTTGGTAAGGGAAAATGTTTCTTGTTCACAACACAAACAAAAGGCATGGTTTGACAAAAAGAGAAGTGTAAAGATGGTTCCCGTGGGGGTTGGGGACATGGTACGCATCAAGTCTCCTTTTCACGTCAAGAAGGGTGAGAGCAAGTTTGGTCCACCTGTTTCTGTCACTAAGGTGGGAAGGAATGCTATTCAAGTTGAAGGGGGAAAGTGGTGGAATGTGTGTAAAGTGGTAAAAATTAAAAATGTCGTTCCTTGTTCTACACCTTCATCTCCTAGTACAGTGGTTAGCGGACCTTCTGAGGTTTCACTTAGGAGAAGTGTAAGAACAAGGACTGTTCCCAAAAGGTACCGAATGTGATATTATTCTTACTATCCTTGCTCTATTTATCCAGTCTTTGAATTTTTCATTACTGTTTTTATTAATGTTTTCTTGGTTTTATCCTTTATGTTATTTTGTTTTTGTTTTATTAAGTGAGAAAGGAGGATATGTTATATCCTTTCTCTACCTTAGGTTTGCTGCAGCCTTAAGCTGTAGTTCCTTGCCCTGTGTTCTATCCTTGGTGACATCTAGTAGAATGTTCAGGGTTGCCTAGCTGCTGGTTTGTTAGGTTCATTTGTATTTGAAAAGGGTTGGTGGAGCGGTTGGAGACTGATGCAGATCTGCCTCGATGTCTTTATGCTGTGTAGTTATTCTACAATTAAACTCGACTGAACTCTTCATCCTGTCACAGCGTCTTCACTACATCAGGGAAAGGAGGGACACCCTCGTTGATAACCCCTGCCCACCCCCTGGTAGCTTGGCACGAGCAGCCAGGCTTATCTTCAAGGCAATGTGTAAAGTAATTGCAACCACACTCCCAGCGACACAGTGATAACACCACAAATGGACACCACACTGATGTATGAAAATAGCGGTATCTTTATCAAGCAGAAAAATACGGTAAGACCAAACGATAAAAATCCAACATATGCGTATTCGTAATATTTCACTTTGCCGGTTATTAGGCCAACAAACACTTGTAGGTTCTTGCGGTATTAATGAGCAGTTCACGATGTTCAAATGCAGTCCTAATGCAATGCTATGCAGTTCGTACTGCAGTTCGTATTATCAGACTAATGCAGTTCGTAATGCAAGAATAATGCAATCCTCAATGCACGTAATCAGGCAGTTCGTAATGCAAGAATAATGCAATCCTCAATGCATGTAATCAGGCAGTTCGTAATGCAAGTATAACGCACTCCTTAATGCAAGTAATAAGGCAGTTCGTAATGCAGGAATAATACAATCCCTAATACACGTAATAAGGCAGTTCGTAATGCAGGAATAATACAATCCCTAATGCACGTAATAAGGCAGTTCGCAATGCAGGAATAATACAATCCCTGATGCACGGAATCAGGCAGTTCGTAATGCAGGAATAATACCAGGCCAATCGACGCGATTAGCGCGGGCACCACTAGGCCCCAACCACAGACAACAGTCCTGAACTTCCGAGGGCGGCCCCGGTACTGCTGGGCAGGTCCGGGCCGCTCGAGAACTCAGCACGTCTAACACGATGCAGCGGGAGCGAGACGGGAGCACTCCGGTACTCCTCCTGCGCCTCCCCAGGCCACACACGCTTACGGCTCCCGACCGGAGTCCAAGCCTTACCTGGGGGATGCGCTGCCTCACTCTCTCTCTCTCCCCGCTCGTCGGACGTCCTGCTGGGCGCTCCCGATGACGACGCAGCTCCGATGCAAGGTGACGCTGTAGCCGGACAGGTTACGGCGCTGCCTTCTCCGTTGCTGACGATCGTGGGCAGATTCTTCTTGCGAACAACGATCACGATTACCTCACGACTTCCTTAACTTTACGAAGTCCTTCAGCACGTTGCGGCTTGGGCCGGCGGCAGCGATCTTGATCTGCAGCCTCAGTTACGATGACGGCTCGGGCCACAAACAGCTACACAGCAGCGTGGATGATGATTCACGCTGTGGGGGCACTGCAGTCACGGGGCACTCTCCAACCAGTACCACGGACCCCACGGCAGTCTCAGGCTGCACAAGCACACGCACAAAGCGTCGCTGAGACTCGGTTGGGTTTCGGGCCACACAGTCCCGGTGCAACGCTTGCGAAGGTCTCAGGCTGCAAAAAGCACACGCACACAGCACCGCCGAGACACACTTGGAAACTTTGATGTTCCTGAGTTTCCACAACAGGGAGCCAGCTCTCCTCGGGCCCTTGGAGACAAGTTACTTCGGGACACAGCACACAGCAAAGTCCTTTCAAGCAGGGGGACACAGCAAAGTCCCTTAGCCTCTCCTTAGTTAAATCAGCAAACTGCAGGCCAGCCCCAGACCACACAGCAAGGGTCAGTCCTTCTCTTCAGCTGTTCTTCCTTGGCAGAGGTTCCTCTTGACCACGAAGTAGTTTCAATCCTTTTCAGTCTTGATCAGTCCAACGTTCAGGGGCTTCAGCTCTCATAGTTATACCCCTAAATGTCTTTGAAGTCTTTGTGTTCAGGGGGCACTGACCCCTGTCCAAACCAGTTCTGGGTGTCTTCCGGCCAGCTGCACCTTCTTCCTTTGATAGTGGGGGTCTGGTTCCTCAATCACTCAGCAGGAGGGGGAGCCATACTTTTATGGCAGCAGCCCAGGCCTCTTCACCTCCAGGGGGCTACTCTTCCCCCCTACACTCCAGATGCAGGTCAGCCTGTTGCTGTCTCATCTACTCCTCCCCTGGGTCAAGACATTTCCCAGATCCTATCACATTCAAATCCACACAGTCAATCCACAACCAGGCAGAGACACACAGAATTGTTAGAACAAAAAAACCAGCCACTTCTAAAAGCGTGGTTTCTAAACACACAATTCAAAAACCACCTTCACAAAAAGATGTGTTATGAAAATTGTGAGTTCAGGCACTCTAAACATCACCTCTCCATCTTAAGCCTATGGGAAGATAGGCTGGAAACATATTACACAGCCTTCCCCATTCTGTTCTATAGGCAAGATGGCCTTGCAACAGTGAAAAACGAAATGGAGAGTATTTCACTGTTAGGACATGGTACACACCTCAGTACATGTCCTACCTTTCACAGACACTGCACCCTGCCCAGGGGGGTATCTTGAGCCTACTATAGGGGTGTCTGATGTGCAGGGAAAGGGAAGGGTAAGGCCTGGCAAGTGGGTGCACTTGTCAGGACAACATGGCAGTTAGCAAACTGCGCGCAGGCACTGCAGTGGCAGGCCTGAGTTCTCTCTTTAGGGCTACTTGTGTGGGTGGCACAATTAATGCTGCAGGCCCACCAGTAGCATTTGCATTACTAGCCCTGGCACACATAGTGCACTTTACTAGGGACTTTACTAGTAAGGCAAACATACCAATTATGGACAACCAATTACCATAACACTTTATACAGGGAGCACTTGCACTTTGCCACTGCTGATCAGTGTCAAAGTGCCCAAAGCATCTAAATTGGCAACACGTTGTCAGAAAAAAGGTCTAGGGGGAAGGCAAAAAGTTTAGGGAACTTTAGCCAAAAAAGGGCCAAGTCCAACACATATATATATATACATGTGATCAAGACTGCGGAAACGCGGTCGAAATGCGTCATGCTGGGCACTTGCTTGAATTATTATTTGATGCACTTGAATCTGCAATAAAAAGGATTTCCTAATCTCCACATCGTGGTCCGTACCTGTTTTTTTGCTGAGAAAGGATGCGGCAATAAGGACGGTGGTTATCATATATATATATATATATATATATATATATATATATATATATATATATATATATATATATATATATATAGTAAGTAAGTGAAAATGTTAAAACAGACTGTGCAGCTGAAGCTTACTTCATTTTTGCGCAATGGGAAAACATGAAATAAAGAAGAAGGTTTCCAGCGCCGGAATATTTAAAGATCATGGATTGAATCGCGCTGTTTACGTTCCTTTGAAAGTTGGTTACTTTTTCCCTTGCGCACTTTGCAAAAAAATACGGCCCGCGCTTAAAGAGAATCACGTGGGCAATTCAAAATGCAAAGAGACCTCCTCCCGTGATCAAGGCTCTACGGAGCAGAAACGTTGGGACTGTGAGCCTCCTGCCCGTGTTCATTTTTCATGAATTAAACGATTTTGAAGGCAACACAACCAGAGTCAGTGCACCTCTTTTGATGTGTTAAAGAGGGATTGGGTGGATTTATATGCTGGAAGCCTCGCACCAGCAGCACTGGCCGCCCTGCCAAGGTCGTGGGCTCCCTGCGTGGTGAATTGTGGATGGTGTTTATTGTTGGAGCCTGACCTGCTTGCCCCCGGAAAAAGAAAGGATTCTCTGAGTGTGGCGAGTAAGGGAAGCAAAAGGAAGGAATTCCGGTATTGCGGGCTGATGTTGCTTTCAAGAAGTAAGTGAAAATGTTAAAACAGACTGTGCAGCTGAAGCTTACTTCATTTTTGCGCAATGGGAAAACATGAAATAAAGAAGAAGGTTTCCAGCGCCGGAATATTTAAAGATCATGGATTGAATCGCGCTGTTTACGTTCCTTTGAAAGTTGGTTACTTTTTCCCTTGCGCACTTTGCAAAAAAATACGGCCTGCGCTTAAAGAGGCAATTCAAAATGCAAAGAGACCTCCTCCCGTGATCAAGGCTCTACGGAGCAGAAACGTTGGGACTGTGAGCCTCCTGCTCCTGTTCATTTTTCATGAATTAAACGATTTTGAAGGCAACACAACCAGAGTCAGTGCACCTCTTTTGATGTGTTAAAGAGGGATTGGGTGGATGTGTGTATATATATATATATATATATATATATATACACACACACACACACAGATGTATGTATGTATGTATGTATTACCTACTGGCGGTTGCCAGTAGGTAGTTATAGTTAGAACCTAGTTTCCATAGGAAAAGCATGTTTTGATTTGCTAATAACTTTGGCATCGTTTGACGAATCTTTGCGAAATTCTCCCAAAAAATGTTTCATCCAGGTCAGTTCCTATCCTGAAAGTTTGGGAGTGATTTGTCAAGTGGGGGCTGAGAAAAATGGAGGGTCCCAAAAAGTGTTTTCTCCATGTTAATTTCCATAGGAAACTTTAGCCAAGGCTACAGCCAGAACTGCTGAACGGAATTACACCAAATTTTGCAAAAAGGTAGCGCTTGGTTCAGAAAGCGACCTTTTTTTTAAAATGGTGTAAATCCGTTCAGTAGTTGCTGAGAAATTCAAAAAATAGTCAAAAAATCAATTTCCCGTAGGAAACTTTAGCCAAGGCTACAGCCCGAACTGCTGAACGGAATTACACCAAATTTGGCAAAAAGGTACTGCTTGGCTCAGAAAGCGACCTTTTTAAAAACGGTGTAAATCCGTTCAGTAGTTGCTGAGAAATTCAAAAAATAAAAATATCGATATCTAGAGGCACGGAGGATCCGCGGACCCTCCCGACCACGAGATTTATTCTAATTGGCTGTCAACACTCCAAACCAGGATGTGTTGGCAGCCATCTTGTGACTCGGTAGAACCAAGTCACAAGAAAACAGTGAAACAAACGCAAAAAACAAGAAAAGGGGGCAGGGTAGAAACACCCTGACCCCCTAGGCCTGCTCACGGGTCCCACAAGGACCCCCAGGGCCAAAAAAAGCATTTTTTTAAAAAACAAATCGGCCGAATTCGCGCTGGGGTTGCGAATCTGGCCGAGAAAATTTAAAAAACGAAGCTCTTTGTTGTATTGAAGCCCCCAGGTGGGCCAGGTCCCGGGGGCACTGAAAAAAATGTGTGGGGGGGCCCAATCCCCCCCACACTGCCCAAGGGGACCGCCACCTCCCCGTTGCGGGGGGGCACGCAGCCCCCCCGCAGCCCCGGGGTAATTTTTAAATGTGTGGGGGGCCTCCAAGGCCCCCCCCAAGCCCCAGGGACCGCCACCCCTGGGGCTTTTATTAATTATTTGTGGGGGGGCACATGGCCCCCCCGCTGCCCCGGGGACCGCCACCCCCCGGGGCTTTGTAAAGAAATGAAAAAACCTGTGTGGGGGGCTCAAGCCCCCCCACACGCCCCGGCGACCGCCACCTCCCCGGGGCACTAACATGCAAATGTGGGGGTCCGTTACGGACCCTCGAGCCCCGGGGACCACCACCTCCCCGGGGCTGTGCACACGATGGGAGCCCTTGATGGCCCTGGGGACCGCCACCCCCCAGGGCCGGCTCCTGCAGTGTCTCGGGGTGCCCACCCCCCGGGACACTGCTGTTTGCTATGGCTCCCGCCCTGTCATAGCAAACTCTGGTTTGGATTTTGTAAGCGAGAGCAGGTTTCCTGCTCTCGCTTACAAAATCCAAACCACATTGCTTTTCCACAAGGGGAGCTGTATGTTAGCAGCTCCCCGTGTGGAAAAGCAATGCCGGCTCCCGCAGGGGAGCTGGCGGGGAGCCGGTGGGACCGTGGGGGAATTAGGGCTCCCCCCACGGTCCCCAACGGAGAGGCCAGGCCCCAGGGGATGGGGTCCCCGGGGCCGTAAGTGGTGTAGGAGGGGGGCCACGCGGCCCCCCTCCATCAATGATTTAAAAAATAAAAAAAGAGGCACAGCCCCGGGGGGATGGGGTCCCCGGGTCCACTTGAGGCCGAAGGAGGAGGGCTACGCAGCCCCCCTCCTTTAAAAATAATTTTTTTTTTTTTAAACAAAATGTGGCCATGCCCCGGGGGATGGGGTCCCCGGGGCCAAAATTGACCTCGGAAAGGGGCCGCGCGGCCCCCATCCCGTTTTTTTTTTTTTTTTTTTTTAAAGCAGGCCCTGGGGGATGGGGTCCCCAGGGCCCCAAATAATTTAAAAGGAGGGGGGCCAGACAGCCCCCCTTGATAAAAAAATGTATAAATAAAAAAGCCGGCATCGCTGTGGAGGCCCCGCCCCCTAACTGCAGCACTCAGCAAACGCACCCCCTGGCGCGTTGTAGGTGGGGAATTAATTTCCTTGAATACTGAGGGTCCCTGGGGGCCAACTAGCCCCCAGGTACCTCCAGTATGCGCTAGGGAGCTGCGTTGCAGAGAGGTGTTCAGAGGCCACGCCCCTTTTACACCTCTCTACAACGCAGCTCTGTGGCGCTCACTGGAGGTACATGGTGGGCTAGTTGGCCCCCAGGGACCCTCAGGATTCAAGGGGAATTAATCCCCCAAATTAAAACCCGCCAGGGGGTGCGTTTGCACAGTGGTGAAGGGAGGGGGTGGGGCCTGATGTGACATGTGTGTACTTATGCAATCACTCCACCAACACCCAAGCACTTATAAATTCACCCTGCACTCTCCTTGCAGCACTCTAATCATCCAGTCACTACCCATGCACTCATGCAATGACCCATGCACTAACTCATGCACTCCTACAATACCCTGAGCAGTACCCATGCAGTCCAGCCATTGCCCTGTCACTACCCATGCACTCCTCCAATCACCCAGCGAGCACCATGTACTTATCCAATCACTCCGCCAAAACCCAGGCACTTATAAATTCACCAAGTACTCTCCTTGCAGTACTCTAATCTTCCAGTCAGTACCCATGTACTCATGGAGTGACCCAGGCACTAACACATGCACTGCTACAATCCCCTGTGCACTACCCATGCAGACCTCTAACCACCTACACAGTACTGATTCACTCCTCCAATTACCCAGGTTGTACCCATGCACTCCAGAAATCCCTCTGTCACTACCCATGCACTCCTCCAATCACCCATCCAGCATCATGTACTTATCCAATCACTCCGCCAAAACCCAAGCAGTTATAAAATCACCATGCACTGTCCTTGCAGCACTCTAATCATCCAGTCACTACCCATGTACTCATGCAATGACCCAGGCACTAACTCATGGCAAATACAGAGGAGGTCATGCTCATTACAGGGGTACCCCAATGCATAGTGTTCCCTAGTGTATGTAGGTGTTTTCACTGTATTCTAAGTGTCTTTTAGCATAGCACTGGCTCCGGTCCTGGTTAGTCAGAGTCAGTTACCACCAGTACCCGTCACTAAAAAGTTGGGGGCACAGGAGGACTTTCTGCTCCTCTGTTGGTTCTTTCTGCACATCTCTTGCTTCTTCCTGCACTTTTCTTCATCTTTCTGGACTTCTGTTGCCTCTTTCTGCATTTGTCTTGCTTCTTGCTGCGCTTTTCTTCCTCTTTCTTCACATGTCCTAACTTTGTAGGCATAGTTAGAAATTAGCATTTAAAAAACCATTGAAATTCACTGAAAAAACCATAGGTTTCAGGCACGTTATAGTTAGAAATTAGCATTTAAAAAACCATTGAAATTCACTGAAAAAACCATAGGTTTCAGGCACGTTATAGTTAGAAATCAGCATTTAAAAACCTTAGAAATTTACTGAAAAACAATAGGTTTCAGGGACGTTATAGTTAGTTGGACATTTCACTCGTACAAAACCATAGAAATTCCCCCGTTATAGTTAGTTCAGCTAACTATAACTCACACCCCCGCAATGCACTGCTGATGACGTCACATATTACATCATTCATGACATGGTCAGTGACATCACTGATGACATCTCAAATGACATCATCCACGTCAAAATCTGATGCACCTCCTCACACTCTAATATAATCTTTGATACACCCACTGTAAAATACAGACTACCATTTTCGAAACCATCGACACACCAATACCAGTTACTACGGGCCTGATTCACAGAACTAACTTACGTCAAAAACGTAAAGTTAGTACTTTTGGTATTCACAGAATACACTTACTCATTTTGGTATTCACAGAATGAATTTACTCATTTCGGTATTCACAGAAGTTAGTAGTCCTAACTTTAGGACTCCTAAATGCCTTCTGTGAATACCGAAAGTCTTAAAGTTAGGATTTTTCTCAGTTTAGGAGTAGTAAAGTTAGGACTCCTAACTTTAGGACTCCTAAACTGAGAAAAATCCTAACTTTAAGACTTTTCGGTATTCACAGAAGGCATTTAGGAGTCCTAAAGTTAGGACTACTAACTTCTGTGAATACCGAAATGAGTAAGTTCATTCTGTGAATACCAAATGAGTAAGTGTATTCTGTGAATACCAAAAGTACTAACTTTACGTTTTTGACGTAAGTTAGTTCTGTGAATCAGGCCCTACATACGCACTCACTGATTCCTAGGTCTACACACACATCCACTCATACAATCACTCATACATACAGTCTCTCATCAATACAACACTATCATATACACTCATACACCTATACAGACACTCACACACTGCCACTCATCCATGGAGTTACTCACACACCTAGTCAGTCATGCAAAGAATCAATCACACTCCCATTTCCTCACCTATACAGTTATACACACACCACCTCACTTATTCAAACATATACTAACACATACTTACTCTCTTATACAATACTGATACAAGTACACACTCATCCATACAGCCACTGTCACAGTCACTGACTCTCACGTATAGTCATTTATATACTCCAAGTCTCACATACACTGCCTTTTACATATGTAGTTACTTGGACATGTACCACTGAGACATCCAATCTCTCACCAACACACCCACACACACACTCACCCATCCATTCAGCTGTTTCCACATGCACTCTTGAACCCATACACCCAGTGAATCAACCACTCATACATCTATGCACAGAGTCACACGCCTCCCACCCACCCACCCACACACACTCAGTCTCCCATACAAATACTCAGGCAACCAATCAATAACCCATATAGACACTCATGTAGCTACTGACCAACACATGCAGCAGCTTACACAACAACAGACATACTGATACACACATTCAGACAGTTTAGTCACTAACCCATGCATTCAGTTAGACACATTTAATCACTCACATACAGTCAGTCACGCACATACTAAATCCTCCATCCAGACACTTATACACCCAGTCATTCTTCAATACACCTTGGCATATATATAAAACATATTTAAACTTTAGAGAAACACACAGTCACTAGATGATGTCATCAGTGATGTCACTGACCATGTCATGAATTATATAATATGTGACGTCATCAGCAGTGCATTGCGGGGGCGCAAGTTATAGTTAGCTGAACTAACTATAACGGGGGAATTTCTATGGTTTTGTACGAGTGAAATGTCCAACTAACTATAACGTCCCTGAAACCTATGGTTTTTTCCAGTGAATATATATATATATATATATATATATATATATATATATATATATATATATACACACACACACACATAAATATATGTGTCACTGTTGTTTCTGCTTCATATTTATTTCAGTTGTTTTCTAGGAAACTAACGTTACCTTTACATTCTGTATGTTTCAGGTTTGACCTTCTATAGGTGAAGACATGGACTGGCAAGCATGCGTTGTTTGCCAGCAAGGTACTACTGAAGGGCTGAAGTGTTCCTTGAATGCAGTAGGACCTGTAGATTAATCTCAACTATATAAGAACTTTCTAAAAACAGTCAGTTAATTTCACAAATTGAACAGGTTCCCTGTGACTCTCTACTTCAAAGAAGCCACAACTGATTTAATCAAGCATCAACCTAGTTGGCATAAATCCTGTCATGGAAAATTCAACAAGTGCAAGTTGGTATGAGCTCAGAAAAAAAGAGACTTTAAAGAAGCAGGGCCATCCAATGAAGTTGCAGAATGAAAGGGATGTAGTCATCGCCTGTCACAAACAAAGAAGATCTGAATCCTCTGCACAGCAAGTGAGGATGACCCTCATGAGTTCATGACACTTCATCTTGATAAGAATATCAGACACATGGCCACTGACCTACAGGATACTGCTGTTGCAGGATTCTTATTTCCGGTCCAGGGAACAGCTAGCTTGGCAGTTCGGGCTGGACTGTTTACATGAGGAACAGGGTCAAGACTGATTTGCATATGGCTAGGTCTGAACTTGGATGGCGAAGTGAGCTAGAGAACGATGATGGATTCAACCCAGATCTGTGACTGGGGGTGAGTGTCTGAAAAGTTTCAGCGCTCCGTCCATCATCTCCCTGTGTTTACCCTAAGTTGGCAGGGTATGCCCAGATGTGGGTCCCTTGCTCACTTTGCCACTGAATTCAAGATAGCCTGGCCGATGAAGGGTGTTACCCCGAAACTGGTCCCAGGATACTGGTTTCCGGTCCAGGGAAGACCTAGCTTGGCTGTTCGGGCTGGACTGTTCCCATGAGGAACAGGGTCAAGACTGATTTGCATATGTCTAGGTGTGAACTGGGGTGGCGAAGTGAGCTTAAAAACGATGATGTATTCAACCCAGATCTGTGACTGGGGGTGAGTGTCTGAAAAGTTTCAGCGCTCCATCCATCATCTCCTTGTGTTTGCTTTGTTTGCCATAAGTTGGCAGGATATATCCAGACGTGGGTCCCTTGCACACTATGCCACTGGATTCAAGCTAGCATGGCTGATGAAGGATGTTATCCCGAAACTGGTCCCAGGATGCTTGTTTCCGGTCCAGGGAAGATCTAGCTTGGCAGATTGGGCTGGACTCTTCCCATGAGGAACTAGGTCAATACTAATTTGCATATAGGTGGGTCTGAACTGGGGTGGCGAAGTGAGCTAAAGAACAATGATGGATTAAACCCAGATCTGTGACTGGGGTGAGTGTATGAAAAGTTTTAGAGCTCCGTTCATCATCTCCTTGTGTTTGTGTTGCAGTGAGAATAGCTGCTGGAGATGTTGTAGCAATAGATGGCATGTACCACCTGAATTGCCTTGCCGTATTCTGGAATCATCATCGATTACTCATGAGAAAAAGCGCTGATGGAGGTCAGATGGAAGAAAAGAAGATAGAGGGACGGGCTTTCATTGAACTTATTAACTTAATAGAAAACTCAGTAGGAGAAGATGTTTTCTGCTTTAAGCTGTCTGAGTTGCGTCACAAGTATGCAAATCGTCTTGTGACACTTGGAATTCAGAAAGAAGCAACAAAGTTTGCTTCAAGGAAAAGGTTCTTGGCTACTTTCCACAGGGCAGAGTGCAGAATGATGGAAAGCATGTTGTGCTTATTTTCGACTGAGGCATGAAGCAAATGCTGAAACATGCTTTCACAGATTAAGAAAGAGATGCAGCCATATTTGCAAAAGCTGGCAATATCATTCGAGAAAACATCTTGGGATCCGACGCATTTCACTACAATACCACCTTCCCACCACATTGTCAAAATAACTCAGTACCAATGGCATTGAAATGCTTGTTTCAATGTTGTTGAATGGGTCTGGCATCAATTTACACGAATTCCAGGAAACTCTAACTATCTCCCAAACAATCATGTTCAACTGCAAGAAGACAACAAAATATGTAGTACAATCTCACCATTCTGCTGAATGTGCATATCCTGACACGGTCAAGAAAATTGATAACTCAACTGTACCATATGGGAATTAGGGTCAGTTACCACTGCATTGTTCAGGTGGACAATCAGCTAGCAGCTGCTGTTTTCCAGAAAGCACAGAGAGAAGGAGTTCTGTGTCCATCTAAGCTTTAAAATGGGCTTTTCACAGTTGGTGCAATAGACAATCTTGATTACAACCCTTCAAGCACCACTGCCAAGGGCTCTTTCCATGGCACAGGAATCAGCACCTTTCAGACACCAGCAATCTCAAACCCATGACAGACCAGAGTAGTTGTCACACTTTCTGCAGAGGCCGAGAGAAAAAAACTTATCTTTGCCTGATAGCTTCACCACTGTACCAGCAGTAGCTCTGAAAGAACCTACAGTTGAGGTGCCAAAAATTAACATGACAAAGGTAGTTGTGTGAGATATGGTGGAAGCAAAGAAACATGAGAAACTGTGGATTGAACCATCTCTCCAACTGATTGAGAAGGAGAAGCTAGAAAAGGAAGACTGTCTGGCATGGTCAGCCTACCATGCTTCCCATCAGACAGAGCAATCTTTGAATGAAGAGCCTGCTTTTTCACACCTTCTGCCTTTCTTCTATGAGAAGGCAGCTTCAGTGGCCATGATCAAGCATGGCATGGATGTTGTTTGTCAGTCAACAGAGTTCCCCAATCCCATGTAGCTCCCAGTATTTGCAATGGATACTCCTCTTGAGCTTGATAGCTCGAGAAGGGTGTACTTTGTCTGGGACAGGAATGTCAAAGGCAGCATCAAATACTCTGTCAGAGAGAAAAGAGGAAAAGGAAAGAGAAGAAAGGTTGCCAATCAAAATAAGATTCCAGGATAGTGGCAAAACGTCTTATGATTCAGACAACACACAGGAATTGTTCACGTTTCTGGCCAAGAAGATCAAGAGCAGTAAATTCCCCCCTGGCAAGGAAGTACTGACAACATATGGAGATGGCATTCTGGTCAGAGGCAGTAACCTATCCATGCACGCTTGTAACCACGAAGAGGCAGATTCAAGACTGGTTTTACATGTACAACATGCCCTGCACAAGGCTCTGTGTCTCGTTTGGTCTGCATTGTGGACACTGAGGTTGTAGTGATCCTGACAGGAACGTTTCACCAGCTACAAGACTTGTGTCCCAAGGCCAATATCTGGGTAGCATTCGGTACAGGGAGGAACTTTTCCTACATCCACATTAATGTCATTGCTCAGACCTTAGGAGAGGAGAATTCCACAACCTTGATGGTGTTTCACAGCTTCACTCACTGTGACCTTGTCTCAGCGTTCCTTGGAAAAGGGAAACAAATCAGGATGGATGGCCCAGAAATCTTATCCGGAAGTTACAGCAGCCTTCACCAACATTGCCAGGAATCCATTCATAGCAGTGAACACTCAGAGTGACAGCTTCTGAATTCTTGAACGCTTCACCGTAATGTTGTACCAGAGAACAAGCCAACTGAAGTCAGTGAATGAAGCCTGCAGAGAATCGTTTTGTTAGCAAAACAAGACAATGGAAGCCATCCCACCAATATAGTCTGCTCTTCTTTAACATATAAAGCGTGCGGTTTACCAAGCAGTTATCTGGTCCAAATGTGACGTACCTCAACAGGAGTTATCCTCTCCGGAGGGATGTGGGTGGAAAATGGACAGAGACAGTCAGTGCTGGACCCCATTGTGGACAGCACTACCAGTGGCATCTAAGGCATGTTGTGTACTTGCCAAGTGTGGCTGCAGAGCTGCAGCTGGTTGCACAGGCAAGAAGGCGCTGCGGACCTGCACTGAACTTTGGAAGTGCAATTGCATCTGATACTGGGCTCACAAAAGGCTTTTTTAGAAAGTTTATTAAACACAGAACATATCTGCAGATTTCAAAGTGCTGTTTTTACTTTTGATTTTTTTTAAGTTCATTTAACACAGTAGATTCCTGCAATTAAATGAGTTCTACATATAATAAGTCTGGTTTTACTGTTCCTTCATGTCCTCTTCTAAAGTCAATAACAGAATTATTAATGCTTTTACACAGTTCCTTGGTGCGTGTTTCACAGACCTATTTCTAAAAAATGTCACGTGACAGGATCCATGAGCAATGATCGCTGGATCCTGCCAAAAACTATTAGCATATGACCAAACACAATTCCACACACAGTTTGGTGCCTTTGTCCAACCTGTCCCTTTGATGTTGCTAAGGGACCTCACTATTCAGCCTGCTGCGTCAAGTAGCTTCAAAGCACTATGCATGACACGACTGTGGCCTCACTTCACTATCAGGCGCAGGATTCTTTGTGCATAGGCAACAGTAGCCATCTGCAGCCCCCCTCCATGGATTCATACCTTGACCCTGCCCTCTCTCCCCCTTCAAAACCAACGTGTGGTGTGCCGGGCTAGGCAGATATCAAGGACTGGACATTGAGAAGGACTGCAGTCTTCTCCTTGACCGCCCAAGTAAAGGGAGACCCCTTTGATTAGCCATGGTGCTACTCTACAGCACAGTATACATGAATGGGGTCAAGTGTCTCCTTAAGAGGGTCCCAGTTAAGAGGAAAAATCCAAAAAGAGGAAACAACTTATTTGCAATCTTGTAGCTGTTGACTGAAAAAGAAGATGAACACTGAAGCAATTAGCAAGGAAATTCCTGACAACAAAAGGAGAAGGAGCCAAGGAGGATATCCACATTAAAAATCAAGTAGAGAGTTTCAACTGCAACAAGCAAAAATCAGGAACCTATAAGTAACCAGGGGGCAAAGAACATGATGAAAAATAAGTGACGAAAGCAAATGCATTGCAACACATTCTTCATTTAGCATTGTCTCCTAACATATGATTTAAACAGCAATTGATATCAAAGGAAAAGGATCTACTTCATTTTGGGTTGGAATCTGATATAACGTCCTATGGACAGATCAAAGCCTTGGGAATGGCAGGATATAAGTTTTGTTCATAACCCCTTCCTGAAAGTCATGGTGTTGGCTTGGTAAATGAGGAAGGCCATGTTTGATATTCTTAGTTCTGTGCTAAATTCTGCAGTACCAACCCTCCACATGAGCACAAGCATGGAGATGCAAGAGGGGTCTGGTTGTCATAGACACTCAGTCATGGGCTAAGTGCAGCATCCAAGAACGCACTTCTTGGCACCACGTGGATACCTTCTACTGAACGTGTATGATCCCATGTGAATTCTCAACACTGCTCTCGGCACAGATCTAAGTGTCGATGGCCTGCAGGGGAAGCAGTTGTGAGCACACATTTGCATTCCTTCACCAGCAAGCCTCCCCGCCATCTAGAATGGATATGTACCCTTCCACCTCACCGTCATTACAGTACTTGTGTGTGCATGTCATCAGGTAAGAGTTGACGGTGAGGCCTGAACAACTTGGGTGGTGAGATCAGATGGTTGCTAATGGACCTATATTTATTGAGAACCCCGTTTAATTGATTTCAGCTTTTGTTGTGCTTTTAGTATTAATTTACTTTTGCTTTATAAGACAAAGCACTGGTTGGATATTGACACTGATTCCCTAACCTCACAACTGCTTCAGTAGCTCTGGGCTGCTTGGTCTTGCTACTCTGTGGTTCAGTTTTTTAGGGTCCAACAGTAATGGGGCCTAAGGTAATAGGCTCCAGGTGTTAAAATTGGACCCAGTAAGCCCTGTTTACCCTGTGATACGCAAATTAATCCTAGCACTAATCAATAAAGATAAGTGCATTTGAGTACAGCTTACAGTCCAATTCAATAAAGTATGAGAGAGAGAGAGAGCTTACCTAAAAATCGCAAAGAAACTGCATCTAGTTCAGTTAGGAACAGACAATACTCTATTCGGTTGCCAAACGAGCTACAGGAACGAACAGGCCCAAAGTTGCGTAAGGTCCATCTATATGACAAACGTGCCTAAAATTTTCCCACACACGAAGCGCCAGGGCAATGAATCCTTGGTAAACAAATCCATACACTGGATTCGAAAGGTGAGGTGGGTGTAGATCTGTCATTAGGGAGGACATCTTATGGGCAAAGAGGCTATCACACCATACCTCCCCAACTGATTCTATAGAATTACACCTTAGGGATGGAACTTAGTCCACAACTTTATAGCCCTAGAGGCAAGATCATGTTCGCCCATCCAAACGAACATTAGACTAAAATACAATCCCTTCAGTACTTTACAGCAGCTAGGATCCACCAGACAAGGAATCCCCCTGGGTTCAGACTCACCCTTAGCAATCAGCGACTGACTGACAAGCCGAGCCAGTCATGCCTATTCGTCACCCCCCTTCACAAGAAAGATCGAGCATTTAGGAACCAAACTGTGGTACTATATTGATCCAATACTACCTTCTCCAAACCCCATTGGTATAGGGCTGTCTGCTCCACAACAGCTGACCAGCATCATCACCAGAGAGGGGGCTCAAACTCGCCCAGATTCCACTGCAGGCCAGGAAATAGGTCATGTATTGAATGAGATTTTAACAATCCATTCAGCTCTAGGAAGTACATCCCCAAAATTTCGTATACTATCTTGGAACGAGCAATTTGACATTGGATTTCTACAGGAAACTTGGTCCATCACCCCTGTCTTTATCCCCGGATATATCACTCATTTCCGCCCAGGACGACCTGCTGGTGGATTATTGATCTGGGTGAAAAGCAATCTGCAATGTACCATCTGCAAACTTAGGATAAAAAGCCCAGATATTCTAGCCATTCATATCAGGGGTAGGAATGGCATGGGACTTGACATCTTCAATGTCTATGCTCGGGGCTCCAAGGCTGGCTGTGGCTCCCCCACCATTTTGTAACTGGAAAACTGCCTACAGGAAAGGGACCCGCAGTCACCAGTAATAGTAGCAGGGGACTTCAATACCACTTTTGAACCCCTGGACGTCCAAGATGTAACCGACAGTGACAAGGTGGACAAGATGTGGCTTGTCCCTCCATTAGACCTGCCACCCATCAAAAAATGGACCCGCACAGCGCTACAATTACAAGCAGTAACTCTCGAGCATGGGCTCAGGGCCGCTAAAGGCAGGACTATGTCCGATCAAAAGGGGGCAAACACTTTTAATAGAACCATCAACATGAGCCGCATTGATTATATCCTGATAGATATCAGATTGTGGAATGGGGTGTTGGACATGATAGTTGCGTCAACTACAGATAGTGGCCACAACCCCCTCGAACTTGACATGTCACCTCTGCGGGACAAAAATCTTGGCCACCCACACACAAGACTTTTAACCAAGGAGGTATGCCCGACAAACAACAACAGGCGACTCTAGTGGGTATGTGTAGCCATTGACGGATTAAAACTAGAAGCCATGAAGGGCATACTGCTAGAGAGCACTAGCGAGCTACTTAGCCTACTTGAGCAGCACGACGGGCTCTCAAAGATTACGCCATGCCACACATGTTTTTAATCGATTAGCATCATTTTTTAGTATCTCTTAGGCCCCAGAGTAAACCGAAATCAGCCAGGCCACACTCCTCTTGGTTTAACCAGGAATGTAGAAACTCAAGGTTACAATTGGCTACGGCCATTAGAGCAAAGAATGTGACGGACTTGAAAGAAGCGAGGAAATCTTACAAGAAAGTTCAGGCTAAATCCAAAAAGACTTGGAGGAAAACAGATGGCTCCAGATTAAGGATGCTTGCCAAAATAAGGATTCACAACAATTTTGGTTATTGGTGACCAGGGGAGATACCAATAAGACCAAGACCCCCCACCAACAATATCGCCATATCCACCTGGCATGAACATTTCTCTGCAGTTTACACTAAAACAGGAGCCTTGGGTAGGGAGGGCTTTACCACCATCCCCACCAACACTTTGACTGCTGAACATTTTACCTTGGAGGAAATCACACAAAGCATAAAATCAGTAGTCAGGAATAAGGCTTCGGGGCCTGATGGCATCCCCGGTGACATCTTCCTCCACGACACAGTCAATTGGTCCAAGTATATATGGGCACTTGCTAACGGAATTGCCACCGGAGCTGCAATACCACCCTCGTGGAAGATAGCCGAGGTCATCCCGGTATTCAAAAAGGGTGATCGCTCATTACCATCCAACTACAGGCCCATTAGCCGGATCGATGGTGCCCAAAAGATTTTCTCACGTGCACTTCTCACGAAGATCACGGATTGGATGGAGGAGACTATCATCTTATCCCTCTTCCAAAAGAAAGTCAGCACCATCAATCAGGTTTTTCGATTCTCATTACTGGCATGGAAAACAGTCACATTAGAAAAGGGCAGTCTTTACATAGCATTTATCGACTTGAAGTCGGCCTTTGATCTTATCCCCAGACACAAGCTATGGCAAGTTTTGCAGGAGCTGGGCCTTCCGCCATCGCTCCTTGCGTTGGCCATTCGCCTCCACGAGGACAATTTTGCGAGGGTCCGCTGGGGGGGATCAAGGGCAGTTGACAGACCCAATTAGAGTTGATAGAGGGGTTAGACAGGGCTGTGTGCTGGCTCCGACCCTGTTCTCACTCTTTATCAATGGAGTGGTTAACTATCTTGCGGAAGTCCCAGCTTGCGCCCTCTCTCTGGGGAGTGTCAAAGTAACAACCCTATTTTTTGCAGACGACACGCTGTTGGTCTCAAAGACCCCCAGTGGTCTACAACTGTTGTTAGATCGCTTCAACACTTTCTACAGGTCGAGAGGCCTGGAGATCAACACATCAAAAACAAAACTTCTATTGATGAACTCCCACAAGTCCTTTAATGGAAAATTGACTCTCGGGGAATACCCTTCGAGAGAGTAACAACATTCGATTAAGTGGCCTGGAAGTACCATATATCGAAGCGGAATCTTCAACAGAAGCACACCACTGGGGCCCTATTGAAGGAGCATAGACGCTCCCAGTCAAGTCCAATAGCGGCACCACTACAAACTTATGATCATAAAGTAGTGGGCTCTGCTCGGTACGGGGCGGAACTTTGGGGGTTTAAAAATTTGGAGGGTCTCCTTATTACTGAGAACAATTTTTTGAGATCCCTTTGTTCTCTCCCACAATGTACTCCGCTTCTTCCTTTAAGACTAGACATGGGCAGACCATCTATTGTGGACAAAGCACGACTCCGCCCCTTGCTCTTTTGGCTGCGTTTGAAACAAACTCCAGAGCTTTCCCATTACGCTGTTGCAGCTGAAGAAGTTTGTAAACATGTTTGTTTTAATAAAATTGGGTGGTTTACCAAAATTAGATCCCTACTCACCGCAATAGGCCTAGGGAGCGCATGGGACGCTAAAGACCCCTGTTCACTACCAACCAAGGGGCTGGTTAAGTCCCAGTATTGGAATTGGGTGGCCCAGTCTAATGCAACATACTCACATGGTGGCCGCCTTACAATAGAATTCATGGATTTTAAATTCCTAAGTGCACACGAGCAATATTTGGAGGTCATTACGATCCCACAGGATAGAAAACTTTACATCCAATTTAGGTTTGGATCCCTTCCTGTGAACTCCTTTACAGCTGGGTGGTGACGGCCTACTGCTGTACAGTTGCATTGCCCTGGCTGCCCTAGCTCTGTTGAGTCAATTGCACATATCTTCTTTGGTTGCCCGATGTACAATTCCCCGAGACGTAAATGGTTGGCGCTTGTTTGTAGGTTGTTGGGAACATGTTGTCACCAAGAAGCGCTGCGCATCTTGAAAACCGACTCAAGACCACTAATTGCAGTAGCTAAGTTTCTTGGAAAAATGTGGATAATTAGAAGGCGCACATTAAAGATGTGATAAGATGTGTCACATGATACTTCTTCTCCGCCTTCCCAAACCTCTAAATGAGTACTAGGCAATAACACTAGGCTCTTTTAATATAGCATGTGGTTTGACCTTTTCTATTGGAATTTTATAGTGGGATCTGTAATGCACTTTATCAGGGTTTCATTGTAGGCTGCTAAACTTTCTATCCTTTTTAACTGTTTTTTTTATTGTTTTTATCTATATTGACATATCTTTTACCATTAATTCATTGTAACACACTTTGTGAATCTATGTCATGTATTCAAACTCGAAGTTCTGTACTGCAAGCATCTGCACTTTTACGGTCATAACACTTCTAAAGTATTAATGCAACGTATCCAATTCTGCAATTTTGTACTGTAAGCACTTGCATTTTTATGGTCGGAACGGCCGAATAAAGTTTGACTTGAGTGTACTCTATCTTTCTGGGAAACTGCATTTTGGTGGACACTGCTTTAACTTCTACTAAGAACTCAGTATCTCTTTATATTCATTGCAAACCACATCCAAGAGGAATTTACATACACTTCCCTGCGCTCCTGGTACCTCATATTGACATACAGCCTACAAATATTAAGCCCCTCAAAAACAAATATCCTCCCATGAATTCATGTTCCTTGTGAGTGAGTTGTGGGTGAACCTCATAAAAAACTGAGTAACTCCATGTTCCTCGTATATTACTTCTGGATGTTTACACATGTACATCACCAGAAACTGAGAAGTCTATCTTCCTTTCACTTAAAAAATAAAAGAAGACTTCTCAGTGACCAATCAACTCTGGATCGGGCTGTCTCGGAATACTGCAAATCCATTCCCCATTCCCCTAAGTCTCATTTATCCCTCTTAAGAGGAGAATCTGCCTTCATTCAGTTATGTCAGTGATAGACTGCTCCTTCTTAACAGATAGAACAGAAGCTGTCAGCCTGGCACCTTACTCCTCAGAAGCCCAGGAACTCATCAAATGTCTCTTCATCCAGGCAAGCGAGGACTGTCGTACTAGAACATATCCAGGGTTTTATGGTAAAGAGCGTGGCCTACTTCTGAGGCCACACTTTGTCCTTACCACCAGTTAGGCGGTTTGTGGTTGCACTATACTACTGAAGGGCGATAAGGTCAAAGCAATGAACACATGTTTGATACGCTTTAGGAACACAGTGGCTCAAATCTTGGCTATACAACTGCCTTCTTTTCCCATGTCTCTATATTGGGGTCATTATGCATGGACTCTTAGATCTCTTACAGTCACTTTGGTGATGGTTTCTTCTTTGATGCTTTAACGGTGGAGTAGTATTCACCATTAACTTTTGGAATATAATATAAGCAATGAAAAAAGCTTGTAATACTAGGGCACCCATACATTGATGCTATAGCTTTTGTTCTTAGATACCCCACCACTCACCTTTAAAAAGCAAAAAACATGTGGTCCAGATGAAGGTGAATACAAGTCGTTATTTCAACTGAAACATGCGTTGACCTGGCTACAGTGAAATCCCAGCTGGCAACACAATCACGGATAGTTATGAATTGTTATCTCCGTGATCTTATCAGTGTATGCTGATGTGGGCTGGGGATAGTATGTGTGGAGGTGTATGTGCTAGTGTGGTGTTGAGTGATAGGTCAGGATGTGAGTGTGGTAGAATTATGGGGATACATTAATGATTTCAATGTGCAAGTAAATTCTAACTATGATGACTGTTCTAGATGAACATGACATGTATATTGGAATTGTATAATTGCATGTTTTGCACTTCAAAAATGTTTGATGTTTTTAATTTTTGTACAATCAAAGTAAATATTAGAAAAAGTTTTTTCACAGTGATAAAGGCAAAAAATGAATTAAACAAAATGATAAAATGAACACAAATATAAACAAATGTTTGACATGTATGTAAAGCAGAGGGTAGCCCGTAGAGCTTACATTAGCCTATAGTAAAAGGATACAGGTCGGGTGGGAGATTTTTGCATTATTGTTTGACTCATCTGTGGAGTGCCTCAAGGTTTATTGCTCAACCACACCCTTTTCAAAGCATACATGATCCCTTTGGCCAACGTCATCCATGCACACAACATCCTCTTCTACACCGACGGCACGCACCTCATACTCTTCCTCTCGGATAACACACCCAACACAAGAAACACATTCACCGCCTGCATGACTGAAGTCACTAACTGGATTAAAGCCAAGTCTCTCAAGCTCAACACCTACAAGACAGAAGTAGTGTTCTTCCTCAAGAACACCTCACCATGGGACTCCAACCGGGTGAACTCAGACTCACACCCACAGCCAGCACTCAAGCCAAGAACCTCAGAATAATCATCAAGAGAAAATTGGACATGACCACAGAAGTCAGCGCTGTCACTGCATTCCACTTCCAGACACTAAAGATGCTGAGGAAATTCTTCAAATGACTCCCAAGCAATGCTAGAAAAACTGTCACTCACACCCTAGTCACCAACAAGTTGGACTGCAGGAACACCAAGCAACTTACTAGAAAACCACAAACCATCCAGCAATCTGTAGACAGACTTATCTTCAGCCTCCTACACAGAGCTCACATCACACCACACCTCAAGGAGCTCCACTGGCTTTCTATACACAAGTGCGCTCATTTAAAACTCCTCACAAACACATTCTAGGCACTACACAACTTAGGACCCAGCTACCTAAACCATTGCATCTCCTTCCACCAACCACCCAGACACCTGTGCTCCGTAGGACTCCTACTCGCAATCATCCCAGGCATATACAGACCCAGATCAAGAGAACATGTGTTCCCTTAAACTGCTCCTAAAGCAAGTAATGTCCTCCCACTGCACAATAGAGCCTCCTCCTCCTCTCTTCTTGAATTCTGCTAAAGCGGAGGACCTCTCTTTTTAATTAACCAACTTACCATAGGCAGGGCTAGATACACACACCTGTTCAGCACCAGGATTCCCTTGCGGATGTTAGTGTACTTTGCAAATACACCTAACACTATATAATATTTCCAATATATCTAAAAAGAGCGTTAAAACCGGCGTGCTCTCAATCACCATACATCACACTTTCCTCAAAATTGCACTCTCCTAGGACCCATAGGCAATGGTCATACTCCTCCAACTCAGAGTACTAAGAAAACAATGAGAATTTTCTTGTGGGTGCATTTTAAAAGGAAATCTCATATACAACCCCAACAAACTCTGACACTGTAACTCACCTAACTCCAGGGGATGTATAGTCAAAATATGAAATCTTTCCTAAAATAAATCAGCAGAATCTTTAAAAAATGTAGGGCTTGATGTATCAAAGAGTGTAACCCATTCTGTGTCTATGGAGAAATGTGTTGATACATAAGGACCGTAATGACATTTTCAACTTTAATGTAGTGTGTAGAATGAAAGTCTACTGCTTTATAGCAAAGTAATTAAATGTATTATTAAATTTTTCAACACATCACCGCTCTCTGAAAATTGCTACTAATGTATTTTTTCACATTTTAACAATGCACATTATAACCTGGTATTCAATGTAACCTATTGTGTTAATACTGCCCTTTTGATATTGCTAATATCCGTAATAGCTGAAATCTCAATGTAACTATGCAACCTATATTATCTAATGTTCTAACATGACCTGAGAAGAGACCTGCACAGACAATCCACAATCCTCCCAATTTCCATAGGCTCTCACCCTGTTTGCACTGTAGCACTTTGGGGATGTGGAATAAGGGGAAGCAGGAGAAACAGGGGTAGTGTAGGTACATACAACATTATTCCAGCAGCTCGGGTAAGTAAGTCAGGAGCACATCAGTTCTTGTAAAGTAAGAAATTCATTAATACCACAAACACTTCACAGTAATCAATAAACCCCAAGCTCAAATGTAGTTACCACTATTAGTCTTGAGGGCAACTTGGACAGGGTGAAAGCTGGAAACTTTCTCCTACATGCAAGGCTGTAAGAATAACTTGAGAGAGTTAAGTAGCAAGAAGTTACACATGAACACGAGGAGGGACCTGAAAACCCAAAAATGGAGTTCACAGAAGAAAGGGGCTGGGTGAGTGAATTATTGGGCAGGAGAAAATCCCACCATTTACAGGCACATACTGGAAAGCAGTGCTGGCTTATATAATATTAAAACCTTTACCCTGAAAATGAAGGACCATCAACAATGTAGTCAATTATGCCATCTTGGATTGGGAAATCAGCCATCAAGGAAACAGAGGTCATAAAAGATTAGTGGTCATTTTGAATCAGCAGAACTCTAATGACACATTAAGCAGAGGGTACGAGAGACAAGCTGTCCCCATCTCTGGCCTGATGATGATGATGACCATCACAACCCATCCGGAAAAAAGCTGGGATACCAGGCCCTCTGTGCTGAAGATAGAAAAGCAGGCTGAAACTTTCTGCCCTAGTAAGTCCTGACGTGCTAACACATGCCTCAAGCTCCCACGGACCTGTCCAGTATCCAACCGAAAACATTATACAGAACACCATACATGCGTCCAATACAGCACAAATATTGCTTTTAATTGGGTGTCTCCATGCTTGCAACAGCACTAATCGTTTAAGAACAGCACACAATATTCAACAAAATAGATTAAACAGAACACAGCATATACACTCAACACAGATAGTACCTGTAGTTGGGTAACTTTAAACACAACATACAGATTCATCCAACACAGCACACACATGCCACACAGTTCCCTATCATCATGCTCACAAAAAGTCACGTGACACCCCCCACACAAATCTACAACAGAACACATTACAGAGAACTCCTACAACAACACACACTACCTCTAAATAGCTCATTCATAGACTATGTGCTTGAATACGCTACTAATGATATAAACTGTATTTATGAATGTATGTTGTATTGATAGAGTAAACCTAGTCAAAAGGCAGCAGAGTGCTGTACAGTATCAAAGGCAAGAATACAATCAGTGAGTGATTGAAGAGGTAGCTGGGTTCTGGGAGTGTGCTGTTACTGCATTGTAATGTTCTTTAAGAGGTTCATCTTCAACTCTTTTCTAAAGTGGAGTAGGGTTGAGGTGGTCATGATGGGTATGGGGATGTTGTTCCGGGTCCTGAGTGCATAAACTGAAAAGGCTGATTGTCTTGTTTTTTATTTTTTATACTTCTTTGTTTTCAGTCTGAAGGAGTCCTGACTGCAGCTGTGCAGAATCACAAGAAATAGTGAGTTTGTCAACCAGAAATGCACAGTGTGCATACTGTAAGGTTCATTTAAGCATCATACCCACCACCCTTTGTTTTCCTTAATATAAATGACTCATGACATAACTTTTAACTCCGGGAGAAGGTCTTCTAAATGAGCCTAAGACTTTTTTTTAGGACATCTAACTCTAAAAAATCCTTAAATAATGGAATGGTGAAAACGGATGTATCAGGAGGGCATCTTTAGAAAGCCATAGTAGTTGCCAGATGACCATTTGCAGAAGAAACTGAAAGCTAGATTTAGCTAAAGAAAGTAAAGTAGATGCTTCTCTAAGCTTTTTATGCAAAACGTTTTCTATTTGCAAGATTTCATGGCATGACATGCCACTTTAGGAATGATCATGCTATATGAAGGCAAACTGAAACTACCGTATTGGAGGTATTCATGGGTTAGGCAGCCAAGAGTAGCAATCTAAGGGTATGATGAAGAATTCTACCAGCCACGGTGGGATTCCCATGAGAAGAGAATTGGATATAATTTACGGACGTATGTCTGTATTTTATTGTATGCAACATTTATATAGTGCTTACTACCCCTTGGTGGGGTGCTGATGCACTTTCCCACATGGATATCATGCTCCATCATGCAGGGTGCGTGGTTGGAAGAGTGTTTTCTTAGTTTTGAGCCTATGTGGGATGTGTTTCCACATCATGCATGATGACTACCAAAGTGCAGTTACTGTGTTATGGAACACAGTGTTCACCGGTAAGGAGAATGAGGAAGCTTGAGAGATAGATGTGCAATTTACGGTTTGATGTATACGGACAGCAATGGGATGCACCGTAGGTCTTTGGTGGTTGTATTTATTATATAAGTTTCCAGCCCATTTTCTATAATGGTTGCTGTACTAGGATGGACCGCTCTGATTTTATGTGGGTGGACAGGGATCATGGAAGAGGGAGGATGTCAGAAGTTTGTCCAGATGACCTTCACATGTCTGCGGTGACATGTGAACGTCAGGCTATACAGTTAGTTGCGGCCAGCAGTGACTGACTATGTTAGAGTCCTCTGGTGGCCAGTATTGCTTAGCAGATCTCTCTAAGGAATGGTTGTATCTTCAGTCTGACTGTCCAGTGGCTGTGGAGTGGTTATTTGCAGCAGAGTGATACAGGATACTGACTCATGGATCGGTTCAAATGTGGGCAGGTACGCAACATTGGAGGTAAGAAACCTTAAGAAAGAAAGAAGATGGGGGCGTAAAACTGTTAAAAAAGTGAGCATTTAGGAAAGTGTACGATTAGTCATGGGTCTTGCGCAGCCACCCCAAGCTTCATAATGTGACCTGTAGTTTTTCTGCCTTGTTGCCCATTTGTTGCTTTTCTTTAACATTCCTCTCCGATCTCATCTCTTTTTCCTTGCTTTACACAGGAATGTGTATTACAGAAATTATTTCTTTGGGATTGTCCGAGTTTATTACATTCTTTAAGATAAGAGATGGGGAAGCCCATAAGAAAAATCGTATGATCAAAAAAACATACATCCCTTAGAGCTGGGTTCCACATAATTTAACTGGATACACCAAGTGCAGACTGGTACAGTGCACCCTAATAGAGTGAATGAGCTGCCAAGAAAAGTCTCTTAATGAGGTGATTGCAAATAGTATCCATCAAGATTCCCAGGGAGAAGATACTCTTACTCCAGGTAAAGTAATGATAACCTCGTGGAATATAGCGGGCTGAAATCTAAACTCCATGACCCTGAGTGGGGTAGGTTTATAGATTCTGCAGATATTATTGTACTTCAGGAAACCTGGTCATTGAAATCCCTGTATAGGCCAGTTTTCAAAACATTCTACATCCCAGCTGCGGCTACTGGAGCAGGTAGACAGTCTGATTGGCTAATGATGTGGGTGAGCATTACCATAAACTGCCATTCTAAACAACTAAAAAAAAACTTTACAGACACATTAAGGTTAGAATTCTCTACAGACAAGAATAAGAGGCTAGTGATTTTAAATGTCTACAATGCACGCTTGATCAAATCAGTGGGTTCACCAACATTGAAAACGTTCTCAGATTACCTAGAATTGAAAACCAAGATGCCCTAATTATTTTGGGTGGAGATATTAATAACTTATGAGCGTTGCACTTTTTTGAGGGATCTAACAAAGGATGAAGATGATTCTTGGGATATCCATAAGATTGCCCCCTCCCCCGCCCTCAAAGAACCACTTCACAAAATATTAACGTGTGGCCCTTGTGCTTGTAATGGACACACCACTTCTAACTTACCTAGAAAACTGACCTTCACCAGAGGAAGTTACAAGAGTAACATTGATTACTTTTTATTTGACGTTCAGTTATGGGCTTAACTAATAGACTTGGAGGTAAGAGAAAATATTAGAGTGATCACTATCCCCTAGTATTACAACTCAAAGGGAATGTAATTAAATCTAAGGTGGAGTTAAATGGAAGGGAGGCAGTGACTTGCTAGTTACTAATAATAGGGAAAACATTAAATAGGATAACATCATTAAAAATTATAGAACTCTAAGCAATCTATATAAATACCTTGACCCAATACTGGTCTTCTTGACAGAAGCCGATCTGCAAGATGAATCAATCATTAACATTCACACAACTTTTTAATGACAAATGTAGGTCTTATAAAGACTAATAAACTAGGAGGGTGTCCATGGTTTAATGCTGAATGTAGATCATCCAACCCTACCCTCCTAGTATCTATCAAATCAGGGAAGCAACCTGATTTACACCTTGCTAGGGCAGCTTATAAGGAGACCCTTAAAATAGCAGAACTGGCATGGGAAATATCTCTTGTGGAGGACCTTCTCAAAGGATCACAAACTAGAAACCAGGCTGTTCTCTGGCTCATCATATGCACCAGAGGCCACACCCAAACGATGCTACCGGAGACTAACATCTCGCCCAGAGATTGGGCTATTCATTTCCGATCATTTTATAGAGTATATGACGAAGCCAAAGAAGAAATTATTCCATCACTTCCTAGTGATGAAAATAATACAATGTGTCATAAACATAACACGTGTATTTGTAAAGCGCACTTACCACCCATGGGTCTCAAGGCGCTGAATAACAGATGTTTATTGTTACCCAACTCAATGGTACTCATTTTATCCACCTCAGATGGATGAAAGGCTGAGTGGACCCGCCCGGATTTGAACCTGTGACCATGAGGTGGAACACAGACCCCTGCAGTGGATGCATTAGTCCATTAAGCCACCAGACCCGGCTGTAAAAACAGAAACAGCTTCACCACATAAAGAACACTCTTCAACATTGGCTTTCTCCCCGACACACACACTTGGAGCTTGCAGAAGTGGGAAAGTCCCCTGGATTGGACAAGATCCCTCGCAATTGTTACGATTAGAATCCATTGTTTGGGCCAATTATATTAATATCAGCAATGCTATTGTGACTGAAACCCCCATCGTGGAAAGGGACAGACATAGTCCTAATTTACAAGAAGAATTGTGCCAGGTCCGATCTCGCTAACTATCGCCCAATAAGCTTAATCGACAATATCCCAAAAATATTCTGTAAACAGGTATTGGACAAATTGATTTTCTGGGAAGAGGATAACTACATTTTAAATCAATTTCAGGCTGGTTTTCGACTGAAGACCAGTACAATTGCTCAGGTCTCCTGTTTCTTGATGATAAGATGGAAAGTCATAAATATGAAAAAAGGTAGCCTTTAAGTAGCTTCTGTTGATCTAAATGCTGCTTTTGACACGGTTCCCAGGGCTAAACTTTAGGAGATTTTAAAGGGAATGGGGCTTCCACTGACACTACTAAATGTAATAATACGTCTTGACATTAGCACTCTCACACAAATACGCTGGGGCCCAAACGGAGAACGTACTGAGCCCATTCCTGCAGAAAAGAGGGCGAGACAAAGTTTCCTTTGATTTATTAATGGCTGTGTTGACTTTGTTTGAAATTGGAAAATGACTCTCCTGTTTTGAATGGTTTTAAAACCCATCTGCTTATGTTCACTGATGACACGCTCTTGGTGTCAAAACCCCCAAAAGGAATTAAAATTTTATTAGAAAGGTTTAATTTATTCTGTTCAAATCAAGATCTAATGGTGAACCCAAGCAAGACAAAATGTATGACTATTAACCCGCATAAATATTTTAGGGGGTTCCCTTTCTTTGGGCAATGTAAGCCTACAGAGGGAAAGCGAATTTGACTACTTAGGAGTTCGCTTGTCAAGTTCGAATACTTGGGTATCCCAAATATCCAAGAGTACACTGCTGTTGAAACACAGATCGGCAGCCATTTCTAGATTTGCTGATAAAACATAATTTTACCTGGTTGAAACATGGTTACTCACAGGACGTGAAACGTCCTTTATTTGCTCCTAGTAAAACATAGCAACAGGAGGGAGCTGCCAGCCAGCTCTAACGGTTCCGGCCACCACCCGACCCCTCATATTCCATCTATCCCAACACTCCGCATTCAAATAGAATCCATACATGATAGCGTGCTGTCGGGTATGGATCCATTACAGATACAAAACATCTCCTTCCCCAATTAAACAACAGAATAAGAACAGAAATATCATACAACAATCTGCCACAATAAAAGAAAATATAGAGAAAGATTTAAAAAAATCAAAACAAATTGTACACGTATAGACTTATACATACATGCATGGTGTCCACCTCTACACATCAAAATGCAGTTCACCCCATCACATAATCCCCATGCCCCACCAGCTTGCTCCTGATCCTTTCTTAGCATAATCATGTCCCTCCTCCCTCGTCTCATGAAACCGATCATGTTTCCATTGTATTCTCCGTTCATTTTCTCCACTCAACAGACAATCAGCAACATTCACCACCTTCTTGCAGTTCCATACGTTGCCATCACTCAACAACACTGTGTAGGGGTACACCTTTTCTCTTGTAAAGGTTTCGAAAACTTTGCCAAACACTTGTCCTCCTATCGCCCTTTCCGCACATGCACCCATTCTCCAACTCCAAACTCTTTTTTTTAGACCAGAGACACTTTCCACCTAGTTTTTCCTTTCCACCCCTTTGGAAATCAGGCCTCTCGCTTTCCTGCCATGTATAATCCTTCCCTGTAGCACTGTTAGGTGTAGTGCAATATGCTCACACTAATTTCATTACTGCACCCCTCCACTGACTGCCTTGACCCAAGGAAAACTGTAAACCCTCTTTCAAAGTCCTATTTCACCTCTCACCTAATTCAATGCCCTGGGGACAGTAAACTGAAGATCTAATGTGCTCCACCCCATACATACACAAAAATGCATTCATCTCTTGGGAGACAAACTGCACGCTGTTGTCAGTCACCACCTGCTCTAGTATTCCCTCCCTATCCCACAGTTCTTCCAAAAACTTTAATTCATCTTGAGTGGTAACATGATCAGTAAACATAACCTTTGGCCACCTTGAATAATAGTCTAGGGCTACCAATCCAAACTTTGGACACATACCTAGGACTCTGTATGGACTAGAGATGCCAAGACCAATCTTCTACCAGGGTGCATCCATCTTGTCAACCACAATCAGTGGATACTCCACTGTTCTCTGCGACTTGTCACTCCAAGCGCATAGCAACACTCCCTTATGTCTCTCTTAACATCTTTGTCCAGTCCCGGCCACCAGTATTCTAGTCTCACCCTGCACTGGTCGCAGCTCATGCCCGTCTGGCCTTTGTGTGCCATCTTCAAGATGTTACCCCCTCAACACTTCGGGTACAACCAATAATTCTCCTCTAAGTGTCACCTCACACATTACTGACAATTCCGTACACACACTTCTAAAAGACTCCACCCCATCAGACGCTCTATCCTTTACCGGCCAACCCTTAGTAGTGTACTCCATCACCTCCGGTAATGTGATATCCTCTTTTACTAATTGAACCCACTCCTCATGAGAAATGCGGCCCTCAGTGAGTGAACTCACACTAGCAATCAAGCACTCCTCATCTTTTTCAACTATCTAATTCTGCACTTTTGACAAGTAATCATGACAAGCAGTCAGCCACCACATTACTTTTTCCAGGGACATATTCCTTCCTGAAAGTAAACTCTATCAATTTCAGCACCCATCTGGCAATTCTCAATGATACTTGGCAAATGCCCATGTTGGTAAAAACTTCCACCAAAGGACGATGATCCGCTCGAATTAAGAAATCCACACCCCATACAAATTTGCGGAAATGGCACACACTCCACCAACACACCAATCCTTCCCGTACAATAGTGGAATACATCAACTCAGCTCCCCTCAAAGGACACAAGGCATATGCAATGGTCACCTTTCTCCCGTCTCTGTATTGCATCAATACTGCCCCCAAAACCACACTGCTGACATTCATGTACATTATACATTTGTCTAGCGTGTCGAATGTCTTTATGGCTGGGACCAACACAATAAACTTAAGATGTTCAAATTCCCTTTGACAACCTTCACTCCACTGAAACTGGACATCCTTTCCCATCAGCTTCCTCAATGCATTCACTTTTGTCTGTAACCATCGGAACGAACCGGCAGTAATACTCTAGCCCTAAGAACGAACGCAGTTGTCCTTTGTTCTGCAGAGATGGTGCCTCTTCTATTGCCCTCAGCACTTACAACTTGGGTGCCCCCCACACTCATCCAGCCAATGACCCAAGTACTCTACACTTCTGACACTAATTCTGCACTTGTCCCTTTTGATGGTCAATCCACACTCCTGAAACATTCCCAACACCCCTCGCAAGCCTTTGTTATGTTGTTCCATACATTCCCCACACCAGGATGTCATCCTGGAAGTATGTCACATATTTCTTTCTTGAACAGCTGGTGCATGGCCCTCTGAAACACCGCTGCCGTGGATGCCAGCCCGAAAAGGCATGTGCCTAAACCGCTAGGCCCCCTCAGCTGTGACAAACAACGTAAGTGGCCTCGACTCTGGGTGCAACGAGATTTGGTGATATGCTTACGACAAATCCAATGTAGAGAGACATTTTGCCCACTTGATCAAAGTCAGCATATCACCACTGTTGGGAAGGGGGAGTCGATCAACCCCGATTACTCTGTTGAAGTTGCAAAGGTCCACACACAACCTCAAATCCCCATTACCTTTTTTTGCGAACGCAACCAGGGCCAACCATTCGGAGGCTTCAATCTTTTTAATAATACCCTCCGGACATAACCTTTACAATTCCTTTCTCAAGGGTTACCTCAACACCAAAGGCACACTACGGGGCTTATGTGCACATGCACACACTCCATCCTTCAATATGATTTTGTGCGCAACTCCTTTTAATAGACCTAGCTTTTTCGGGAAAATCCCAGGAAATTCTTACTCCCACTTCACTTCACTTATCACACTCACAATTGGTTGTACTCCTAACACTTGGTCTGGGTGATTGGGATCTAGCCTAATCCTTAAATCTCTCTGCTGCAGCCATCCCAACAAGCTTGAACCATCCTTGGCAATGTAAATCTTGGACTGCGTCTTAACTCCCTGAAATTGTAGTGTCCCAACATAAAGCCCACCAACTCAATAGGCTTGTTTCCATAAGCCACCAATTTGATGTCCGGGGCACACAACTTCCGGTCTAGAGACTTTCCCAGATACTCCTCCCTAACCAACATGTTCCTGAGTCAGTCATCATCCGTACCTCCACCCCATCAATAGTGATATTGCGAAATGGGTGGTAATTGTTCTCAGAACTGCCAACCACACCCACTTGTAAGAGAAATTCTTCCTGCAATTCTCCTTCATCTTCCAACATATTGACACCCTTTTTCTCTCGCAATGCACCGGTTTGTGGTGCCTCCTTCCCTTTGCAAACCATTGCAAAATCCCTTTTTCATTTTGCACGTCTGTATTTTGCCTCACAGCGGGACAGTTCGAGTCCATTGCTACATGTCCCTTCAGCCCACACTTGTAGCAAAACACATTTTTCCCAAATGTTGAGATGTTTCTCTTCATAGTGACTGTTTCTTCTTTCTTTTCGCCAGACGTTTTTTTTTGTGTAGCAATTATTTTATTGGCATAAGTACCAAAAATGACAGCAAGTACAGTGACAAGCAAGCCCAGCATAAACCCATATTCAGATACAGATGCTGTTTGCAATACATTCACCAATACCAAACAATGCTAAAATATAAGAAAGGGAGAAAAGGGGCGTGGCCAAGACTCGGAACGAAATGGCCGCTTGAGCGCTCGGCTCCGTGAACCCTATCCCTCCTCCGTCAATCCTGAATAACGATCCGGCTTCCCGAGGTGGGGATCGTGCCTGTATACCAGCGGAGGCTCCGGGGCCAACACCCGCCGCTCTAAATCATCCAGGGCCGGAGTTCTGGGTCCCGGAAGACGAGGGCCTATCCGCAACTTGAAGCCGGGGGCTAGATTTGAAGGTCCGGCCGCCGGGAGAAGGCGGGGGCGCGGCCTGTAGCCCCAGTGGATCCTGCGCAAAAGTTACCCTGCGAGCGGTGGCTGCAATACATCGAGCTGGCAATACGGCCCTCCCGGTCGCGGACCAGAAGCACTCGACGCCGCTCCAGACACCGAGGCACCGACGTGTGGCGGCTGACCGGTGGGGCTGTGTGACGGTCCGGAGACCCTAAGTCAGGGGGGAAGACCGAGAGGGGCCCAAGGAGTGGTGGGTCCCGGACTCCCACGCACCAAACCCCCCCCCCCCCCCCAGCAGTCTGAAACCGGAACACCGATCCATGCAGGGATCCGGCTGGGGGGTAAAGCGGAGGCGCCTTCCACTATTCCATACGGAGGCCAGGTGATAAGCGACGGGGAGGAGAGGCACCAAGCGTCCACAAGCTTGCCTACACGGTGGCCGGGGCCGACGCTGGGATAAAGCGGTGTAGCGGAGGATGCCTGGCCGCACCCCAATGATCTAAACCCCACGAGCCGCAGGGCCAGCCGGGAACGGGGTAGCAGTGCCTTGCAGCCCCGCTGACTATCGCCTAAGGATTGGCAGACGACGGACTGGGGCCGCACACCATAACACCGGACATAGAACCAAGCGGTGCAGCGGAGGGTTGACCACGAGCCACAATGGCAGCGGAGAAGAGCAAAGTCACAGGTACAAGGGGTTCGAAACTGGTGCAAACTAACAAGCTGGACCGCTATACCCTCCCAAAAGATATGCTACAGAGCCGACAGTCTGGCGGTGGCGCTACCGGAGAACTCGGAGATGGGGACCGGGAACTGTCCCTAAAAGACGTCATGAAAGCAATCACTACGGGCCAGGCTGCACTGGAACACAAAATGGACACCATCGCCATCGAGGTCAACCTGATCCGGGCTGATCTCACTAAACTTAACGAAAAGGTTAAACAGGTTGAGCTCACCACTTCCAGTCTGGTAGACGATGTGGCCCTGCTCCAGGGTGAGATGCAAGACATGCAAGCATTCCGGAAAACCACAGAACTTAAGCTTGATGACTATGAAGGGCGCCTACGCCGCAATAACCTGCGCATTTTGGGAGTACCTGAAAAAGCGGAGGGACAGACTCCGGACCTTTTCGTGGAAGACCTTGTGTTGCAACACCTAAAACCTAAGGGCCTGAGTAAGTTTTTTGTCATTGAGAGGGCACATAGAATCCCAGGGGGTCGTCCCAGGCCGGGAGCCCCCCACGCCCAATGCTGGCTAGAGTGCTAAACTTCCGGGACAGAGACGTGATCCTTCAAAATGCCAGAACGGGGACAGGCCTCCGCTTTGAGAACGCCAACATTTCCTTTTTCCCGGACTTCACGCAACGAGTGCAGCGTCAACGAAAGTCCTTCACCATAGTGAAGCAGAAACTTAGGGAAAGGGGACTGAAATACTCTATGCTATTCCCAGCGCGCCTTCGAGTAGAAGCCGGAGGGAAAATCTGGTTCTTCGAACAGCCCGAGGAAGCGGCGGACTGGCTGGAACATCAGACGGAGCGGGCCTTGCGAGATCGAACGGCTGGGGGAGAAGATGCCTCTCAGGCACACATCTGACAATGACGTCATGAACAGGAATCCCCTCTAGCGAGGTCTGGCCATCGAGTGTGGCTGGGACAGGTAACAGGCGGTGCGGCGGCTGGATCCCGGGGAGAAGCCTCCCTCTAGTTGACAATTCTTCGGAACCTTTGGGGTGTATCCCATGTAGGGAACTTGTCAACGTATAATAGTCTCGGGGGGGATGGGAAAGCGGGCTGTCACGCCCTCACATTATCTTCTATTAGTTCTTTATTGGGGCGACAGGCACTCTGCAAGTTTCTTATGGGCAGTTCTGAGCCCAGAGTGCAGGGCAGCGGGGTGGGGGGATGTTGGGGGAAGGGGGGTTGGAGGGTTGGGGGGTTATGTTTATGTAGTAGTATTGTTTTTACATCGGTATCACATGCCACAAAGATGACGGAGCCATCTGCCAATAGTAACCTAAACCACGAGCATCATGGGGGATAAAAATGTTAAAATATTGAGCTGGAATGTTAACGGACTTGGGGACAAGATTAAACGCAGCGTGGTACTCCAATACATAAAACGTCAGGGTCCAGACATCGTACTCCTACAAGAGACTCACCTGGTCGGGAATCTCTGTAGAGCTATGCACAGGGGAGGGTACACAATGGTCGCACACGCGGGATTCACCTCGGGCTCCAGAGGGGTGGGCATCATGGTTAAAAAACACTTCCCCTGACGGTGGAATCCGTGTGGACGGATGGGAGGGGTAGATATGCTGGGATCTCTGGCACATGGGAGGGCCGCTCCATTACATTAATGTCGGTCTATGTGCCCCCGGGGGTGCAGGGCTCCACCTTCGCCGACCTGGGCTCCGTCCTACTTACGGTGCCAGATGGCCTCCTGGTCCTCGGAGGAGATTTTAATGCAGTAGTTTCAGGCACACTGGACAGATACCCCCCCAGGGAGATAGGACCAGCTGCACGCTGGCTGCCCGAATTTCTCGACACTATGGGGTTGGTAGACGGTTGGCGCACACACCACCCAGACCAGATACAGCACACCTTTCACTCGGGCGCCCATCATAGCCTATCTCGTTTGGATTACTGCCTGGTCCCCGCAGCACAAGTCACGCACATACACGAAATCAGACACTTAGCGAGGGGCATCTCGGATCACTCTCCGATATGGGTACACATAGTACTCAATCAAGTAGCAGTGGGTAGACTGGCTCCAATTAATCCCTGGTACCTTCGAGACCCGAAACTCCGTGGAGACCTCCACAAGGCCATGGACGACTACTTCTCCGAGAATGTAGGGTCAGTATCTTCATCCCAGTCCCTGTGGGAAGCGTTCAAGGCTGTGATTCGGGGACAGGCTCTGTCCTTGATCGCCGGGGCGAAGAAAGATAAACAAAAAGAAGTCCTCGCTATAGAGGCAGACATCTACAGGCTGGAAGGCGACCTAGAATCGGGCGTGACACCGGAGAAACTCCATTCCCTCAGCCTGAAACAACACGAATACAAAGCCCTAGTTACAGACACGGCCAAACTACTAGGTAGGGAGCGACAAGGTAGGATCTACGAACAGGGTGACAAAGCAGGGAAGCTAATAGCATGGCTAGACAAAAAAGAATGGGCGAGTAGATTGGTCCCGGAGCTTAGGGGCGAGAGAGACGTCTCCATTACTGAACCTCAAGAAATAGTGGACAGATTCGCCGCCCACCTACACAATATATATACGACAGTGACCCCACACACAGAGGAAGACTCACAGGACCTCCTTCGCGATATCAGGCTCCCCTGCCTCTCCTCAGCAGAGCGCGACTTTATGGATAGTGACTTAACCACAGATGAAATCGCGCAAGCAATTCGTGCATTGAAACCAGGCAAGGCCCTGGGACCCAATGGTATCCCCATCGAACTATATAAAATGCGGCCCGACAAACTTGCACCATACCTAAAAGCGATGTTTGAGGAATCTAGAGATTGTGGGGTGCTGCCACGGGAGCAGAGAATAGCCACTATCGTTACGATACATAAGGAGGGGAGGCCCAGGACGGACTGCTCCTCCTATAGGCCGATCTCCCTCCTCAACGCCGAACCCAAAATCCTGGCAAAGCTCCTGGCGATTCGCCTGCTAAAAGTAATAAGCACCCTGGTGCACCCAGACCAATCAGGCTTCATGCCCCACAGAAACACGGCCCTAAATATTCGCAGGATTAACGGAGTGCTAGGGAGAGCATCCACCATTCGGGAGGCGGCGGTGATAGTGTCATTGGACGCAACCATGGCGTTTGACACGGTCGAATGGTCCTACCTCTGGGCAGTTCTGGCAAAACTGGGCTTTGGCCCAAAATACATAAAGTGGGCTCGTCTCCTGTATCAGGATCCACTGGCACAGGTAGTAGTCAACAATAAACTGTCGGCCACGTTCCCGCTCAGTCGTGGTACCCGTCAGGGATGCCCACTCGCCGCTGCTCTTTGCCCTCGCTCTGGAACCACTGGCTGCATGGATCCGATGGGACCCCAGGATACGAGGGCTGGGGTGGGCCCCCGAGCGGGAGGACCGGATTTCACTCTATGCAGACGACATTTTACTCTATCTGGCCTCCCGAGGAAATCCCTAATAGTAGTGTTAGATATCCTGGCAGTATTCGGGAGATTTTCTGGATTCACCATTAATTGGGGCAAATCCGTACTACTCATCATTCAGGGGGAGCCCCCATCCTCCCGAGAGACTGCCCGCTTCGAATTACAACTGAGGGCTTTACATACCTGGGTGTTTTCATCTCTCTGGATCCCGTGGCCCGATATGCCCACAATCTTCTTCCACCTCTGCGTAAACTCAAAAAAGACATCGCCAATTGGAAAGCACTCCCCTCTCCCTACTGGGCAGAGCGACCCTGTTTAAGATGATGTCCCTGCCCAGATTCCTATATGTATTACAAAATGCCCTGGACCCGGTACCGGCGCACTTCTTCAGGGAAGTAGAGGGTCTTCAGAGAGAGCTGCTCTGGGACGGCAGATCGCGCATCGCCCTAAATAAGTTGACCCTAAACTGGTACGATGGTGGCATAGGCCTCCCGGACATTAAAAAATACTATTGGGCAGCACACCTTGCTGCCATCAATCATGGTACATATGGGAGGGGCGACGATCCGGGCTATGGCATGGATAAATGGCTCCTCTCCGGAGGCAACTACAACAGGGCACTATACGCGCGGCCCCAGAGATACCATCTAACAGGCCCAACAAACCACTCGGTCCGCATCTGGCATGAAGCAACCAATTCCCTGGGGTGGGGACGAAAACTGACGTTGGCAACCCCACTGTGGGATTCTGAATTATTGGGTAACTTATGGAGGTCGAAGGGCTTCGACAAATGGGACCTCATCGGCATAACACAAGTCAAAGACGTTTGGGAAGAGGGGAGAGTTAAGTCCTTCACCACACTGCAGACTGAATATAACCTAGCCGACACTGAATATTTCAGATATGCTCAAATCCAACATGCGATCCAATCGCATCTGCCCAAAGGGGTACCCCCCCGGGAAGCCTCGCCCCTAGAGGACAGAATCCTGGACGGACACCTACCAGACAAGACGATCTCCTTAATATATAAAAAGCTGATAAATAACACGACAGACCCACTCCAGACATTAAGGGAACGATGGATGGGGGACGGGATCGAGATGGATGATGAGGACTGGCGGGAGGCGGTGGCCTCCCCTAGGGTGGTCGCCATACCGGCACGCCTGAGACTAGTTCAGCTAAAGATACTCCATCGGGTATACATCACCGGGCCACGCTTGATCCGGATGGGGGGAACAGATAGTGGGGAGTGCAGGAGAAGATGTGGACACCTGGGAACCTTCCTGCACATCATATGGGAATGTGAACACGTTAGTTCCTTCTGGCGCGGGGTACATAAGGTAATGTGGGAAGTGTTACACGTCCGCCTCTCGCTGGAGGCGAGACGCTGCCTTCTAAACATATGGGAGCCCACAGACCTGAGCACGCATCAGATACAATGGGCCAGCCTGGGGTTCATGATAGCCAAGAGAAACATTGCACAACTATGGGGCGCTGCTAAACCACCGACTCTGGAAGCCTGGGAGAGGGACCTAGATTGGTGTATGTTTAGGGAGAAGACAGTGTATACCACCAGGGGATGCCCCAAAAGTGGGTCCGAATCTGGAATCCATGGAACGACTTTCGAGGAGGAATATGTATGCCACCTGTTATAGCTGACTCAGATGTCCCCTCCTGATCCGGGCCACTCCCCTCTGATGTAGATATGTAATCCTTTTCTTCTGTACAAAAGTACTATTTATTAATTGGCAGTGATTTCTGTATTGTATATATGAACCGATGTATGTTGTAATAAAAAGATTTATAAAAAAAAAAGAAAGGGAGAAAAAGATGGAGCGGGGTAAGAACATAATAAGCTATAGATGGAGAAAAGAAAAGAAGGGAGATAGGACAGGAAGAAAAGGAGAGGGAAGACAAGACTATAAAGCAAGGAAGAGAGGGCGGGGAGATGTGACGTTCAGGTGAAGCCCAAGTACAGTAACGCTAGGGGTGGTGTATTGATGAGATAGAATCAAGAGTCAAAGCGAATTGAGGGGGGGGGTCATACTGCAAAAAGGGGGACCATGTGAGAAGAAAAATATCTGTTTCGTCCATCAAATTGTAAATTGCCTTTTCATAGGATGCAGTCTTGTACATCTCCGCCAGCCACTCCTAATGCAACAGCAGTTATGGAGAAAGCCAGTGTCGCAGAATGCAGAACTTGACAGCTGTAAGGGCAGTGACTCGCAGGCGATGGGCATGGCTCAGAAAGGTCTGATAAGTCAGGGAGGAGAATTAGGGGGTAAAGAAGTGGCGGGGGCAAATCCATAGATTCCTGGAGCATAGATCCCACTGCTGTCTAGAAGGGACGAATGACAGGACAATCCAATAAGGTATGAACTATATCACAGGGTGCTTGATCACATCGCCAGCAGGCAGAGTGAGGGCGCAAGCCTGCAACCTGAAGCTGCACAAGGGTTCAATGCCAGCCCTGAAGGATCTTAAAAACTTCATCCGTGACCCTTGGAATCCCCATTCCAGGGCCTTTAAGAGATCTACACAATCTTCCTCATCAGATTCCACCTGCAGGCAAGCCTGCTAGGTCATCCTGAGGCTAGTCAATTGTGTCTGGGAGTAGAGGTGACGAATCAGGAGATTGTAGAATCTGGACACCACGCCTTTAAACTGACCCCCAAGTGTTTAAGTAAGAGAACACTGGGGAACGAGGGATGATCCAGGGCTGGGGACCCAGTTTACTCAGCAGGCAATGACGCAAATGTGCGTAGCACCATTGTTGAGTACGCAACAAGCCAAATTCATCCCGTAGAATCTCGAAGGACTTGAGCTCACCACTGGAAATCAGGTGTGCAAGAGTCAGAATCCCAGCTCTGCGCCAGGGTCCTCAATCATGGCCTCTCCGATGCAGAATCCAGTATTGTTCCAGAGGGGAACTTTGTCATGGAGATGCATATCCACCAAAAAGAGCTTGTGAACCCATATCCAGGTGGAGTACATGGTTTTCAGCAATGGGGGCAGGAAGATAGAGGGCCTGTAATCCCAACGGGGCCTCCTGGAGTCTGCGTTTAATCGCTACCCATAATGGGAGGTCTTGGACTCGGGGTGCATGTACGCCATTTGTGCCAAATATAAGGCTAGACAGTATGCTCCACAGATGACAGGCTTAGTCCCCCTGCCAATCTATGGGCGATAAGCTTACGAATTGCCAGACGAGGTCTCGATGAACCCCAGATGAAGGCCTTAATAGTCTTGTCTATCTGACGCAGGCTCAAGAGGGGTATTAATTGGGGAAGCATGCCTAACACATATGTGATTTGGGGGAGGGTAACCATTTTCACTGTTTGAGTCCATCCCCAGAGACAGTGATTCAGGTGGGACCACTTCATGATGTCCACTCGCATGCGCTCCATAAGGGAGTCCAGATTATCCGATACCATGCACTCAAGGCCCCTGTTAAATAGGATGCCCATACACCTAAGGCGGGAATTCTTCCACTGGAATGGATAACGGCAATGATGGCACAAGTGGTGATGCACGACAGTGGCAAGGCCTCGCTCTTTCCCCAGTTCACCTTGAAGCCAGATATAGCCACAAAAGTGTCAATGATCTCTAGCATCACGGGGATGGAGGAGGGTAAGGCCGATAGGGTGAGTAGGATGTCAGCTGCGTATAGATACAGTGTCGAGGGGCCTCCGGGTGTAGGGATACCTATGATCCGATTGGCGTAGGGCCGCCGCTAAAGGCTCCATCACAAGAAGAAATAGCAGGGGGGAGAGTGGGCAACCCTGATGGATACCCCTGCAGGCCGGGAAGGGATTAGAAAGAAAGCCCAGTGCAATTAACTTGTGCTGAAGGGGAGTCATAGAGCAATCTCACTCAGGAGATACGTCATCACTAAGGCCACATTTCAAGAGTGCAGAAAACAGGCAGTCCCATTCTATCCTGTCAAAGACCTTCTCGCCATCCAACGATAACACCAAGGACTCATCCGGAAGGTCCGCTACTAGCCAAACCGCATGAGCTAACGTGAGAAGATGGTTGCAAGATGAGCGGCCTGGGACAAAACCCACTTGTGACTGGTGAATAGGAGAGGCAAGAATTAGCTTGAGCCGGGCAGCTAGAATGCTGGCCAGAATGCTGACATCCCCATTAAGCAGGGACATGGGGTGGTAACTGCTGCAAAGAAAAAAGTCCTTTCCTGGTTTGGGAAGGATCGAAATCAGTGTCCTGTTGGACAGTAAACCCAAGGAGCCCATGCGATCAGCCTCAGCGAAGGCCTCTTGGAGAAAATTCATCACCTCAGATTTGGTCCACTTGTAGAACTCTGCCAGGAAGCTGTCCTCACCCATGGCTTTGTGATAGAGTAGATCGGAGGTGGTCTGCTCAATCTCTTCCTTAGTGATTGCGCCCTGAAGCAGCTGCCTGCCGTACTCTGAGAGGCACAGTAAGCGAATACCTTCCAAGAAGGCGTTCATCTGCGATGGCGCCAGGATAATTTCTGGGGAGTAGAAGACCCTATAGTAGGATGAGAACACATCTGCAATTTTCTGCGGCTTGATGACCAGTGTCCCCAAGTCAATGGTGATAGCGAGAATGGCCATTCCTGCCTCCCGCTGTCTGAGCTGCACAGCCAGTAGGCATCCCACCTTCTCTCACTGTTCATAGTGCCGGTATTTCAACCTCTGCAGCACACACTCTGCTTTGGAGGTAAAGAGGGTATTGAGATGAGGGTAGAGTCAACCGAACCATCATTGTACTCCTGGTAAGTATGCACTTTGGTTTTAAACTGGTTCTTGCCCACCAGGTGGTGGTAGCGGGACAAGTTGAGACACCAGGGCTTGCGAATTGGCTGCAACCGGCCCAGATCAACCTGCAAGGCAATAGGAGAGTGGTCTGAGAGTGCTCCCTCTAGTATCGAAGTCTCACAAAGAGGGGACAGCAAGGGATGAGCAACCAGGAAAAAAATGATTGCGTGCCATGACCAGGGACAAATATGTGTAATCGCGGTCCGTTGGATGTAAGAGACGCCATATGTCGCTAAGTCCATGATAAGCCGCAAGATCTAAGAGGGCTCTGTCCACATTATTGGATACATCAATAGGACCAGTGCGGTCTAAGACTGCGTCACAGGCCAGGTTCCAGTCCCCAGCTATCAGGATGTTTGTGGTATCTATTCCTGTCAATGCACGGGTGAGTTGAATAAGGAAGGCGCACTTCGGATCCATGGGCACATATACTGAACCTACGCATAGTACCTTCCCATTGATTTTAATTTGGCGAACACATAGCGATCCTCCAGATCAACCCAGGTCTGTGAGATGCATCTCCTGGAGTAGAGCTATGTCGGAGTGTTTGGATTTGAGATAGGATAGCACTTTTTAATGTTTGATGTAATGCATAAGTCCATTGACGTTCCAGGATACAATATGTAAGGGCGTGTGTGTCGACATGAAGAGTGCGAGAACCGGGGGGATGGGGGATTGGGAGTCCGAGAGTCGTGAACGATGTTAGGCGGGCAGGGAAGTTAGTCAGGTCCAGCTGACAGTCTACAGGATGTTGAAAGTGCAGAAGAGATCAGACAAGAGGGTAGAAAAAAAAAAGGGGGGATAGAGAAAACAGAGAGAGGGAGTAGAGAATAAGAAACAAGTATTGAGGGAAAAGAAAAAATACTATGCACAAATAAAAGCAATGTATGCAAACCAAAAATCAACCATGCACTGTGTGTCCTATCAACTGTAATCAATGGGTCTAAACCTGAGAGGGCATCGCATCTGGAAGGCCCCGGCGCCCAGTGGTTGAGAGGACTCCCTGTCCGCTTTCCACTTTCTTCACGTCACCAGCTGCCATTTCTTTCAATCCATCTTCTGTCCCCTCCACCCTTTTAGCCATATCTATAGCTTTTGTAAAGTTAATCCTTCTGTGTTCAACAGTTCTTGAACTCTCTTATCTCGTAGTTTCTGCACCAACTGGTTCCGTAGCATCTCATCCAGAAATCCTTTGTAATTACAGGTTGATGCCAAAAATCTAAGTGCCGCCATAAATTTGTCTGCAGGTTCACCTGGAAGTTGCATTCTCTACAAAAACGTATATCGCTCAACCACCTAATTTCTCTTCTTCCCCAAAGTTCTTGTCGAACTTCAGCAGCGCTATTTCATAAGCATCCCAGTCTGATTCATCATCATCTTCCTCTGGTAAAGGTTGTATGTGTTTTAAAATACTTCTGCTCCCAAACAGTGCTTCAGTGTGGCCAGTTTACGCGAAGCAGTAAAAATGTCACCTCCTACCGCTTCCACATAAGCTTGAAATCCTTCTTTCCAATCTTCCCATGGAATGGGAGGTTCACCAGATACATTTTGGAATGGTGTTGGTGCCATTAATCCATCTATTATGACACAGGTCACAGGGTTACTGTTTTACTTTTGTACAAAACACTGTGATAAACAGTTTATGTGTTAGTCTTGTTGAATTATCAGTTAAATTGTTCAAGGGGTTGACAATTTATTATTTTCCTCTGGCAGAAATGTTAATGCCACTGGGGTAGCCACTAGGCACTTTCAAATTATGCAAGCGCTTCCTGCAGTGCTTCCTTTTGTTGTGGCCAGAAATGGTGTTTTAAATGGGAGGAAAAACACACACTATAGCTTTAAACACTGAGCATCCCTCATTGCTAGGCATTGCTATGAAGGACGCGCTTCTCATGCAGACGTTGTCAGGGAGAGCAATGCCCGCTGATGCGCATGTGCTCTTTATCTGGTGAGTGCCACTGCTTTGTGCATGCACGCATGGGTGCTGAGTTAAAAGTCGGGAGTGTGGCCACACCCGTTAATCTTTAGAAAATCCTGAATTTGCCTCAAAAACACGCCGTCAGGCCGCCGATGTACATTGAAGCGCCGCTGCACTCTGAGGCGCTTAGGTGGAAACACAACTATGGTATTCTGGCATATACGCTGGTTTAGATGCTGCTCGTCTACTGCTGGCCCGTAATGAGGCACTCTCCTCCTGGGACAGGTTCAGAGCTCGTCGCCAGTGAAACAGGGTTACTCAAAGGACACAAGTGAGTAAAACGTCCTTTATTAGCCCGTAGTAAAACATCACAACAGGAGGGAGTCGCCAGCCAGCTCTGTAACGGTCCTGGCCACCACCCGACCCCCCCACATTCCAACCATTCTAACATACCGCATTCCAACAGAATCCATGCACGACAGGGTCGTGTATGAATCCATTACAGATAGAACGCCGGTTTCCCGGGTAACAGAGCTTTACAGGGCACAGGCAATAGTGGAGCTACCTACGGCTGCAAACTTTGGACCAACAGTAATGTAGACTTGCCGGAGGTGGTTGAAAAGAATTTCATGATGTCCATTCTGAGACTCCTACAGAACTTTACATGTCCCAATAAGAAGGGCTCTCAATCTGAAACCTATAGGAGTCCAGATTAAAATAAAGCCCTATCCTTTACTGGCTCCAGCAATGGTCAACAGATGAGTTAGAAACCTATAGGATTCGTCTGAGGGATATACTAAATTGTTCAGGTGCTACTTGATTACCATGGTTAAACTATATTAAAACTTGTCTGATCGATCTAAGGTTTAGCAACCCATGGGATAACACTGGAGCCATTACCCCATCTTCATGCAAGCTAGTCAAGCACGCTTTTGGGCATCTGAATGGGGTAAAATGCACCAGTCTGCAAAGTAAGGCACATTGACATCTCAATTTTTGGAAACCAAACCTGACCCCATATTAGAAGGCTTTTTTCATTATATTAATCCCCCATTTTCTCAGTCACTTTTCTTAAAGTTTAGATTAGGGTCACTGTCCATAGTTAGTTTTACTGACACCTGGAGAGAACAGACATCAATCCTCAATAAAGGACGTGGATTCGTATAAACCCCCACTTTTGACAAATTTCACCTCCATAGAGAGATGGCAGGATTTTGTAGAAAATTGAAACTTAAAGCTTTCTTCACTGGAAAAGAGAATGTCATAGAAGGAGGTGTCACGAAACTTAGGAAAAATAAGATCAACCTTCAGTCCCTCGAACATCATTTTTCCTGTAGAAATTTTGGGTTTCGAACAAGCTATTTTCAAAGAGATTGAATCAATGTATGTCTCAATATGGAAAATATTCAACAATACCACTGGAAAAGAATGGAAAGCACTTCAAGAACACACTGAGAACAGCTAATTGGTCATAAAACCAGCAGACAAAGCTGATTATGCGAGACAGTGTATAGATTTATTGGATAATGAAAGATACTATAAGATAATTTCCCAAAACCCTACAAGGAAACCAGAAAGAAATATAGGCAATATGTCAGAAGCAGCAGAAACCAATGGCTGGGTTTCCACAAAGGAGGCAGAATTCCTATGCATAAGCGAACCAAAAACACTGTACTTCTACTCCTTCCCTAAAATACATCAAAATAGATCTCCCCCCTTGGCCACCCTATCGTGTCGAACCTCTTTCACAATTTGCGGATTATTTTTTAAGACCAATAGTTTAACAGATATCTACCTATTTAAAAGACACAGGCGATCTCTTTTGATTACTTAAAGACCTGCCATTTGACCCCCAGAAGAACCTACTCATGGATCTTGATATAGAAAGTCTCAACACAAGCCTGCCCCAAATTGCTACATTAGAGACTATTGAACAGATTCTTTTTAAACAGAATTGAAACACCTAGACATTTCATAGTGGAATGTTGTAATTTAGCACTTCAAGTTCAATCGCACCTTATATTTACAAGTCTACGGAACATTGATTGGCTGCACATTTGCTCACAGTCTGGCTGGACTCTATGTGAAACAATTCGAGGAAACACAAGTTCTATCTGACACCAACCCATACCAACAGAGAATTAGCCTGTGGAAACGATACATCGATCATATTCTCATCATCTGGGAAGGTGACAGGATCAATACCTAAATTTCACAAGTACCATAAACAACACCTCACTTCTGTTTCTGGATGTTACCGTTCTCACCAAAGGTATGCAATTCGAGAAGAGAATGTATTTTAAACCCACAAACAAAAACCGCTTACTCCTATTCAACAGTTTTCACCCCGACCATTAAGGGAGAATCTACCATACAGTCAATTTCTTTGTATTTGTAGAAATTGTAGAAGCATTCAGGACTACAAGATCCAAACGAAAGAAAATACAACCAAGCTCCAGATGAGAGATTACCCATCACATATTGTCACAAAATGCTATAAACGGGCAAGACATAAAAACGGAGACATTTCCCTACAAAATAAAGAACCAACCCTGGTACAGGACATTCTGACGTTTGTCACTACCTACAACGCTGCGTCAAGCCACCTAAAGAAATTAGTGATCAAAAATTGGAGAATAATCAATTCCGGATCATTAGACTGGGCAAAACCCCAGTTTGTTCACAATAGAGGAAGGAACCTGCGGGGTCAACCTATTCACACCAGACCCCGGAGTACTGAAAGAAAACCTGGAACAATTTCAACAGCTTGGGGCCTCACTCCTATAGTGGGTCACATGCCATATGGATCATGTTCAGCATGTCACCTAACTAAGGTCATATACATAAACAAAGAGAACGAGCACAGAGCTATGCTTCTAGAACGCCTTTTTTCAAGGTTTCAGTGAAATGATGCACTATCAAAATTTGCTCTGCATTTATTGGATTAAAGTCTCCTTGGTGGGGGAACCCTTTGGTTTGTTAGAAGAAGCCTCACCCACCAACCTAGTTGGTGGTATGCTTCATCATTGGGTTCCCACCCGGAAGGCCGAATGCCTACCAGGTGTGCTTCGACGCCTGATTACAGCAGAGCTGGTTTTTTAGGTCTCGCAGACCTGCGTTGCAGCGCGCATGCGCTTGCTCGCTCTGCGAGGCTTCTTGTGATCGGGATATTTTGGAAGTTGAGTTTAAGCTCCGCCCATTATTCTGATTGGCTTGCGTCACCGTTTACGCTAAACGCTGGCTTCCCATTGCAAATGAGGCTTTTTTGTTACCGCCCTGTCTCCTTCTCCGACGGCCCATCTGGACTCGATCGTTTACTTGCGGCGTTATTATTTACAAAGTGAAAGCTTGTTTAACATTGCATTAGCCTCAGCTGTAAGTAGTGTTTTTCTTTCTTTTTGTGACTTGCGGTAGAGTTTTTTTTGCCTTTGTAATTCGATCGTGTTTATGCTATCTGAATTCCCTACGTTTTCGTATTATATAGTTGCTTAACTTGCGATGGACTGTATTGCTGTTTCATTTCCCTTTGTAACTTACGATCTATTTTAATGCTGTCTGAATTTGCCACGTTTTCTTATTATTTTATGGTTTGACTTGCGATGGAGTGTATTGCAGTTTGATTTCCCTTGTAGCTTGCGATCGAGTTTAGTGATGTCTGATTTTCACACGTTTTTTTTCCCTAAGTTTTGTCCTTGTTGCTTGTTCAACACATTGCGGTAGCCTCAGCTGTAATGGTATTGTTTTCTTTTTGTTTTGTAACTTGCAAAAGTATTGTTTGCCTTTGTAACTTTCGATCGTGTTTATGCTATTTGATTTCCCCACGTTTTCGTATGATTGTGTTGCTTAACTTGCGATCAAGTTTATTGCTGTTTGCTTTCCCTTTGTGACTTACGATCTAGTTTATTGCTGTCTTATTGCACCACGTTTTTTTTATTTATTATTTTGTTGCCTAACTTGCGATTGAGTGTATTGCAGTTCCATTTCCCTTTGTAGCTTGCCATCGAGTTTATTGACGTTTGATTTACCCATGTTTTTCTATTGTTTTATCGCTGTTGCCCGATTGCAGTGCAGTGGAGGTAGGCACATGTGAATATGCGTTTATGTAATTGTATAAATTGCAGCCTTCTCGTTATTAGTAATAATATTTATCTTGGCTTGCTCGATAGCACAGCTGCAGAGGTAAGGGGACAGAGAGGTAGGGTTTTTATGTTTCAAATTTGGGTTTTTGTTCTTGTATTATGTGCAGCCCTCTTGTAATTAGTAAACATAATAGATCTTGGCCTGTTTGTAAACAGAACAGTGGATCTGCGCAGACCTACAGGTAGGGTTTTTAGATTGTTATTGTGCGTTTATGGTGTTGTATAATGTGCGTGTATTTAAATATAAAATTTGCAACGCAAGTAATGGTATTGTTTTGTAAGTTGTGATGAAGTTTATTGCTGTGTGTTTTACCCAGCATTCCGATTATTTTTATTGTCGTTTGTTTTCTTCATGTTTTCGTATTATTCTGTTGCTGTTGTTAATAGCAGGTTTATAAGAAGACAAGGGTACCCCAATATGTGAACCTGGGGTGGTAGGATATATTTAGAGAACAATGGTTCAGTTGTGGCCTTAAAGGTCCAAAGCAAGAAGTACCCCAGAGGAGGCACCGTGTTTTTAGGGTATGAAATTAATTCAGGAAGGAGCAAAAGAAAGGATTTTCAGAGGGTCATGAAGGTCATGCACAAGCATTTATTTTCAAATCTGTATAATATTCAGGTGCTCACATATACAGTGAAAAAAGCGTGACGTGACCGGTGATAGTGAGGTTGTTGCTGCCCTTCGTTGGCTCTATAATAATCATATGCATGTTCTGTTGTTGCCCAACTGTACGATGAGGAGCCCAATTACTTCTTGCCTAAATGTAACTATTGTAATGAATGTATGCATACATTGAGGGTCTATACCATTACATTGATTGTATTCCCGATTTCCCCTTCACTCATTTATAAATAGATTCAGCTTGCTCACCTTGTCCTGAAGATGAACCCCAATAATTGGGTTCGAAACGCCGTCGACCACCCAACAACATGAACTTCTTTTACTATGTATAAATCATTTGTGGAGTTCCTAATACTGTTGTCAATGCAATGTCTTTTTAAAAAACCTCACTATCACCCGTCACGTCACGCATTTTTCACTGTATATGTGAGCACCTGAATATTATAGATTTGAAAATAAATGCTTGTCATTCCATGACCTTATATATAGTTGTTAATAGCAGCGCAGCTAGGCACATGTGAATATGCGTGTTGTAATTGCATAAATTACAGCCCTCTGAGTATTAGTAATAAGAATTGAGATTGCTTTTTTAGAATTTCCACTGAAATATTTCCCTTACATGGTAGGATACGTTTTGACAAATATGTCGCGTGGCAGCTAGTTCAGCTTGCTATGCTGACAGTATGCAGGCAATGGCATATATTTTGTTATTAGTAACTATTTAAGGGTAGTACGAAAAAACTAGTTCTTGTAATGCCTCTTTCCAGAGTTAGCTGATATTATGCTGTTTTATTGGTCTTTTACATAAAATGCTGACTCTGCTAGGTCTACGATGACGCCATAACTACTATTCGTTTTAGGATTTATAAGGTGCAGACCTTGGTGCTAATTTGTGTTTAATATTATACAATTAGTTTTGGGGCAGTGCAACGGAGCTACGCAGAGGGCGAAGTAGAGTTTTATGTTGGGTATGGGTGTATATTGTATTGTGAAATGTGCAGGCCTCTCGTAATAAGTTAGCATATTTTATTTTGCCCTACACAATATTAAAGCTTCAGAGCTAGGCACGCAGAGAGTTATTGTTTTTTTTGTAAATGTGCGTTTTTTTTATTGTATGCTTTACAACTTTCTCACATTTAATAACCATGCTGTATTTTGCCCTGTGCAAGTATATAATTGTAAAAGGTGCAGTCCTTGATATATAAAATACTTAATCTGGCCCTGCCCGATATGAAAGCAGAGGCGTTAAACTTGTATCTAGTGTTCTAAAAACGAAATATAGATGAGAGCAAATAAGTGCTTTTTTTTTTTTTTACAACTACTTTTGGTCACATAGATACATCCTTCAGACATCTTTAGGAGGTTTCATTAGTATCAGGGTCGCTATCTGTTAAACATTTGCTTAAACAGATACTTCCCACGGGACAGAGACATGCCTTCAATCAATTTGTTTACTGTCTGGTAGGCAAGTCTTTCAATTTAATCTATGTCACCATCTTTTGTTAGCCATGAATTAGCAGCTAAGAGCAAAGTGTTTTGTTCTTTTAACCACATGCTGTGACTTCTTACAACTGTTTATCACATTGTAGACAACGTCCTACAGTCTAGCTTTCTTAAGTAAACAGCAGCAGTACTTTTTTAGAACAATATCCTGACTTCTTTTGTGCAAAGCAAGGTATTTAAGCAACTCCAAGTAACTATTTATAATTTTGTGTTGTACAGGAATGTGCGTGTATGTTATTGTATAATTTGCAGTCCTCTGATTATTAGTACTAAGTTTTATTTTCGCTTGTCCGATAGCAGAGCAGAGGTGCTATGCAGAGGGAGAGGTAGGGTTTATATGTAGCGAATGTACGTTTATGTTACTGTATTCTGTGCATCGCTTTTATATTAATAAATATATTTGATGTTGGCCTGCTTAGTAGCAGAACAGTGGCGCTACGCAAATGGTCAGGTAGGCTTTTTATATTGTGAGTGTGCGATGATGTTGTATAATGTGCGCGTATTTTTTACGTTTTATTATTTTGTAGCTGTTGCTCGATAGCAGCGCAGTATACCTAGGCACATGTGATTAATAAGTTGCTTACGTTTATGGAGATTGCTTTAGGTTGCAAACGCCTCTAGGCGCTGCGGTGATTGTATTTATGGCCGCTGGACAGGAGCTCCTCCAGTGAGCTCCGGGTTGGGGATCACCAAATCGGTTAAAATCCCTGTCTAACCCTGCCATCCATCGCCCTGCTGCCCATTTACATTCTAACACAACATACTGGGACCCGTCGACTATATTCACGGACCCCACTCACCTTCCTTCGGACCGTCTGCCTTTGGATGTGATGCCCGCTTGAAGAGTCCATTGGGTGCCTCGCCCCAGCTGACTGACGGACGATTACCGGGAGCCCCCACCGACCGCTGATCCCTATGCCGAGGTCTCCGATCGTCTGGCATCGACTCAGGCCTGTGCTGTTGGTGTCCGGTCACCGGTCTCCCAGGAACCAAGACCCCGGTGAGTCCCCCGGTCGCTGCCAACTCATCGCCTTGGGCCCCCGCGCCTGCTGCCCGTAGGGGGCTGACCACCTGAGCTCCGAGACGGGACTCCTGGGAACGGGAACCAGGAACCTAGACCCCTGTGAGTCCCTGGATCCAAGACCCCGGGAACCAACAACCAAGACCCCGGTGAGTCCCCCGATCGCTGACCACTTAACGCCCTGGGATCCCACGCCTGCTGCCCGCAGGGGACTGACCCCCGGAACGGGGGACTCCTGGGAACGGCTGTGGTGCTGGGCGCTTGTCGAGCCACTGGGTCGCTGTCGACCCTATTAAGGGTAGGCCCTCTACTTCACGGTAGCGATCGTGCTCCCCTCACCGGGGGTGTCAGCTGATCCTACGGAGGAGAGTCCTTCCATCCATCCTGGGAGCGGACGTGCGTTTTTGAGCACTTCCCCACCACGGAACTGATGAAGCCTTTGTACGTGAGAACGAGCTTCCAGCCGCTGGTGGCAGCGGACCATTTACTGCCTGGCAGTCCACATTTGCCTTGCGGTCGCTGGTCGTCCCACTGAGCGTGGAGAGCGCACTGTTCGGGGGGAGCCTAATTCCATGCTGTGTGCCTCTGCAGCAGGCACGGTCCAGCGATCGCCCCAGGGAGGCATGCGATTGAGTTGACTCCGAGTGTCTCTTGTGGTTGGGACACGAACGGGATCAAGAAGACCGCATGCTGCTAAACAGACAGATTGCGTTCATTTGCCTCTGCTGACACGGACACTCAATTTATTTTTTATTATTGTGTTTCTGGTCACTATCTGCAGCCGTGACGCCGTGGGGGAATTCATCCATTTTGATTCCCACCGCCGTAGCACTGAGACGAAAAATAAATGCCTGTCAATACAAAATGGTAGCTTATCTTGCGGCCCTGAGGGGAAGACCACCCAGGGAGGGCCCCTGGAAAAATCAAAACCATGCGATTCGCCCCTAGGACTCTCCAAGGAAGTAGGACTCTGTTGAGGACCTGGCACTGAAAACAATCAAAGGACTACAACTTCTAGAGGAGTCAGTCTCAACCTAGTGGTGGCCATCTTGGAATGGCTTTTTCCATCTATAGTCTCCAATGAAAGACCTGATGGCTCGGGATTAGTACAGGGAACTACTTATTATTTACACGCCCTAGCCAATTTTTAACATCGACTCCCTATGAAGGTACTGTTCAAATGGTCACGGACATGCAAATAGTTGTGGATAGTTAAGACACCAACTGTGACTACAGCAATGATCGTAGATTGTATTATAAAAGGTGTGCTCCATCCCTAATACTTGGCGGCCATCTTGGAGTGGTCATCCTACCTGTACCCCTATCTCGCACACTGGGGCGCTATCTCCATCATGTGGCCACAAGTAGTACTGCAGGATTCCTTGTTTCTTGATGGCTTCTGCTACAGGGCATTATTATAGAGGCATCTCTCTCTAATGGGTGACCTTCCTGGGAGCTAAGTGAACCCCTTTTATATGGAACATGACTGGGTACCAATATTTAGTCTTATCTTCATCCTCGCAATCATTTATTATTATCCTACCTCACCCTAACCATGTGACACTGATTTCTTGAGGGAGCCTTGAGAGCCGTCCTGTGGCCACAAGTAGAACGGCATGATTACTTGCTTCTTGATGGCTTCTGCTACAGTGCCTTGGATCTTCACTGCCTGCTTGTCTGATTAGGCTGAGTGCGACATCATGGAACCTAATAGGACTCAAAAGCGTACTTTCTTAGCGGACCATTGTTACTGGTCTGTGGAATGACACTGCCTTTAGATATCAACAGCGATACTTGAAAATAACCTAATCCAGTTTTTTAGGCATTTCCCTCACTACTTAGCTCAGCCATACACCACATCAAGACGCAAATGCACAACTAACTTCTCTAACTGATTCTTTAGAGCCAGAATCTCTCAATCTTTAACCATGCCTCCGCCATATAACACCAGGAACTCTAAACTCGATCGCCACGGACCAAACTCATGGTCCATAAATTACCCAGAAAACTTGACCAGTAACGCTAAAAAGAACTTAAAGCACAGAACTTTAAAACAGCACCCTGAAACACTTATTGTTGATAACTATCACACCGCTACTAATGGAGAGATGAAAACTAACTTCATCTTTTACACAAAGCGCCCAAATAAATGGAAAAACACCTTCCTTCTTCATTTTCGAATCACCAAGTCGATTAATATTCCCTATGGAGAAAAAATCTCCACAACTGTATCCCCTACCTTTAAAGGAGAACTGACTATTTCTATTTTCAAAACAGGAAACATTCTCATTCAGGCCTCGGACCCTCACCTCACCACTTTTGATCGACACTTCCCAACGCTACTCTCCTCTATAACTCATCAGTGCCTTCAAACCCAATCTCCCTTACCGCCTCTCACCCTGACAAAAAATCCTGAACCGTCCAAATCTCCCAGACGACCAGACGTTCCACGATACAACTCATGGACATCCACCATCACAAACTATAATCTTACTACCCCTATCCTCACACTCCGCCGGCAAACACCCAGTACAATAACTGCTGACACTGACCCCCCCCAAACCGCGGCATACACAACCCCCCCTGACCCACCACCTCAGGCACAAACCACCCCCACTTCCAATACTACTGCCTATCCCTTGGACACGGACTTCCCCCTAAACATAGCACACTCCTCTCCCTGGGACCCAAAACCCACTACACCTAGACCCAACCCCTTGACTAGAAACAACAACGACCACTCCCCTCACGTCCAATCTATCCCTTCCCCTAATCCTAATGCTACCTCAGGGACTCCATTTCCTTTGCTTTCCTCTTCTAACTCTTTCCTCAGTGCTCAGGACGCTACCTTAGGGCCACCGTCTCCTCTGTACTCCCCTAAACCTACTGCTTCCTCTTGCTCTACGCCCAGGCCACAGGATTCTACCTGTGGACCCCCCTTTTACATACTCAAAGGGATACCCCTCTACCGCCGCTTTTGAGCCCTGAGACCATCCTTACTATTCACACTACTCCTTTGAAGCCCATAACTGAGCTTAAGCAGGGGTCCATCTCCCCCTGTAAGAGCTGTATGGAGAAGGGGCATCCCTCTGCACCCTATCCTGGACGGTCACCTGATGGTGACTGTCTTCGGCGGATTGAGGAACAACTGGCCGAACTGAAGCGGGACCTCCTTACTATAAATGACAACTTCCAGATCCTCCTACAATGTTCAATAAAGAATGATAAGCTCCTCACACCATACCCGCCCGCGAGATCGGATCTGCCCTCGCACCCTGCAACTACTTTAAATGGTGGAATGGAAATGGCTTCTGTTACCTCCCTGAGTTACCCTCACGGGCCCGCTCACCCTCCTCCCTACCTCCACTCCAATCCCTGTAGTTTACAGCCGCAGGGGTCTGAGGTTGAAACGCTCCCACTCTCCCTATCTTTTGAGGACTACGCAGTCTCGCCTAGCTCCATTCCCACTATCTCCTCTGATCCTGAAAGAGAACCGAGTGTTAACTTGAGATACTTGAATAAGGATAACTTACTTCAGGTAGTCACCTCGCACCTAGTGGAAACAACTACAGATTCCCATATCAAATCGATGCTTCTCAACTGCAGATCAGCAGTGAAGCACGCAGCAGATATCTCCGAACTCATCTTATCACAAGAATTAGACCTCCTGATTCTTACGGAAACATGGCTCAATGACTCTTCCTCCCCAATACTTGACATTTTAATTCCTCCTGGCTATGACATTGTCAGATGTGATAGGGCTATTAAATCTGGGGGGGATTGCCTGCATCCATCGCTCCAGCCTCGTTTTGAAGCAGACTCATAAGGACTCGATGTCCTCCTGTGAGCTACTTGTGGCTGAAATTTGGAACAAGGGCAAGATTGTCTGTGTGCTTCACTCGATCTACCATCCTCCTGGGAACAACAACTTGCGCTTCGTAGAACAATTAATGGAATCCATCTCTGCCAGCTCAGCCCTCCATACTAATCACATCTTCCTCGGTGACTTCAACCTTCACTGGAATGACTCTAATGATCCAGTAGTCTGCTCTCTTAAGTCTTTCCTCTCTGACCTCAACTATATACAGGCCTGCAACGGTCCTACCCACTGCATGGGCGCTACCCTGGACCTCATCATAGCTAGAGAACACATTATTCAACTAGATGACATAGTACCATGTGATTGGTCGGATCATCTCCAAATCTCCTTTCACATTCAGGAGAAGGTATTGCTAAGACAAGGGCAACCGCTCAAAAACAAGCAATTGTCTCGTAACCTGAGAGATATCGACATATCTAACCTTTCCATCTTGAGCAAGAATCTGCTTGAACCTCCAGCTACCATGAATAATTTGGAAGAGTTAACGGATCATTACTTCAACACTATGTCTAATATTCTCGACTCGGCAGCCCCGATGCTACTTAAAAGGATTCCTTGCAAACAATCCAAACCTTGGTTCAATGGTACCCTTAATGCCCATCGTCGCAATCTAAGGCTCTCTGAGAGACGTTGGAGAAATGCCCCCTCCACTTCTAGCCTCGAACAGTTAAGAAAGATGAGAAGTTCTTACAACAAACACATTCGCAGCGCGAAATCAGAACATTTCAGAGATCAGCTTGACAGCGCTAAAAACCGTCCCAGGAAACTGTTTGATATCATCAAACAACAGGCTAATCCTATGCCAGCAATCAAAATCGCTGGACCCAGTGAGGAGGACTTCTCAGCTCACTTCGCTGAAAAGTCAAGAAATATTGAGCGGGAACTGCAACGGGCCGCAGATAATTTGCTGTCTATGAGTTCCGAGGGTTTGCCTGCTCACACGGCAGTATGTGCCCCGCTTTACCTCACAGACTACACACCCAAAAACAATGCCTGCTGGAATACCTTCCGAACTCCTGACTTGAAAGAGCTGTCACTTTCCCTGGCTTCTCTGAAACCTTCCAACCATTACAAGGACCCACTCCCCGCCAAACTGCTCAAAGACCTCAACTTGGCAGTTCTGCCTCTCTGGTCCAAGATCATCCAACAATCTCTCTTACAGGGGAGGATTCCAGACTGCCTTAAAATGGGGCAAGTCACACCCATCCCCAAGAAAACCAATGCAGACCTAACAGATCCTAGTAACTTCCGGCCGATCACCAACATCATGTCTTTAGCGAAATTGCTCGAGAAATCTGTTCACACACAGCTCTGCGAGCACATTGAGAAATTTCAGCTCCTAGACCAACATCAATCAGGCTTTAGATCAGGTCATAGCACAGAAACAGCGCTAACTCACATTGTTGATGATGCATTGAGAGCTTTGGACCAAGATACACCCTGTCTGCTAATCCTGCTGGACTTGTCCTCTGCTTTTGACACTATCAAACATGACAACCTGATTAACCTTCTTCAACACAGGATGGGGCTATCGGGCCCTGTCCTTAATTGGTTCTCCTCTTTCCTGCACAACCGAACACAAAGAATCAAAGTCAACCAATCTTTGGCGGCCAGCACTTCAGTCTCTATTGGGGTGCCTCAAGGTTCTGCACTTTCGCCCACACTCTTCAACCTATGCATGGAACCTCTAACTGCCATTTTAAATGATTCAAATATTCAGTACCACATGTACGCGGATGACACTCAACTATATTTGAAGATCTCCTCTCCAGATGACATTAAAACTCTTAATATAGCGCTTCAAAAAACTCAACAATGGCTAACACATAACCACCTTTTACTTAATTCTCTCAAAACGGAATTTCTCCTGATTTCCCCACGGAACCACGAGGCTCCCACGCATAACTGGATCAAAAAATCTCAGCACTCAACTGCACACCGCATTTGGTGGACTCCGCCTGTTCTCTAGGGGTCACCCTAGACAAATTTCTAAACATGCAAGGTCACATCAGTGCAACCATTAAGAGTGCCAACCATCAGCTCAACACTCTTAGGAAAATCAAACCGTTCCTACCTCCCGAAGACTTACAATCAGCAGTCCAATCCTTAGTTATCTCACGATTAGAATATGGATTGGTAACCCTAGCTGGTCTTCCTAAATCTAGGCTAGCACCGCTAAGAGCTACTCTGAACGCTTCTGCTAGACTAATCACTGGCTCAAGAAAGCATGATCATATCACACCTGACTTAATCCAGCTTAACTGGCTCCCCATTGAAGCTAGGATCCGTTTCAAGATAGCCTGCCTGACACATAAAGCTATACATTTCAATAGCCCCGTTTACCTGGCAAAAAAACTTGAGCTTTCCGGAGCCAGAAGAAATTTAAGAAGCTCCAATACCCTACTACTGAAACCTGCGAAATTCAATAAAAAAAGAACTTACAATCGCACCTTCTCAGGGCTGGCTCCAAGAATTTGGAATGCCTTACCGACGGAGATCAGAGCCAACCCTTCGACTGCCTCATTCAAAAAACAGATCAAACGACTACTATTGGAAGAACTGCATCAGCAATAGCTCCTTGTCATTTGCTAGTCAATTACCATACATCTCCGACAAGCTTCTTTACCTTGTGTTGAAATATATGACAATTTAATTTCACTTTGTTTGTAACTCATGCTTGACAATCATTTTACTTAGAGTTTAATATGTATCTCATCTGTCTTTGAAGTAAGGAGATGATGACACTGTTTAGGCCGCATCTGAGTGGGCTGTTTACTGTCTGTTCATCTTCTACCTACTCTCCCCTAGCGCCCTCAGTTATTTTATGCCTCAGGTTCCTCGCATTTTGCCTTATTGAGTGTACTTAGGTGTTTTTTTTGTATGCTTAACAATTCACTTTATGCTTGAAACTAGTGCTTGACAATCTTTTCAACTGGAGGTTTATAACGTATCTCGTTTGTATTTGAAGTAAGTCGATGCTGAAACTGCTCGGCCTCATCTTGGTTGGCTGTTATCGGTCTGTTTATTTGCTTTTCTTTGTAAATGTATTTATACTGTCTCTGTACGTAAACGTCATTTTTCATCTTTGTACAGCGCTCTGTTACCCGGTTGGGTCTTGTTCGCGCTTTATAAAACTTTTCAAATAAATAATAAATAAAATAAAAGGACCGAGAGAAGCCAAGGGAGTCCAGCATGTGTGAAATACTTTTGTATAGTGCCAAACTAGTTTGTTTGTGGGTAGGGTTTTTATATTGTATGTTGTACACTACAGTATAAATGCATTATGGGTTCATTCTGCTCCTGCACGCATAGCTTTTTTTTCATACACAACACAGGTGTTTTATTCTCACAGGTGTTACTATTCTCCGATAAAACAGCACTTAAATTTTAACCGTTATCTGGTTAAGTTCGCCTCACCAACATACCACCTTCAAAACACACGAAATGTCAGTAGCGAGCGCTTAACGTTGTTAGAAATTGTGCAAACAGGCAGCATGCGAGGCAAAGAGTTGCGAATCTGCGTTTATGTTGATGTGAAATGTGCGCGTTTTCAATTATACAATCTGCAGACCTTGATGCTATAATATGTTTGACTTTGGCCTGCGCGAGAGCAGAGCAGCAACGCTATGCAGATGGAAAGGTAGGGTTTTTATGTTGCACATGTGCGTTTTTTTAATGACTTGTCTGCAGCCCTTTTGTAATAAGTAAACAGGATTGAACTTGTCCTCTCCGTTAACATAGCAGTGGCGCTGCGCAGGCGTACAGGTAGTGTTTTTATATTCTAATTGTGCATTTATGGTGTTGTATAATGTGCGCATATTTAACTATACATTCTGAAAACCAAGTTATAGTATTGTTTTGAAACTTGCGTTTGAGTTTATTGCTGTCTGGTTTTCGCACGTTTTAATTGATTTGGGCTTCTCCGATAGCAGAGCAGTGGCGCTGTGCAGACGTAGAGGTAGGGTTTATATTGTGAGTGTGCGTATATGCTGTTGTATAATGTGCGCGTATTAAATATAGAATCTGCTAGCCATGTATTGGTATTTAGTTTCTTGTTGTCTGTTTTCCCCAAGTTTTAAAATAATAATGTGCGCGTGTTTTAATATAGAATTTGCAAACCAGGTAATGGAATAGGTTCTAATTCTATCGAGTTTATTGCTGTGTGTTTTCTCCATGTTGTAATTAATTTTGGCGTATTCGATAGCAGAGCAGTGGCGTTACGCAGTCGTACAGGTAGGGTTTTTATATTATTAGTGTGTGTTTTTGTTGTTGTATAATGTACACGTATTTAGATATAGAATCTGAAAACTAAGAAATAAACAGTTTTGTAACTTGCAAATAGGTTTATTGCTGTTTGTTTTTCCCATGTTTTGTTATTATCTTGCTGCTGTTGTCCGATAGCATCGCAGCGTGGCTAGGCACATGTGAATGTGCGTGTATGTAATTGTAGATATTGCAGCCATCTAATTATTAGTAATAACAATGGCGATTGATGTATGTTGCAAACGCCTCTAAGCGCTGCGATGATTGTATTTATATGGGACCAACAAAAGGCCAGGAACTTCAGCATGTGTGGAACACTTTTGTATAGCACCAAACCAGTTGCCCTGTGGGCACTATATACGATTTTGTCAACCAAACAGCAAATTTAGAATTTTCACTAAAATATTTTTGCTTACATGGCAGGAGAAGTTTTAACAAAAATGCTGCGTGGCAGCTAGCCCACCTTGTATTTAGTCTTCTAAAAACGAAATATAGATTAGAGCAAAAAAATCCTTTTTTTCACGACTACTTTTGTTCACGTAGATACACCCTTGAGGCATCTTCAGGAGGTTTCATTAGTATCAGGGTTGCCATCTGTTAAACATTTGCTTAAACAGATAGTTGCCACGGGACAGAGACATGCCCTCCAGCAATTTGTTTACTGACTGGTGGGCAAGTCTTTCAATGTAATCTATGTCACCATCTTTTGTTAGGCATCTATTAGCAGCTCAAAGCAAAGTGTTCTGTTCTTTAAACCACATGCTGTGACTTCTTACATCTGTTTATCACATTGTAGACAACGTCCTACAGTCTATCTTCCGGGGTAAACAGCAGTAGTACTTTTTGCACGAATATCCTGTCTTTGTTTTGTGAAAATTATTTAAACAACTTCATGTAAATGTTTTATATTTTGTGTTCTACAGGGATGTGCGTATATGTTATTGTATAATCTGCAGCCTTCTGATTTTTAGTAATGCGATTTATCTTAGCTTCTCTGATAGCAGAGAAGAGGTGCTATACAGGAGGGAACTTAAGGTTTATATGTGGCAATAGTGCGTTTAGGTTATTGTATTGTCTGCAGCGTTTTTATATTAGTAAACATATTTCATCTTGGCCTACTTAATAGCAGAGCAGTGGCGCTACGCAGATGGACAGGTAGGCTTTTTTATATTCTGAGTGTGCATTTATGTTGGTGTATAATGTACACGTATATAAATATAGGATCCAAAACCAAATAATTGTATTGTTTTGTAACTTGTTATTGAGTTTCTTCTGTCTGTTTTCCCCACGTCGTCTTATTAATTTGTTGCTGTTACCCAATAGCAGTGCAGCATATTTTGGCATATGTTATTAATACGTTGCTCACATTTATGATACTTGCTCTACGTTACAAACGCCTCTAGGCGCTGCGGTGATTGTATTTAATAAAGGATCAAGAAAAGCCCAGGGACTCCAGCATGTGTGAACACTTTTATATAGCGCCATACCAGTTGGCTTGTGGGTAGGGTTTTATATTAGGAGTGTGCGTTTAGTTGTTGTACAATGTGCGCGTATTTAAATCTAGCATTTGAAAACCAAGTAATAGTATTGTCATGTAACTTGCGCTAGAGTTTATTGCTGTATGTTTTCCCCATGTTTAACTATTATTTTTTTGCTTTTGCCCGACAGCATCGCAGCGCAGCTAGGCACATATGAATGTGCGTGTATGGAATTTTATATATTGCCATTTTTTTATTTTTCCTAGGTAATGAAAATTGCTTTATATTGCAAACGCCTCTAGGCGCTGCGGTGATTGTATTTAATATGGCATCAAGAATAGTCCAGGAACTCTAGCATGTGTGAAACACTTTTGTATAGCGCCAAATTAGTTGGCCTGTGGGCACTATATACGATTTTATAACCTAACAGTAAATTCAAAATTTTCACTCAAACATTTTTGCTTACATGGCAGGTGGAGTTTACGCAAAAACGGTGCGTGGCAGCTAGTTCAGTTTGCTATGAAGACAGTATGCCAAAAGAACAAGGAGACCCTAGAAGTCAGCGGGGACCAAGGGTTGAGTTATGCTTTACAGAACAGAGGTCCCACACAATTTTCATGTAAAGAAGCAGTGTCACAACTTTATAATAAAAATTGGAATTAACAAATGTTTAAATATACAGGTAGGTGTTTTAATGCGAAAATCTATAAAACAAGGAACTGATACGTGAGAAAGGTAAGGTGAGCAACCGTGAAAAGGCAGAGGGAAATCAGCCGATTTCCTTATCCCAGGCAAGTGACTTAAAAAGTGACTTTACAATTTGTGTGAATATAAATACAAAAGTCACAGTTGAAGTTACATCTCATACTCCACAGTAGAATATAGAGTTGAGAATGTATGTGTCGACGACGTTTCAATCCCGGAGAGTATATAAATATAACAGATGCAGACCTTGATGTATAACATTTTATCTTGGCCTCTTAATAGCAGAGCAGAGGCACTATACAGAGTGATAGGTCGGGTTTTTATGTTGCGAATGTGCGTTAATGTTATTGTGTAATGTGCGCAGGTTTTTTTAGGCAATCTGCAGACCTTGATGTTATAAAATGTTTCATTTTGGCCTGCCCAATAGCAAAGCAGCAACCAGCTTGTTAAATAATGCGGCAGCTTTGGCACTAATGCTATTGTTTTGTAACTTGCAATCAATTTTATTGCTGTGTGTTTTCTCCACGTTTTCCTAGTATTTTTTTGCAGTGGAGTTTGGCACATAGAAAGGTAGTTTTTAAATTATAAGTGCTAATGTGCGCATATTTAATTATATAATTGGCAGACTTTGCTGGCATAACATAATTGATCTTGGCCTGCCCAATAGCACAGCAGTGGTGCTACGCACACAAAAAGGTAGGGTTTTTATGTTCTAAATGTGCGTGTATGTTATGGATAATCTGCGGCCCATTCATAATAACTAAACAAGATACGTCTCGGCTTGCTTAATAGCATATGAGCGGTACTACGCACACGTAGAAGTAGGGTTTTTTTTATGTTCTGATTGTGTGTGTATGTTTTTTTTTGTATAATCTTAAGCCCTCTAATAATTAGTAAACATGCCTCATCTTGACTTGCTTAATAGAAGAGCAGCAGAACTACGCACATAGAGAGGTAGTTTTTACTTGGATTTTGCTAATGTGCACATACTTAATCATATATTATGCAACCCATGCTGCCATAACATGTTTCATCTTGCCCTGCCCAATAGTACAGCAGGGTGCTACACCTACCTTGCACTAATACTATTACATAGAGCACCAATTATATTCTTATTTTACTGTTTTACAAAAGCAAACTACGTCTGGCAAAATACTTTTTTAACAACGTCACCATCTATTTAGCACTTACTTCAACATGCAGTACAAAACACAATTCACGCATATCTTCCAACAACTCATTTAACTCACTCCTAGACATCCCTTTCATCCTCACAACAAAACTTTCACAGGTAATTTACATACCACCTTCAAAAGCCACCAAATGTCAGTAGCGAGCGCTTAACGCACTTAGAAATTGTGCAAACAGGCAGCATGCGAGGCAAAGAGGCACCGTGCATAGCTCTTATTCCCCAGCCTCTTATGGCGTTTTCACATAATACCACTCAGTTCACACAATTACATGCCACGTTTAAACTTTACTCAATGCACCATAAAAACACTACACATAATACCACTCAATGTTACATAATTACGCACCACATCATTACAATCTACTCAATGCAACATAAAAACACTTCACATAATACCACTCAGTGCCACATAATTACGTGCCACATAATTACACTCTACTTAATGCAACATACACTCCACATAATATAACCTAGTGCCACATTATTACACGCCACATAATTACACTCTGCTTAATGCAACATAAATACACTCCACATAATCCCACTCAGTACCGCGTAATAACACGCCACATAATTACACTCTACTCAATGCAATATAAATACACTTCACATAATGCCACTCAGTACCACATAATTACACACCACAAAATCACACTGTACTAAATGCAACGTAAATACACTCCACATAATACCCAGCAGTACCACATAATCACACGTCAATTACACTCTATCCTATGCAACATAAAGACACTACACATAATATCGCTCAGTGCCACATAATTATACACCGCATAATTACACTCTGCTCAATACAACAAAAAAACACTCCACATAATTCCAATCAATACCACATTATTACACAACACATTACACTCTACTCAATGCAATGTAAATACACACAACATACCACTCATTACCACATAATATCCCGCCACATAATTACACTACTCAATGCAACATAAATACACTCCACAAAAAACAACTTGGTGCCACATCATTACACGCCATATAATTATGCTCTACAAAATGCAACATAAATACACTCAGATAATAGCACTCAGTACCATATATTTGTATGCTACATAATTACACTGCACTCAATACAACATACACTCCAAATAATACCACTCAGTTTAGATAATTACACACCACATAATTACTCTACTAAATCCAGCATAAATACACTCCATATAATACCACTCGCTGCCACATATTTACACACCACATTATTACACTCTACTCAATGCAACATAAATACACTCCACATAATACCACTCAGTGCCACGCAAATATATGCTACATAATTGCACTACACTCAATACAACATACACTGCAAATAATACCTCTCAGTGCCACGTAATTATACGCCACATAATAACACTCTACTTAATGCAACATACACTCCACATAATACCACTCAGTGCCACATAATTACACACCGCATTATTAGACTTTGCTCAATACGACATAAATACACTCCACATAATACCATTCATTAACACATGATAACATGACACATAATTACACTCATTACAATGCAATACAAATACACTTCACATAATACCAGTCAATACCACATAATTACACACCACGTAATTACACTACTCAATGCAACGGAAATACACTCACATACCACTCATTACCACATAATTTCCCGCCGCATAATTACACTCTACTCAATGCAGCATAAATACACTCCACAAAAACCAACTCAGTGCCACATAATTACACGCCGCATAATTACACTCTAAAAAATGCAACATAAATACACTCCACATAATACCACTTAGTGCCACATTATTACACACCGCATAATTACACTCTGCTCAATACAACATAAATACACTCCTCATAATGCCATTCAGTACCACGTAATAACATGCCACATAATTACACTCGCCTCAATGCAATATAAATACACTTCACATAGTACCATTCGATACCACATGATTACACTACTCAATGCAATGTAAATACACTCACATACCACTCATTACCGCATAATTCTCTGCAAAGATAATTACACTCGCCTCAATGCAATATAAATACACTGCACATAGAACAACTCAGTGCCACATAATTGCATGCTACATAATTACACTCTACAAAATGCAACATACACTCCACATAATACCACTCAGTACCACATCATTATCTGCTACATAATTACACTGCACTCAATGCAACATACACTCCAAATAATACCACTCAGTGTCACATAATGCACACTACATAATTACTCTACTAAATGCAGCATAAATACACATATAATACCATTCACTGCCACATAATTAAACGCCACATATTTACACTCAACTCAATGCAATATAAATACACTTCACATAATACCTCTCAGTGCCACATAATGCACATTACATAATTATATTATACTTAATGCAACATACACTACAAATAATACCACTCACTGCCACATAATTACACACCACATAATTGCACTCTACTAAATGCAGCATAAATACACTACATATAATACCACTTACTGCCACATAATTACACACCACATATTTACACTTTACTCAATGCAATATAAATACACTTCACATAATACCACTCAGTACCACATAATTACACACATCATTACACTCTACTCAATGCAATATAAATACACTCCACATAATTACACGCCACATAATTACACGCCACAATTTCACTCGCCTCAATGCAACATAAATACACTCACATACCACTCAGTACCATATAATTTCACACCACATAATTACACTACTCAATGCAACATAAATACACTCAACATAATACCACTCAGTACCACATAAACACACGTCAATTACACTCTATTCTATGTAACATAAATACACTCCACATAATACCACTCAGTGCACCATATTTACACACCACGTGATTACACTGTACTCAATGCAACGTAAATACACTCCACATAAAAACTCAGTACCACATAATCACACGTCAATTACACTCTATTCTATACAACATAAATACACTACACATAATACCACTCAGTGCCACATAATTACACACCGCATAATTAGAGTCTGCTCAATACAACATAAATACACTCCACATACCATTCAGTACCACGTAATAACATGCCACATAATTACACTCTACTCAATGCAATATAAATACACTTCCCATAATTCCAATCAATACCACATAATTACACACCACATAATTACACTCTACTCAATGCAAAGTTAATACACTGCACATACCACTCATTACCACATAATTTCCCGCCACATAATTACACTCTACTCAGTGCAACATGAATACACTACACAAAAAACAACTCAGTGCCACATAATTACACACCGCATAATTACAGTCTGCAAAATGCGGCATAGATACACTCCACATAATACCACTCAGTACCACATATTTGTATGCTACATAATTACACTGCACTCAATGCAACATACACTCCAAATAATACCACTCAGTGTCACATAATGCACACTACATAATTACACTCTACTAAATGCAGCATAAATACACATATAATACCATTCACTGCCACATAATTAAACGCCACATATTTACACTCAACTCAATGCAATATAAATACACTTCACATAATACCTCTCAGTGCCACATAATGCACATTACATAATTACATTATACTTAATGCAACATACACTACAAATAATACCACTCACTGCCACATAATTACACACCACATAATTGCACTCTACTAAATGCAGCATAAATACACTACATATAATACCACTTACTGCCACATAATTACACACCACATATTTACACTTTACTCAATGCAATATAAATACACTTCACATAATACCACTCAGTACCACATAATTACACACATCATTACACTCTACTCAATGCAATATAAATACACTCCACATAATTACACGCCACATAATTACACGCCACAATTTCACTCGCCTCAATGCAACATAAATACACTCACATACCACTCAGTACCATATAATTTCACACCACATAATTACACTACTCAATGCAACATAAATACACTCAACATAATACCACTCAGTACCACATAAACACACGTCAATTACACTCTATTCTATGTAACATAAATACACTCCACATAATACCACTCAGTGCACCATATTTACACACCACGTGATTACACTGTACTCAATGCAACGTAAATACACTCCACATAACACTCAGTACCACATAATCACACGTCAATTACACTCTATTCTATACAACATAAATACACTACACATAATACCACTCAGTGCCACATAATTACACACCGCATAATTAGAGTCTGCTCAATACAACATAAATACACTCCACATACCATTCAGTACCACGTAATAACATGCCACATAATTACACTCTACTCAATGCAATATAAATACACTTCCCATAATTCCAATCAATACCACATAATTACACACCACATAATTACACTCTACTCAATGCAAAGTTAATACACTGCACATACCACTCATTACCACATAATTTCCCGCCACATAATTACACTCTACTCAGTGCAACATGAATACACTACACAAAAACAACTCAGTGCCACATAATTACACACCGCATAATTAGTCTGCAAAATGCGGCATAGATACACTCCACATAATACCACTCAGTACCACATATTTGTATGCTACATAATTACACTGCACTCAATACAACATACACTCCAAATAATACCGCTCAGTGCCACAATTACACTTTACTAAATCCAGCATAAATACACTCCACATAATACCACTAAGTGCCCCATAATTACACGTTAATTTATCCTAGGAAACAAGATATTGGCGCAATGACATAACTCAACATTTCATATTTATCTCCAACAAGTAATGCTTGCATTTTATGCTATACCTTTATACAGTAGCATTCCCATTTATACTACTACTGTGTAATTTTCACTGGTATTTTATAAAGCTTTCCAAACCATACAAACAACAAACATGATAGGCAAAATCAACGCATTATTGCTTAAATTATTTACTCTTCTTCATATGCATGAAGTGCCCTAACAAACAAATATTTTGCTTTTACTCCAAACAAATCACAGAGCTTTTTTTGTACAGCATTTAATCATAAATGCTTTAAGTAATTTGGCCAGGGTTACAGATTATTCCAACGCCAAGTCTCTTTGGTTTTTATCTTAATATGCTATATAACAATAGTATTTCATAATTTGCCCACTTATAAAAGCTATACACAATAACAATTCCTACATTATATTTTACCTTTACCAAATACCAACTTGCTGTTAAAAAAACTGTATATAAAAATACCCATATTTATATATATTTTATATATTTTCATTCTTCCCCCATTTCTCTTACAGATACTTATTCCACGATCAAAACATCATCAGGGTAAGAATGTTTAAAATAGTTTTTGCTATACACTTTATTCAGCATCATAAAAACACCTCTACGAAACAAAGAAGCACTACAAATATCTCTCTCTCTCTCTCTATATATATATATAAAATATATAAACACATATATATATATATATATACACACACACAAATAAAAAATACATAACTAGAGAAATACATACATTCATAAAAAGCAACAAATCTGTATCAATATAAATATGAATAAAATAATACAAAGCTAATTATCATCAAGGGAATGAAAAATTTGCTACCAATTCAAGAGGCAAACAAGGTCTACCAAATAGCACATTTGCAATTATTCATAGCTACTACAAACCTGCGCATACATGGACTACAGAAGATTTACATTATATTATGAACCTAGGAGATGCTTTATATACAGAAATGCACTTGCTTAATAAAGAAATATTTATGCATCCTGATGATTTACCTAATTACATACAACACAATAACAACGTGTATTCTATTAAGCTCAGTAAACCTTATTATGGGAACATATTGAAACCTATTGATCCATTATATCCAGATATTGAAACAGCATTAACATTTTCACTAAGTTTACATTCTGGCATTTTACTTTGCATGGATACTTATGTAATTTCCATTATAAACAATATCAATGCATACTTTGTATTTGATTCACATAGCCGGGATAACAAAGGAATACCTCACCCAAATGGTACATGCATTACTATTCAAATAAATACTTTCGATATACTAATGGAATACATTTTAAATCTGGTAAATAGTATAAAGCTACATAATGCAGATTATGTTGCATTTGAATTAACTCCCATAGATATAAATACAATTAAAAAAGATTCACTGCAAAAAGCACAGCAAAGGAACCAGACAAAAAGCAGCAGCTACAACAATAAAAAAACATTTATGTGCATACTACTAAAGCAGATACAAATGCATTCAAAGACACAATTCTAACTAATGTACAAACAGAAAAAATAATTTAAAAAAATACTAACAGCAATAGTATAGTAAATAAAGATCAACCATCTACATCAATATATAATGCAAACACTATTAACACATATGCAAATATAGTTAGCAATACACTTGTGTCTACTACACAAAAAGACAAAACAACACCACACAATAGTAACAGCACACAGCAGAATAAATATACAACAACCAACTACATCAATATATGATTCACATACTACTGACACGTGCATATATACTTCACAATACATACATACCTACTACTGAAACTCATACAATAATAACCCAAAATAATGACACCAATACCATATTAACATTAATAGAACCTACAACAGAGAATTCTTCTAAAACACATCAGCAAATATACCAATTTACTGGGACAAAATGTATTTAATTCTCAACAAGAAACAGGTATTATAATACAAGCAAATTATCATCAAGGACATGAAAACTTTTGAAGCAATTCAAAAGGCAAACAATGTCTACCAAATAGTACATTTGCAATTATACATAACTACTATAAACCTGCACATACTTGGACTACACAAGATTTACATATTATGGATCTAGGAGATGCTTTATATATAGAAATGCAGTTTCTTAATAAGAAAACCCTAATGTATTCAGAAGATTTACCTAATTACATACAACACAATAACATGGTATATTCTATAAAGCTCTGTAAACCTTTTTTTGGAAATGATATTAACACCAAATGATCCTTTAGATCCAGACATTACAACAGCATTAACTTTTGCACTGACTTTACATTCTGGTATATTATTATGCATAAATACATATGTAATTTCAATTGTTAAAACTATAAATACATACTTTATATTTGACTCACATAGCCGAGATAACAAAGGAATGCCTCATCCTAATGGAACATGCATTACTATTCAAATAAATACCTTTAATGAACTAATAGAATATATCATAAGGCTGGCTAATAGTATAAAGCTACCTAATGCAGATTATGTTACTTTTAAACTAACTACAATAGATATTAACCGCTTGAGTGCTCATGACGGCTCCCGGCCGTCATGAGTCACAGTAGACGTGTGCTCATGACGGCCAGGAGCCGTCCGAACGTTGCCGCTCCGCCCAGGTGGTATTAATTCCCCGCCTGTGCGGGGAAATTAATCAGTGGGCGGAGTTCGGACGGCTCCCGGCCGTCATGAGCACACGCCCACTGTGATTTATGACGGCCAGGAGCCGTCCTGAGTATCCGAGCGCCACGCCCAACCCCGCCCCCTCTCGCACCGCGGGGGAATTTGCCCCGCAGTGAAGGGGTTAATACTATTAAAAAGAAATCACTTCAAAAAACACAAAAAAGAAACCAGGCCAAAAAAACACCAACAACTATTAAAAACATATATGTCCATACTACAAAAACATATAAAAATACATTAAGAAATATTATTACGCCTACTACACAAACAGGAAAGAATATTTTAGAAAATCCTAACAACAACAGTATAGTAAATATAGACCAACCAACTGCAGCAATATTTTACGTACATTCTAATAAAACATATGCACATACAGTTAGCAATACACTTAAACCTACTACAGTAACAGAAAATACACAACCTAAAAATAGTCACAATTGCATGATAAATATACTACAACCATCTACTTCAATAAAAATTGCAGATAGTACTAACACATATACAAATATAGTTAGCAATACATTTGATTATAATACAGAAAAAGACAAATCCATAGCAGAAAATAGTGAGTGCAATAAATAGCATAGTGACTATAGAAAAAGCATCTACATCAATATATAATTCTAAAGCACAACAGCCTCTAAACAAAATTATTATTTTACAACAAGAAAACATATCAAATGCTCAAAAAGGACCAGTTAATATTCAATTTCCCAATACAGCTAGTAACAGAAAAAGAAAACGTACAGAAGAAAACATAGAAAATACAAATAGCAGCCACACAAACATAAACATAGCAACAAGAAATGCTATAATTAGTAACTTTCATACAGAAATATCATATGGCCCAGAGTACACTTGTACTATTTGCAATCAAATGTGGCATAAACAATCACTACGACAAACACATAGCCTTAGCAAACATCCAAAATTTATACAATGTAACATTAGCAACAACAAAACAAACTCTATATGCAAAATATGCTATACATATATTTGCAAAGATCAAATACCAACCTGTTCTTTTCTTAATGGAACAGCATTCCCCAATATACCAACAGAATTACACTTGCATAATTTAGAAGAAAGATTAGTATCACCAAGGATACCCTTCCTACAAATTAAAACATTACCACGGGGATTCCAAAAATTATTATCGGGTGCTGTTGTTAATGTACCCGCAGATGTTATGACAACAGTTACAATATTACCCAGGCAAATTAATGATAACATGACAATTCCTATAAAATTAAAAAGAAAATTGTTATAAATCATATACACATTTTGAAAATGTTAGGCCAAATAAAGTAAAACGAGCAGCACTATGGTTAGCACAAAATAGCACTATGTACAAAGAATACGGAGTCATTGTTAATCCAGATTGGGAGTATAGACCAGAAGAAATAAACTATTACAGTGAAACCTCAGAAACAAACAATACATCTGATTCTTCAGACAACATTCCTGCAAGAAATTTAGATACTATGTTAACTAATGAAACTATTACCACTGATAACATTGTCTTAAATTTAGCACCTGCAGAACATAACACACCAAGAGGTTTATATGAAGATAAAAATTCAGAATATTTAGCTTTTCCAACAATATTTGGTGGCGAACGAAGGCCTACTAATAAAGATAGATACGTACCTGTACATTACAGTACAATATGTCAATGGGAATTAAGAAGCTGTGACAGAAGAGTAGCTAAATCTCTAACTAATATTTTCTTTAAGCTAAAAAAATTACACATAAAACAAATACAAGGCAAAATATACATATCACTTCGTAAACATTTTAATAATGGAAAAGTTATAACTGCAAAAGACAAAAAACAATTTAGGAAGCATTCTACAGTACAATGAAGGATATAAAATACTTAAAACTATTCGTAGTTCTCCACCATATTGGAAACATTGCAAAAAAGATCTTTTTGCAATGATAAGACAATTGGGAATTCCAACTTTTTTTTTAACTTTATCAGCTGCAGAAACTAAATGGTATTTAATAAATATATTATTACGTATTGAAAAAAGGAATGAATGCACGAAAGAAGAATTTGAAAATATGCCTTGGGAAACTAAATGCACATTAATACAACAGAATCCTATTACATGTGCACGGCATTTTGACTTTCAAGTTAGAAAATTATTTAATTGTATTTTATTACATAAAATTAACCCCATTGGCAAAATAATAGATTACTTTTATAGAGTTGAATTTCAACAAGGAGGATCACCACATATACATGCTTTAATCTGAATTGAAAATGCTCCACAATATGGCAAATCAGAACTAAATGAAGTCATTACTTTTATCAATAAGTACATCACATGTGCAAAAACACATGATCCATACCTACAACATTTATTACCATTACAAAGACATGGACACACAAAAAATTGCCGTATAAAACAGAAGAGAACATGCAAATATCAGTACCCTAAATATCCAATGCCACATACTATGATACTAGAACCATTAACACTAGACAAAACAGATAAAGAGTTCCTACAGCATATTGAACTAATACATGCAACTATGAATACACAAGCATTTAATAGTTATACTTTTATAAAAAAAATTAGAATGTATGCGATTAAATGTAGAACAATATATTAAATGTATAAAATCAGTTATACAAAAAACTACTATTGTTTTTAGAAAGGACACCAGCTGAATGCTTTATTAATAACTATAATTCTATAATTTTACAAGCATGGCAAGCAAACATAGATTTACAGTACATTTTAGATGCTTTTGCTGTATATATTGTTTCATATATTAGCAAATCACAACGCGGAATGAGTAAAATAATTTCACAAGCAGCAAAAGAAGCATACCACAATACAAATATTAAAGATCAACTAAGGCACATAGGTAACAAGTTCTTAAACTGTACTGAAATAAGTGCACAAGAAGCAGCTTATCTTATTCTTCAAATTCCTTTAAATTCCTTTACGCAAAAGTTCTAGATCATTTGTATTCATTAATACAAACCCACCAGAAAAACGGACATATTTAATGAGACCTAGATACTATAAACTCATTACCAGATACATCCAGTAACATACAATTTGACAATATTATTGTAAAATACAGCAAACGCCCAAAAACATTAGAACAATGTACATTAGCTGACTATGCATCCATGTACAATAAAAACAATAAAAAACAAAAAAAGTTCAAAATTACCATGACAATTTACTTCTAGAAAACAACTGTTACAACTCAGATGAGGAAGAACTTGAAATAGATAAGTTACATCATGAACAAATAACCACAGAGTATACAAAATGCAAAAAACCCTAAAATTATTCGCTATTGCAGATTTAACAAAACCAATGACTCAGAAAATTATTACCAAGAATTGCTAATGCTTTATTACCCATGGAGAGAAGAAAATTAAATTATTTGTAATAAGGACACATACTATGAAAGATATATGCAAATTAAGGACACTGTCGATATATATCACAACAACTATAATGAACAAAATGAAATACTTATAAATACTAATAGCAACATCAACAATGATACAATACACACACCTCCAGTATCACCAATAGCTACAGTACCATCTGATACCATATCCAATGATGCCCAATTCAATGAACAACAACTACTATATGACTTGTCATTAGATTTAGGCATTAAAAGCACTACTGAAGAAATATTAACTAATAATATACTACCAAATGACAAATACAATGATATAATGCATAATTTAACTACTGAACAACTAAACTTTATTTACCATCATTTACATTGGATAAAAACAGAAGAAACACCCTGCTATACATTTTGTACTGGTGGTGCAGGAGTTGGAAAGAGCTTTCTTATTACTGCACTTTATCAAACATTATTACATTACTACAATACCAAAGCTGGAGAAAATCCAGACAACCTATATATATTGCTTACAGCTCCAACAGGCAAAGCAGCACATAACATAAATGGAAAAACACTACATAGTACATTTAAAATACCTGTTTCACAAATGTTAACTTATAAACCACTAACTCATGAACACAAAAGTGCACTACAAAATCAGCTAATGCATCTTAGACTGCTAATAATAGATGAAATATCAATGGTTGAAACAAATATGTTCAATTTCATACATAACAGATTACAAGAAATAAAAACATCTAACCAACCCTTTGGAGGAATCTCCATTTTAGCAATTGGAGATTTCTATCAATTAAAGCCTGTTTTTGACACATACATATTTGACAATTCTAAACATTCATATGGACCACTAAGTACTAACTTATGGAAAACACATTTCAGATTATTTGAACTCACAAAAATAATGAGGCAACTAAATGACCTTCCATTTGCAGAATTACTGAACAGATTAAGAGAAGGAAAACAAACAAACACTGATATTTCACAAATTAAATTACGTGAAATACAACCGCATAGCAGTATTAGCAAAACTATACCATATATTATGTCAACTTGTAGTGTAGCTCCTATTTCCCTAATAGGCTCTGCGCATTGGAATAATATATCCTATAGGTTTGACATAGGACTAAGGTCAGTATGTCCCTATCGAGTATATTAAACTTAATTACTTGTGCCAGCTAGCTCAGAGGCCACTAGAAACTTCTTGACGACAAGAAGGGAGTAGTTTCTGGCAGCCGCAAAACATGACCACTGTGTTTACCTTACAGAATCAGGACGTGTCCCAGAGTCGTAGAAACAATAGATAACTATTTCACTCAGCTCAGTCGTGCATGGTTCAGTTATTCTCAAAGTTACACAGAAATAACAGACGGGCGTTTCAATAAAGAGGTTTATTGAACAGTCTTGTTTCTGTTGTAAGTTAGATGTGCTGTTACGATCACAAGACAGTATGCAAGATAAATAATGTACAGAGTGAGCAGTAGAAATAAATAATACTGCGTTAGCATTATCTTTTCAGCATATATGTATTTACATAAAATGACACAGCCTAAAAATGCGAGTACTCATACGATGCGTTTCTAGCCTGGTTCTACCCCAGTGTACCTAACCTGTCCTAGGTGTAGGGAGAAGTAGAAGTAGGTGATGTATTCCTGACTAGAGTATACTAAGAGTATGTTACGCCTAGTATGCCAAGAGTCTAGTATGCCAAGAGTCTAGTATGCCAAGAGTCTAGTATGCCAAGAGTCCCTCTAGGTTCTAGTCTGCTCCATACCTGAAGAATGAGAGAGGTAGGAATCTCTTTCCGGACTCGAACTCCAACACCCCGCAAGGGAAGTTAGATCAATGGAAGCCGGATTCTCTGCGTGCAGGAATGACAGTGTCTTCTCAGTGCGTCTGGCCGGGAAACGGGCTCCTCTGAAGTCGAGGTCTCCTCTGATTTACAGGGGTTTGGGAAGGTATATTTATACCTGAAAATGTTAGCATTGACGTGAGTTGGGCAGCGAAAGACGTCATGAATGAACCCCTAAGGAATAATGGTTCATGCATAATATATGAGTCCTTGAAGAAATCAATAGTCCTGGGCAAGGGAAACTCCCGCAGCCGAAGGGTCTGTTTTTTTCATGGACTCGTTGAGACGCTAGGGTGGACGGATGCCGGAATCCATGCCTGTATTTGGAGTGCATGGTTTATGCCTAAATAAGGTCTGGGATTTTATGCCTATATAAGGGCATGGCGAATTGTGCCTATATAAGGACATGATTCTAGAAAGCCCGTTTATGGACACCCTATAAAGTATACAACAAACTAACAAAGAAGTTAATAGCATTAATAATGAAGTTTTAATGCAACATATACAACAATATCCAGTTTACACAACAATATCAATTGATACAGTTGCTTCAGATCTTACAGAACAAGTTAAGCAAACACTACTCAAACAATTACCGACTGATCCAACAAAAACTATGGGTCTTTCATACATATTACACATTGCATTAAAATTACGCTATGATTTAACTTGTAATATTAATGTTAATGATGGCTTAACTAATGGTGCAACAGGTATAGTATAATTTGTTGAATCTATTAACAACACACCAATTGTAATTTGGATTAGTTTTGATAATGAAAATGTAGGGAAAATGACAAGACTACAAAACAGACACTTATATCACTTTAACATTTCACATCATTGGACACCAATACATCCTATATCAAGACATTTTCAATTCACAAAAATATTTATTACAATTATACGCAACCAATTTCCATTACGCCAATCATCTGCACGTACTATACATAGAACACAAGGCGAAACAATTGAACCACTTTATATACACTTTAAGAATAGTAAAATACATCACTTACATTATGTAGCTTTAAGCAGAGCAAAATCATTATCAAACATATACATTAAAAACTTTGATGAAAACAAAATACTAGTACATCCAAAAGTACATGAAGAAATGCTAAGATTAAAACCAAATATGCCATTGCAAATATCAGTACCACAAATAGCCCAATACAGCACACATTTTAATATTATTGTACATAATATACGGTCACTACAAAATAATTTCAAAGCAATAACAGCTGATAATAATATCATGAATACTGATATTCTATGTCTAACAGAAATAAATACAACCAAAAAAGCAGATAACACTAGCTTTTTAATTAACCAATATCATCTGATTATATCTGACAAATTCCACAATCAACAAACAAATCATGGAATTGCAATTTATTACAAAAAAACCATTTCTTACTACCAATTTATGAAACACAACAAGAAATTGACATTTTACATTTTACTCAACATATTAATGAAGACAAGTGCTTAATTGTAATATTATACAAACCACCACATGTACACATACAAACACTATTGCAATTAGTAACAAACATATTAAACTTCTATCCTAATTATAAATATATAATCATGGGCGATTTTAACATATATTTAAAAAAACAATCACAAAACACTACTCTACTGTTAGAATCTATGCACACACAATTTAACTGCAGCCAAAAAATACAAAACTACACAACAGACTACAATTCATTACTAGATCATATATACACTAATGAAAATTTACAACATTATGGAACATTAGAATCATATTATAGTGATCACAAAGCCTTATGGATAGCAATCTAAATTAGAAAATGTATATTTTAACTACTACTTTTCACATTTCAGATGATTTCTATTCACGATCTTAAAGGAACCAAACATGAAGAAACAAAACCATATCAGAAGGCAATACGCGCCAACATTATTAAATGTTCAAGCAAAACATATTATAGAAATGCAAAAGAGGAAAATAAAATATTATATCATCTTGCTCTAGCAGACGAAACAGGATCGATCAAAGCTATGTGTTACAATGACGATTATTACAATCAAACTAAAGAACAAAATGGAATTCTCATCCGCAATTTCATTATCAAAAAAAATGTTGTGATCCTAACAAAACAAACAAAAATATCAAGAATGCCTGCAATTACAATACCACAATCTATAATTCAAGAAGCTGAATATATCCTGCAGCCAACAGCTCCACCACTTTCTCCAATAAAGACCATCAAGGAGCAAACATAAAAACACTACTGAGCAATTCTGGAACAATATCAGAGGTAGGTTGCTACCAAAAGTTAATTATTTGATAATATATTTGGGTAAATTGGTTTCACTTTATGGTACAGAAAACAACAATAGCAATATCAGAAGCTGCTTATCAATAACACGTAAGTAAATGCTACTAAATATATATATATACACATCAATACAATATATATATATATATACATATATATATATATTCACTGAAAAAACCATAGGTTTTAGGGACAGTTATAGTTAGTTGGACATTGCACTCGTACAAAACCCGTGAAATTCCCCTGTTATAGTTAGTTCAGCTAACTATAACTCGCGCCCATAATGCACTGCTGATGACGTCACATATTACATCACTCATGACATGGTCAGTGACATCACTGATGACATCACTGATGACATCTCAAATGACATCACTCATGACATCATCCAGTGACTGTGTTTCTGTAAAGTTTAAATATGTTTAATATATATAGGGAAAGGCGTATTGAAGAATGAGTGGGTGTATAAGTGTCTGAATGGATGATTTAGTACGTGAGTGACTGACTCTACAAGTGAGTGATTAAACGTATCTTACTGAATGCATGGGTTAGTGACTAAACTGTGTGAATGTCTGTATCTGTCTGTTTGTTGGTGTGTAAGTGGATGCATGGATTTGCGAATAGCTACATGAGTGTCTATATGGGTTATTGATTGGTTCTCTGAGTATCTGTATGGCTGCCTGAGTGTTTGTGTGGGTGGGGTGTGTGTGACTCTATACATAGATGTGTGAGTGGGTGATTCACTGGGTGCATGATTTCAAGAGTGCATCTGTGATGGACTGCTTGGGTGGGTGAGTGTGTGTATGGGTGTGTTAGTGAGTGAATGTATATCTCAGTGGTACATGTGCGAGTAACTACATATGTAAAAGGCAGTATATATGTGTGTTAGAGTATTTAAATGGCTATAAGTGAGAGTGTGTTATTGTGAGAGTGGCTGTATGGATGCGTGTGTGCTTGTATCAGTTATTGTATAAGAGCGTAAGAATGTGCTAGTATTTGTATGAGTAAGTGAGCTGGTGTGTGTATAACTGTATAGGTGAGTAAATGGGTGTGTGATTAATTTTTTGCATGACTGACTAGGTGTGTGAGTACCTCTATGGATGAGTGGCGGTGTGTGAGTGTTTATATAGGTGTATGAGTGCATATGATAGTCCTGTACTGAGTGACTGTAAGTATGAGTGACTGTACAGGTGAGTGAGTGGATGTGTGTGTAGACCTAAGAATCAGTGAGTGGGTATGTAGTTTTTGGTGTTGGAGTATCTATGGTTTTGAGAATGGCAGTCTGTAATTTAGAGTGGGTGTATCAAAAGTTATATTAGGGTGTGAGAAGATGCATGAAATTATCACATGGATGATGTCATGAGTGATGTCATTTGAGATGTCATCAGTGATGTCATCAGTGATGTCACTGACCATGTCATGAGTGATGTAATATGTGACGTCATCAGCAGTGCATTGCGGGGGCGCGAGTTATAGTTAGCTGAACTAACTATAACAGGGGAATTTCACGGGTTTTGTACGAGTGCAATGTCCAACTAACTATAACTGTCCCTAAAACCTATGGTTTTTTCAGTGAATTTCAAAGGTTTTTAAATGCTAATTTCTAACTATAATGTGTCTGAAACCTATGGTTTTTCGGTGAATTTCAAAGGTTTTTAAATGCTAATTTCTAACTATAACGTGCCTGAAACCTATGGTTTTTTCAGTGAATTTCAAAGGTTTTTAAATGCTAATTTCTAACTATAACGTGCCTGAAACCTATGGTTTCTTCTGTGAATTTCAGAGGTTTTTTAAATGCTAATTTCTAACTATAACGTGCCTGAAACCTATGATTTTTAAGTGAATTTCAAAGGTTTTTAAATGCTAGTTTCTAACTATGCCAACATAGGTAGGACATGTGAAGAAAGAAGAAAAAACGCACAGAAAGAAGCAAAAGATGTGCAGAAAGAACCAACAGAGGAGCAGAAAGAGGCCTTGTTGCAAAATCATCCTGTGCCCACAACTTTTTCAGACGGGTACTGGTGGTAACTGACTCTGACTAACCAGAGCCAGTGCGCATTTGCACAGTGGTGAAGGGAGGGGGCCTGAGGTGACATGTGTGCAAACGCGCCCCGTGGCGCGTTTTAAGTTGCGGGATTAAGTCCCCTTGAATCCTGAGGGTCCCTGGGGCCCAACTAGCCCCCAGGTACCTACAGTTAGGACCACAGAGCTGAGTTGCAGAGAGGCGTTCCGAGGCCACGCACCTTTTTCACCTCTCTGCAACGCAACTCTGTTGTGCTTACTGAAGGTACCTGGTGGGCTAGTTGGCCCCCAGGATTCAAAGGAATTAACTCCCCAACTTAAAACGCACCACAGGGCGTGTTTGCGCACATGTCACCTGAGGCCCCGCCCCTCCCTTCACCACTGTGCAAACGCGCCCCGTGGCGCGTTTTAAGTTGGGGGATTAGGTCACCTTGAATCCTGAGAGTCCCTGGGGCCCAACTAGCCCACCAGGTACTTCCAGTAAGCACCACAGGCCTGCGTTGCAACGCCTGTAACAAATTGTGCAGTTGTGTTTAGGTAGTGAAGAGGGTCGTGCTGGGGGTAGTGTTTAGGGTAGTGCAGTGGTGTTTGTGTAGTGTAGGGGGTCATGCTGGGGGTAGATTTAGGGTTTAGGGTAGTGCAGTGGTGTTTGGGTAGTGTAGGGAGTCGTGCTGGGGGAGTGTTTTAGGGTTTAGGGTAGTACAGTGGTGTTTGGGTAGTGTAGGGGGTCGTGCTGGGGGTTAGTGTTTTAGGGTTTTAGGGTTTAGGGTAGTGCAGTGGTGTTTGGGTAGTGTAGTGGATACTGCTGGGGGTAGTGTTTTAGGGTTTAGGGTAGTGCAATGGTGTTTGGGTAGTGTAGGGGGTACTGCTGGGGGTAGTGTTTTAGGGTTTAGGGTAGTGCAGTGGTGTTTGGGTAGCGTAGGGGGTACTGCTGGGGGTAGTGTTTTATGATTTAGGGTAGTGCAGTGGTGTTTGGGTAGTGTAGGGGTTCGTGCTGGGGTAGTTTTTTAGGGTTTAGGGTAGTGCAGTGGTGTTTGTGTAGTGTAGGAGGTCGTGTTTTAGGGTTTAGGGTAGTGCAGTGGTCTTTGGGTAGTGTAGGGAGTCGTGCGGGGGTAGTGTTTTAGGGATTAGGGTAGTGCATTGGTATTTGGGTAGTGTAGGGGGTCATGCGGGGGTAGTGTTTTAGGGTTTAGGGCAGTGCAGTGGTGTTTAGGTACGTACGGTGTTCGGGCAGTGTAGTGGTCTTTGGGTAGTGTAGGGGGTTGTGCGGGGGTAGTGTTTTAGGGATTAGGGTAGTGCATTGGTATTTGGGTAGTGTAGGGGGTCATGCGGGGGTAGTGTTTTAGGGTTTAGGGCGGTGCAGTGGTGTTTAGGTAGTGGAGGGGGTCGTGCTGGGGGGAGTGTTTTAGGGTTTAGGGCAGTGCAGTGGTGTTCGGGTAGTGTAGGGGGTCGTGCTGGGGGAGTGTTTTAGGGTTTAGGGCAGTGCAGTCGTGTTCGGGTAGTGTAGGGGGTTGTGCTGGGGGAGTATTTTAGGGTTTAGGGTAGTGCAGTGGTGTTTGGGTAGTGTAGGGGGTCATGCTGGGGGTAGTGTTCTAGGGTTTAGGGCAGTGCAGTGGTGTTCGGGCAGTGTAGGGGGTCGTGCTGGGGGTGGTGTTTTAGGGTTTAGGGCAGTGCAGTGGTGTTTGGACAGTGTAGGGGGTCGTGCTGGGGGTGGTGTTTCAGGGTTTAGGGCAGTGCAGTGGTGTTCGGGCAGTGTAGGGGGTCGTGCAGGGGGGGGTGTTTCAGGGTTTAGGGCAGTGCAGTGGTGTTCGGGCAGTGTAGGGGGTCGTGCAGGGGTGGTGTTTCAGGGTTTAGGGCAGTGGTGTTCGGGCAGTGTAGGGGGTCATGCTGGGGGTGGTGTTTCAGGGTTTGGGGCAGTGCAGTGGTGTTCGAGCAGTAAAGGGGTCGTGCTGGGGGTGGTGTTTCAGGGTTTAGGGCAGTGCAGTGGTGTTCCGGCAGTGTAGGGGGTCGTGCAGGGGGTGGTGTTTCAGGGTTTAGTGCAGTGGTGTTCAGGCAGTGTAGGGGGTCGTGCTGGGGTGGTGTTTAGGGCAGTGCAGTGGTGTTCGGGCAGTGTAGGGTGTCGTGCTGAGGGGTGGTTCAGGGTTTAGGGCAGTGCAGTAGTGTTTGGGCAGTGTAGAGGGTCGTGCTGGGGGAGTGTTTTAGGGTTTAGGGCAGTGCAGTCGTGTTCGGGTAGTGTAGGGGGTCGTGCTGGGGGAGTATTTTAGGGTTTAGGGTAGTGCAGTGGTGTTCGGGTAGTGTAGGGGGTCATGCTGGGGTAGTGTTCTAGGGTTTAGGGCAGTGCAGTGGTGTTCGGGCAGTGTAGGGGGTCGTGCTGGGGGTGGTGTTTTAGGGTTTAGGGCAGTGCAGTGGTGTTCGGGCAGTGTAGGGGGTCATCTTGGGGGTGGTGTTTCAGGGTTTTGGGCAGTGCAGTGGTGTTCGGGCAGTGTAGGGGGTCGTGCAGGGGGTGGTGTTCCAGGGTTTAGGGCAGTGCAGTGGTGTTCGGGCAGTGTAGGGGGTTGTGCAGGGGTGGTGTTTCAGGGTTTAGGGCAGTGGTGTTCGGGCAGTGTAGGGGGTCATGCTGGGGGTGGTGTTTCAGGGTTTAGTGCAGTGCAGTGGTGTTCGAGCAGTAAAGGGGGTGATGCTGGGGGTGGTGTTTCAGGGTTTAGGGCAGTGCAGTGGTGTTCGGGCAGTGTAGGGGGCGGTGCAGGGGTTGGTGTTTCAGGGTTTAGGGCAGTGCAGTGGTGTTTGGGCAGTGTAGGGGGTGGTGCAGGGGTGGTGTTTCAGGGTTTAGGGCAGTGCAGTGGTGTTCGGGCAGTGTAGGGGGTCGTGCAGGGGGTGGTGTTTCAGGGTTTAGGGCAGTGCAGTGGTGTTCGGGCAGTGTAGGGGGCGGTGCAGGGGGTGGTGTTTCAGGGTTTAGGGCAGTACAGTGTTGTTTGGGCATTGTAGGGGGTGGTGCTGGGGCTAGTGTTTCAGGGTTTAGGGCAGTGCAGTGGTGTTCGGGCAGTGTAGGGGGTCGTGCTGGGGCTGGTGTTTCAGGGTTTAGGGCAGTGCAGTGGTGTTCGGGCAGTGTAGGGGGTCATGCTGGGGCTGGTGTTTCAGGGTTTAGGGCAGTGCAGTGGTGTTCGGGCAGTGTAGGGGGTCTTACTGGGGCTGGTGTTTCAGGGTTTAGGGCAGTGCAGTGGTGTTCGGGCAGTGTAGGGGGTCGTGCTGGGGGTGGTGTTTCAGGGTTTAGGGCAGTGCAGTGGTGTTCGGGCAGTGTAGGGGGTCGTGCTGGGGCTAGTGTTTCAGGGTTTAGGGCAGAGCAATGGTGTTCGGGCAGTGTAGGGGGTCATGCTGGGGCTAGTGTTTCAGGGTTTAGGGCAGAGCAATGGTGCTCAGGCAGTGTAGGGGGTTGTGCTGGGGGTGATGTTTCAGGGTTTATGGCAGTGCAGTGGTGTTAGGGCAGTGTAGGGGGTCGTGCTGGGGGTGGTGTTTCAGGGTTTAGGGCAGTGCAGTGGTGTTCCGGCAGTGTAGGGGTCGTGCAGGGGGTGGTGTTTCAAGGTTTAGTGCAGTGGTGTTCGTGCAGTGTAGGGGTCGTGCTGGGGTGGTGTTTCAGGGTTTAGGGCAGTGCAGTGGTGTTCGGGCAGTATAGGGTGTCGTGCTGAGGGGTGGTGTTTCAGGGTTTAGGGCAGTGCAGTAGTGTTTGGGCAGTGTAGGGGGTCGTGCAAGGGGTGGTGTTTCAGGGTTTAGGGCAGTGCAGTGGTGTTCGGCCAGTGTAGGTAGTCTTGCTGGGGGTGGTGTTTCAGGGTTTAGGGCAGTGCAGTAGTTTTCGGGCAGTGTAGGCGGTCGTGCTGGGGCTGGTGTTTCAGGGTTAAGGGCAGTGCAGTGGTGTTCGGGCAGTGTACGGGGTTGTGCTGGGGCTGGTGTTTCAGGGTTTAGGGCAGTGCAGTGGTGTGCGGGCAGTGTACGGGGTTGTGCTGGGGCTGGTGTTTCAGGGTTTAGGGCAGTGCAGTGGTGTTCGGGCAGTGTAGGGGGTCGTGCTGGGGGTGGTGTTTCAGGGTTTAGGGCAGTGCAGTGGTGTTCGGGCAGTGTAGGGGGTCGTGCTGGGGCTGGTGTTTCAGGGTTTAGGGCAGTGCATTGGTGTTCGGGCAGTGTAGGGGGTCGTGCTGGGGCTGGTGTTTCAGGAATTTGGGCAGAGCAGTGGTGTTCGGGCAGTGTAGGGGGTCGTGCTGGGGGTGGTGTTTCAGGGTTTAGAGCAGTGCAGTGGTGTTCGGGCAGTGTAGGGGGTCCTGCTGGGGGTGGTGTTTCAGGGTTTAGGGCAGTGCAGTGGTGTTCGGGCAGTGTAGGGGGTCTTGCTGGGGGTGGTGTTTCAGGGTTTAGGGCAGTGGTGTTCGGGCAGTGTAGGGGGTCTTGCTGGGGGTGATGTTATCAGGGTTTAGGGCAGTGCAGTGGTGTTCGGGCAGTGTAGGGGGTCTTGCTGGGGGTAGTGTTTCAGGGTTTAGGGCGGTGCAGTGGTGTTCGGGCAGTGTAGGGGGTCTTGCTGGGGGTAGTGTTTCAGGGTTTAGGGCAGTGCAGTAGTGTTCGGGCAGTGTAGGATGTCGTGCAGGGGTGGTGTTTCAGGGTTTAGGGCAGTGCAGTGGTGTTCTGGCAGTGTAGGGGGTCATGCTGGGGGTGGGGTTTCAGGGTTTAGGGCAGTACAGTGGTGTTCGGGCAGTGTAGGGGGTCTTGCAGGGGGTGGTGTTTCAGGGTAGTGCAGTGGTGTTCGGGCAGTGTAGGGGGTCGTGCTGGGGCTGGTGTTTCAGGGTTTAGGGCAGTGCAGTGGTGTTCGGGCAGTGTAGGGGGTCTTGCTGGGGGTGATGTTTCAGGGTTTAGGGCAGTGGTGTTCGGGCAGTGTAGGGGGTCTTGCTGGGGGTGATGTTTCAGGGTTTAGGGCAGTGCAGTGGTGTTCGGGCAGTGTAGGGGGTCTTGCTGGGGGTAGTATTTCAGGGTTTAGGGCAGTGCAGTGGTGTTCGTGCAGTATAGGGGGTCGTGCTGGGGATGGTGTTTCTGGGTTTAGGGCAGTGCAGTAGTGTTCGAGCAGTGTAGGGGTTGTGCAGGGGGTGGTGTTTCAGGGTTTAGGGCAGTGCAGTGGTGTTCGGGCAGTGTAGGGGGTCGCGCTGGGGGTGGTGTTTCAGGGTTTAGGGCAGTGCAGTGGTGTTCGGGCAGTGTAGGGGGTCATGCACGGGGTGGTGTTTCAAGGTTTAGGGCAGTGCGGTGGTGTTCGGTGAGTGTAGGGTGTTGTGCTGGGGCTGGTGTTTCAGGGTTCAGGGCAGTGCAGTGGTGTTCAGGCAGTGTAGGGGGTCGTGCTGAGGCTGGTGTTTCACGGTTTAGGGCAGTGCAGTGGTGTTTGGGCAGTGTAGGGGGTCGTGCTGGGGCTGGTGTTTCAGGGTTTAGGGCAGTGCAGTGGTGTTCGGGCAGTGTAGGCGGTCATGCTGGGTCTGGTGTTTCAGGGTTTAGGGCAGTGCAGTGGTGTTCGGGCAGTGTAGGGGGTCGTGCTGGGGCTGGTGTTTCAGGGTTTAGGGCAGTGCAGTGGTGCTCGGGCAGTGTAGGGGGTCGTGCTGGGGGTGATGTTTCAGGGTTTAGGGTAGTGCAGTGGTGTTCGGGCAGTGTAGGGGGTCGTGCAGGGGCTGGTGTTTCAAGGTTTAGGGCAGTGCAGTGGTGTTAGGGCAGTGTAGGGGGTCGTGCTGGGGCTGGTGTTTCAGGGTTTTGGGCAGAGCAGTGGTGTTCGGGCAGTGTAGGGGGTCATGCTGGGGGTAGTGTTTCAGGGTTTAGGGCAGTGCAGTGGTGTTCGGGCAGTGTAGGGGGTCGTGCTGGGGGTGGTGTTTCAGGGTTTAGGTCAGTGGTGTTCGGGCAGTGTAGGGGGTCTTGCTGGGGGTGATGTTTCAGGGTTTAGGGCAGTGCAGTGGTGTTCGGGCAGTGTAGGGGGTCTTGCTGGGGGTAGTGTTTCAGGGTTTAGGGCAGTGCAGTGGTGTTCGGGCAGTGTAGGGGGTCATGCTGGGGGTGGTGTTTCAGGGTTTAGGGCAGTGCAGTGGTGTTCGGGCAGTGTAGGGGGTCGTGAAGGTGGTGGTGTTTCAGGGTTTAGGGCAGTGCAGTGGTGTTCGGGCAGTGTAGGGGGTCGTGCTAGGGGTGGTGTTTCAGGGTTTAGGGCAGTGCAGTGGTGTTCAGGCAGTGTAGGGGGTCAGGCAGGGGCTGGTGTTTCAGGGTTTAGGGCAGTGCAGTGGTGTTCGGGCAGTGTAGGGGGTCGTGCTGGGGGTAGTGTTTTAGGGTTTAGGGTAGTGCAGTGGTGCTTGTGTAGTGTAGGGGGTCGTGCTGGGGGTAGTGTTTTAGGGTTTAGGGTAGTGCAGTGGTGTGTGTGTAGTGTAGGGGGTCATGTTTTAGGGTAGTGCAGTGGTGTTTGGGTAGTGTAGGGGGTCGTGCTGGTGGTAGTGTTTTAGGATTTAGGTTAGTGCAGTGGTGTTTGGGTAGTGTAGGGGGTCGTGCTGGGGGTAGTGTTTTAGGGTTTAGGATAGTGCAGTGGTGCTTTGTAGTGTAGGGGGTCGTACTGGGGGTAGTGTTTTCGGGTTTAAGGTAGTGCAGTGGTGTTTTTGTAGTGTAGGGGGTCATGTTTTAAGATGCAATGCTCCAATACCTGACCAGTCTGCCTTACATAAAACTGCAAAAAAACTAAAAATAAAAAGTGTTTTGCACACTTTTGTCATTGGGCTATATGTGGGCTACATCTGGGTAATATTTGTGCTACATTTGGGCTCTTTTTTCACTGGTGGCCATCTTGGAAGACTTCTTTGTTATGAAGTTTCCTAATTTCTTCATTTACTGCAGTCTTCTCAGAAGGAAATGCTTTCAGTTTTTTACTTTGATTCCATCAAGAAGGCATTCAGATGTGTCTCACATCTGCCATAAATTCAGAATGTTAGCACTCTAGTTGCTCATTAGATCACTGGAGTAAAGCTACTGCTCACCAGGGAGTTAACTGGTAGTCTGCTGCTGTTATTGAAAGTGATTGTTTCAGTCTGCATGTCAGAATTTTCTAATGAAATAGAAGAGGATATGAGATCTCACTTAAAACATGCCCTAATTTTTCTTTCTACAGCACTAACCATAATTTCTATTTCAAAAAGAACCCCTCATTTTGTTCCTTTTTAAATTAAATGTTTTAAGTGTTACCGGTTTATTCCAATCAAGATGGCTTCAGGTGTGCCATACTTTTGTCATAAGCAAGGCTGTTAGCGCTCTAGTTGTTCTTTAGAACACTCTGGGAAGCTGCAGTAGAACACAAAGGCATCAACTGGCAGGCTGCTCCTGTTGAAATATAACAGGAAGATATTTGAGATCACACTTGAAATATGTCCTAATTTTTCTTTCTACAGCACTAACCATAATTTCTATGACAAAATGAACCCCCTCATTTTGTTCCTTTTTAAATTAAATGTTTTAAGTGTTACCAGTTTATTCCAATCAAGATGGCTTCAGGTGTGCCATACTTTTGTCATAAGTAAGGCTGTTAGCACTCTAGTTGTTCTTTAGAACACTCTGGGAAGCTGCAGTAGAACACAAAGGCATCAACTGGCAGGCTGCTCCTGTTGAAATATAACAGGAAGATATTTGAGATCACCCTTGAAACATGTCCTAATTTTTCTTTCTACAGCACTAACCATAATTTCTATGACAAAATGAACCCCATCATTTTGTTCCTTTTTAAATCAAATTGTTTAAGTGTTACCAGTTTATTCCATTCAAGATGGCTTCAGGTGTGCCATACTTTTGTCATAAGTAAGGCTGTTAGCACTCTAGTTGTTCTTTAGAACACTCTGGGAAGCTGCAGTAGAACACAAAGGAATCAACTGACAGTCTCTGCCCTTGTTGGATGTACATGTTTTACTGAGAATGTCAGACTTCATTCTCACATGAGTGAGAAAGATAATGTGAATTTACAGAAAATATGCTCTCATTTTAGCTTCTGGAGCACCTTCCAAACCTCCATGGGACAAGCATGAGAAAATAGTGTTCTCTCAAACATGATTCATGATATCCCAGCAGAAGGTTTTTCACATGGTAAAATCACCTTAGAATACACCACAATTCCTAAAATTAGTATGGTACCATCAACAAATAAATTCTAATGTAACTAAAGCCTGTTATCACCCTTTATAGTTCTCCTTTTGGTAACCCTCAAAATCTTCTATTCACTACAATGCATTTCAATGAGGTACTATCATTTATATTGGTCCCAAGATGGCTGCCAGCTATTCCAGGATGAAGTGCTGACAGCCAATCAGATCTCACGATGACATGTGTGGTTAGGCTCCTCCCAGATATATATGTGACTTTACTTTTGATTTTCTCAGGAACTACTGAACGGATTTACACCATTTAAGCAAAAGGCACGACACTGAACCAAGGGCTACCTCTTTGCCAAATTTGGTGTAATTCCGTTCAGCAGTTCGGGCTGTAGCTGCGACTAAAGGTTCCTATGGAAAAATGAATGGGGAAAACGCGTTTTGGGACCCCCTTTTTCTCGGCCCCCGCTTGACGTATCACCCCGAGACTTTCAGGATAGGAGCGGACTGGAGCGCCCCAACAAGTTGGAAACTTTCGCGAAGATTCGTCAACCGGCGCCAACGTTATTTCAAATAGAATGTCGCGGATTTCCTATGGATAATAGGTTTTAACTATAACTATCTACTGGCGACCGCCAGTAGATAATATATGAGCAAATATATAAATATATACACGTACAAATATTTACATACATTTTTAACTCCATTTGCCCAGCAGATAACTCAGACCAAGCTTACACATGCAACAAAGGGCCTGAAGCCCTTTAAGATGTAAGTATGTTAAGTTTCATTATTTATATATATCGGCATTGGCCAGGCAAGGAGTTTCCGAAGGAAACAGTGATTTACAAGTCCATAACCATGTCTGCTGACACGCTAAGGAACCGAGAGTTTGCAGCAGAGGAAATGTTCTCTGAAACCCTATCTGAATCACAAGGTGCAACTAATGGTGCAAACGAGGAAACCAACGGGAAAACTAAGGGACTAAAGGATAATTATCGCATACTAGAAAAGCTTATGCGTCAAGAGCAATCCAAATGGTGGGAGGCTCGGTCACTTCAGAGGTACCTTGATGTAGGGAGAATCCCTAGGGGCCTCCGTATAATGATCGCCCCCAGTTATGAAGCACCCAACCCACTCATGATGGCTGAGTGGGCACAATGTAATCTTGAATCATCTCGCAGACTAGTACAGATACTAGTCAAATATGCGGAGATTGATAGGGCCTATCTACAAGCTAAAATAGATGCGTTGGATAATGAAATTAAACAGCAGGGGGATCCCAAAAACAGACAGAAGCTACACGAGGAGATGACAGTAAGATTACACAAAGAAGAGGAGAAAATCAAGATGAGGAAAACGTTTAAATTTAAACGTGACAGAGATGATTATGCCAATGGGCAAATATTTACATTTGCTCGTAGATATGACTCTCTAAGAACAGAAACCGCCAACAAACGTCTACCGGTCTCTGACCATAAGGACAAGGGTCAACAGCAAGCAGAATCCACATCAGTGTCAGACCTGAGTTCTGCACTAGATAGCGAGTCAGAGACAGAAGCAACAAGAAGAAGGTATGAACAAAGCACCATAAGGCTAACGTTGGGGGAAGAGTTGGACATTTTAAAAAGGAGCAGAAAGGAAACATTGCGACCCCGCAACAAGGGTCCTACTGCAACAGGGACACCCAGAGGAGAAGGGGGAGAAGGCAAGCCCAGAGAAGCAGGAGAGAGCAAGAAACGGGGTCGAGGGCGGGGAAACTGCAAATAGAGGGCACGCCCCCAAAGTCCCCAAACTCCGCAAGTCCAAGTTCAGAAAATGCCAACTCGATTATTGATCTTGCCAACATCAATCTAACCATTGCAGAGCAACAACTTTTGTCATTAGGATTATCCTATTGCCCAGAATCAAATTTTGACTACACACAAACTAGGGCTGACATCTATAAGTTTATTAGAAAGCTAAAGCTCACCAAATATCACCAACAGAGGATGAACAGTGATCCGGCCGACAATACCGAACAGTCAGATAACATCACAGATCCATCCGGTTTAACTGTATCGGACATTGGCTTATTACAAGATTTACAAGATCTAGAAATGGGGATTGATGTTACGGCAAGTACTAGTGAGACTTCAATATCTCAAGGAGCTCATGGAAAGGTAGAAGATGCCCTACCTGTCATTTATGCTGAACCAACTACTCCTTTTAAAGTTAAATCCAAATTTATACCGATCATGCCTCGTGATGCACTGGATGTATTTAATGAACAGATTGTAGCACAGGTCAAGAAATTGACTAACACTATAAACAGATCTAAAATGAAATTTACCAACCAGGAAAGGAAATACCATCAACTTATTGATAAATTAAGAAAAGAAAAGAAAGCGGTAATCAGAAACGCAGATAAGGGCGGCAATATTGTTTTATGGCCCTTAGAGGAATATTTGAAAGAAGCCTATAGCCAGCTCAATGACCAAGAATGTTACAGAAAAAGCTCGCCTCAAAAATTCAGGCATACGCAGGAGCTTTTCTTCAGACAACTACTTGCATGGAAGAGCATGGGTCTATTACGTTGGGAAGAATATAAATACTTGAAGAAAGAACACCCAACTATACCCATTATATACTTTGTCCCGACAATTCACAAAAATATGTACAGACCACTGGGCAGACCCATCATTGTGGCATGTGATGGGCCATTAGAAAATATGTCCAGATACATTGATTTTTTCTACAGGAACATGTTAAGAATTTAAAGTCCTATGTACAAGATACTTGTGATTTTCTAAGAAAGATCAAGGATGTACAGTGGAAATCAGAGTATTTACTTATAGCCCTGGATGTCTCATCACTATATACTTGTATAAGAAATAGGGATGGCATCAGAGCTGTTGATTACTTTTTATCTAACAGACCAATGAGATTTGTTCAACACAACAAAATGCTACTTAATATGTTGCTTTTTTGTTTAGAGAATAATTTATTCTTGTTGAATAATCAAATGTATCAACAAATTCAAGGAGTGGCAATGGGGGCCAGCTTCTCTCCCAGCTATGCTGGTTTATTCATGGGCTGGTGGGAGGAGCTGGTCCTCATGAGGAAATTCGAACAATGTTTTGCATCTAAGGTCCTATCCTGGCTTAGATTCATGGATGATCTGTTTATTATATGGTGTGGTAACGAACAAAGTGCTTTGGATTTTATAGAACAAATCAATATCAATGATGTCAATCTCAAATTTACTGCAACAAGAAGTAAAGATGAAGTAACATTTTTAGATGTGCAGGTCAAAATTGCAAATAATTGCTTGTCCACAACCCTGTTTAGAAAGCCAACAGCGGGCAATACGGTGTTACACGCATCAAGCGCACATCCACCCCATCTCATTAACAGTATCCCTTATGGGGAAATGTTGTGCATAAGGCGTACTTGCAGCGATAAGGAGGATGCTAACGCCAAACAAGCAGAATGCCGTGCTCGCTTTTTGACTATGGGGTACAAAACAGAAATAGTGGATGCAGCAATAGCCAAATCTAAGGAAAGAGCAAGAATTGATCTTTTGCAATACAACACCGAGACGAAAGATATGGCTAATGGGAAAGACCCTGAACCCACTAGACTTATCCTTACATTTTCCAAACAGGAAAAACAATTAAGGGCAATAGTTAGACGTAATTGGCCCATTGTGCGGGAAGACCCAGTAATAGGCAAGCTTTTACCCTCTAATCCAGCTATTGCTTTTAGAAAAACTGCCAGTATGGGCAATGCACTAGTTAAAAGCAGCCCGGAAGATCTGGGAAAGGGGATGTGGTTGACGGCTAGAAAAGGATTTTTTAAGTGCTCGACATGTAAAGCTTGTCAACACGGCATCAATACAACTTCATATCAAACTGCATTCAGTAACAAAACTCAAACCTTTAAACAACATCTTACTTGTAAAACTGAATTTGTTGTTTATATTTTGGAATGCAGCTGCAAATTGAAATATATTGGCAGTACGAAGCTGGCAGTGCATAAGAGAATATTACAACACATGAGGGCCATCACAAACAATGATGCTAGCTACCCTGTGGCAAGGCATTTCAGGGAACATCACAGTAGTGACCTCAGACATCTCAAATATTATGCGATTGAGTCAATACCGCCACAGAAGAGAGGTGGGGACCGGGAAGCCAAATTAAGACTCCTGGAAACAAGATAAATTTTATAACTTGATTCTAAGCATCCAGGAGGTCTAAACACCACGGAGGACCTGCACACCTTCCTATAACGCAACATCATTTATCACATTTGAGTCTTTTTTTAAAAGTTTTTTAGGGGATTTTATTAGGATTTTTTATAGAAATTTTATAGAATTTTTATGTGATTTGTTCTTCCTCTCTTGATCAAACAAGCTATGAGAAACAAGTGTTAATATCGTCAGAATTACATTGCACTCACATCAGATTCTATGTTCGTTACCACAACCAACAATTTATAACATTTACCTGTGTGTAATATGTAATATTTATACATTTTTATGTACGTATTTATTACATTATATATGCAATTTTATCAAAGGATTTTAATTATATATGTATTTATTCATTTTAGTAGCGGGAGATTTTTACATACTATTACAATATGTACATATATGTATTTATGACATGATGTTTTATATGCTGAAGGGACCCAACTGCTGATGGATGTAATGCATATAAGGATTGAACCTTTTGATTATTTGCCCAAATCCCCAGTTTGCACTTTCAGGCATACTCTACATGGAATCCTATGTATAGTTCATGTGATCTCTTAAATAAGAGTATGCCTATGATTAATCTTACATATCTTTTTAGCGTAATTTGCACAATTCACTATAGCACTTTTTTTGCCAGTTAATGATGAGACAATGTGGTCTCTTAACGGCAGTATGTAGCACATAGCAATTTTGCACAATTTATGCACCATAATTCAATATTCAAATTAGATATTTTAGTCATTTTTTAGCATTAATCAATAGGATTGAGGCTAATTGTGATGAAATACACGGATTTATGGGGACAAGCACTTCTAAAAGCTATCAACCGATTTTCAACTTCTATTGAGGGCGATTTAGGCATATTCAGCATTTATGCAGATATCAATACAAGCTCTTGTGCCCTTATAATATTGTGACTACATGCTTTATTATATAAGGTTTTTTTATATTATATTATTATCAGCAATTGTCATTTATGGTGGAAATATTATTCTTTATATCGCATTTAAGCGTCAAAGTCTCAATGAAGCCATAGTCTGTTGTCTATGTTGTCTATTGAGTTGTATGCACTGGCACTTTAAATAAGGGTTACACTGTTTTAGCTGTGTCATGTGATCAAGGCCGTGAACCGGCCTAAACGCGTCATGGCGGACTGAATTGGTGGCAATAAAGAAACTTACTTGCACAATAGCTGGGTCCACGCTTGTTTTTCTGACAGAAACGAAGTTACCGACGAGGGTTTGGATATATATATATATATATATAAACATATATATACATATATATACATATATATATATATATCGCTTTCTCCGCAGGCTTCTCAGCTCCCCCTCGCCACACACGGACCACAAAGTTAGTGCAATTTTAAGTATTTATTTTTGATGCCGCCATAACGCGTTTCAACTTGTTAAGAGTCTTGATCACATGGTAACGTTGTGGTCATGCTTTTCATTTTAAAAGTGACATAGTGCTATGTGATTGGTTCAAAATTGCACATGATCATGGACATAGTAAAATTACTTTCAAATTCATTTCGTCATAGCATAAATGCTTAAATGAAATTACCATACTAAAAAACGTATACCTTAATTTATTAAATGTGTATCGTTGTATTGCACAAAACATCCATGTTGATAAATACATATATCCTTTCAATAATAAAAAAGGTTCAATGTAATAATAATTATTGATAAACCGAACCAACCTCCTTTAAAAACAGCATGACTGATTTAGTTACATACTCATTTGCTGTGGGGCATGGTCCTTCAATGTTATCAGGATAATCTATTGTTTCACACGTTATTGACTGAATGATTGCTTAAATGCAGGAAGTCAATTACAAATAAATCATCTCTTATTTGGATAATGTGCAAAATACAATATTTAAGTATATAACGATTTTTTTCAAGGTAATTCATCATGTTCTACAGATAAATCATACAAGTATATTTTGTCACCAGGCCTGATGTGCAAAAAAGTGCAAATAAAGTGCCTGTGCTAAGTGCTCTTTTAAAAACCTGTTTCGTTTATTATTGGATACTTGAATTTTCTCCGTTGTTTTTCTACTAGTATTATGTCATTAATACTGTCTCAACCTTGATTGCCCTTTATATATCATCATTTGTTTTGCTCAATAGGTAATTTCATAAGATTTTATAAGATTTGTCAACACAATTCTTATAACTGTGTAGTACCTTGCAAAAATATTAATTTCTCAGTTTCTTTCTCCTCAAAACATTATTAAATCTTTATATATATATATATAGCAGCTTGATTTTATGTAGATTAAGTCACATACGTTTTAGATATAGAATATAAAATACATAAATAAATATATATATATAAATATCTTAAAAACATTCTGTGTAAAATACATAAAAACCACTGTATATAAAATTCATGTTCGAGTATACCATTTCTATTTGTCTATCAGTACTTGTGTTTTATAAACAGGTGTACATATCCTCAGTGTTGTTCAGCCCACCCGGAGATTTAGAATCCATTTCAAGGATATACCTTGTCTCTACTCTTCGTAATTTGGCCTCTCTATTGCCACCTCGTCTACTCGGGGGCACTGAGTCTATTAGATAATATTTTAGATCTTGGCTCTTAGAGTTATGGTGTTCCCTGAAATGTCTTGCAACAGGGTATGTATTGTCTTGATTAGTTATTGCTCTGATGTGTTGTAGCACTCGCTTGTGGGCTTGCAGCTTTGTGCTTCCTATATATTGCATCTCACAAGGACACACCAGGACGTATACAACATACTCTGTCTTGCAAGTGAGTAGTTTAGTTATCTTGATCTCTTCATGGCTGAATGGTGTTGTATATGAGGTTTTGTTAATACCTAATTGACATGCTTTGCATGTCTTACACCTGACAAATCCTTTATGGGATTTCAACCAACCGCAACTTTCAATCAATTCAGGACTTGTTTTCATCAATTTGTCCCTCATAGATGTTGTCCTTTTATGTGTAATAGATATTTTGTGTGACAAGGTATGCCCTATCACAGGATCACTCAAAACCAGTGGCCAATTACCCGTGATGATATTGCGTAATTCCCTATGCTGTTTGCTGTATTCCATGATTATTCGGAACTCCTCAATCTTAATTTCATTTCCAGGAGTCTTATTTGTTTGTTGACATTGATAATTTTTTAATAATGTCACAGACTTGGGTTTGATTAATTCTAATCTCTCTGAAATCATGGATTTTGTTATTGCCCCTTCGATAGTTTTGAGTGAGTAGCCTCGTGCTATAAATCTAGCTTTAGATTCATCCTGGGCCTCCTTCAGTGTCTTTAGATTGCTATTTACCCTCCTCAATCTCAGCATTTCCCCGTAGGGAATGCTGTTTATAAGATGTCTCGGATGGGCACTGCTGGAATGCAAGGTTGAATTACCAGCAGTTTCCTTGCGGTAAAGTTTTGTCTCTATTTTGTTGTTCTCAATATATACCCTTGTGTCTAAAAAATTGACTTGTTTTGCTTATGGTGGCAGTAAAATGTAAATTGAGTGAATTCTCATTGATAGACTTAACAAATGTCTGTGCTTTGTTTTCAGTACCTTTCCAGATGACGAATAGGTCGTCAAAGCGCAGCCATAAAATTATATTGTTTTGAACAATCACATCATAATCCTTTGCTAGAACCAGCTCCTCCCACCAGCCCATGTGCAAACACGCATAGCTGGGGGAGAAGCTGGCTCCCATGGCTATGCCCATTGTCTGCTGGTAATGTAAATTATTAAACATAAACACATTATTTGTTAAACAGTATTCCACCATTTCAATCACCATCTTACTGTGGTCTGTCCACCCAATTCTGTTGTTAAATAATGTTGTAATGCCCTGATACCATCAGTATGTCTAATACTGGTATACAGTGACGTTACGTCTAACGCCATCAACATATAATCATTTTGCCATTCATAGTCCTTCAATTTATACAAAAAATCACTGGTATCTCGTACGTATGATGATAAAACTTGTACATGATTTTGTAAATAAAAATCCACATATTGTGACGTATGTTCCAAAAGACCCCCACGCGCCGAAATAATAGGTCTGCCTGGTGGTTTGTTTGCGTCTTTATTGAATTTTTGGTATAAAGTATATCGATGGTGTAATGGGGTGATCATTTTTTAAAAACTTATATTCCTCCATAGTTCTTAACCCCTTTGCTTTCCAAGATGACAATTTGGTGTAATATATTTTATATATTTCCTTTAGATCTGTTCCATTTCGTCTAGTGTAGCATTTTGGGTCATTTAATTGTGATAGGGCCTCTTTTGTATATTCTGCTTTGTCCCATATCACAATATCGCCCCCTTTGTCAGAGTTTCTGATTACTATTGAGGCTTCATTTTCCAATTTCCGCATGAGTGAATAGTATCCTATGTTACGTTTGTTGTATTTTTCTCTGGTGTTTTGCACTTTGTAATTTAGCTGTTTAATTTCAGTGATTAAATGTTCATTAAAAACATCAATCAAATCTCTTGGACTAACTGGAGTAAATGTTGATTTAGCCCTAAATGGTGATGGTATTATTGGTTCCTCAATTGTCCTTGTTAATGGGGTGTCACCTCCAGCTATGTTAATCCCAATATCCTGGGTGGTTGTTGTATTTCCTTCTGTCCAAAGTTCATTCAAAGCGTCTAATAGGGGCATATCTTGTGCAGTTGTATCTTGCATAGTTGTAGTTCCTTCATTCACCAAGGATTTTTCTTGTCTTGTGTCTTTGGTCAGTAACATATGATATTTTTTAAGTTTGAGTTTTCTAATACAGCGATATACATCCATCCTAGTTCTGGAATAATTAAAGTTACTTTCTGGGCAGTATGATAAGCCCAGACTCAATATCTGCTCTTCCGCTTTAGTTAGATTTATTTTTGCCAGGTTGATGATGGTTTTATTTGGTTCCTCATTACTCATTACCGTTGGTTCCATCTTCCCGTGGCTTTCCTCCTGGGATTTGTTGCATTTGAGCCTTGCTTTGCGCCTCTGCCTGCGTTTGTAGTTTCGGTGGTTTGAACTTTGTTTGTTTGATTCCTTGAGAGTAAAGTCTGCCTTCTGTCCGTACATAAAAAATTAATTTCCTTACCAGGGGCTGGAATGTTTTGAGCGGAATTGTCTTCCTTACTCCTCAATTCAGAATCCGATCCGCTATCTGAGGCGGAGCTCAAATCGGAATAAATATAAATATATATACATTCCAGGTGGTGGTCCCCGGGGCGTGTGGGGGGGCTCTTCCCCCCCGAACACATCTTTTAAAAAAAAACAGAAACAGCCCCGGAGAGGTGGGGGTCCCCGGGGCTGCGGGGGGCCTCGTGTCCCCCGCATTCAATTTAGTAAGCCCTGGGGAGGTGGCGGTCCCCGGGGCTGCAGGGGCCCCCGCAAATAAATCACCAATTGCCCCCGGGACCTGGCCCACCCGGTGGCTTTTTAAAAACGAAACGCGCTTTGTTTTTGTTTTTTTTTTCACGCAGGATTCGCTATCCCAACGCAAATCCTGCCGTTTTTATAAAAAAAATATGCTTTTTTTGGCCCTGGGGGTCCTTGTGGGACCCCCTGAGCAGGCCTAGGGGGTCAGGGTGTTTCTACCCTGCTCCCTTTTCTTGTTTTTCAACATTTTTTCACCTTTTTCTTGTGACTCGGTTACCGAGTCACAAGATGGCTGCCAACACTTCCTGGTTTGGAATGTTGGCAGCCAATCAGAATTGAGCTTGTGCTCGGGAGGGTTCGCGAACCCACCGCGTCCACAGATATCGAAACTTTTTCTTTTTTAAATTTCTCAGGAACTACTGAACGGATTTACACCATGTAACAAAAAGGGGTCTTTCTGAACCAAGACCTACCTTTTTGCCAAATTTGGTGTAATTCCGTTCAGCAGTTCGGACTGTAGCTTTGTCTAAAGTTTCCTATGGAAAATTACATGGGGAAAACGCGTTTTGGGACTCCCATTTTTTCTCAGCCCCCGCTTGACGAATCACCCCGAAACTTTCAAGACAGGAGCTGACCGGAGCACCCCACTAGTTTTGAAAATTTCGCGAAGAATTATCAAATGACGCCAAAGTTATTGGGAAAACAAAAAACGCTTTTTGAATAGAAACCAGGTCCTAACTATAACTACCTACTGGCAACCGCCAGTAGGTAATGCATATATAGATATGTGTATATATAGATATGTATATATATCGTTAACATGTGCCCGGTAAACTTATATCTTTAAAACTGTATGTGACTGCAAATGTAATGGTCATTTCAATTGAACATATGTTATATGTAATTGCAATATGCTACCATACCATGCATACTCCACGTTACCCCATTCCATTTTACTCTGCATTACTCTTTGCCACTGCCCTCTACTCAGTACATCTCCACACTACACCACTCCTCTTCATACTATATTACTGTATTCTACTCTGCACCACTCTACTCTATTCCTCTCTGCTCTACACCACTCCACCATACTCTATGCCAATACACTCTGCCCCACACTACTCTATGCCACACTGCCCTCAATGCCACTACACTCTACACCAGTGCTTTCCAAACTGTGTGTCGCGACGCGGTACTGTGTCGCCTCCCATGTGTGGGTGTGTCGCGCGACGATGACGTCTGCAGGCAGATTAGGGCGAATGCTCTCTTGGACGTTGCGTTTGCATTCAGTGACGCAGTACGCGGAGGAAGGAGAAGCGTTAGGCGAGCGTGAGCTGAGCCCGCGGACTTGTTCCCTTTGCGACGCAGTGACCACGGAGCCGCCTCTGCTCCCCATCCCAGGCGCTCGGTAAGATTGTCGGCCTGTAACTTGGTTTTCTGTTGGGCGCTTTGTTCTCATAGCACGCCGCACTGGCGCCCATCCCAGGCGCTCGGTAAGGTTGTCGGCCGGTAACTTGGTTTTCTGTTGGGCGCTCTGTTCTCATAGCACGCCGCACTGGCGATCCAGCTCTCTCTCTTTACATTGTAATTGCCATAAACAGTTTGTTGTTTTCTGCCCTGGGGTTTGAGGAACAAAGCTCTTGTGTTTGCGTTGTGAGAGAAAAGGTTCGCAATTCTCGATAGCACCGCAGTGTTTATTTTCTCGCACTCCTTCATAGCTGCCAAGGTTTTAGATTGCCATGTGTGACATTCTCATAATTTCAGTGTAATTTTGAGTGCCATTTCAATGACTATGAGTGACACTTTCTAGAGAGCAAAAATCAAGCGATGACGATGAGGGTAACACAAATATCAGAAATTACACCCCTTTGAGCAAGGACAAACTCTAAGTTAACTGCTGCAAAGCTTAAGAATAATTGTTAGACGGCTTTCATTTATAAGACTAGCCAAAATTGCAGAAAATAGATAAAGCGGTCTGGAAGACGTGTATAATTATAATCAGCTGCGTGCCTCGCAGACTCCCTCGATTGCCGCCGGCTACATGAGCAGTAAGCATGGCTGCATTGGAAAGCTGCGAGTGGGAGGCACTCATTTAGGTCACAGCTAGGCAGGCTTAAAGCATATTTTATTTTTTAGACAGATAAGATTACGATTTGAAAAGGTCTGTGCCACCTCAAACTGTGCGGTGGGTGTGGCATGTCTGCCCCTGAACAGGATTTATTGTGGTTTGACTGGTGTGATCAGATGTACTGGGTGTGGACTTGTGTGACCTTGTTGCTCACTCCCTCCATTTAATAACAGTTCATGTGTTGTCGAACAGGACTGGTGACATTCTCCGGCTCCCTTCCGATGATGGCGCGCCTCATCAAAGCCTTTTCTCCTCTTGTCTCTTGAGTTGTGTTGAAGAATGGCCTGTTCTTCACCTCCACTCTCTCGCCAGCCTCCTTTCTATGCCTTTTTCCTCCTTTGTATGGTCACATTAGTTACCATTGCAGCTGTGAGTCATGAACCTTACGCAGTGCTATAAATGGAAAAAGGGACGTGCCACTACTCACCACATTGCTTGGGGTGGGTCTGGAAGAGGCGTGTCTTCGAGGCTGGCATGTACAATATCAGCATTTTTGCTACTCTCACTAATGACATGCTTCAGCTCTATTCTTGTCATCATTGGAATGTTCATTCAGATATTGTCATTCTGGTGCCCAGCTGCACCTGGCAAGGGTGTGGTGCCGGGTCTTACTCTTGTACTTGCGTTCAATCTGCTGCCATTCATCATCATTTATTTCCTTTCTGAGGACCCGTCTCTTCTCAGTTATATTGTCATGTTATTAGTAAAAATACTTCCAGCACAGAGGAGTTACGTTGGTCGTATATGTCACACTTTTGAAAAGATTGTTTAACAACCGTGGTCCCTACTCTCTTCCACTGGGTCTCTGCTGCTCGCCGAACCTTACACCTTTTAAGAAGACCACGCTTCTTTTCTGTTAAATATACATTAGGTGAGGGAGTCGCGACTTCAGCTCTGTTTTCTAGACCATGTGCCTTAAACACACAGTCACCTTTTTTCTTTGGCCAGAGAAGACATGAGAGTAATTTCAAGTTACAGGACTGATGGTTGGTTCTTCAGTTCAAGTTGCCTGTGCAGCCAGGCAATCTTTGCTATTTGTCATAGATGGAGCTCATTTTTATGGGTAGGCCTATCCATATTCCTCACATTTCAAGCGTGTTCGACCCCCATACGAGCTCATAAACATTCTCCATCCATGAGATGCACGCCTTCTAATTACTGAGGGCTCGACTAACAGCTGGAGTCAAATTTACATTCGCGGAATGCAGGCATTGTTTGTGGTCTGGGAGTGTAGTCACAGAAGCAAGCTGCCTCAGTTCGGCTTCTCTAATTCTAATCTAGACATTCATTTTTAAAGCTGCGCACTTGAAACGCCATGTTCAAATAACCTGTGTTACATGCTTACCATCCTATGACTGCTCAGTTACTTGTGCACTAAAGTGAGCCTTACTGTATGCTGGATTGAGATGTTTGTGAATAAAACTGTAAAACTAGAGTTGTCCAGTTAGCCATCAAGATAGTTGCATGATTGTTTTACCACTCACAATTCCCCCTTTCTGAACGGATTTTTGTATAACTCATATTCAGCAAGGCAGCAGGCGGACTTTGTGCATGGTTGAAAGGGTTGGCAGTGCGTGCACCCGCCCTTTGTGTGCCGTAAATCACTGGGGCATGTGTCAATGTGTGCATGATTATATTCTTGTTTCAGGCACAAACCTAACCTTGCTTACACTCAGTTTTCCCAGTCACTGTCTTTGTTAGAATTGCTTTATTAACCTTCCTGCTTTCTCAAATTTGCTTGGAAATGCACCATTTGCCCACTATTTTTTCAAAATTTTCTCAGGTGAGAACCCCCCCGAACCCCCCTTAGGTGGTTCAGGCTCACTCGCTGCGCTCGCTCGCATTAATTACCGTGTTGCAAAATGAAGATTGTCTAAAAGGTGTGTCACCAACATGAAAAGTTTGGAAAGCTGTGCTCTACACCAATACACCCTACGACACTTTACTCAAAAAGGAATGCATTCTATACCAATGTACTCTACACCAAATCCCTCTACACCACTATACTCTATGCCACTGCACTTTACTTCACTCTATTCTACTCTATGTCACTGCACTCTATGCCCCTCTATTCTACTCTGCACCACTGTTAGCTACACCAATATACTTTATGCCACTGCATTCTACACCAATGCACTCTATGCCACTCAACAACACTGCATTCTATAACACTCTACCCTACAACACTGCACTTTCTACCACTAAACTGTCTACTACTAAACTCTGAACCACTTTACTCTACACCACTCTTCTCTGCGCTACTTTGCTCTTCCAACTGCAGTCTACTCCGCACAACTCTATATCACTCATCTGCTCTCCACACCACTTTACTTAATGCCTCTCTGCTCTACACTGCGCCACTGTACTCTATGCCAGTGCACTCTACCCCAGTTTACAATACACCACTACACTCTTCACTACTGCTCTCTACACCACTGTACTATATGCAACTCTTCGCCATGTCACTCTACACCATAACACTCTATGCTATGCCACTATATGCCACTTTACTATAAACTACTACACTCTACGCCAATATATATATATTTTTGAGAATTATGCATTTCAAAGTACCAGTCTCTCTCTGCAGGTATGTAACAAATTTACAGTAAGTAAATACTTTTTAACCCGTTTGCTGCTCCGAACGTTCCGCGCCAGTGCGGAACGTTCTATTAAACGGGCGGGGCCGCGTCGGCCAACGGATGTGCGCAGCACTACCGAGGTAGTGCTCGCGACGGCCGTTGGCCGACGCACGCAGCAAACGGGTTAAAGAAAATATGCTTTGTTTACATAAACTGCACACACATACAAAAATATCTATAAAAAATTACCAATAACAAATAACTATCTAGTACCAAAAAAAAATATATGTAAAAAAATATATACATATATACATATTTCATCCCAGTTTGGTTCATTCTTTCGCCGGACCCAGTAACGCTCCGTATGGGTGCGAGCTCCCGCGGCTGAACCACGCCACTTAATACATCCACCAAATCCTCTTTCCAGAAGAAAAACGGTCCGCACTCATGCAGGTTTATGCGATTTTATTTCCTTATCTCCTTCGTTACAGGTGAAACAAAAGATCTACGCGTTTCGGTATTACAAATACCTTGCTCACGATCAACAGGTTGCTTGTTGTTCCTACACTTATGTGTTTAAATTTCTATGACGTCATTTCCTGCTGGTTACTGCAAGCGTCCCTGTGAATTATGGGAGATGTAGTTTTTCAAGTTTAATTAAAAAAGGGGGCATTTTTAACAGTTTTCAATAAGGTTGTTACTTTTCTCTACTTAATTAATGTATTTTGAAATCAAAATTACTATAGTTGATCAAACTAATGTGCCTGGTAAGTTCTTCAATGCAAGGCTTTTCATTTTTATACAAATACATTTTGCCTGTATATCATTAAATCCCTCTAATGGGAAAAGTCACGCTAAATGTTCTCTTATTTTCTTCAATTTCAATAATGAAATCCTTTTATTTCTTTTCTTTCTTTGTTACCTTTATCAACAAAAGGGCTAAGGACACGGTTTAAAGGCATAAATTCGAATGCAGGGCGATAAGTGAAGGAACCAAATACAAAATCAGACGATTTAAATTAAACAGAGTATTAATACAGGTGAAAACATGGAGAAAAGAGAAGCAAAACAGAAATGAGTTATTAACGACTATGTTTGAAAAAGGCGACATGGGAAAGGAAATAGAATCCACAACGTCATCAGGAAAAACGGACTGTAAAAGCAAATTAAGAGCCTGGGAAAAGCTTAGCAAGAAAGAAATAAACAAATCTTGGGAACTAATAACACTAAAGAAGTATTTGGAAGTACAACGTGTGCCCAGGGGCCTGAGAATAATGCTCATGCCCAGTCATCAGGATACATCAAACGAATTACTCCAAGAGTGGGGTGAATTCATTCTGAAATCATCACTGGGGTTAATTGCGATCTTGGTAAAACACATTGAGATTGGCCTGGAAAAATAAAGGAACAACTGCATGAAGCAGAAAAGGAAATAACAACTCTGAAACTATCTGGCGAGATGGTAAAGTTCAAAGATGATTTGGAAGATCAAATAGAAAAACATGAAAACATCGTTAGGGAACGGAAGCATAACAAATTCATACGAGATTCTGTGGATTATGCGGAGGGACGCATCTTCACCTTTGGGAGAAAATTTGACTCATTACGACAACAAACAGCATGGAGTAATACCATAAATATATCGAGTAGCGCCTCCTCCTTAACATCCACGGATTTAAGTGATGGCGAATTAGGAACATCATCTGAAAACTCAAAGTTAACTTTTTTAGGGGATATGCGCCTGGTATTACAGCAGAGGCAATGGGAACAAAATCGAACACCACAATACAAACAAAAAGGAAGAGGCAGAGGACAGAAACGGATGCCCCAAAACCCAAAAGAAGGGGAAAAAGGCGCAAGCAGCATAGAAAAAATTGGAACGGAAACAAGAAGCATGCGTCAGAGAATGAATCGGTGACAGATGAATTACAAGTGGTAAATCTATCAAAGCGTCCAATGTCAGAAATGGAAATTGCTTTACTGAAAAGAGGCATTAATTTTTGCCCTACACAAAAAATGGACTTGGCTCAAGTAAGGATAGATTTATACCTATATATACGGAAGATCAAACTAGCAAAGTTTTTCATGGAAAATCAATCAAGGAAAAATGAAGTACAAACAACAGCAACTTTAGTATCAGACCTAGCGGTCAGGGACTCAGATGCCTTCCTGACTCTATTGAACTTGGACGCAGCAGAGGGAGAAGATACTCCCCTCCAAATGGCAATTCCACAAACTGGAGCAGGCATAAGTGGAAAGACTCCGAAATCTAAATTTTACCCTCAACTGTTACCAGGTAACAAAATTGATCTATTTCAAGAGGCAGTAATACAAGATCTCTATAAATTGAAAAGCCCTAAATACAAAGACAACTTATCCAAACAAGAGCGGAAGCCTTAAAAAACCTAACATCAGATATGGAAATAGAAATAAAAATGGCGGACAAGGGCGGAAATATAGTGATCTGGGAAAGACAAGCATATGTAACCGAGGCACATCGACAATTGAGAGAGACAAGGTACTATGAAAAGATCAAGAGCAATCCAACAATGGACATCAAGAGCAAATTGGATGACCAACTGCGACAATGGCAAACAAATAACCTAATAGATGAGGAAGAACGAAAATACTTAACAGTGACCCACCCGGTTACAGCAACAATTTATTTTCTTCCAAAGCTACATAAAGATCAAAGAAAACCACCGGGCAGACCAATTCTTTCTGCAAAGGGTTCATTATTGGAACCCATAGCAAATTATATTGATCACTTTCTGATGCCATATGTGTCCCAACTGAGCTCTTACATAAAGGATACGAGTGACCTTCTAAGAATACTACAAAATACCCCATGGCAAGACACCTATCATCTAATAACAATGGATGTCATTTCGTTGTATACGAATATAGAAAATAACATGGGATTAAAAGCATGTGAATTCTTTTTACAAGACAGGAGCATAAATTATAAGTGATCATAATCGGATGCTCCTAGAGATGATCTCAATCTGTCTTACGAAAAACATCTTTGTATTTGGAGAAGAAATTTATCGGCAAAACAATGGGACTGCAATGGGTTTTTCATTTAGTCCCAGCTATGCCTGCCTGGCAATGGGCTGGTGGGAGAAGGAGGTGGCATGGAAAGCAGAAAATGATTCAGCATTAGTGAAAATCATTAGCTGGATCAGATTCATAGATGATCTGCTCATCATCTGGGACGGTACAGCGCTTGAATTTCAGCAATATTTTGAAATAATCAACAACAGTGAAACAAACCTGAAATTCACTTATGAAATCAATAATGAACGAATTGTGTTTTTGGACACTGAAATTTATATAAAGGCAAATCAAATTCACACAACGCTGCATCGGAAAAGCACTGCAACCAATGCCACCTTAGAAGCAACAAGCTTCCACCAACAATCTTTAATCTCCAGCATCCCCTATGGGGAGTTTTTAAGGCTCGAAGGATCTGCAGTGAAGAAAGTGAATGGCAAAAACACAGCACTGAAACAGCTGCAAGATTCAAAAGAAGGAAATATAACCCGGGAGTGATCAAAGGATGTTGGGAAAGAACAAATCAAAAAACCAGGGAAGAATGTCTCATTTCCAAAATTAAAGAAAACACAGGAAAGAAAGAACCAATCAGATTGATAACTGACTATTCCCAAGAAAGTAAGGAAGTTTCAAAAATCTTGCAAAAAAATTGGAAAATCCTGCAGTTGGATACAACGGTAAAAGAAATAATTGGAAAGCATCCAACCATTACATATCGCCGAGCAAAAAATCTGAAGGATCACCTGATTCACAGTCATTACAAGGGAAAAGAAAGGAATCATCATGGATAAAAACAAAAGGTTTTGTCAAATGCTACTCATGCAAAATGTGTCAAATTGCGAAGCCCATGAAGGAAATCAAAATGGCAAACAACAAGACATGGGTAATTAGAGAATTGATCACGTGCAAAACACAATTCACTGTTTATGTAATGGAGTGCCCGTGTCCTTTAAAATACATTGGAAGCACCATTTGTGAATTGAAAAAACGCATAATGGAACATGTAAGAGCTACCATAAACAAGGATAAAACAAATGCAATGGCTAAACATATGGAACTGTATCATCAAAGTGACTGGAAACAGCTTAAATTCTATGGGATTGAAACTGTACCAAAAAATGACCGAGGCGGAAACCGCGAAAAGACCTTGCGACAGAAGGAATCAAGACATATCCTGAAGCAACGTACTTTGACACCTCATGGCCTGAACCAGTCGGAAGAATTATACATACATCTATAGTCTCATGACTAAAGCTTCTCAAAGAAGAATGAACGGAAAGGGAATGAAGTATAAGGGTAATAAGGAACATTAAAGATAAAGGTAACAAAGAAAGAAAAGAAATAAAAGGATTTCATTATTGAAATTGAAGAAAATAAGAGAACATTTAGCGTGACTTTTCCCATTAGAGGGATTTAATGATATACAGGCAAAATGTATTTGTATAAAAATGAAAAGCCTTGCATTGAAGAACTTACCAGGCACATTAGTTTGATCAACTATAGTAATTTTGATTTCAAAATACATTAATTAAGTAGAGAAAAGTAACAACCTTATTGAAAACTGTTAAAAATGCCCCCTTTTTTTAATTAAACTTGGAAAACTACATCTCCCATAATTCACAGGGACGCTTGCAGTAACCAGCAGGAAATGACGTCATAGAAATTTAAACACATAAGTGTAGGAACAACAAGCAACCTGTTGATCGTGAGCAAGGTATTTGTAATACCGAAACGCGTAGATCTTTTGTTTCACCTGTAACGAAGGAGATAAGGAAATAAAAATCGCATAAACCTGCATGAGTGCGGACCGTTTTTCTTCTGGAAAGAGGATTTGGTGGATATATACATATTTATATACATATAAATATTTATAACAAGAAATCCACAAAATAGTTCTAGATTCCATTTCAAAAACCAAATATCGCCTATTCATTTATATGCAGCCTACATAAAAATGCAAAAATTAGAATAAAAGAAATAAACTGTTCGGATACAACATTTCTAAAGACACAGTAGTCACCCGTAACGCAATGTGCACTATAAAAAGCTTGTTTCATTACACAAATTTCATATATTGTGCTCATATTTTACATAAAAATCATGGATATTGTCAGTTAATTACTTTTTAATCAACTCACAATACTTCAGATGTTTTATAGGGCTTTTAATTCTTTAATGTTTGATTTTCTTAGCATGTTTTGTTATGTACAATTTGCCATTAATGTTTTTATAAGTAATACATGTGTACTCCCACCTGATGTCGCAAATTGTACTTTTATGGATATACTAATATCCAAGGAAAAATGTGTAAATTATTTTTAAAATGTATTACCAAAAAAGTAACAAACAAATTACTATTGAAAAATTCCACCAAAAATACACATTTTTCTTATATTACAGGAAGAAACAACAAAAACACTGTTTATTGGAGGGCAAGAAACAAAATTAAAATACATCACATTGAATGATACCACAGACTCAGTTAAAATTACTTTATGGAGAGAAGCAACAGACTTTCCAATAGAAATTGGAAACTACGTAAAAATAACTCATTTGACCGTACATGAGTTTAATGGAGAAAAAATATTGAATACAACTCGACATACACAACTTCAAGTAAGTACTACTAATAAAAATTACAAAAACTTTACAAGAAAAACCAGCAAACTGATACATTTAATATTTTTCACATTTATTTGCTTCACAGATCATTGAACCACCACAAGAAAAAATAACAATCACTATATATATGGACTGGAAAAAACAAACCAGGAACTAAGTACAATAACAGCACAAGTCCAAAACACGGAACATTTTCAATCAATGGACATCAATAATACTATCCTAATGGACTTTTTAAACATAAGTACCGACGTTGACGATTTTTAAGATGCTTTAATGCCACATTTACCAATTACATTAAATGTACTGTTTTCAAATGGATGCATAACTGAAATTGTTGAGCAACTTTAACCTATAACAAATGTAATTAGAACTTTATATGACAGATATGTTCACATCTACGTTGCTTAGAATACTTTTATATACTACATACTACACATGTATCGTTAATAAGCATACAATTTATAAACAAAATTGTCTGTTGCTATACACACAACTCACAAAACATTTACTACACTCTACTCTACTGTACTCCAAACAACTCTATTTGCTCGCCAGTATCACCACCACCAGTACCATCAACAGTACTACCACCACTACTAGTACCACCACAACTACCAGTCCCAACACTATTACCACCACCAGTACCACCACCAGCAGCAGTACCACCACCATATACCACCCAAGACCAGTCCACCAGTACCATCACCACTACCACTACTACCAGTACTACATCTTCACGAATTTCTGACTACAAGTTCGCCCCCTCACAGAATTCATGGAGCTCACCAGAAAATGTTCATTATTCTAAGCAAAAAAAAGATAAAACTTCCCACACTAAACACACCTTAGTGAGTGCAACACATTATTAATCATACAAACTACACATCACCATCACTAATTCAACCCATACATAGATTATGACGAAAGCCACCATAGATAGTAGTCTGGCTAAAACATAGAGACCTCATTATTTTTATAGGATATTAAACACTTAATCACATCTCCCCGTATATTCCCATACCTATTTTTAATACTACCAAGGGCCCAACATTAAATCCTTTAGTCAAACGGGACCAATTGGACAGTTTTTCTAATCACACTCATTCACATCACTGCACTGACACAAACACAAAACCAGCTCTGCTGTAATCAGGCGTCGAAGCACACCCGAGGTGCACTCAGCACCTTTGGTGGGACCCGATGATGAAACATGCCACCAACTAGGTTGGTGGGTGAGGGTCTTCATAAAAAAAAAAAGGGTTTTCTCCGAGGCACAGACATCTACCTCCCACCCACTAGCTTGTTCTCCTTCATACTTACCACAATACATCATCCAGTGCAAAAACCAAAAGTGGGACCCAAAGCAAATTGTCGCAATGTTAATTCCCATACAGATTTTAAACACAACTACAGCCTAACTGTTCAACACAATTACATAAAATTTAGCAAAAGGTAGCAGTTGGTCCAAAATCTGTATTTGCTACACAGCTGTTAAATATAATTTTTTACAAAACAAGTTTATGTAAAACTCCATACCCGCTTTCACTTTAATGTTGCCCGCACCCCTTTCTTTAAACACTACTAACGGTACATAAATATGCAAACAGCAGCTTAAAAAGCATTTTCAATGCAATGTCTTTGTCCTGCCTGCTGTTGGACAGACTCTCTCCAAACTTTTTATTTTTCAATTTTATAGCACTGGCACCAAACGCATTTGCAATGCAATAGGTCTCGCATTTGCCAGAGTTTAAGCTATTGGCATTGTAAATGACAATGCCTTTTATTTATCTGTTTTAAAAACAACACATAAGTAAAAGCATTGTCATTTACAATGCCAATAGCTCAAACTCTCGTAAATGCGAGACCTATTGCATTGCAAATGCTTGTTCTTTTTTGTGCAAGGTGGATTTTGTGATAGTGGAAAGAAAGTTAAAAGAAAGAATAAAAACAATCCTCCATGGGGTTATACTCACGGAATATCTGAGGTCAAACAGCACCACGAGGCTAATCGCAACCAATGCACCGCGCATCTTCCTTGAAGATGCAGATTTCAGAAGGGATTGGGCCCAGATAGCCTGGCACTGCACGAGGGACAGGATAATCCTCATCATCAAAACAGCCAAAAGACTATCTGATGCCATGTTGATAGAAATCCAACTTACACAAAACAACTTTAAAACTACTCTCACCTCCTTTAAAAAGAAACTGGAAGAGGTGAACAAAGAAATGGGAGAATACAAGGAACATTTGACAGTCAAAAATCAAGACGTTTCAGAAGGATCTAAAAAAATTATCCTATTTGAAGGTTTACCCCTATGCCGACCCTTCATACACTCAAACAAATAAACCTACTGAGACTTCAAACCAGTCGGAAGATTACTCCTCGGAAACAGGGAGCGGTTCCAGTGGAGGAAGTAATAGAGACAGACAAAGAGGGAGGGGGAGAGCCAGATACCAACACTGGCCACAACCATGGCAACAATATCAAAACCAAGGAAGTATAGGTCTCCAGCCTCATTTCCAACCCCAAGCACACCCAATGTTTCCCTGGAACCCGATCTACCAACAAGGTCCGCCACCTTTCGTCCAGAACCAAAGATTCCCTTTTTTAGGGAGAGGCCGGAGAACGTGCGGCCAAAGAGAAGAGGAAACCAAGTACATTGGGAAGAACAGAGCACAGGGATGAACACCAGGAGCAAAACCAAGGACCCACAACCGGGGACCAGCACAGGTTGGGAATAGTAACAAACCTTCCAGCAGGAGATGACCTGCACGTCGTGTCTCTGTATGCAGATGACCTGCTCCTTTACCTGAGAGACATCCATAACGTCCAGGATGCAGTCAGCTGTCGGGACTTGGGGTTAATTGGAGGAAGTCTTGCCTATAAACTTTCAGTCCTCATACGCAGGACCCAGGACTTATAGTCAACAGGGAAAACATACAATGGCAACCGACCTCCTTCCGGTATTTAGGGATCCGCATCTACCACACTGCCGAGGACATCATTGATGGCAACCTCATTAGGGCAATAACATCTATCAGATCTCAGATGAGGTTCTGGCGGACTCTTCCGCTGCCTGTTATTGGCCTCATCGCGCTTCTAAAAATGATTGTGTTGCCCAGGTTGCTATTCTATTTTGCCAATCTGCCATGATACATCCGAGCAAAAACTTTTCGTGAGCTAGAGCAATGGATAAGGAAGTACATTTGGAACGGAGGGAGAAACAGGGTGGCGTAACGGAAAATGTATTCATTGGTGGAGCAGGGTGGACTAGCCGTACCCACTCTGGCGCTCCATTACCTAGTTGCCCAATTACAGTGGGTATCGAAGAGGCTGGCGGGCCTGTGGCTGGAGGACATGGCGACGTTATCCCTGGCATGGACGCTGACTAACATATATCATCTATTTTACCCCGCGACTAGGGTGCCCGCGCCGAGGCCTGGAATATTGCCTATGGCCCACCGCTGTTACAGGCGGAGTCTGTACCTTACTCGGGGACAGCCTCATAGGCGCCGGCGCTCTCCCTGCAGGGCACCCCAAGGGGCAGGGTGGTTACCTCAGGGACAGAACTGGTGTCATGGCACGCGGTAGGGATACAAACGTTGGGTGACTTATTTGAAGATGGAAAATTGCTGATATATGAGGGCCTATCACAGGGATCAGACATTCCTCCAGGTCAGTTCCTACTATACAACTCGCTAGTAGCCTCACTGACACGTGTCTGGGGAAACCAAGATACTGAACCCGACATCATCTGGTAATACAATATTTACATGTGATGGGGTCAGTTGACTAAGGCATTGTTGGTACACTCGAGGGACCTGCTTGTCTCCCTGCGGGCCAAGTGGGAGATGGAGAGAGTCCCTGGAAGGACACAGAATGGGACAGGGTTTTGGCCAGTTCTACACATATACCACGGAATACTAGGTTCCGCCTTATTCAATGCTATATTATCCACAGGGCATACCTCTCCCTCGATAATTTAAGTAGGTACTTTCAAATGAGCTCTGCGGCCTATCCCCGATGTGGCCCGGTAGGTGCCGGTATCCTACACATGCTGTGGTCATGTGAAGCTCTGTTTCAATATTGGAGGGAGGTAACTTCCTGCCTAGCCACATGTACAGAACAAATGAAACTACACACCTGGGAAGAATGTATATTGGGTTTGTTCCCTCGATCCAAGAGCCACAAAGTAACGTCCAGGTTCCTGAATTTATGGTCTAGTCACAGCTAAGCGATTAATCATACGCAGGTGGAAACACTGACTCCCCCCTATCAGACATCATGGAAACAGTCTCTCCTAGTGTGGGCACAAGCGGAAAGCACAGCACTGAACAGGGGAGATGCCCTGGGGCTCAGAAAATACCCCATCGCAAAACACTGGGACTCCATATTAGGGGCCCTACAATGTATCACTCACCCGGAGGATGGGGACCCCACAGAAGGGGACACGGGATTGGAATAGAGATGGAGATACCAGGACGTCTTGCGGGTATTCCCCTTACGAGTGGTTGGCCGGAGGGCACTTCACGAGGGACTGACGATTAAAAACAAACGGGGCGATACAGTGGGTGGTTTGGGAAAAGACTCAGCAATGTTGCAAGGTTTAGTTTGTATCTGTTTAATAACACAATATCTCTAGCAAGTAATTCCATAAGGGGTTTGACACCGGTTAGGCTGCATCAGCCCGAAAATTACAGATTACTCGTTATTCATCACAAGTTTGGCATTCAGCCTCTCTTCCTGAAATGCATGAAAGATATCCCTCAATGGACCAATGCATTGCTGGGCATTAGCCTGCCCCACATACATCCTAAATGTCTACATATTGTCCACTGTTATTTACTATTAATGTCACTACTCATTTCATCATCTTCATTTATTATACCAATGTATGTAAAATAATACACAAAATGCCAATACAGAGATTTAAAAAAAAAATGTAGCAGTAAATGGTTTGGGCATTAATATGCCCAGTCACAGAACTAGTCACCATGCAAAAACTGTGCAAGTTTCCCCACAAATAATAAGCCCAGGCGATGTCTGTAGCATAGACATGAAATTGGGACTACGCAGTATCTAAGCATTTAAAAAATTGCGCAAAAAGTAAACACCACCGAAGAAATCGGCACATCAACCGCAGTAATGAGCTCTATAGGACCGCAGAGACTACTTGCTTCTCAAACTCTAAGGTAGGAATAATGTGTGCAATCATGTTGCGATCTCAGATGCACCACCAGCTCATTTCCCTGGGCTCTTCCGATAGTATGCATACGCTATAGCACCATGTCTTTCCCATCAGGTGCTGGTAGTGTACCTTAAAAACGTATGTTTTTCAACACATGCCTTGACTTTTGATTTATTTTTTTTACGCATAAATTTGACCACACCATATCAGTCTTGTGAGCTGTTAATGCTACCATAGGTTTTTGACTTTGACACTTGACTATAGACTTTAGGCTAAGTATATGTGAAGTTGCGCACCACGCTGTTTTCCAGGTGCTGGCAACACTACTAAAGCCTACGTTTTAAATGCAGTGTTACACTCGCTCCTGCTATCTAAATGTGATACATGCCTACACTGTGTTTCACATATTCAAAGGATTGGTGTTCTGCACCACGTGGCTTTTTAGAAGCCTCCTGCAACTCCCTGCTGAGTTTTCGAGTAATGGTGGCGCCATAAGGCGCTCTGGCCTTACACCACAAATAGCCTAGTGTGTTGGTACCACGCATGTTTAGACATGGCCCCTTGCCTGTATACACATGGACAAGTACCGAGTACTCTCCACTACAGTGCAAGGTACATAAAATGCAAAAAGAAACAAAACAATTTTTTTAGAAAAGAACGCTTAACAATATTGTCCTATTACTTACCGGTAATCTTCATTACTCCTGGTCCCGTTGTCCTCGTCCCATTCCTTAACAAAGTGGAGATGACCATCTCCGCGACAGAAAAAAAGAAAAGGAGCATGCTGGGATACCCAATCCACTCCCTCCCACTGGGAGTACATAAACGGTACCAGCCCAGCATGCAGCCTGAAAATACCAAGCCAACAACCGGAAGGCCGGCCGCCAGGGAGGGAGGGAGGGATGGATGTAGGGAATGGGACGAGGACAACGGGACCAGGAGTAATGAAGATTACCGGTAAGTAATAGGACATTACCCCCAGGTCCCTCCAGTCCTCATCCCATTCCTTAACAAAGTGGAGAATACCAAAGCAGAAAACCCGGCCTTCCGGAACCCCACCAACTCCAGGGGCACCAGACCAAAAACGGCAACCCACCAGGGCAAAAGAGCCCACAGAAAAGAGAAAAACGCAGGGAGGAGCACACAACCAACCAAGCCCCCAACCAAGCGGACAGAGCCGAGACCCCAAAACCAGCAGGGGACGACCAGAAAAAACACAAGAAACCCCCCAGGCAAGCCAGAAAGGGCCCACCTATGCAAAGCCAAGCCCCAAGGGAACAACCAGAGGGGCCAAACAAAGCCCCCCACCCCGAACGACCAAAGGAAGACCAGGAGAAGCGGGCACGCCCAAAAGGAGAAACGGAGCCAGAAAGGGCAACCGACCAGGGAGAAAACCCCCAAGTGTGAAGCCCACGGCCCCAGGCACCACCAGGCAGCCACCCAACCAGGAACCAAACAGGCCAACCCAGCCCAATGGGCAAGAGCAGAGGAGAACAGGCCGCACAAGGAGGCAGGGCCGAAGGCCCAGGAAGGAACACAGCAGAGGCAAGACAGAGAGCGAACCCCCCCACCCCCCCAAGACAGGAAAGAGGGCGAACCACAGGCGCAGGAACCCACAAAGGACCACACCCAAAAGCGAGGGGAAGGAAGACGAAACCGAAGAGGCTCGCCAAAGAAAAAGAGCCAGAAAGACTCGACCACCACAGGACCACCCCAAGACACCAGGGGAAGCCAACAGCAGAGCCGCAAAGGGGGAGAACCGGACAAGCAAACAGGCACCCACCCAGAGGAACAGCCAGGAAGAGAAGAGGGCAGGGAACCAAAGCAAGGCCCCAACCCCCAGCCGAAAGCAGCAGCAACAGGGAACCGGGAGGCCAGAAACCCACAGAAGGACCGGGCCACAGGGCAGGACCGACCAAAGGCCAACCCCAGCCGAGACACAGAAGAGCCGCAGGAACCAAGAAACACAACAGAGGCCCAACACGGAACCGGGGAAACCAAACCCCAGAACCGGAAAGGAGGAAACGCTACCAACCAAGAGCCGACCAACCGCCAGGAGGAGAAAGGAAGACACCAAGGAACCACCGAAGGCGAAACCCAGGAGGAGCCGGAGAAGGGCAAAACAGCCAAGAAGCCAGCTGAAGAAAACCGGCAGGCCAGCCAGCCAGGAGGCACACAACACGGCGCCACCAGGACCCGGAAGGAGAGGCAAAAAGAACCCCCAAACAAGAAGGGGCCCAGGGAAAGGCACAGCAGCCAACCCCAGCCAGGACACCCAAAGAGCGGAGCAGCAGAGGGAGGGAGCCCAGCAGCCCACACATCGGACCCAGAGCCCCATCCAGCCGTAAAGGAGCAGCACAGGAAAGGCCAGAAGACCAGCCCAGGACCGTGACAAAATCCAAGAGAACGAGAGGCCAGGCAAGGACCCAAGCAGGGACCAAAAGAGGACCCCAAGTCAACAAGGGCCCCACAGCACAAAGCCCGACCCAACCAGCCAAGAGGCGTACCAGCGACCCACACGCACAAGGGAACGGGAGGCCAACCACAGGGACCGCAAGGGCAAACCCAACAGAGGCAGAGCCCAGGCCCCAAGAGCGCACTCGAACAACCCAGGCACCAGAACCAAAGGAGAGGAGCCCGGAGAAGCCAAAGACGCACCACCCAACAGGGGAGCGGGAACAGACCCAAACCAGGGAGAAGGAACACCCAGAGCCAACAAGAGAGCAAGGGTGACAGACACCACAGGCCGAAAAGAGCCCGCGGGGGAGCCCAGGCCCAACAACAGGCCCCCCCAAAGGGAAAAAGGCCAGAGCCCCAGACCCGAGGCAAAGCCAACTGCAAGCAGGAAGCAACAAAGCGGCCCACACACCAGGGGAGGCCGACACCCAACACCCACAAGTAGGGAAAGGGCACAGCAGACAGGGCAGGGCAGGGCCGAGGAGCCGGGCACCCAAAGAACAAGGGGAAGGCAAAGGCCAAGGAAGGCCAACGACACCCAGCCACCACAGGAGCAAAAGGAGCGGCAGGAGCGAAGGCAAGCCCAACAAGCGAACACGCGAAAGGCCCACCAGAACAGAGGCAGAAAACCCCCAGCAGGGGGCAAGCAAAAAACACCCAGAAGGACGCAACAAGCGCCCAACAGCGCAGGTGGCCAAAGAACAACGCCGCAATGCAAGACTGATGACGCACAAGCAAGGAAACACCAGGATGCGAACACGCAACCAGCAGAGGAAGAGCCAGAGACCAGAACCACTAGGCCACAGAGACTCAGCAGACACTCACGCACCAGGCCCGAACCCCCAAAGGGCAGAAACCAACGGGCGCACGGGCAGCAGGCAGCCGAAGGAAGCCCAAGAACTGCAAGGCAGCAGGCTCCGAAAAAAGAGAGCCAGGGACGACCAGAACAGGCCAGAGCAACAGGCAAACCCAGGCGCACCCCAAACAGGCACCAACCAGGGCCGATCAGAGACAACACAAGCCCGAAGGGCAAGACGGCCGGAGGCCCAGAGGACAGAGCAAAGAGGCCACAAGAAGACGCCAACAAACCCTGGGAGACACAGCACAAAGCGAGCCAAGGCACAGCAAGCAGACAGCACCCCGGGAGGAACCAGGACTGACCCGGCCAAACCATAGGGCGGGCAGCAGGAAGAACAGAAGCCAAGGCCGCAGTCCAGTACAGCAAGAAAGCCCAGCAAGCCAGAAACCGACAGGCGGCAAGCACCAAGGGGACAGGCCAACAGCAGTCCCAAAAGGGACCGACCCCAGCACAGACGCCAACCAGCAACGAGCGCTGAGCCAGCCAAAAGCCAAAAAGGCCCGGGAACACACATCCCATGGAGGAAGCCCCGAAGGACCCCCCCCAGGCAAAAAAACCCCAAAAGAGGGTAGTGACAGGGGAAACAACGGCCCAGGACAGGGAACCCAAGGACTGCCAAGAACCCAGGAGCAGGGGCAGCGGAGGTAGAGAATAGGCCGGAGACACAAGGGCCCCGGACCGAGACAAAAAACGGACCCATACCCCACGCAACCAGCAAGCACAGAGGGCCAGCACGCAGGAACAGGAGCCAGCAAAGAGAAACCCCCACAGGAACCCACCAGCACCTGGAGAGACCAGAGGAGGAGGGGAACCAACAGCACTGGAAGAAAGCAAGGAACCCGCAAGGAGGAGGCCTCCAGGACCAAACCCCGGCAACCCCCAGAGTCCAGGCACACAGGGCGGCAGCAACCAGAAGCAAGGGGAAGACACACCAGCCAGGGCCGCAAGCGAACCCCAGGGAAAGAGCAAAAGCCCATCAACCCAAGAACACCCAGGCGAACTCCCAACCAGGAAAGAGCCAGACCGGACCCTGTCCACCATCAAAAGCAGACAAGACCAGGGGCCCACAAGGAGGCACCGGAAGTCAAGACAGAAATGCCGGACAACCAAGGAAGCACCCGGACACCAACAGCACCAGGAACCCCAAGGAGGTCCCCACCAAGGCACCAACCAGGGCAGAAGCACACCAAATATGGAGACCAGACGAGAACAGGAGCGGACAGGCCCGAATGGTCGTAGGGTGAAAAAACAATCCGCAGAAAAGATGCATATGGACCTGCAACAGGAACGTATGGGGAAGCAGGACTCGAATATGCATGAGCGGGATGCAGGTTGCGGAGCAACGACTCACACAACCACCTGGCAGGACAGGCACGGGCCCACGCCACCACCCGGATACCATCAACGCAGCAGAAGGTCTGCGCCCCGAGGCCGAAATCCACCTGTGAGGGGAGAAGATGGAAGGCACAAGGTGCTAGAGGAAACGGTGGTAGCCGTTACACCGCGAAATGGATGCACTAGATGCCGGGTGCGTAGGAATGACTCCCATAAGTCCCGTCATTCCCATCAAGGTCCCATGCCACCAACCAATTGCCACCAATGCCCCTAGGTCAGTGCCGCAAAGCATGAAACACTCCTCTGACGCAACTCACAACGAGCCAGAGGAAATGGAAATGCAAAATGAAAACCGCTACGCGGTACTCACCAAGGGGGCAGGAAGAGCGCACCACCAGCTCACCGCCCCCCCTCCATCAGCCATCCCAGGCGCGCACCAAGGAACCAGCGCCGGCAGGAGCAAGCCGTCAAAAACGGCCGCCGAGGTCACAGCAAGGCCAGCTCCGGAGCGACCCAACCGATCAGCAGGGGCACCAGGAGGACGGCAGGAAACCAAACGCCAGGCAGGAGGACCAGGAACATCGCCCAGCAGAGTCCCTGGACCTGCCAAACATCCGCAGCCGCGCGTCCCCCAGACCGGCCAAGCCACAGGGAGACGCGCACTGCAACCCGGAAATGACCGGGAGGAACGGCGCCCCAGCCGCAAAGGGCCGGACGAAATCCAACGCGACTCCTGGCAAGCCCGGCAGGCCAGGAGAACGCGGAAAGAGGACAGCGAGGACAGCCCAGCAGCCCCGACGAGACGTCCAGCGAAGCAACCATGAGGTAAGTCCAACACGTCCCATTCTGTCGGAAGACAGAAAAAAAGAACAGGCTGCATGCTGGGCTGGTACCGTTTATGTACTCCCAGTGGGAGGGAGTGGATTGGGTATCCCAGCATGCTCCTTTTCTTTTTTTCTGTCGCGGAGATGGTCATCTCCACTTTGTTAAGGAATGGGACGAGGACTGGAGGGACCTGGGTGTAATGAACCTGTTGTCTTTAGCAGGTAACTTACAAATCTCTTATAGATGATGTCTCATACCTATCTTATCATATTCTCTTTTCAGGTTTAAAATAAAGATGCAATTCAGGACTTGATATTTGCGTCTTTACTTTTGATAAGGTAACAAACCTAAAATTTGTCATTCAATCTAATGTGCCACCTAACCCACTTGAGTTTAAAAGATTGAGCAAAGACATCAACACCGTCTCCTTACGCTCATTTTATTTTTATTCTTTAAATATGTTAAAGAGAATAACTGTTTCTTTTCTAGAAGGATTAAGGGCTTTCTTAACAAAAAAAATGTTTTTTTAGCACAAAGCACAACCCTTGAGACAAGAGTCCAAGGAGACCGTTTTCTTTTTTTGAGAGCACGACGCTTTCACAAGAGGTGTATAAATTGTTTGCCAACAATGTACGACTTCACAAAGTATATGTTGATTTCTAGCTTTGAAAAAGCCCCAGCCTCCCAGGCTATTTATGGGGTAAAACATATGTTGGCTAACAAGTGAAAAGGCTTTATGAACCATATAATTAGAAATGATAATCTGCAAATATGATGTTTGTGATGAGCCAAGGAATCTTGACTTTGAGAAAAAGAAGGAATCAGAAATAAACGGTGTTTTGAAAAGGATATTAGGAAAATTGACACTCCTCACCCTAACTACTTCTACTAATGAGGTGGAGTTAACACAACCCCTAAGTAGTGTCACAGAGTTTTCCACACAAAAAACGGATACCACAATAACATCACCACAAATAAATTAGGCATACCAGGCTGGACGAGGACAGGGTCGGTCCTGCAAAACCTTGCTTAAACATCTTTAAGGATCTGTGCATCTGCAATCGAGCACTTAACAGGAAACTCTCTCCCTCTTGTTCGGCAGAGCATTACTCCCTATGCACCATCCAGAACTTGTATACTCTGCTACAGCCAATCTTCTGTGGGTTCCCACAATCAGAAATGTGTTGATCTGTCTCATCTCTATTTCTTTGCAAAATATTAAAAATTGCTTCCTCTAAATTGTATAAGTGATTCAAATCAATGAACCTTTTGGATAAAACTGAAAACTGTGCTCCTTCCTTAGTCCTGCGAATTTGTTACCATCTGCCATCTAATCCGTTTAATGCCACAGTGCGCTTTTTACGTATCTGTGACCTTTACAAATGTTTTTGACAGTGTATTAAAAAACCACTCAGACCCTACCTTGAGTAATCAAGTAGGCGGCCAAACAGTTTAGGGCCACACTCAGCTGCTTGAGAAAACTGACCAGCTTTGCAGAATCATGTAACAAATCAATGTGGCATACATTTTTACAACAGTCAACAAACACTTCCCCATTTCATAACACAGCGTTGCAGGTTAAGCACCATTAGTTTTGTTAGCGCTGGTCTGCAAGCTCGAATTCCCAGGAAACACAAGAATGGCGTGAACACTCTTCATTAGCATGGCTAATGAGGTTTAAGAATACTATACATAAATATAATATACACTCTCCTGTGTAAGCTTGCTTGCAGCTGTATGCAGCACCGAGATGCCCTTATGTGAGTCGTGTGCTATACTAAATTTAATTAACATGAAACTATTTGGCCACCTATGTGATTACTCAAGGTAGGGTCTGAAAGGTTTTTTAATACACTGTGAAAAACACTTACAAATGTCGCGGTAATGCAAAAAGCACACAGTGGCGTTAAATGGATTAGATGGAATATGGCAACAAACTAGCAGGACTAAGGAACGAGCACAGTTTTCAGTTTTGTCCAAGAAGAAGAGTTTGCCAAATCTGTAACTGACCTTGGCCACATTTTGCAGAAGGCCGATACCAGGCTCAACTATACTGAGATAAACTTAGTGGAGGAGTTGTATGATCACGATAAACTGGCAGAAGGACTATATTATAACAACACTATGCAGACATGTTAGACAGCAAGACAGGAGGGTCGCTCATGACACATATTTGTGGTTGGAGTTCCATCTAGCGTGTACTTTGTGGTGCTTATTTTACTTTAAATCGAGTTATTGATGAATGGAAACAATTTGTTAACTAGAAATTTTGTAGTCCTATGTAGTCTTCTATGGTTGTTCTTTTGATCAACACTTGACAATCAGAAGTATCAGGAAACTCGGCTATAAAGTAAATATGACTGAATAATGCAGTATCTTTCACACTTACATGGTCATGTCCATAACTTTCTATTGTGACCTAACTGCTATCGCTAGATAAGGGACAATGTCTTCAATAAGGCTCTTCAAATATTCAGATTGTATAGTAAATGTTGTCCTAATGAGGGTGATTTGAAATTATTAAAAGTGTAGACACATTGTCAGATTGTTCTGGAGTTAGTGTTGGAGTTTGTATTCATTAAAGTGCAATTATGATTTCTTGTTCTGTGAATTTGTGATAATCTAGGGTTCAGATTGTGCAAGTATATTTACTCGAGTTCCTTAGAGAAGTGCTCCCAGGCATGGTATTTGGACATGTGATGTTGTCTTATATGGAACAGGAAAGTGGGACTCCTACATGCTTAAGCACACACAAAAAAATGCAGTGGTCACACAGACACATAAAAATTCCGATGAATGGGAGGAGCTTTCAGCAAATAAAAAGGAACAAGTCTGCACTGCACTTTACGGTGCTTTTATGGCAGAATATTTACGGAAAAATACAGCACCCAGAGGACTAATCGTCACAAACGAACCACGTATCTTTCTGAATAACAAAGAGTTTAGAAAGAACTGGTCGCATATTGCGTGGAAATGCACGAAGGACTGGCTGGTACTGATCATCAATACCACAAGGAAAATGGCAGATCTACAACTGATAGAGATACAGTTGTGTGTGAGTAAACTAAAAACTTTGGTACACATCTCCATATACAAGAAGAAATTGGAAGAGATCAACAACGACCACACGCAGTACAAGGAGTACCTCACACAGTCCAAAGTGACGGAACTCAAGAAGGATGTACAAAAATTCAGCCATGAACAAACCTACCCATACGTAACAGATGAACACTCAAACTCAGGCAACCGGAAGAAGACAACAGAGGATTAGACCCACTTCAATGGACTGGACCTTCAGCTCGGGAGATGACCGGAGCAGCAGTGGCAGCAGCGATGAGGGGGCAACAAGGCGACCCCAAAAACCATATTATCAGGAGTAACAACTACCGCCTCCAATGCCACAGTTCGGCTATTGGCAACAACCCTTTTACCCACCGGGCTTTCCATTCCAACAAGGTCCACCTCCTTTTTTATACAGAGGCAGGGGCCGGGGCAGAGGAAGACAAAAGTATCCCAGGCAACCAGCCAGAGTCCACTGGGGGGACCAGGCATCGAACATAGTAGTCACGAGGAGCAAAGGGAAGGACCAAGGACCAACAACGAGCAGGGACCCACCAACATAGTGAACCTGAGCAGCCATACACTGTCGCTGGATTAAAACGCTGTCCTCTCAAAAGGGTTGGGATTCGTATCAACACTAAGAAGTGACCTATTTTCACTACGTATAGAATTGGCACAATTCTTCCGGAGGATTAAACTGAAAAGCTTTTTTGAAAACCAGGAAACTGGCTGGGATCAGGAACCCACCAATACAGGTCTAAGGAACAAATCCACCTTTATACCCCCTACACAATCTATCCCATGCCATGTTTTGGCTTTTGAACAAGCCGTCCTGAAAGAAGTGGACGCAATTGATTGCCAAAATAACAAGGTCTTTCAGAACTTAAAGAGGGGAGAAAAGGCGGCTTTGGAGAATCTGAAAAAGAACACACAGCTGATCATAAAGCCAGGCAATGAAGGCGGAGCAATAGTCGTTATGGATAAACATATGTACCACACCGAATGCATCTGACTTCTGTCCGATAGTAACAGCTACGAAACCATCCAGATCGACCCGACACCAAGACTTACCAACAAGATAAAAACCTTAGTGGAGTAGGGCCTGCTGAACGACTGGATCACAAAACACGAAGCAGAGTTTCTCGCGGGCGACACACCATGCACACCAAGATTTTATACCCTACCCAAGATCCACAAAAACAAGGATCCACCACCAGGTAGACCAATAGTATCGGGGATTGGCTCTGCTAGAACCACTTTCATAGTTTTGTGACTGGTTCCTTAGACCCATTGTGAAGACATCGTCCTCATATTTAAAAGACACAAAAACGTCCTATGCTTACTTAGAGACATGGAAATCAATCCCACAGACGATTGGATTATTTCGATGGACTTTGAGGCTCTCTACCCGAGCATTACACAAAGACGTACCCTGACAGTGGTTGAGCATATCCTACAGGAGAGGGATTGGCAATTCATGACCCCAAGACACTTCATCCTAGAATATGCAGAACTGGCGCTCACTGAAATTTTTTTTGAGTATGAGGGCATGATATACCATCAGATAAGGGGCACATCTTTGGGTGCACTTTTGCCCCCAGTATGGCCTGCCTCTACGTACATCACTTTGAGGTTGACCACATTTACAACCCAGACAACCCCTACAGGGAACAGATGAGACTATGGCGCAGATACATCAACGACGTGTTGATAGTGTGGCGCGGCAACAAAGAACAAGCAATAGAATTTGCAGAGTGGGTGAACTCTAAAGATGAACATTTGAAATTCACATATACAATCAACAAGTACGAAGCAGTCTTTTTAGACCTAGTCATAACATTGGACCACGATGGAATAAAAACAAAGGTCCACAACAAGACAACTGACAAAACAGTCTCCTCATGTTCGACAGTTTTCACCCTAAAGCACTTAGACAGAACCTCCATGTAGGCCAGTTCCTTCACATCAGGAGGATCTGCTCTTCCTTGGAATTTTATGATAAACAAGCACAAACATTGGAGGACAAATTAGTCACAGGCCACTATCTAAAAAAAATAGTGACAAGAGCGAGAAAGAGAGCTAGGAATAATAATAGAGATGCCCTATTTAAAAATCAGGAGAAATCAGATAACGACCGAATAGTGTGCGTCACGACATATACTCCCATATCCAATAGAGTCCAAAATATAGTACGGAAAAATTGGCACATTTTGAATGGGGCAGAGAAACAATGGCCTCAACCCCTTTTCGCTTTCAAGAGAAACACGAGTATTGCGATGAACTGGTTCACGCAAAAACACCACCCCCACAAGTCCATACCCAGACAACACTATGGGAACACCAGCGGCCGGTGGGCCACTATCCCTGTGGAAAAAACGTGGCTTGCCAATACACACGATCCACAAAAGAGGTGGACATAAAAACGGGGAAACCATGGATCTTGAAGAACTTCACTAACTGTAAAAGTGAAAATGTCTTATATCTCATTACCTGTCCGTGTGACCTCTTCTACGTAGGAATGACCACCAGGAAAATAAAAATGAGAATCAATGAACACAGAAGTACAATCAGGTGCAAAAGAAACACCAACCTGACACGTCACTACTTAGAGAAAGGTCCCCAGGATGTGGATTTGAAATAGGTGGTACTCGAAAAAATCAACACATATTGCCCAAACATACAAAAGAGGCTCCACACCCGTGAACAACGCTGGGTGTACCGCCTCAGAACATGGGAATCTGGTCTAAACGACGACATCCCATGGTTACAGATCGGACAATAAAGCCACCATGGAGTAGATGTTGTTGACAAATATCCATAGAAGTACAGTGCCAGAAACAAATAGGTGTTTAAAAATGGGTCCCCTCCTTAATTACAGCTGTATTAAAATTTTGGGCCCTTTTACACACCCTTGTTTCCTTCATAAACAGTTTTTACTACCCACCAACACGCCCTCATCATCGCTTTTGAGAAATCCTAATAAACACAACTAACCTTTAACAGTATGGTCTCTAGGCACTCATTTGTTACACTTTACCATACATACACCCCCTCCCATTATTGGGCACGATGATTTAATTTGTGCACTTTTCTTCTCTTCCATTTTGTGCAGTGTACATTAAAATGTATCTAAAAATCCCTAGCAGCCTCCAATTAAAGATTACTGGAGCTATGCGCGCCGCTAATTGCACGCCGCCGTTAGAACACGCAGCCGTGAGCTCCCCGCACCAGCTGCCAGCACAGACATGAGTCTGAATCCACGCCCCCGACCCTGTCTCATAACTCGAGCCAGCCGGGGACACACGAGTCAGATCTACAGCCGCCCGGCACCACCCACAATGATGCGGTCCCCAGGCAATCCCTTTCGGGACGCAGGAAACAAATGGTAGCTCTCTTTTCTTTAATCTATTTCCTTTAATTTCTTCAAAATCTGGCACCTGGCAGTTGCGTCACACGCAATCGCCAGGCCCCCGTTTCATTTGACAACCATACCGGTGGCACAAATACTACGCACCCGCCAGGCAGCGTGCACGGACCCAGATCTTTGGCACACATTACACTACTAATTACGGCAGGAGCTGCTAATGAGCCACATAAGAAATTTACGAACAGCCTATAAAACGAGTAGGTCTTCCCCCACTCCACCACCATCGGGGGAGAGGAGTGGACGAATCTAGGAGAACGGCGAGGGACGCACCTTGAGGCAGTACGGGTGTGGCTGGATGGATGAATGAGTAATCGGGAGCTTTGCATTTTGGAGCCCCTTGCACACTGTATATAGTGCATAATTGATTATTTACCTTCCACTTTTATATTTTATCTTTAGAGTGTGACTACAGGGGTCCCTTTTACCCTCTTCCCATGTGGCAATTAGGACCCTACCTTGGGGTAAGAATGTGAGCTGGTCTCACAAAACTAATGAAATTCATTGATTTATGTGCGCCACGCTTGCAGTGACACGTGTTTCACATCCACATGCGTAAATATGATATGTGCATGTTGAGTTTGCTCTTTTCTGTATTTTAATGTGTCCGGGCATCTCCTTTTGATACAATCTACATTTGTTTTACAGGTTTAAAGAAAACCCCAATTTAGGTAGAGGATGACACAGGTCACCCTACATAGTGGTAATATCTAACCAGAAACGGTAAGATAGGAGCCCAAATTCCTTCGTCCTGTTGAATGCCACGGACCCTTAGGGCCAATATGGCAGAAACATGTTGACGACACTGGTGGTGATGGGGTACTAGTTCCCCAAATCCCCACACTGATTTGTAATATCAAGTAAATGCTAGCAAATAGATGTGTTTTGGTGTTTACATTGGTTTTTAAGCAATCACTTTCTCACGGGCCCCCACTTAGTTTTTAGAAGTGCCTCCCTGTCTCCAGGTGTAGGCCCGCTCTCTACCAAACGCAGTTTCTAGAGAGCGAGGACTGCCGATGATGAAGCATGACACCTGGTGGTGTGTGAGGACAGTCCTTCACATTTTTTGAGATGCCCAGCATCCCACTATTTAGTGCCTAGTGGTTGTCAGTTTTCTGAAAATCAATCATTCATTCAGGGTGGCTTCTTTTTTTGTGTGTGCATAATAGGTTTGGAGGCCAGCTCACCCTGAATACCCCGTAGCCTCTAGTTCCCTCCCCGAGAAAGCTCTAGGGTTTGCGAGGCGATATCCTACATGCTTAAGCCTGATGTGCCTGGTTTAAAAATATCATGTCTTTCGAAGGAGATAAATGAATATTTGTTAAATAATTTTCCTAGTTTTTTGTGTATGTAACTACTGCCTTTGTATTGTTTACAGCTCTGTGGTTGGTGTAACCTAAGCCAGTGGTACAATAATAGGTCTCTTTAGAGTTGTATATATTTTGTGGTCTGTTCTTCACAGATTTTTTTTTTTTTATAATTCTTTTTATTTTATTAACAATTCCCAATCAGACAGTGTACATTACATTAGCGCAAAAATCAGATGACCATTAAGTTTATACAGCGATTCACCAAACTTTAGCCAAGGAGCATTCAAATCAAATCAAATAAACTTTATTCGATTTTTAGTAGAAAAAAATCATAAAAGTTACACAATAATGAATATACAATCTACTGTTTAAAAAGGCTAATACCTTGCATATATACATCTTAAAATATCACTAAAATCTTAAAATCACATCCTCAATTACTCGATGCCCCATGTGTTCTAAAAATCAAACAGTCTCATGCTATGTTTCCCATGTAATACTTTTCCTTTTTTTTCAAAATGGCCTTCAAGAGACCAGACATGGCTCCCACACAGTAAACATTATCCAATCTTTGTAAATAGAGGAAGGCAGGTCGACATTGTCTCCATCCCCCGCCCTTCAACATTGGCAAAATCCATCTAGATCTTTCTACTTTATAAAATTTACAAAATAAAATCACATGTATAGTTGTTTGGGGAGACATTTCATCACAGGGGCACCTACAAAGCTTGCTGTTCCAATCATTTTGTATAGGGAAGCTAACTAAACGGTGGAAGTTGTCGAATCTTAATCTAGTGAGGACAAACCTATCATAACTTCCTAAGCACCATTCCAAATAAGGTTGAATGGTGGGACATACAAGAGTTATCTGATGTTTAATAACTGTATTTTTATACATTTCTGAGGCTGCCCTTAGAGATTCCAGATGATCCTGACAAAGAACTTTGAACTCCTTCCTAGAAATTGTAGTCAGTGTAACAGGGTTTCTATAAAAATCAGGTTTTCCCATGTCTATTAAAAAGCTTCTAATGTACCTTAGCCATAAAATCTTGTTTGCGTAGGTTAAACTCATAGCATCACTTATAATCTCTCTATTTAACTGTGTGTGATATGACGTCCATACTCTGTGCCATAACAACAATGGCTGCATCTTTATCAGATCTGAAATGTATGGAATCCCCAATTCGCTATGGCAATTATAAACTGATGTACTCTGTGGGATTGCTAATATAAATCGTAAAAACTTATTTTCCTCTGTTTGTAATGTAGCCACATCCTGATAGCCCCAGACACCAGCCCCGTACATTGCTACACTCATACATTTTGCTTTGTAAATTTTAAGGAGGATCCCCGGGGTCTTTTACCCATTTTAATAGAAAAATTCATCAGTGCCCCAATTGACCTTTTAAAAAGAAGAGTTCTACTTTTGACCGCTGGACTCCATGATCCAGCATGATCCAGAAGCATGATCCAGTAGTACACCCAGAAGCATGATCCAGTAGTACACCCAGCATTCACATTACAACCCTTACGGTGAGGTTGGCTCGTCCTGGGTGGGGAGATGGGGGGGTATACAAATATTGCCTCGAAAGGCGTTCCATTTACTCCAGATAGCATTCCATTTCTGGGGGCAGCCTCGCGCCACATATACTGTCTTTTCTCGTACCATACACCAGTCCAGGTCTGCTTTTCAATCCGCTAATTTAGGAGGGTTGCCGGCCCCCCACAACTGTGCAATGTTCCTTTTTGCCACCATCAGCCCCAGTGTTACCCATTATTTGTCTTTGTGATTAAGGTCCGTGGGTTCCCATACATTTAGGAGACATCTTTTTGCTTCTGGCCGTATTACGGTTCCCAACACTTCACCCATACATTCGTGTATCTTTCCCAAGTAGCCTTGAACCATATCACATTCCCAAATGACATGCATGAAGGTGCCTGTCTGGTTACATCCTCTCCTACAATCGGCGCTGTCAACCCTCCCCATCTGCAACAGCCTGAGGCCTGAAACATATACTCGGTGCATTATCTTTAGTTGGACCAATCGTAGTCTAGCTGGGATTGCTACTTCCCTGGGGGAGGAAACTGCCTCCTGCCATTCCTCATCGTCCAGTTCTAGCCCATCTCTCTCCCATCGCTCTCTCAGTGATCTCAATGGATCGCCTGCGTTGTTACTCAGTTTCTTATACGTCAGTGAGATAGCTTTGTCCTGCATATAGCCATCAAGCAGTCTGTCCTCTAGTGGAGAGGCGTCTGGTAGTGCGGTGCCTTGTGGTATATTTGTCTGGAGGGCATGTCTGATCTGTGTGTATCTAAAAAACTCAGTGTCAGTTAATTCGTATTCCTGTTGGAGGGAAGCGAATGAGACCACCTTGCCCTTCTTCCATAGGTCACCTATCTTTGAGATCCCTATAATGTCCCATTTATCAAAACCCTTGGATGTGCTCAGCATACCCAATTTTTCAGAGTCCCATAGAGGTGTGGCGAGTGTGAGCGTCTGGTTCCACCCCAAACTTTTATTGGCGGTGTGCCAGATCTGAACCGATTGTTTGGTCGGGCCCGTAAGAGGGTATCGGTTTGGTCTAGAGTACAGTGCTTTGTTATGGTTGCCACCGGGGAGTAGCCAACGGTCCATTCGGTAACTGGGGTCATCGCCAGGGCGATATGTACAGTGGTTTATCGCTGCTAAATGTGCTGCCCAGTAGTATTTTTTAATATCGGGGAGACCTATGCCTCCATCATACCACCCAAGTACTAATTTTTGGAGCGCTATTCTGGGTCTACCATCCCATAGCAATTCCCTCTGCAATCCCTCTATCTCCTTGAAGTATCTCTCTGGTACTAGGTCAGGGAAGTTTTGCAGTATGTAGAGGAAGCGTGGCAACGACATCATTTTAAAAAGTGCTGCACGTCCCAGCAGCGAAAGTGGTAGCGATTTCCAGTTTGCGACATCTCGCCTCAGTTTTTGCAGTGGGGAAGCAAATTGCGGTCATAGCGAAGTTTGGGGTCTGGTGTAATAAATATTCCCAGGTATTGGAAACCCACTGTTGTTATTTGTATGTGGCAGCCCCTGGGCAGGAGGGAGGGTCACCCGGGGTACATACATTAGGGATTTATCCCAATTAATGGTGTATCCTGAGTTTCCCCAAATTTTGCGAAGATGTTGAGTACGGTGATGATTGACTTTTTGGGCTGCGCCAGGTAAAGCAGGATGTCATCGGCATACAATGAAATCCGGTCTTCCCAGCCCTCTGTCCATTTAAGCCCTCTGATCGTAGGATCCCACCGAATCCATGCCGCTAATGGTTCTAGGGCGAGCGCAAATAGCAAGGGTGAAAGCGGACAGCCCTGCCTTGTCCCACGGCCCAGGGGGAATACCTCAGATTTCTTATTGTTCACCACTACTTGAGCGAGCGGGTTGGAATAGAGCAGTCGAATCCATCCGATAAAGCCTGGCCCGAATCCCAGTTTGGCCAAAACCGCAAAGAGATATGGCCACTCTATGGTGTCAAATGCCATTTTGGCGTCTAATGAGAGCACCACCACGTCTTCCTGGATGGTGGTTAGTCTTCCCAGTACCCCATGTAGTCGTCGTAGGTTTAAAGCCGTGTTATGTTGTGGGAGGAAACCAGATTGGTCGGGGTGCACTAGTTTGCATATCACCCGGACCAAGCGGTTAGCCAGCAATTGCGCCAGGATTTTGGGTTCTGCGTTTAGGAGTGAGATAGGTCTATAGGATGAGCATTCTTTCCTTGGCTTCCCTTCTTTGTATATCGTGACCATGGTCGCCTCTCTCTGATCCCGTGGGAGTTGGCCCTCCTCCTTACTCTCTTCATACATGGCTCTTAGGTATGGGGCTATTGCATCAGGTTTAAGTTTGTATAATTCAATGGGAAGTCCATTAGGGTCTAGTGCTTTACCTGGTTGGAGCATTCGTATTGCCTGCGCTATCTCATCGTTGGTGAGTGCACTATCTAGCGTGTTTCTGTCCTCTTCTGATAGGGTTGGTAATGCTATGTCACGTAGGAGGGCACTTGAGTCCTCTTCCGGAAGGTGTGAACTACGTCGATATATTCCTTCGTAGTGATCTGCGAACTTGTTTACTATGGACTGTGGTTCTGTTATTAATTCACCCTCCTCGCCCATCAGTTCGGGCACTAATCTGTTTGCCCTCTCCTTCTTATCAAGCCAGGCGATCAATTTCCCGGCCTTGTCTCCTTGATCGTAGAGTTTGCCTTCCTTATCCCTACTTAATACTTTTGCCGTATCTGTAGCCATAGCTTTATATTCGGCACTCTTGAGTTTTACGAGATGTAGCTTTTCCGCCGGATCGCCTGGATCTATCTCGCCCTCAAGTTGAAGTATGTCCTGCTCGATTAATGTCATCTCTTTGTATTTTTCTTTACGCACCCCAGCGATTAATGATAGCGCCTGCCCCCTTATTACTGTCTTAAAAGCTTCCCACAGGGTCTGAGACGAGGCAACCGATCTCTCGTTAACCTCAAAGAAGTGGTCGATTGCCTGCATGATGTCCTTCTTCACTTTGGGATGCTTGAGGTGCCACGGGTTAATGGGTGGCACGCTACCCACTCTATGTCCACCCAGAACCACTTGGGTCCATATCAGTGAGTGGTCCGATATCCCTCTAGCCATATGCTGTATAGCTCTTATATTGGGAAGTTGGGTGGCTGGCACTAGGAGATAATCTATTCTCGACATGCTGTTGTGTGCCCCTTAATGGAAGGTATATTGGGTTGTATCCGGGTTATACGCTCTCCAGACGTCCACAAGCCCGAGGGCGTCTAGGAAGTTTGGCAACCAGGTACTCGCTGCACCAATGTCCCGGGGTGGATAACGGTCCAGGGGTCCCAACACTATGGAGTTAAAGTCTCCTCCTACAATCGTGTGGCCTTCGGGGAGGGACAATACAACAGCACTCAGGTCTTTAAATGTGGAGCCCTGCATGCCAGGAGGAACATATACAGTCATAATAGTGAGTGTTTGGCCCTCCCATTGCCCTGATATCGCGGAGTATCGAACCAGCGCATCAGACCAAGTGTGATGTATGGACAAGGGGAAGGAACGCTTAATCATAATACCCACCCCTCTGGATCCCGAAGTGAAACCTGAGTGCGCTACTAATTTGTAACCACATCTGTTCATCGCTTTGCAAGTGTTACCCACCAAATGAGATTCTTGAAGCAACACTACGTCTGGCGAGTGTCGTCTGAGATATTGCAGCACAACTCCCCGTTTCACTTTATTCCCGAGCCCGTTGACGTTCCAACTTAGGAGCTTAAGGCTCTTGTCCCATTGCGTAGTCATTACATATCATATACAGGTTATCATGTTTTTGGCTGTCTTTGGTCATCATCGTCCATAATGCGTACAACTGTCCCCCCAACCCCTCCCACAACTGCCCTCCCTTCCCATTCAATGGTAAAGGACTGTGTTCCTGAATTGTCTGAGGAATATGCTTAGAAACCATTGCCGGCAAAAGATGCATTAGAACAATTAACGAAATTCCCCTAAAAAAACCTCCCCCCTCCCAGCTACCCTGCTGCGTAGGTGCAAAACTACCCACCTCCCCAACTAGCAGAGCGCCTGTCGCCCCTGAACAATTAACAATGATGGGGTACTAGGGTGATGCCCTGTCTTACTCGGGCTTCCCACTTCAGCCCTGATCAAGAATATACTGTCGCTATGTGCCGTCAGGCATCCTGCATGTACCTTACAAATACGTATCACTCCCTTTCTTACAGTCAAACCTTATTGCTTGCCATGGTGAGTTCGTATCGACTGTTGCCACTGAGATGCGATCAGTCTCCGTTAGTCTCCTGGATGACTGGACTTGCTGATCAGGATCGCTGGGTTCGTGTACCCGGGTCCATCAGTCCGTCCGACGAGCTTGGGGATCGTTCACGAGTGCCTCTCCAGTTGCCTCCAATTCGTGGTCTATCTTTTCTTGGCGGGCCTTTGTCCAGCCATTCTTGGACGTCCGCTGGGGTCATAAAAAACAGGGATTTCCCATTGGCGATGATCTTGAGTTTGGCTGGGAAAAGCATCATATATTTGATGCCCTTTTCTCGCAATAGGCGTTTGACACCATCGAAGGTACGCCTCTCCTGCTGCACTTTAAGCGTGAAGTCCGGGAAGAACCTCACGGTGGTATTCTCATATTGAAGATCCCCGTGGATAAGGGCCGCTTGTAGGATAGCATCGCGATCTCTGTAATTTAGGATCTTGGCTATGATGGTCCTAGGATTTGCTCCCGGTTTTGGTGGCTGGACCGGGGCTCTATGTGCCCTTTCCACTGTAAAGAAGGTGGAGAGCCGCTTGGGCTTGAGGTGATTGAGTATGAGATCTTCGAGAAATAGGTCCATACTGGGCCCTTCTGTCCCCTCCGGGACCCCCACCACGCGGATGTTATTGCGACGGGCCCGCCCTTCCTGGTCTTCCAGCCTCAGAGCCACTTGACGATGTTGGTGAACCAGTTGTGCGACTCTGTCTTCTAGTTTACGTGTGGTCGACTGCAACTCAGCGATATTCACCTCTGTTTTCGTTACACGTTCGGTTGTTTTGTTCATGTCCGCCCTTAGAAGGTTCACTTCAATCGAGACTTTGTCGATTTTTGTTTCAAGGGTGGTGCCCAGCGTGTGGATGGCCTCCATTATAGAGGCTAGCGAGGGTTCGGGAACTTCGTTCTGACAGGTCGAGGCCCCATCTTCAGCCGTTGCCTGTTTGGAGACCGTGTATTTGTCCAATTTGTTAGACTGTATCGTCGTTCTGCTTTTGGGTTTCATGTTGTATGGGTCCTGCTACCTCAAGTTGGGCGCTATGGGTTCTTTAAACGCCACACTGGTCTCGCACTGTACTAAAGCAGGGTTGTAGTGAAATCTGCCAAGTTCGTTGCCTTCTATCTTCCCCAGTTATAGCGCGGCATATGTTGTCACCGGTGCCCACTGTTTGCAGCTCTGGAGGGCAAGTAGGCCCGGTCTCGGAATGTCAAAGTCGGTCTCCTTCGCGAAGCTGGCGTGGTGGAGCTCAGTACTTAAGCATGAGGTTGGTCTTTTCCGTGGAGACGTACCAGCACTGGCCGCGTGCGTAGTTCGTTTCGTTGCATGCTAGGTGGGTATTCTGGGATCAGTTATTGCTGGAACTTAAGTGCAATCTGGTGTTGGGGTGGATGGCGTACGCTTCGCCTTTCAGTTCCCAGCGGGGTCGCCCACTTACCACTGTGACCCACGGTGTGGTGCAGCTTATTCACTAGTCACCTTCTCCCGGCTCTCGCACTCCAGTCACCAACTGCGAGCTTTGCAGAGGGTGCGACACCATATGCACCCCTGTGCACCCCCAGCGCGGTATGCGGGAGCTCTGACTGTGCCAGTCTATAATGGAGCAACCGGATTCACTGTGCCAATGACCGAAACTGGGTCTCCACTTCAGTCTCGGCTGCCGTAGTTCCGCGTTTATTGTCCCACTGCCAGTTGTTCGGCCTTGTCCCGGGGCGGTATGCCGTTAGTAGCGCTGACTATCCAGGCGCTGGGTGTGCTTGCCGGTTAACTCGCAGCCAGGGAGGGAAGGACAGCCGGGGCCGGCGCGGAGGTCCAATGCACCCTTCACCAGCGACCCAGTGTGTGCGTGCGTTGCTCCTTGGCCGTCGGGGCCTGCGTCATGCAGCGCGGGGATAAGCCACTGGAGCGAGGTTGGGCCCCGAGGCTACCATCGGGGAAGCAGCGCTGCCCTCATTAGGGCCGGAGGGTTCGCGGCCGTGCAGGGGGAGGCTGGGGACTACCTCTTGTGTGACGGGTGTTCCCCGCACGTCGCTGTGTCCGCCGGGGCTCGTCAGCGGTTCTTGGTCCCTTGAGGTTATGCCGATCTCAGGGCTATTCCGGGCAGGATCGCGTGCTTTCTCTGGCCGGCGGGATACGCAGCTTCGCCTTCCGCCCAGGAGCTCGGTGTCCGGCGGGTGTCTCAGTCCGGCCTCGGCACTCAAGCACCGCCTACCTTCGTACGGCCTGCGCACTCCCTCCGCCTCTCACATCGCACGGAGTGGATTCGGCGTTTTAGGATGGATTGCGACGGTTTCTTCGGCGTCGCTCCGTTCTTCGAGGGTTCCGCTTGCCTTAGTTAGCAGGGCAGCACCACAACATGCGGATTAATGTCGGATATTAAGGGCTTTTACCGTGGTCCCGGCGGAGCTCTCTGTCTAGGCAGCCATCTTGACTGACGCCAGGCCACGCCCCCTGTTCTTCACAGATTTGCTGATTAATTTTCAAACACAAGATCAAACTTGACAGAACACATTGAGTACACTTATCACTAACAATCAAGAAAATCTTTCTTCTTTACTGTCCCACCAAGTGCACTTATTTATAATCATAGAGGACAGTCTAGCACCCGCCCTTAAGTCAGAGAAAATCCATTTTAAAGAAGATCAAATCACAATTTTCCAAGAGGCTTCCAGCAACCTGAAGAGAGAAATGAAACCAGCCACTCCCTACTGCATGCTGAAAAAATACACTACAGATAAGGCTTTCCGCTGAAGCTATTTCACTCGAAAGAAGAAAAGCTCAATAACTGAGTTGGCAAAAGACCTGGATCTGCAGCCCATTCAACCAACAGAAGAGCGTATGACCCAACAGTCTCCATAGCAACACGAATGGTGACGAGATGGCTGATAAAGGCTCTTTCCCGGGGTCCATATCATTCAACACTGTTCTTTGATCTAGAGGTCTTAGCATTAAAGTTTCCTCATGATATCTGACAATCAGACCTTTATATGCAAGAGTTAGAGAGTGTGGGGCGAGGATAGCTTAAGTCAGGGTTGGTGTTGCCAAGTTCACCGATTTTCCCTGATGCTAAATATGACTTCATAAAGAAGGAAACATTACTTAGACAACTTCCATTCACTGCCCCTACTCTTTATAATATTGTCTTTCCTTCCCCTAACCTTCCCCATGGGGCTTGAACAAGAAGGGTCCACATTACAACATCACATGATGGGTGTGTTTTCAATATGCTTTAAGTTGAATATGCGACTATGAACTATGTAACACAATTGATTTAAAATCCTAGAGACAAGATATACACGTATGTGTCAAGATCACAAAAAAAGGCACATATAAGATTACAAAAAATGCAATTGAGTCCCATTAAACAGGTTTCCCGAAATGTGCATGGTCTTCTCTTGATCCGTTGACAGCGTTCATTTGTGTAAGCAGGTCAGGCAAGGAGGTACACTCCTACAAACATCAAGGGTGCTTGAATCTTCTTCTGCAAGGAGGTCAGCTGTGGGCACTGCTTGGTGTGAGATTTCAAACTCCCAGTGTACAGCAGGACTCTCTCTCTGACTTGCATTGGCTGCGGACAGCTTAGATCCATTGAGTACAAGATCCTTGTGTTTCAGAGCATTTTTTCTCTGAAATTGTGACAGTTAGTTGTGTCAGCCTAAACTTTGTAGTCAGGAATTTGGAATTCATTGCGTTTTCAACACGTGTTATCGGGGACCTTGTTCTTAGAGAAGTATTCTGGATAAACTTTGGAGGATTTAGGGCCTCATTTAGAGTTTGGCAGACAGGTACTACATCACACATGTGACAGATGTCTCACCCACCCTATTACAGGTACGTTATATCCTAATACTAGATTCAAAATATTTACAATTTACCAACCAATTAGAGATGGGAGTATAAGCTTGGCCCACATTGACAATAACATACACGTGGCACTAATGTGCCACATTGGCAAAGGGTTGGACTAGCCCATCCTAAAGCATGTACACTATTAGATGGATGAATTGAAGCTTAACCCCGACAAAACTGAGCTTATCCTTACTGGAGGGTCTGCCAACCCATGGAAATCCAACTTTTGGCCGTCTTACCTGGGTAGTCCCCCTCTACCGGCCAGCTCAGTCAAAAGTCTGGGTATAGTGATAAGCAACGATCTGACCATGAAAGCTCAGATCGGCGCCGTCGTCTCCGCTGGTTTCTTCCAACTACGGAGAATAAAGAAGATCAGCAAATTCTTGTCCAGGGAAGCCTTGACTTTAGTTGTTTTGGCATTGGTTATCTCCCGCCTGGACTATGCCAACTCACTTTATGTTGGCATCCCGGCTTACCAATTAAGACGCCTTCAGCTGGTCCAGAATCAAGTCGCCAGACTGATTTTTCGCAACCTAAATGGCATCATGTCAAGCCACTGATGAAAAGCCTTCATTGGCTTCCAGTGGCCAAGCGCAGTGCATTCAAGCTAGGATGTACTATTTTTAAAGCTCTTCATGGCAACAGCCCAGCTTTTATTGCTTCTAAGATTCTTCGCTATGTCCCCTCACGCAATCTGCGTTCCTCCCATCAGAATCTATTGGTCACTCCTATTTTTAAACGCAAGAAACACGGAGGTTCCAGATTTATGGTCTTAGCCCCTCGGTTCTGGAACTCGCTCCCTATGGAGATGAGGTCCTTAACCTCTCTTACCTTATTCAGAAAACAGCTGAAGACCTGGTTGTTCGCACAGGCGTATGGAACCTAAGCCATCCACTCCTGATGCCACCTTTTCACTCTCCCAGCGCCAATAAACCTTTTGGTGAACGTGCGCTTGATAAATGCTTTTAACATAACATAACATAACATAACAGGAATTTGCCAATATTCCATTCAAACACTCGGGTCTCCCTCATAAATACAAGAAGCAAATGGAAAATCCCTTAGAGTTACCATCGACCTTTAATCCATTGGTATCTGATGTCCTATAAGAAGGTTTTCTTGGCACTGTCTTCTTCTCTATTCCTAATGGGAAACAGCCTTTATAACAAAGCTGGAACCTCGCATGCCTTTACTACGCAGGCTTTACCACGCATGCAACACTACCATGCAAGTCTTTACGACACATTTTACAACGAATATGCCTTTACCACACATGACATTACAACGAATTTCGTTGTAAAGGCATATTCATTGTTAAAGCTTTAGAGGTAAGTATATGTATATATTGTTTTAATTATTAAGTGTTTTTTAGACACACACATATATATATATACACACACGTGTGTGTATGTATATATATATATATATATATATATATATATATATTTATATTTTAGGGAAAGGGTTTTTTTAGGGTTTAAGGTGGGTAAATGTATATGGGCTTTTGGGCTGTAGGAATCTTGTGTTTGGGGTTTTGGATGGTAAGGGAGTTTTTAGGGTGGGTATTGGTTTTTGTGTGGCACAGGAATGTTTTGTGTTTAGGGTGGGTTTGGGTGGTAAGGGAATTTTCAGTGTTTAGGATGGGTTTGGGTTTTTGGGGGGTAAGGGAATGTTTAGGGTGGGTTTGCGTTTTTGGGTGGTAAGGGAGGTTTTAGGTTTTAGGGGGGGTTTGGGGTTTTGGATGGTAAGGGTATTTTTAGGGTTTAGGGCAGGTATGACAAAGGTATTTTTAGGATTTAGAGTGGGTACAGGTTTTTGGGTGGTAAGGGGTGTTTAGGGTGCGTATGGGTTTTGGGGTGGCAAGGGTGTAGGCTTGTGTGTGTAAATATATTAAATTTTATATTTATATATTTTAATATATATGTATGTGTATAAATATATATTAAAATATATACATCCAAGTCCGGTTTGCGCAAGGCTGGTGAGTGGCGGTCTGAGATGGGACACCGGTAGCCCCTCACTCTTTACTCCAAATTCCTGCTCTTCCTTGAACAAGAAAACTCAGACTCACCGGTATGCTTAATTCTTCAATTTAAGAATTTTCCGACGCGTTTTACGTTACGCCTTGCTCACGGTCATAGTATCGAAGCCAAAAGCTTCCATGTTTAATAAAGTGCAAACAGTGCAAACAGACTACACTCCACACAACAGTGCGAGACAGAGTAGCTGGGTCGGCCATCTTGGCACAGAGCTGCATTACTTAATCCTATGCAGGCAAGTAAAAACAATCATAATTTATGACACAATGCCTATTGGAAAAGTTCCCCGACATGCTGGAGGAATGGTCCAATAACTCCTGGGACTGTTCTCTAACCATGATGAGGAATTTAGTTAAATATACATTAAAGGATCGAAGTAAACTGCTAGCGGAGATTGATACCTTACTAGTGGAATTGGGCACAATGGTATCAAAGGAGGCTCGGGATGAGCTTATGACATATTTGATGGTATGACTTAATAAGATAGAAGATGAAATTACAGCCAAGAAACAACCCAAGTTCATTCGTGATTTCAAGGATTACCAAGCAGGACGAACCCTAACATAACTTCACAAACAGAAGGATCTAGATAATGTAACTAGTGTGAGATTTATTACTACTTTTTCACAACAGGCACATAATTTACGGATGATTTTAAAAAAAACATTGGCATGTTTTGACAACTGATGAGGTATTGAACTCGCACGTCCACCCCAATCCCCAAATTACTTTTCGTAAGAGTAGATCTCTGAGGGATGAGCTTAGTCATAATATGATTATAAGCATGGACAATTCGTCCAAGACGGGCAGAGGAAGATTTTTCTGCTGCAAGAATTGTAAGGCGTGCAGTGGAAGTATTGATTTTTCTAGGTTTCAAATACCCAATTCAACCAGAGAGTTTACGATCAAGAAAACCTTGACATGTAACACCGCATATTGTGTGTATGCTCTAATTTGTCCGTGTAACAGGATGTATATAGGGAGCACCATACAGAAGGCTAAGAAACGAGTCCTTGAGCATATTCGGGCAATTAGGCATAACAATAAACATTATTCTGTGGCCTGACATTTTTTTGAAACCCACTTCCGGAATGAGAAATTGCTACACTTGATTGTAATTGATGCAGTGGAGATGGATATACGGGGTAGTAGTCGTGAATTAAAATTGTGTAAATTGGAGTCTAGATACATCATTGACTTTGAAACTTTGACCCCACAAGGCTTGAACCCTAGAGTGAGGGACTGACTGTCCATCTAGATTAATTTGATAAGTGCAATAATGAATTGTATTGTAGTTTCAGACATTGTTTTTTAAACATTTTTTTACTGAATTTTACAATTTCTATTTTAGGTAAAAGCACTTTATTGGAGATAGAAAAAAGCTGGGAATTCTCTGTCATCTGAAAACATCATGAATTGAGCAGTGTTCACACTGTGATTTAACTTTGATTTGAACTTAATTGCGTGGCCACCATGACATTGTAAACAAATTTATCTCGAAAATATTTCATTTGATTTGGGTTTTGAATGCCAATGCCCACTTGGGAAGAATCAGTTATACTTTATGGTAACAATTTTGGCTTCAATGAATTTTGGTAATTACATTATTATTCAAACTGTCATTGTTATAGTATATTTAAGGCCCACATGGGCGAAACTGGATGTTTCAGATCAAAATCGACATTTTATAAATGTATGCACTTTTTGCCCTTTCAAGTATTTGCATTTTTACATGATAAATTGTGTTTGGTAATTATTATTTATTGTCCGTATGTCATGTTTGCTTGTTACTGAACAATACTATTGTTTGTTTAGTTATAATCACATGCTGTAACAAAGGAACTTTTCCAATAGGCATTGTGTCATAAATTATGATTGTTTTTACTTGCCTGTATAGGATTAAGTACTGCAACTCTGTGCCAAGATGGCCGGCCCAGCTACTCTGTCTCGCACTGTTGTGTGGGGTGCAGTCCGTTTTGACTGTTTGCACTTTATTAAACATGGAAGCTTTTGGCTTGTGTACTATTACCTTGAGCAAGGCGTAATCCCGAAACGCGTTGGAAAATTATTAAATTGATTAATTAAGCATACTGGATAGTCTGATAGTCTGACTGGATAGTCTGAGTTTTCTTATTCAACCAGGACCAGGTCTTACCAGGACTCCCTAGGACTAGATGTACTAGTCCACTGCAGTGGGCAGGCACAAAGTGCACTTCCACGATCCGAAGAAGGACCGACCACCGGGCTCAGTCGAGAACCAACCCGAAAGTAACCAGCCAGGTGCCTCTGGCAAGCGTAGTCCTGATCCTCCCCTAGTCTCAGCTCCCTACAGTGTTCCTAAGAGAACTGGAAGAAAACTGACCCAGCCGTGATCTTTGCTGGGACCAAGGCTAAGCTGACTGCTAACAGCTTCACTTGTAACCCCATACGGAAGGAACCTTCTGCATCGTCCCCCTCCACTTCTGTGGTGCAGTTGTCGTGTTTTTGCGTCCCAAAGAAGGCTCCATTGGCACGCCTGGTAAAGTCAGCACCAGAAATCCCTTGTGTATGCCTCACTTCAATCTATCTAATGTTTCATTTATGGTTGGTTGCTCTCAATAAGACGTACAGTGCCATGTAGGGTGCCCCATTACCTTTTAATGTTTAATCCTTGCTGTCTCACAGTGTCCAGTCCGACACATCACAATAGCCTGTATTGCCTCAGTAGATGTCATTTCTAAAAGGTATATTAATAAATAAAGAAACCTGTGTGGTACTCAGCATTGTTATCTCAAAATCTGCTATGAAATTCTGTGGTCATACTGAATAAGCAGCTACCTATGTTATGATATGAAATCTCTTTATTGATGTCATAACTAAATTTTCACAATTGGTTAATTAACCTTTTTGCTTTCTCAAATTTGCTAGAAAATTCACTATCTGCCCACTCTTTTTTCAAACTTTTCTGGGGGTGGGGAGAACCCTCCCGAACCACCCTTATGCCAGTCAGGCTTGCTCGCCGCAGTGCACTCAGCACAACTTGTATGCCTCACCACTTTCAAATATCAACAGCCGCCACTGGTTTTCAAGTGATGTTTGACAGCTCTTGCAGCTCCCGTTCAGCACCAAGGACAGCCAAGCCACCTCTGCACCCAGACTCCATTTTTCTTATCATGGCTAGGCCAAATTAATACTGTTAAAATGGATGGATTTCCAAGAGTTTTGTATTCGTTTCAGCCCCTCCTAATCGTGGTACACAAGGAATTATTTCCTGAACTTAAAACCTTAACACCACAATTTTATCTGGCAGATCCATAGAGCGTGATATTGAGACTTCCAAAGTCAGTAAGTGGTTTACCACTTACAGATTTCTTACTATATTATTGAGTGGCCAAACTCAGGGTTATAGGTGATGGTTCCCTCATGGCACAGATAAACACGGGGAGAATATAGACTGGGAAATAGTTGGGAGAACAATTTGAGGTCTCATATGGAAGCTGAAAGAAGATAGACCGCCTAACGCCTACCTAAGCGGTCCT